>OZ012736.1:65138773-65738773 GCA_963859935.3 Lathyrus sativus
TTAAATCTTTAATTCTGTCACATTATTTTCAGCAACTGAAAGAACCTCTGTGAATTCAGAATATTTGTGTAAGATGTGTGACTTTTAATGTGATTGTTATAAAGAAAATGGAGATAAGAGAATAATCTCTTCTTTTCATAGCACCTTTTTTTTAATAAAAAAATTTCATGTAAGAACTTTGTCATATAAATAAATTTCAAATTTTCAGTCGTTGACATAGTTTTCATCATTAGTGTAACACAACCAAAATAATATGGAACCTATCAATGTCTTACCACAGTGTTGCACATGGAAAATTAAATAAATTTTCTAATTTAGATATGAAAATAAATGCAGACGAAATGATGATTTATACTATAAATATATTTGACTCCAAAAATGGTCCTATTGAATCATATGCTTGAAATACATCATATTTTGAATCTTAGGAGTTAAGAGGTAAACCCTAATTGGCTCCATAAAGTTGATTTACCTTCTTAGTTTATATGGTTTTGTTACTATCCTAATTTTCACTTTCTACCTTCTTTTATGAGGTAATAGTACTTTGATGAAAGCATATTAATGAAAGAGTTAGATTAGCATTATCAAACAAAAATGATGCAATTATCTAATACACACCTCGTAACGAGTCAGACATTAACACATCTCAGATATCGAAATATATCTACTTTAAAAATATATGTATGTTTTAATATCACAAATGTATCTTGTATAGATGGATAATAAGGCTCTTTGTCAAACAAAAAGGGGAGTCATAAGAGTCAGACATAGACATGTGTCAGACATTGAAATCTATTTACTTTAGAGATATTTGTATGTTTCAATATCAGTGTTGTATCTAGTATAGATTGGTAATAAGACCCTGAATCAAATAAAAAGGGGATGCACTTATTATATACACGAGTCAGACATAGACATATGTCAAACATCGAAACATGTCTATTCTAGAGATATTCATATGTTTCAATATGAATGTTGTATCTGGTATATATTGGTAATAAGACTTTGAATCAAACAGAAAGGGGACGTACTTGTCATATACATATTGTACGAATCAGATATAGACATGTGTCAAACATTAGAACGTGTCTATTTTAGAGATATTTGTATGTTTCAATTTCAATATTGTATATAGTATATATCGGTAATAAGACTCTTTGTCGAACAAAAAGGAGAAGCACTCGTTGTTTAGTCGGACATAAACAACTCTCGAATACATCAATTTTAAAGATATTCATATTTTTTTAATGAGTGTTGTATCTTATATAAATTGGTGATAAGGTTGTTTGTCAAAAGAAAAGAATGCACTTGTCAGATACATATCGCATAAGTCAGACATAGACACGGGTCATATATCATAACATATATGATTTTATTGATATTGTTTTAATATAACTGTTGTATGAATATCTTGCATTATAGATTTGAAGTACACAAGTTGGAAGTGTCTATGTGGCTAGTACTGAAGTTCTGAGTTATTGATTCTCATGTATTCCCATTATCTTTGTGCTTTCATACTATTCATATATAAGTTCTATTTTCCTCACTATGCATTCATTATTAAAGCAAAAGAAGCGTTGAAGTGCATTTATTTCTCACAGTACCCTACATGCCTATCTCATTGTGAAAATGGAAAACTCCCACCAACAAAAGAAAACTCCATTCTACCTTTCTCTTCATCTCATTCTCCATTATTTTTCAGATATTCACATTGTAAAATCACTATAGGACATAATTATAGGTGAAGCCTTGTGCTATCAATTAGCATAGTGGACCACATTATAACATGCTTGCAAACTAATCATATAAGATTGAAATGTGTTTATGTATAGCTAAAACTAGTAAGTTTAGATCTCTCAACGTGAAACATATTTAGTAACAACATTGCATGTTCTTAAAGTTCAAACTTCAAAGTGTACAACATTATCAGGGCCGTTTTTGAGGACGAACTATTGTAACTGTATCTGAAACGACTCTAATCATTATATATATTCTACCTAGTTAGATAAAATAACTTTATTAATAGAATCATGGTAATCCATTAATGATCAGTGTTAATTGATTGGCTATATAATATAGTTAGTGGTGAATGAAAGTCTAAAAGTATTAATATTTTAACTATAGTTTATCAAACTGTTGGTAATGTCAATGAATGCTAAGAAAAATAATGATGTCAAATTCAAACTTGTATAGTTAATACAAAAAAACAAGCAAAATGTCAGCAATTAAAGACAGAGCCAGTTGTTTCAATGATGAAGAAATGTCCATGTGACACCACATGCATGAACTTTCCTTGGTTAAAAAACAATATACTGTTGAATTTCTATCTTACATTGTTTAATAGAAAGAGATGTATCTATGTCCTAAGAACAGTATTATTCTTCTGCAGAGTATCTCACTTTTATAGTTATATTTTTCTTTTATTCTTCAACATTAAGTAAAATATGAATTGAACAAGTCAACATTTCACAGTAGAAAATGTTGAAAATTGCTAAAATTGAGTCTAAATAGATTATCTATATCTGAATATCTGGCATCATGTGTTGGTATTCAAAATGTAACATCACATGCTTTATTAAGATGCTTAATCAAAAAATAATAATAATCATGTGCTTAGGTTTGGTTCATTCATGTAACTCATGTGTTTTGTTACAATAAATGAAAGTATGGAACCATACATGATGTTATGAGAGAGCATTGGATTTTCTGTAACCTGAGGTTTGTAGAGGTGGCAGGAGTTAGTAAGATATCAAAATCAAACTTCCTTATGAAGCCAAACTCAATACTATGTACTTCTATTATATCACTACTTGTATTGGCTTTTCTGTTTTCTTCATGATAATGTTCAAATGCAAGCTTTAATTGCACATGGCATTTATAAGATTGGACCACAAAATGTTTTCTATTTTACTCTTTAGTACTAATTAACATCACATTGTTTTGTAGAATACGAGTTCGAATTTTGACTGCAACGGTTTTTGAGTAGTATTTTATTACTTGTAAAGTTGAGCATGTTAAAACTGACCAGTGGTATCCTTAAAGAGATCAGAGAAGGTCAGCGAAATGTCTTGGAATTGATCGACTGGTTAGTATTAATCTATCAAACTCTTGAATATTGTAATATAGGTTCACGTATCAATGACCGTGTTCCATTGTGTTGCACTCAGGTGGAATGCACGAGAGATCTTAAATGATATTTAACGAATTATTGGTGCTCGTCACGTGGGCGACTTTCTCAAAAATGAATCATCTACCACGATCCCTGATGAAGCGGAGATATACTAATCAAGTTCGCGAAAATAGTTTTAAGACTATATATACTTGTCTTAATGGTTAGGCGGAATCATCAGATTCTTTTCTTTATACATATCTCTAACACTATTGAAACAAATAATAGAAAAAATGAAAGAACTAAAGATTTAAAACTTGTGAATTAAGAAAAGTTTAAATGCTATACTGCATTTGGTAAAGCTTTTACATTGAATATCTACTCTAACTGAGTTTTTCTTCTATCCCTATTAATTGATCTTGGGTTCACATTTAGTTAGTCCTATTTCATATATCTTCATCCTACTGTCTGTATTAATTTGTCCATTACCAACTATATAAAGTACATTTTTTAATGTGGTAGTTATCATCAGGCACTACCCTACAACTTTTTGACCAACATTTATCAAATTTAATACTATGTAACTATCATCAAAGTTAATGTATATATCTATATACACTCTTATGAGAATGGGCCATGTGAGTGGTTTTTTCAGTAGTTTAAAGGGTATATGATAACGTATGGGGATTGATTCCCACTGTTTATACAAAGACAAAGAAGGTGGTAGATATGTGTAAGGCACATACACCCACTTGTTGTGTAGAACTGAGTCATTTAGTGGTAGCAGCAAGTGTGGTGAAGATGGATAAGCCATTATTTCTTCTAACTATAGGAGTTTGCTTTTGTCCTCAAATGAATGTATTAGAACCTAAAACTCTATCCCTTAGATTCCCCTCTATTTTAATATCATTGATGTTAATCACATGCCAATTTTGTTATATATTGAATTACTTCAATTGCAAGATTCATCTAATATAATATAAAATTGTACTTGCTATGAGTAAGATAGTTAAGACCTTGTCCAAGATAAGATAAACAAAGGTCTTTTAGTTTGTGATATGTAAAAAGTGATGATGAGATATATTCTTTGATGTAGGGATAGACTTTGTGACCTAGCAAAAGAGTTTTGAGACTATTTTATCGGTCTTGACTCATATAACTTTGTCTCATTAGGGAGTATGGTGGTGACTCACCATTGATAATATAGCATGATGTGACGATACCGCCTTAATGCTAAATATGTGTTCAATATCATTGAACCTCATTTATGTCCTCTTTATGCACCTCACATGATCCTAAGTGAATATGTCGAAGTTGTTGATGTTACGTGGCTTAGGCTACAATAGACATAACGGTCACATTCTCTCACACACGAGACTTGGAAGGGTTAAGTGGTTAAGAATGGACATAACCGTTGACAACTCCAAAAACATGAGAAATGTAAAGAGAAAGGTAAAAAAAGGTAGTGCTACTACGTGGTTAGGGTTGAGTTAATCTTGATCATACGATTTGTTGTAGACAGATCAATCTTCAGATCTATAGGTCATTTATGAGGACCTTTGGGTTTCCTTTTAAAATGGTTATGAATGATTAAGTTTCTTGGAAAGAACCATTCAATTTGGACCTGTCATTTAATGCATGCTTGGGGGAAGATCCTGACATGGTAATGATGGGCACTTGGCTTGAGGAATTCTTGGTATCTATAAATTCTAAGATAAACACATGCCACTTTCATAGCTTCATATTCTCGCCTACTCTACTTGTGAGTGTTTTCCTCTATAATCTTTTTTTTCCTTCTCAAAGCTTAGTTTAGCGCACTACAAAGCCTATTGGTAAGTATTTTTCTTATCCTCTTCCTAAACTCTTTTTCCCTTTGTCTTTAGAGAAATATTTTTCTTAGAGAGTGTTGATAAGTGTTAAATTTACTTAATTATTATAAGCACTTATTAACTTAAAACACATAAATCACATGGAAAGCCCCAAGTTATCACAAAACTAAGATAAACATGTGTGTGAACATTTTAAATGTGATATGAATGAGTACATATGAAATCACACAAAGACATCACAAATTACATAAGATGATAACAGAAAACTCACTAGGCGAGGCCAGAAGCTCGCCCAGCCAGAGACAAGTCAAAGACAAGGCAAAATCGGGCGCATTTATAACTCCATCTCACCAAGCGAAGAAAGATAAGCTTGTCTGGCAAGCACATGCGGTTGGAGATTCCTTCCAAGTCAAGTTACTTAAGAGTGAAGCAAGACTTCTCGCCAGGCAGGGTAACAAGCTCACCAAACAAGAAAAAGAGGTTTAGAAGGCCCCCTAGTTAAGTAACTTAAGGGTGAAGGAAGGGTTTTCTCGCATGGTGGAGTAGAAAAGCTCGGCAAGCAATATATGGCAGTCAAGCCCAAGTGGTACATGTTGACAAGTTAAAACTGACTTTATGATGGAGTAAAGTAGAACTCGCTAGAAGAGTAAAAGAAATTTCCAAGCGAGGGTGCCTGAACATATCTCTATAAATAGAGTTATCAGTCATTTCATTTGAAATATATTCTATGTTTCATTAATTCTTCGGTTCACGTTGTAGTAGTTAAGAATTTTGTACCACAAGAGATAATTGAGAGAGAAATTCTCATGACACATATTGAATAATCGAAGGTGGGGGCCCTGTCTGATCGAGAAATTATTGTGGATGCTTTTTTATTTTCTTCTTTTTAATCATAATTGTAAAGCTACTATGGGTAAGAGTAACTAAATTCTCTTTTGTTGGGGTTAGATGTAGTTGTCCAAACATTCATGTATTCATCATGATCATGGCGTTATGTACACATTAGTTATTTTTTAATATCGACAATTATCTTTGTTCTTAATGCTTTTTATGAATTAGCTATTTATAACTTGTTATAATTGTTTTTAATTAATATTGAGAAATATTTTTCTTAACTAGATCAAATATTTTTATTTGTTAGATGCTAAACTCTAAACACAAATTTAGGTTTAACATTCACATATATTGTTAAATCTCAATGCTATTGTATTAGTTACCCAACTAAGAAATCATCTATTAAAAAATATGATTGGTTTCACATTGTTGTTCAGAAATAAACAATAGATGCATAACGATAGGTGATAATATTAATTGATAGCTAAAAATATGCATAACTGATATGGAAATGCATGAGGATAGGATAATGAAATCTAACTCCAACAAACTCAATTTCATATGTTAAAAGCTTATTTTCCTTCGCAATTATTTTTACCTAGTTACCAAACAATCAAAACATTTCAAGAAAATGTACTTAAAATTATAGAAGTTATTGAACGACTTTTGATTATTGCACCAGTCCCTATGGAGACAATACAAAGAAATACTTACTTTTTTCTTACAACAAGTGTGACGAAAATGGTAATGTGGTTGAGCATGAGACTCATTAATAGATAGGAATTATGCCACTGCTCTTTCGAAAATTCGAAGTGAGCAAATAGGAAAATTAGTTGGAACTTAGTTGAAAGGGAACTGTTTGGGAGTGATAGTTGTAGTATCTTATATAGTGACTCATATAGGGATAATGACATATGTGATTTCCTCTACAAATCCAAGCCTGGATTACGTATGGGACAAAGTACTCAACACCAACTTTGTATTCATAAACAAAGCAAGGATAAAAGAATTTCACAAGGATTTCGAGATCTTTTATATTGGTAAGAAGAATACATCATTTTAGAGTCATGTGTGGAGAGAGATAAAGCTTGCATGAGATGGCCACAAAGGGTGGACGAAGATTATTTTCCAATGTAGGCTTATGTGTTATTAGATATATGGATGGATATTTCCTTCACCCCCTTGAATATGACATTGTAAGAAGGATGAACATTACCCGTTGCAACTTATCCTAAAAGTTATACCTTTATAAGGGGATCTGAAATCCTTTTTAGTAGCTTCTTTTCTTTCTACGGAACAAAAAGGGTCGACAAAGGAAATTGGATTTCCATAAACACTATAGAAAATAGATGTTTATGCTCTTTATACTCTTTGAACTACAATAATTGGAAAAAAAAAACATGTTCTTTCAAGCACGAGTTGATGTCAAATGTCTCGGGTTCATCTTTGACAATGTAAGAGCTTTAGGTTTCCTATTTACATGATGAGTGATCATCTTTTTACCTCCTTAAACAAATTTATACCCTAAACTCTATGGAGTTAATTGATGTGGAGAGAGATCAAGATGGGCTTGATGTTTTCTTGTGTAAGTTTATTTTATGCCTATATTCATATCTTCTACTCATCATAATTTTAGGCTCGTTGTTTGAAAGTTTTTACATAGAAAATATGGCTCCCATTTTTCTAGCACAAAGGAAGGCGTTCTTAGACAAGTATAGGGTGAAGAGAGGTGGAGACAATGATGCTAATGATAAAAATGGCCCAATCAGGGTGATGATTCGTACTTCCAAGAAAAGAAATCTCAAAGGCGGGTCTAAGGTTATCTACGCCAAGCCTATAAACAATTAAGGGATTCCTCATCTAGAGAAGTGAGGTTCTTGGCCGTCAAGAAACAGAAGATAAATATGGGGAAGGCATCCTCGTAAACTAGGATGTTATAGGTTCTGCCTTAAAAAGGCCTCTTATGAATCCTCTTGAAGGTTAGGGGCTCCATTTTTGTGGGACAAAACTTTGACAATGTCGTTTGGGTTCAAATTAGAATGTTCCAAATGATGGCTTACTACGACACGTGCTTCAGAGGATATCCATAGTCGATAAGTTTACTTTTATGCAGAAAAATGGAAGCGTTTTGAATTCTAAAATTTAAGAGATGAACGGGAATTTTGAGTTGGATAAGGCTCTACTAGCATCGGCGAACGAAAATCTATCGGAGACAAGATACCTTGAGGCCCAATGTGCTTTGAAAAATTTTAGTTTTAAAGGAAGAAGAAATATGACACCCTCAGAAATCTACATGACAAAATGGCGAAGTTGAGGGGAAAATGAAGACTCTGAGGAAGGCGACCACATCTGACACCATTTCTTAAATTACTTTGGAATTTGACATGGAGGAATCCCAGATGTATGTGGCCTTTGCCATGGATCAAGAGTTTGTAAAAGCTAAAGAGAAAGTATCATTCGTGTACCCTAATTTTTCTTTGGACGAGCTAGGACTTTTAAAGGTGATAGAGGATATAAAATTAGTTGATTGTGTGGTTGAAGAGGAAAGATTTGAAAAGGAAGATGACAGGGGTCTCTCTTGCCCAAGAGGAGGCCTTTCTTGCTAAAAGGAGGCCTTTCCTGCCCGGGACAACCATAATATCATAATTTTGAAAAATCTCTAACTTGTGAAATGTTTTAACATATTGTGAGTAAGAATAATGAATTTGGTGGTGGTAGTTGTACTAGCTTGGGTATCATTGGATGTATGGATAATATGAAGATGCATAAGACATGTATGGATTAGATGATGAAGGTGGTGTGATTGTCACGGTGGAATAATTGTTTAAACCTGGTTTTTAACATTTCAGTTACCTCAACCAGTTACTAGTTACCAAAACCCGTAACCAGTTACTAGGACATTTCAGTTACTTGCATAAGCTGTTTAACTGATTTTTAACGGGTTTTGGCGTAATCGGTTACAAAGGGATAAAATGGCCTGGGCGTGCAAGTATCAAGCTCGTAACCGATTACGGGATTTAGCTAAAATGTCCTAGTTACACAAATTAAAGTTCTGTTGGGTATCAATAAGTTCTTGAGATCATCAAGAATGGAGTTACACCGCTTGGGCCTGAAGCTACAGATGCTCAAAAGGCTGCATTCAAGGAAGAAAAGAATAAATATTACAAGGCACTATTCTTGATTCATTCTTGTGTCGATGATGACAACTTTGAGAAAGCTGGCGATTGCGAGTCGGCGAAGCAAGCATGGGAGATCTTCGAGAAAGCTTATGCAGGGGCTGTTAAGGCTAAGGTGGTGAGGTTACAAACTCACAAGAGGAAATTCGAGTTAACTCAAATGGAAGAGAAGGAAATGATCAACGATTATGTGACGTGTATTAGCGTTTGGTGAATCAAATCAAGGCTTGCGGAGAAACTGTTTTGGAGCAGAATGTTGTGTTGAAGATTTTGTGTTCTTTAACATTAAGATTTGACAGCATTGTAGTGGCTATCGAAGAGTCGAAGGATTTTGAGACGTTGAGTATAGATGAGCTTCAAAGCTCTCTTAAGACTCATGGGAAAAGGATGGATGAGAGAGGAAGCGATAAAGCTAAAGCAGAGGTCGCTTTGCAAGCACGACTTAATGAGAAGAGTACAAGATCGAAAGAAAAATGGACTTTGAAGAGGAAGAAAATTTCACAGAATTTTGGTGGAAATGACCTACAAAATTCGAAGGTTTCGATGGTGCAAAAGGGTGAGAATAACTCCAATAGATATGGTGATCAAGGCAACGCTAGAGGCAGAAAACCGAGGGACAAAAGCAAAGTTCAGTATTGGAAACGTCGAAAGCTTGGACAATTTTCAAGTGAATGTGGTGCAAAACAGAGGGATTCCCAAGGAGATGAAGCCAAGGTTGTGAGGCAAGAGGTAGATGATGAAAATATGCTCTTATTTATTATCATGGAGGATAATTATGGCATTAAAGAGGTGTTGGGAAGCAGCAGTAGCAGTTGTCAATTGCGGGACAACATCTGCAACAGTTTGAAAAAATGATGTTGAAACGCATTCAGAACAAAACGTAATGATTACACTTTGAGATGGAGTTCAAGACAGCAATGAATGGTAGAAAGGATTCCGTTTGTTCAACACATAAGACGGGTAGAAAGGATTGGTTTGTGCAAATCAATCAAGCTGCGAAAAGTATAGTAAAATTCACAAATGATATCACTCTTGCGGTCGAAGGTGTCGGTGATGTTTTGATCGAAAAGAAGAATGGATGACATTATATGATCAAGGATGTTTTGTATATTCTGGGAATTAAGTGTAATCTCTTTAGTATTGGCCAATTGCTTGAGATGGGTTACAAAATCCTCTTGGACGACAAGATTTTATGCGTTGTGGATGCAAACAGTGTTTTGATCCTTAAGGCTCTTATGCATACCAATAGGACTTTCAAGGTGGATTTGAAAGTGATGGAGCATATGTATTTAGCTACAGTGACAAGTCAAGAAGAGTGGTTGTGGCACTACTGTCTTGGACATCTCAATTTTTATGATCTTGACGTGTTACAAAGGGATGGTATAGTGACCGGGTTGCCAAGAATCAACATTCCAGCTGAGATATGTGAAGAGTGTGTACAAGGGAAGATGCAATAGAGTAATTTCAGCAAGGATGCATGTCATAGGACCAAGCATCATCTTGAGGTGGTGTATTTTGATGTGTGTGGATCGATGCAAGTCGATTCGTATGGTGGCAATAGGTATTTTGTCACATTTTATTAATGATTTTAGTAGGAAGTTGTGGGTATATCTAATCAAGAGGAGTCAAACGATTCAAGTCCATGGTTGAGCGACAATGTGGTCGAAAGCTCAAAATTCTCAAAACGGATGGTGGAGGTGAGTATACCTCGAATGAGTTTGGGAAGTATTTTGATGAAGAGGGGATAGTGTGTGAGATTGTTCCACCCTATACACTACAACAAAATGGTATTGCCGAGAGGAAAAATTGTTCGATAATGAACATGGTTCGAAGCATGATAAAGGGTAAAGACTTGCCGAAGGAATTATAAGGTGAATTTGTTTCTACAATCGCTTATTTGTTAAATAGGTGCCATACAAAGAAGCTTGATTAGGTGACTCCATAAGAGGTATGGAGTGGATTTAAACCAAGTGTGAGTCATTTGAAGGTTTTCGGTTCGATAGCATTTCGACACGTTCCAGGTCAGCTCTGAAAGAAGTTGGACGACAAGGGTGAGATGATGTTACTCATTGGTTATCACCCTACTTAAGGTTATAAGTTGTTTAATGTTGCAAACAAGAGGATTGTGATAAGCCGAGATGTTATGGTCGACGAGTTGCGAAAGCTTGACAGCAGCAGAAAATTTGCCGATGCAAGCTCTAAAACCGATTACGGGAAAAGTGGTAATCGGTTACCACATGTATTTTTGGATTATGAGTCTGATGGAACTGGTTTTGCATAAGGCGTAACCGATTACGAGAATCCTATAACCAGTTACGGGCTGGAAAATCAAAATTTTCAAAATTCTAGAGGTATAGGACAACAACAGATCGAAGCCGAAAATGGGGGAAATGTTAGACGACCAACAAGGCAAAGAGTTTTGCCTCATAGAATACAAGAATGTGAAGCATTCCGGGATAAAGAAATCAATGATAATGGTGGTTTCGTTCACTTTATGCTTATGGCCAAATTCGAATCGGTGAACACGAAAGAAGCTTTGAGTGATTCAAAGTAGATTTGTGCAATAAAGGAGGAGCTAGAATCTATTGAAAAAAATGGTACTTGCGAGCTGGTCGATTTACCGCTTGGAAAGAAGCCAATTGGTGTGCGATGGGCCTATAAAGTGAAGGCAAATCCCAAAAGCGAGGTGATCAAGAAAAAGACTCGATTGGTAGCGAAAGGATTCTTGCAACGTGAAGGTATAGACTTTGAGGAAGTGTTTGCACCTATGGCTAGGCTTGAAACCATTCGATTAGTTATTGGCATTGTGAATAACAATGATTGGACGATATATCAAATGGACATCAAATCTGTATTTTTGGATGGTCCACTTGATGAAGAGGTTTATGTTGAGCAGCCCCCTGGAGTTTTGGTTGATATTGGTTTCAAACGGTGTGTGTCCGAACATGGAGTTTATGTGACATCGGATGCAAATGATGGTGCGATCATTCTTTGCTTATATGTGGATGATCTATTGATTACTGGCAGCTGTGAGAAGAGTATCTCTAAGTTCAAGAGTGAACTTATGGATGAATTTGAGATTACGGACCTTAGGATTATGACGTATTTCCTTGGCATAGAGTTCCATAAGTCAAAAATGGGACTTCTCATGCATCAAAGGAGATATGCTCATGAGATCTTGGAGAGGTGTGAAATGTAGCATTGCAGTGTTGCCATTACACCATGTGAAGCAAGGTTGCAATTGTCCAAGAGTGAAGATGAGCAAGATGTGGATCCAACACAATATAGGAGATTGATTAGATCATTGTGGTATTTGTGCAATACGCGATCGGACTTGACATTTAATGTCGGTATTGCTAGTAGATTCATGGAGAGACCGAAAGTGCCTTACTTGGCAGAAGTTAAGAGAATCCTTAGATACATTAAAGGAATCCTTGATTGTGGAATTCTCTTTCCTGCATCGGATACAGACCGAAAATGTGATTTACTTGGTTTCATCAATTCCAATTGGTGTGGTGATAAGGATGATACATCCTTATGTTTGGTAGGTCACCAATCTCTTGGTGTTCGAAGGAGGAACCGGTGGTAGCACTCTCATCTTGTGAGGCTGAGTATATTGTGGCTTCATTGTGTGTGTGTGTGTGTGTCAAGCTATGTAGCTCATGAATCTATTGAAGGAGTTGAGTAGAAATGAGGGTGAGGCTACTATACTTCTGGTTGATAATGTTTCTGCAATCAACCTTGCGAATAACTCGATTGCACACAGAAGAAGCAAGCACATAGAGATGCGGTTTCATTATTTGAGGGAGCTAGTGAGTGAAGGCAAGTTACGATTGGATATTGTCGAAGTGAAGATCAAGTTGCAAGTTTGTTGACCAAGGGGGTAACAAATGAGGTGTTCAAAAGGTTGAAGAAAAGCTTGAGCATGTTAGACTTGGAACAACTGAAATGAGGTGGTGTGTTAAAACCTGATTTTTAACATTTTAGTTGTGGTAACTGGTTATGGGTTTTGGCATAACTAGTTACAGAGTGTTAAAATGGCCTGGGTGTTCAAGTTTCGGGCTCGTAATCGATTACGGGATTTAGTGTAATCGGTTACGAAGGTACTTTTCTGTTTTTCAGTTTTCTGTTTGTATCAACTTATTTGATTAAGTTGTTTTTGTTGTATCTCATTGTTTGTGTGTATTTTTCATATAAAAGGCCTTGTAAGTTCCCACATAATGGTTAATGTCAATTATTCTTCTCACCCTCAATTACTCTCTCTCAATCTCTTTTAACTTCATATTCTCTAAATTAACTCAATTCTTCATTAATTCATCATTATAATTTATGAATGTTCTAACAATAATAAAGTTGAGTGAAGATAAATTAGAATGAATGAGTATAGATTTTACCATTATTCCATTTCATTATTTGAGCTATAAAAATGTATCAATCATTTTTTTAAAATTTTAGAATTTATATTTGCAATTTCTATTCCAATCCTATTTTTTAAACTTTGAGAACAAAGTTTCTTTAACAGACAGAAATAATAAAAGACTTAATGAAAAAATATATTATCAGCTAAAAAAAAGTTTAATTAACATTTTGATGTATTAATAATTATTATTGTGTTTGCTAAAATGCTGTTAGTATTTTAAGATTAAAACATTAAAATGATTGAAATTTATTTTAAATAATATATAACAAGTGCTCCTTTTGGAATTCATAAAAAATCAATCAAAAAAAAAATATCTTTATTTTTATTAAGTAGTTTTATCATCTTCTTCTTGAGCTTAAAATTTACCGCTTTTCTTAATTTAGCAATTTATATTGGAAGGTCATTTTGTTGGAAGGTCATTTTGAAGCAAAATCAATGAAGGAAAACAAAAATATATAAAAACAATATTTTTTAAATATTTTGTTGATATTATCTTTCTTTAGGAGTTTACTATTGAAGTAATTCGAGAACTCTACTTTGATCTAATTTAACGGAATTTTTAATGCAGTATATATGATATTTACGCATCACGCAAAAATACTAAAATGTTTTTCAGATTTCGAAAATGCATCTTCGAATATATCATGCATCAACGTTATGGCGCACCAAATGACTGTCACCGTAGATGAATATTAAAATAAGTTTCGGAGATGCATCTTCGGGTGTTTTCAATAAATATAATGCCAGTTGATCAGTTCAATGGACATTTTGAAGATGCATCTTTGAAAGTTTGAGGCAGGATTTTGAAATTTGATGTCACTTTTGCATGTCAGATATTCGGAATAATTTGATAAAACACATAGTTGCATGATCACACAGCCATACTTATTTTTCACTCAAAACCCTCACTAAAAACCCTTCAATTCGCAATCCACATTTTCACTCCAAATCTTCAATCTTGTGTTTCATCACATCAAAGGGAGTAAAAGAAGTTGAAATTCCAGGTAAAAATCATTTATTTCAAGCCTCATTGCTCATATTAATCTTGTTTTCTATATGAAAAACTAGCTTATTCCGGAGATACATTTCTGGAACGAGTATGAACTTACCTAAAAATGCATTTTTGGTATCTGCCCGTGTTCATTTTTTCAGTTTTGCTTACAACATTAGTGCTTATTTACTACTATGTGATAATTGTTTTCATTAGATATGGTGCACCCCGATATTTTTCCCAAACAAATTGTGTCTCCCATTATTAAAGGTGTTATTGTAAAAGCGGTAGATGTTGGCAACCAATTTAAAAATGACCAAGAGTTTGAATCTCGTGATCACATGCTTTAATGAATTCGTATGAAGGCCTCCAAACTGGGATTTGGTGTGGTTATCGGGAGGTCTAATAATGGTTCAGATAGAAGATGTGATTTTGTGACAATGAAATGCGAAAGAAGCGGGAAATATGACCTCCTCTCCTAAATTTTAAACGAGATGATATCGGTTCAAGAAAATGTGAATGCCTCTTTAAGAAGCATGGTTATATGTTGGCAAACAATAACTGAAAATTTATGTCATATGTGGTTTGCATAACCATGATTTATGTGAAAACTTAGTTGGTCATCCAATTGCGTGTTGCCTCATGTCAGAAGAGAAGGAATGTGTTGCTGACATGAGATTGAATTTGGTTCAACCAAAAAATATACTTGCAATTTTGAAACGTAAAAGACCGGAAAATATCTCAAATATCAACCAAGTGTACAATATCCGGTACCAAACTAACAAGACGCTTAGGGGGAATATAACTAAAATTCAACAACTCTTGAAACTGTTGGATGATAATAATTATTTGTCTAGGTACTGAACGTGTGAGGATAAAGTTACCATTAAAGATTTATTTTGGACTTATCCTGATTCCGTCAAATTGTTCAACATGTTTCCTACTGTGCTCATACTTGATTCAACGTACAAGACCAATAAGTATAGACTTCTATTATTGAAGATGCTTAGTGTTACCTCTACTAAGAAAACCTATTATGTCGGGTTTGCATTTCTAGAGAGCGAAAAAAATGAGAATGTTACTTGGGCCTTAGAGATGTATCAAACAATATTGAAGAGCCAATAAGAGATGCCTAAAGGAATTTTTTACCGACCATAATACTGTCTTGATGAATTCGGTTGCAAAGGTATTTCTTACTTCTTATACATTACTTTGTAGGTATCACATAACAAAGAATGTGAAAAGTCGAGTTAAACCCGCGATAGGGACGAAATAGATAGAGTTTGAAAATGAAAAAAATGGTGAAGGTGGGTGTGGTTGTGGAAAAAATAATGGATGCATGAAATGGCATAGTAAATTCTTCCATTAAAGAATTATATGTTGATCCCGTTATGTATTTCAAGAATGTGTGCGAGAAATATCCTGATTTGTTGAAATATGTTGAAAGCATAATTCTTGGCCAGGTGATGGAGAAAATTGTTTGTGCTTGAAGCGATCTGGTTAAACACCTTAAAAATACAACAACTAACCGAGTTGAGTCTACCCATGCGACATTGAAGAATTAGTTGAGAAATAGTAAGGACGATTTGTGTAGTGATTAGGACTTTGTCAACCAAATGATTCAGAACCTGCATAATGAGATACATACATCATTTGATTGGAGCATCACAGTTTTGGAACACAAATTTTAAAGACAAAATCTTTATTCTCAGTTGGTCGGTAATATAGATCGAGCAGGTTTGAATTATATTTTCAAGGGGCTAAATGAGCTGATAATATAGGCTCCGATAGCGCGAAGTGTGGATGCACAATTATGAAAACATATGATCTCTTGTGTGCTTGTGTTATTGCGAAAAAGGTGAAACTTGGTAGCCGGATAATAATAGATAAGGTTTGCACTCACTGGAAGAGACTTGGGTTTGAGAATGATGGTGTCATGAAAGACGGTAAATCAGATATCTTTATCTTGACCGAATGGGAAGTGATACAAGAGATATTTTTGAAATCCGGTGAGAACATGAAACTCCATATCAAAGAACAATTGGGGAAGATTGCTTATCCGAAAACCACCGACTTGAACCACTCACTCAATCGGTAAAAACAAAAGATGCTTCGGAAAAGCTCAAGCCTACACCGAGTGAAAATTCAACTGTGGGATCTCCTTTGTATGTTGAACATGTTGCCAAAAGTTTTACAAACTCACCAAATCTAAAATCTAAAAAAAAAAAGTGTTTTCAAAGGAGTCTGCATTAGCAAACCACCTCATACGCTGCCTCCACCAAAGATTATATTCATTGACGAGATGTCAGTTTTTATGCACAAATACATCGAGCGAATCATCAATGTTGAAGGGGTTGCAGTTATCGAGATGTTTCGACTTTGCTCAATAAAGGAGAAGATAATCATACACTTGTTTGTCATTAACTTATCCAAGAGTTAAGGACTCATAAAGAATCATACACATGCTTGTACGGAAAGAAAGAAGACTTTGATGAAGTTTATGAGTCTCTTGTTTCTTGCCTTAGTGGACCAGTACCGGAGGCAAAATAGATGTGCTTCCCTAAAATGGGTCACCTCATAGCATGCGCGTATGATAGAGTGTGTATTGATCTAACACAATAAGGTTTTTCGAAAACCTTTTTCCCACTGTGTACCGCCCCACCTCAAAATTCAAATGATTGTATTATGTGTATTGGGTGACTTCCAAAATCACGACGTTTTGTTCAAGTTTACTTGAAATCGGGATGCCCTATACCACTTATATCACCGGAGTGGACGACTCATTCAACAACAAAAGCTAAGACTTGGCCGAACAACTTTGTGAAAAGAATGCAAGAGTTCGAGAAATTGAACAACATTGAAAGAGAATCAAATGCACAAAAGTCAAAGGGAGTACCACCCATAGATTTAGGCGGCAAACAATGTTTAGATTCGTTTTAATTTTCTATTTAGTCGGATAAATAAGTACATGCAATTGTGTCTCAATATTAATGAAGTGTAATATATTCAATTTCTTAATATTTTAATACATTTTTATCTTTTCCATAACATTTGTTCATTTATCAAACAAAGTCTTCAATTAAGTTTTATTTTCAAAGGTTCTGATTTCTGCCTGGAGAGGTTCCGGAGATGTATCTTTGTAACAAGATAATAGGGCACGGAACTAGAGATATATCTCCGGAGTTAGCATGTTATATTTTGATTTCAACAACTTTGAGCTCATGACAGATGAAGATGTAAGGGCTACGTGAAATACATATTTCTGTTTTGAAACAAAAGTTTCGCTCGAGTTGCAAGCGACGATTTCAAGATCGGACAAAGATATTGTGAAGATGTTGAAACGCTCGCCTGGATATTGAAGTGTAATGTTGCATTTTATGTTGAAATCATCTATGTAATGCTTATTTTATATTATGAATGTTAATTTTATTTTATCAAATTATAATTTTTTTATTTCTGCCTCTTTTATTGTTGTGAATACATTACGGAAATGCATCTACGAACATGCATCTCCGGTATTAAAAAAATCCAACTAATAGAACGCCACTCAGAATGACCTACATTATGTGTATTAAACACATTTGAAGATATATCTCCAAAATTCAACAAATACTTTATTATTTTTGTGTGATGCGTAAATAACATATAGGGTGCAATTACTCCTAATTTAATTGGAAATATAGCTGCATTAAGAAATTCTCCTAATTTAATTGGAGACATAGTATGGCATGGTTTGAACCACAAGCCTTTATGATGCTGAACTTACGTTTATGTTGTCATATTGAAGAAGAATGTCTCATGTTTAATTATGAGTTGAAGATAGACGCAACAGACTTCCTCGTTATTTTCCAATTTTTTATGAAAGTATACAAACAAACCAGTTATTCAAACCAACTTATAATTACCTGGCACATGATATTGAACATGTGTTTTGAAAAGGATACTCTTATCAACTGTGATGAAACAAACATCAGGATATGACTTCCTTACCTTTTGCATATGCAGCAAGTGTTATCGAATGACGATGAAGGCACATCAAATTATGCCATATAATCATTTGATAATTGATAATGCTGCAATCAATCTAAGATCATGACAGAAGATTGCAATTAAACATTTTGCATTATGTTTTACATTATTAACATTCACCAGCCATATAGAATTTTGTGATACATATAATCCATGGCAGATGAAGATAAACATAATTGACATATAGATAAGCATAACAAAATGTATGATCCAGAAGCCAGTTCCTTTTTTTTTCCCAACTTACATTCACCATTTCTCGGGTGGTTAAGGCTACAAGATCGGTCGACTGTAATACTTGCAACGGTAAGAGCGGCTGTTGGTACTAATGGCTGAACAAATATATATTTCTAGTAAGATAAACTCGGATGAGCACAGTTGTAATTTCCCATAGACAAAAGTAGATTGCTTGGCTGGATTGTTTTTATTATTCATTTGATCTTTTCAATATGCTCAGACCAAGTCATTCAACAACAACATTCACCAGTTCATATTCAATCAGAGACAAGTTATTATCTTCCTTGACAGTGAAGGTAGCTGGTTCTGTGACTTCAATACGGCCCCATTTGTCCACGGCGAGTCTCATTGAGCCTTTGAACATGTCAATCTTAGCATTACGCAAGATGATAGTGGAGCCTTCTTTCATCAAATCCACTGAAAAGAAGAAAAGAACCATCAGAAATAGAATGTCATGAAAAGAAGAAGAGAAAAAAAAAAAACTCATTCAAAGCCATTGAAACAAAATCAGGTCATTGAGAAGTAAGTAATTAGCAACTTAATTGAAATTTTCCAACATAATAATAGCATTTCAAAATTTATTATCTACCACAAACACGAAACTTTATTTTAACTATATGTTGAATACAAATTAACATGCAATATCAACTATCAAAGGAGAATTTCGATCCAAGAACTCTTGGTATAAATATTGGCAAAACAAGTAACTAAGCCCATAGGAGTAAAATGAAGAGAAAGACAAAAAGATGTGAGCTTATTTTGAGATCTTTGGCTTATCTCGAGATCTCACACCAACTAGAGATCAGTGTCGTTGATGGTGGATTATAATGGCAGGCCAAATTTCCACCATAAAAATATGGTCGATAAGTAAGAGCCTGTGGCAAATGCATGGCTGGCAAATTGAAAAATGAAGCAAATACAGAAAAGAAAAGGAAATAAGACACAAAATGAATAGAATGGAAATGGTAATATGCAAAAGAAAGAAATACAGCAGAAAATAGAATACTACGAGAAGAAAAATGGTTATATACAAAATAATGGTAAGCAAAAAGGAGAAAAGACACATTAAAAAAATGATGCTTCAAAGCTCATAAGGGGTAGTGGTTGATTTTAACAGTGGCAAAGATGTGGCCAAAGTAGCCCTTAAATAGCCTCTTGAGCAAGCTTTTCGAGTCGAGTTGGGCCTGGTACAAATTTCAAAAAGATATCGAAGTGTCCTAGATTTGTTATTGGGCAACCCACGCCTGTCCACACTCCAGATATATAGTGGTGCCTGGTGTGGAGGCATGTTAAGATCACACATGATAAGAGAGTAGAGATGGGGTCAAAGTATTATAAAGATTTGGATAATACACACTTATATAACAGATTTTTCGGGTTGAGCCCAAACTTTAAAAGCTTACTTAAGAGGAAAAGGGAAAGGGGGCGTATTTTGGACTTATGGATGGAGAATCTGTGCATCTCCAGAATTTTCTACGTTGTTCTGTTCTTGCAAGGAACTACTCTCCTGCTTTTGAAATTTACACCTACTGATATCTTATTTCCATAGGGTGAAATAAATATATTTCCTTCTCCCTAAAAAAGATAGTTTCAAAGTGAAATAAAGATACTTCCAAATTTCAAAGCATACAAATGAGAACATCTTGCATCTGTATGATTGATTAGCATTAGTATAAAGGATGGTTTTTTTTTCCTTCTCTCTTTAAAAACAAAACCTCCTCGACCGAATCCGGTCACATATTCAAAAGGATTAAACATTTCTGACCAAACAAAAACTTCTTCGTTTTCATTTAACATTTTAGACAAAAAAAAAACAATGAATTCTTATATGTCGGAATCATTCAGATCAACAAATATAACAAACAAGTACTTCATGGCCAAAAATGCCAATAACCATTTAGGAAAAAAAAATCTAATCAGTAATAAACTTATTTACAATCAAGATTTTTGCCTTTAATTGCAGGAAGTTTGTGAAGCAACAAACTCTAGAATGTGATTTGATCCTTACAGGCTATCACAAGATTCAGGCTGTTCAGAAATTGCCTTCTCTATTGGTTGTTTACCATTGGGTTGCAACCGACTTAGGTCTGGGTGAACGCAAACCAAATTTGAAAATACATAGTTAAAAAGTGTTATCGAGTTTCTGACCTTTCAAATCTAGATGTGATGTGAGGTGCCAAATGCTATTAAACAGGACTTGTATACATTTGCAGTCAAGTGACCAAAATGGTTCAAACACGTGTAGGATATGATATTTCTTATTTTGATCTCTATAAAAAGACTAATACAACAAAATATTTATGCGGTTGATTTTAGTGCTAGAAATTGCTAATGGAGATGTCATACATAGCTTTTTGGGTCAAGAAACCAAAAAAGGACAGCAACGCAAATGACTGCCTTGCTTAGTTTCCAATGAGATAGAGATTTAGAACGTTATTATAATTATTGAGACTAAACTAAATATGAACTTAAAAATTTATATACGAATCAAAGCAATTCTTATAATAAATTATAATATCTTGATATTATTTATAGTATCTTGGATTTCCTCATAGGATCAGCTTCCTTTCTTCAATTATTTCTTAGGATTAGCTTCCTTTCTTAGATTATCATATCAGATTAGTTTCCTTTCTTAGATTATCATATCAGATTAGTTTATTTCCTTAGATTATCATATCAGATTAGTTTCTTCCTTAGATTATCTTATAGGGTTAGTTTCTTATCTTAGAACATCTTATATGATCTTCGATTACTTTTTATTTCTTAGTTATTATTATGGTTCAATTTTAAGGGGAATACTGGATTTTTTGGAGCCCTAAACAGTAACACAATGAGGGGACAATGCGGCGTTCACAAAATGCCAAATGCAATGCCATCTTGCGATGCGAAAGTGACCGCGACAGCTGATAATCACTTTTGGGACACAGCGCCGTATGCGGGGGCGAGAATTCACCCCGATAGCGGTGTTACTTTATGTAATTGACAACATAGAACTTAACATTGCTATTCGGCCACCGACATTTATTCACACTCCATATGGAGGTATGTTCAGATCCCACGTCAATTTAAAATATGATAAAAATAGTATTTATATGACTTGGGACTATCCTCACCATATGACCTAGCTTTTAGGGCTGAATTAGGCCTAACCCAAATTCAGAATTAGGCCTAACCCAAATTCAGAATTAGGCCTAATCTAAATTATAATATCAGTATCGGCAACTATTTTCATTTAATAGGTATATACTTATCATTTTAAAAAACCATTTGCAATGATTTAATTTAACCCAAATGACTTTTAGACGTTAGCCTTTCAGTTCACAATACAAACATTAAACACAAACTACACATGCGGACAAAATAAAACACTTATGCATGAGTTTCTTTTGAAGTAACAGATATCAAAACACATAAGATGCCCACAAAACCGACAAAATAAATCACACAAGACTTGGAATGTGAATACCCCATTCAAAATAATAAAAGAAAAATCTTCTTCTAGCCCCAAAATAAAATTCAACAAGAATCTAAAAATACTACAACAATGCAACACCATGATGCAGTAGAGAAAACCTGTAAAAATTATAAGTAATAACATGCATACCCTGATCATTTCTTGCAGTAACTATAATCACTCCAGTCTCATCACCAACCAAACTCTCAGCAATTCGCATTTGACGGGATTGAGGTCCATCAGGACGACCTCTCTGCATCACCATCTTAGTATCAACAACCTTCACAGTTATGGTGTGTCCACTGGTCCCTGGGCGAAGCTGATCAACCTTGGTAAACACCGGTTTCCTCAATCCTTGTTTCGAATCAGCCATATTAAAACCCTACAAAAGTGCAGAAATCACAACAAACTCCACTTATACAACAGAAAGAAAAAAAACTGGATCAATGCACACTATGAGTATATTGCAGGTTGTAACATACAACTTAAGATTAAATGTTTGATGCAAATTTGAACTAAAATACCTAAATTTTAAATATGAACTAGAAATAAAATAAATGCAACCACTCAATCAATATCAATTACAATCCAGAAGACTCCGCAATTATACTAGCCCCAGCTTAAAAGGGTGAGAAAGTTTAGATCTTTTGAATATATCTAGGTCAAAGACTCAAAGCTAGGGCAAAAGATATTAATGATAGAACATCATAAACAGGGAGGTCAAGATTCAATCAAATCTAGTTCATAGATTCCAAATACAATTCAGTCAAAGAAAATTAAAACCTAAAATTTGGAACTTGAATCACCAAAATTTAGAATCGAAAACATGAGTGGAAAAGCGGTGAAAGGAGAGTGAAAACAAGTGAGAAAGTAGAGAGAGATTAAAGAGAAATTTTACCTGAAAGTAAAGCTGAAATGGAACTGGGTGCGAGAGAGAAGAGGTGAAACTAGAAAGCCCAAATGTGAGTGAAGATGAAACTGATGTGATGCGATATGCAATTCAAATGTAAATGTTATGTACTTATGTTGATCTTTAGGTTTAAAAATGTCGAGAATATTTTTTTTTGTCGGGACTAAATTTTCATTTTTGAATTTTTTTTTTATTAAAAATCTTACTTGTCATAATTATAGTTTTAATAAATGTGGATAATAATAAAAAATTAAAAAATCGGATTACTAGAAGAGAATTATTTTAGTGTGGAAATTGCAATTTGCATTTTTTTTATTTCTTTTTTAAAATGTAATCTCTTTTTTTTTTCTCTTTTTTTTTCATCTCGCTCTCACTTCTCTCTCATAAAATTATCTAGAGTTAAGAAAAGTTAGAGGATCTCTTTAGTACCGCATTTCTTTGTTGGCACATGACTTAAATGAGATTCGCATTCCACTTATTATGTGGGTTGATTAAGCTTGCATGGTCAAGTGTTCATTTTTCACATCGTCAAATAACAACTTGGTCTTTTCTCTCCATTTTATCTTTGATATATTTTTAATAGTGTTTATTTAGGAGTTTGAAGAGTTTGGGAACATCGTAAAGCTTCAAACTATTTTGGAAAGAAATGAGTTATGGAAGAAATAGGTGGAGTCCTCCAAATGTAATTAAAATTTTATGGGTAAGGAGTATATGACATATCCTTTAGTTTTGCTAGCGATAATGATACTGATTCAGTGTCTTGTTTCTTAGGTTTTATCAAGATCATCATGGAGATTTCTGCCACTCTTTTCAGCTAAGCGGTGTTAAGTTTTGACTCTCTTTGTCTCAACGATCATTAAGTGGAAGCCTTCTGATTTGGACTAGAACTATCATACACTGGCAATGAAGCCGACATAATTTTAGAACCTTGTGTGCCCAGGGATACAGTTTGCATGCATTAGCCTGCTGAAGTGCCGAACAAATATTTTTATTTTTATGTTGAGATCATTAATAGACTTGGGGTGGGTATTCTTGTTACCCTGTTCAAATCAGATCTCCTTAAAGTACTCAATGTTGCCCCTCCCAATTGTTGGGTCTTTGCTCGAGGATTCAAGGTTATTTGTTGGGGTCTTGATATGACACCTATTATCAGCATCTTCTTTTTATTTTATGATACTAAATGTGTAGCTAAGGGAAGATGGGTTTTTGTAAGCGTTATTCATGGTTGGGCCATGCTTTCTCCGTACACCTCAAACTACAAGAGTTAGAAGGTTAAATTTGTCAGGGCTAGGGGAGTGCATATTTCCTTAGAGTTATTTATAATGAGGATAGGTCTCATCGGTTTCCTCTTTACTAGACAGGTGAACATGTTGAGATTGTGGGATATGACCCAAATAGATTGAGTCAGACATAGAAATAGGTGGTTGATTTTCTAGAACAGTTTCGTATCATATGGGTACGGGACCTGTATAGCTACGAGGTTGACGATCATAAATTGTTGGAGTTTTAAAGTAATGTGTTTTTGTTATTTTTATCACTTTTCCTTTTATATGTTTGATTACAATTAATCCTTTTGATTTTTCAGCTAGGATAACTTGCATTTCAGTGGCAAAGAGAAAGGAGATGATGGTAAAGTTGAAAGTTGTTGGGGCAAGACCCAACTCATGAACTAGAGTGACCCTTCTAGTTTTCAAACCAGGGTTCCAAAGAACAGGAAAAGTGGTTGATGGGGTTATGGTAAAATTCGTTTCTATAACCATTCCTTCCAGCTCTGCCCTTGAGAGGTTTAAATGGCCTCTAACGAAGAAAAGCAATGCGGATTTGGGGAAATTGCTTGCTGATTATAACGACGTCCCTTTAATTGATTTTAAAGTGAATGGTCTGATTGTGAGCAAAAGGGGTAGTAGACCTTAAAATGGAAGGTCTTCCTCCGCCCGGGATGAGGAGGAGTTTAAGTTTTAGGGAATTGTTGTGAAAACTATTGATATGTGTAAGTATACACAGTTAAATAGTAGTAAGTGATGTAAAAGTAAGAGTATCGACCCTACGAATATTGTAAAAACTTAACTTGATTCTCACATTAAAATCTTGTGAATAGTCATGAACAAAAAGTAACAATAATAATGTGTTATCACATATTCAAGTTAAAATACAATAAATGATAAGTGATGATGAAGAAGTTAAATCAATAATAAGATTAATATTAGGCAATTATCCTTCTAATGAAGTTCATATTTTATGTGTGTTTGATGAAATATGTCATGACAGATGAGAAAGAAAGTGATTGAGTGGTGTATGCCTACAACATTATAGCATGTGCATCATGTCAAGGGAACAACTATCAAGGTCTTACAATAACAAAGAAGCATGCATATATTTTATAACCCCTAATTTCCTTTATGGTTGTGGCCATTTATCTCTAAAGTGACTAATCTAGTGAATCTTATATCCTACCATTTTCAACCATATTACTTATGAAGTATGTTACTTAATAGATCTTTCAACCCTTAAACAACTTTTACTTATTTCTAACTGGATCAAGCAAAGAAACAGATGTATAACATTATTTTATGTAGTAAAATGCATCACTTCAAATCACACCATTTAACACAAAATATTACTTTTTCATTAAAATTCACATTGCTAGTCATACAGAGGTTTAACTCATGATGAGCAAAAGAAATACAACAACACAAGTTTTTACATTCAAAATTTCTAAACACTAATGAAAAGAAAATATAAACCTAAGTATGACTATCTACTCTTTGCAATCTCTAAATCAGTATGAGGTGAGTTTTGTCATGCCAAGATGCTCAACACTTCTTCTTCTTCTTTAATAAGATATTTTTAGAGTAACTTCTCAAGTCTTTCAACTTTTGAACCTCCTTCAGTTTCTTCCAAGAGGTTCCTTTTATAAGCTCTAACTTTTAGGCTTATGTCTTGTCATTGGATCGTGGGCCTTGTCGATAATAGTTATTTTGGCCCAATAAACATAACATTTTCCTTCTTTTTTCCTTCAAATCAACTCCAAGTAGTACAATTTCCAGCACACATGGGACAACATGTCCTATGACAGATATGTTGCACAGACACACAACAACACACATAATTTTGTGCACATCAGCTTTTGCAGACTTTCATCTTGTAGTGCTTGATCTTATCCATCTAGTTTATCTAACTCACTTGTACTCCAATCTCTATATTGTTGTCATGTTTGCCCTAATACCATAGGCCTTCATTTCTTGCGACCTCTTTTAGCACTAAGACTTTGCTGAAACTTGAGGTAGAATTGATATTCCAATTTTATCGTGTCATAACTTATCATAAAGTGGTCCTACATAAGGGACAAACACATAAAAACTCACAAAAAGAGCATTTCCTCTTCACAAAATGACTCAAAACAACAAAATAAACTTAAATTATCCTAGTAAAGTATGTTAATAACAAAATAAAGTCAAATGTTAAAGGCTTGAATCTCTAACAAATAGTGAGTTATCAGGCATGACCCGAGATGACTTTCCTCTATGATCACAGTATCTCAACCAAGGACATTGAGAAAGCGAAGACAATTGGTGCTAAAAAAATGCAATAACTTTTGGGTACCTACTTAATGAGGAGTGTAACACCCCAAATTTGATTAATTGATTTAATTGAATTATTTAGAATTTTATTTGATTATTTGGTGTTTTAATTAAAATGAATTATGTGTTTATGGGGGTGTATTGGTATTGGTAGGGTGTGGTGAGGAATAGGTATTTGGAAGAATGATTAGAAAATAGCAAGAATAATGGTATTTTTTTAATTTAATATTATGATATAAGCAGCGGTGAAAAGCGGAAAAACCAGTAAAAAATGAAGATTGTTCATGAAGATTTCCACAGGAAGACCCCTTGGTTCTGGCAAACAGATCACAATTACAAGTACTTGAGAGCATACCGATGGAATGGGCATTTTATTTAATTTATTAAATAAAATAGAGAAGGAGACTATGTGATAGAAAATGAGAAAATAATAGAAATTAAGGAATAATAATATTGGTATTTTTATTAAAATAAAAGTAGAGATGAGAATGGCATGTGGCTAAATAAGAGAATAAGTGAGGGTAGTGTTAAAAGTCTCTAATTGAAATAGATTAGGTTACTAATAAAAAGGTTATTAAGTGGGGCTTTTAGAGTTTTCTACGTAAAACAAAAATTTTGGTGAGAAAAAGCAAGGGCTAGGGCTAAAAGAAACTCCATTGTTAGAGCTTGAAGGTTGTATCTTGCTGGAAAATATAAGGTAATGGGAGATTACTCCTAATAGGGTGTATTGCATGTTTTGGTAGTGGGAAATCCTTAATCCCATTATATTTTCTTACTTTTTCCCCTTGATGAATGTTGGATGAACATATGAAATCAATTCTGTAATTAGATGATTATTTGTTGTGTTGTGTGAATTTCATGCACTGTTTTACCATGAGATATGTGTGTTCATGATTCATGATGTGTGTATGTATGAGTGTTCATATATGAGTGATGAACTTGATGAATAAAGTAAGCAAATTAATTATTAAATGAGTGAAATTGCATGTTAATTGGTGGATGATTGTTGTTTTGATGTTAGATATCATATTCCTTATTGTTGTTATGAGATTTGGGGTATGGGGGATGAAAATCGGAGTTTTGATTTAAACTCCACTGTAGAAAATTTAGTTTTTGTCCTGGTTCAAGGTGAAGGGCGTCGCCCTAATGACGCCTTGATCATCAAAACTGTGGAGGCACTGACGGGCGTCAGCTGTCTGACGGGTAGACTATCATGGTCCCCAAGTATGTTTGGTTGGGACGATCGTCACAAGTGTGACATGTGGTTTGACGTGGAAGGTGACGGGCGTCACCTTGGTGACGGGTAACTCGTCACGTAGCCAGAATAAGCATCATTGCCTATGTTGCATGGAATGGACTTGTCGTTCCAATTTTTGTCGTGTTATTATGTTTTGGCTATTGTTGGCCAATTTTTGGAGATGGATGATGTTGTTATTATGTTGTTATGGATTTAATCCACTTGTTTGGTGTGGATAATGATGATGTTGTTTATTATGGTGATTATATGGTGATCATTTTGTGATATTGCATGTTATGGTAAGTCATGCATCATGGTGTATGGACTTCGGTTCAGTTTTGGTGTGCTCTGTCCTATGGTAAGGATTCATGAGTGAGTAGTTAGTTCTATATGGGAATCGGTGAAGTGTTAGATATGATGATGGTAACTATTTGGTGTGCTTTGGTCCTATGATGGGGATTCAGGAGCGAGATGGAAATGTGTTGTCCATAATGGTACTACATTCATTGTCGAGTCTTGGTGTTGAGTAATTTCATTTATTATTTGCATATGTCTTGAATGATTCTGTTGTTTACGGTGAATGAGAATGCTTTGGTGAAGTATGTGATTGAATTGTGTTGAATAATTAGTATTGTTTCTTTAGGCTACCCTTGCATACTTTTGCACCATTTTATATTATGAGCATATTCACACCTCTTTATTATTTGTGTGGTTCTGTGTTCCTTCTTAGAGTACAGACGAGCAGGTAACCGAGTAGTTTCTTAAAAGTTGAAAGATGGCGCAGAGGTTGTTCTTCCTTTTTCATTTTATGCGTTTTTTTTAATATTTCGTTGCTCTGATCTGTAACAGTGTGCAGGTGAGCGATTCGTTTGATTTTGTTACTCTTTGCAATGTTGTTGATGTTGAAGGCATTTCTCCATAACCATGTTTATGTCATGGGGCTCATTTATTTGTTGAATTGATTATACTGCAATGAGCATATATTAAGGCGAGCATGTGATGACGAGTGTTTAATTTTATGCATGTTTTGAATAACTCGTGTTACAGAGTAGGTTTATGTTGTGCTTTAGTGACGTCGTATGTGTGTATTTGTCTTATTTATGTATTATTTCCCATTTCAGGGTTTAGGGTGTTACAAGGAGCATTTTTGGGGGCGATCTCTCTTTAGGATACAAATTCCTCCACCCATAAGAAAAACGAGTTGAAGGATATGCTTAAAAAGATAAAGGAACATTGAGAGGTAAATCATACTTTGTTGGCCTCAGCCATTGAGAGAACATCTTCCCTTAAGGTGGAGCTAACTTCCCTTAAGGTGGAGCTAAAAGCAATGAAGAATGAGCGGGATTCACTGTTAAGGAATAAGAAAACTATGGTGACCCATTGCAAAAATTCATTGCGACAAGTTCATTGCTTTTGAAGCTGAAATGGGATCGTTTAAGAACATGGATGAGGACTAAGCTTCTTTCCTCTAGTTTCGAAAGGTTGATTTTGATGAGGCACAAATGAATGGCCTCATCTTTGGGGAACAAGGATTTGAGAAGGCGAAGACCTAATCGCTTTGCCTCTATCATCATCTCGATCTGGGCGAGATGGAATTCTTCAAAGTCGTAGTGGATGGATGACAGATGGGGGAAATTGATCCTGAGATCATCCACGAATTAGAGATCAAGCCTGGGAAGAAAATTCCTTGAGAAGACGGGCACCGACGAGGTTGTTAAGGAATACAAAGGCCCTATGAGATAGAAAACTATTGATATTGCCCTTGAGGCTTAAGGATTATATCCTTTTTTTCCTTGTATTTTATTTTTATTCATCTATGTAATTGGTCTTTTAAGCCATGGGTGACACTTTCATAATGACCACTACAAGAATTTTTTTGATTTGCGACACTTGAGTTGCGTCCCTTACATAAAAATCGCCTTCCTTCAGAATCTATGACAATTGTCACAATCCTAAGGGCAGCCGTCTCAACTTCAAATATATATATATATATATATATATATATATATATATATATATATATATATATATATATATATATATATATATATATATATATATATATATATATATATATATATATATATATATATATATATATATATATATATATATATATATATATATATATATATATATATATATATATATATATATATATATATATATATATATATATATATATATATATATATATATATATATATATATATATATATATATATATATATATATATATATATATATATATATATATATATATATATATATATATATATATATATATATATATGGGGGCATATCAAGAGGGATTTTAAATGAGAGATGAAAGGAACAAACAACAACCATTAGATCATGATTAAACTTATTCATTAATGTGACTATTAATTTCTCTCTCTTATTAATTTGATCTAATGGTTGTTGTTTGTTCCTCTCACCTCTCATTTAAAATCTCTCTCATTTGATATGCTTATATATATATATATCTTTATATATATATATATATATATATATATATATATATATATATATATATATATATATATATATATATATATATATATATATATATATATATATATATATATATATATATATATATATATATATATATATATATATATATATATATATATATATATATATATATATATATATATATATATATATATATATATATATATATATATATATATATATATATATATATATATATATATATATATATATATATATATATATATATATATATATATGCAAATTTTTCCTTTCTTACTTCAAAAAATTTTCCTACGATATTTTTACATTTCCCTCACTTTTTTCTAAACACCTATTTCACTTTTCTTTTGATAAAATAAAATAAAATAAAGGAATGGAATAAACAACGAGAAGTTGTAGATAAGAGTAATCGAAAAAATAAATTACCCCATCACACACAAAGAAACTCATTTTGCATCTCTACCGTAAACCACCGCCAGCTACAATGGCTATTATAAACACTTGAGATCACCTACGGTTGAACTGTGAAAGAAATATCTAAGTCACTCATGAGATGTGTGTGATATCGACTACCCATACAGACGATTGTTACTTCTTTTTTCAATCTACTTTTTTCACTCTAGCCCCTTTTTATGTGTGCTTTATTCAATTTATGATATTAGTAATGGTAATGAAAGTGGAACAGAAATTTTGAATGGGAGATTTATGAGTTTGAATTGAAATTAAGGTATAATTTGTTTCATTTGTTGTATAGATTATGAGTGAGGGTTTTTTCAATCAATTATTAACAATTAATTTTTCACTATTTACATTGCATTTCCAAGTTAGGGTTTCACTTCTGATTTGTGCTTGTTTTTGTTTCAGGGATACCTATTGTAAAATTGAAATTGATAATGAATGAGCCATTTCTGGTAGTTCCATTTTCACATATCTCAACCCTTTGATTTTATTTTATTTTTAATAAGAGCTTCAAAAAAAGTTATCAAAATTTAGTTTGATTGAATGATGGTTGCATATGTATCTAACACATAAGGGTGGGTTGGACAAACTAAGAACATGATTATTAGATGTACTGCGACAGACGGTTTTACTAATAAATGGGTTTCTTTGGACCAGAAGGTTTTCTTTTATTATGTGTTTGTTTTAATTTCATTAGTTCTAGTTTTAAGGTGGAGGTGTTTCATACATCTCAATTTTATAAGTTGTATATAGTCCTCACTAGAATCATATTTTGGTTAATTCAGTCTCAAATATTTCCTTTTTGACGAGTTTCTTGTGCATATTACATTTAAGAAGCTTTGAGTTGTAGAGATGAAGGCTAAGAAAAACAAAGTGGCTAAATAAGTTATTTGGAAGAGATAGGTCCAAGTTAAGGTTGTTTACCTTCATAATAGATAAGTGTAGGGGTGTATAAGGATCCGTGGACCAACCTAAATCGTAAAAAAACTGAAAGAAAAATATGGAATTGGACGAGTTATAATGGGCCAGCGAGTTGATTGGTTACCAAAGCGGTTTGGACCATATTTAAATGGACGGTTCTGGTAATACAAACTAGGTTGCGGGTACCTTGACCTACCCAAGTAAAGGACCTATACAAAAATGGGTCGTTTTGGACTATGTTTCTCATTCACTCTCACACCATACTAAGAATATCCACTCTCTTACTCATGCTCATTCACTCAGTTGTTTCAAGAAAACTAAAGCCCTATCTTTTCCTTTCCTTTCATCTCCCTCTCATAACTCACCTTCATCATCCACCACCATCATTCACCACCATTACTCACCATTATCAACCATGGACACATCACATCCAACCTCATCTTCCTTTGTCACTCTTTATTTTGTCATTTATTCATATTCTTAAAGTTGTTGTTTGAACTTCATTCTTATAATCATTTTGTTTGCAAGGTTTATGATTAAAATTTTGTACTAACTTTCCTTCATCTAACATTATTCTCCCAGGGGCTTAGATTGTTTTTTTAATATAATAATTTTTGATATTATTTCATTTCACGACAATGAATCAAACATTTACAGTTGGACATCTACATTAACATGGTTATTTATCATAATTTTTCTTCTTGTCTACAGCTTACAGGTAAGGATTTAGGTTAGGGTTTTTTGATATTTTCTGATTCTATTATTGATTCTACCGCTTCTGTTAGTTGTTTTGTGACTCTGATATTGATGTTTTTATCTGGAAAAATGTAGCATTAACAAAATAGCAATCAAAGAATCATAGAACAAGTGCCATGTAATTGTAAGTGTATTCAACTTTGTGTCTTTGAGTGTGTAAAAATTAAACCTCCTTACTGTATTCAACTTTGTGTCTTTGTGTGTTAATCAAAGAATCATAAACTTCTTACTTTTCATGAGACACTCTTTCCTTTGTTACCATAATGTTGCAGTCCTTTATGGTCATACCTTTGCTTATTAGATAAACTTTGGTTGCTCTATTAAGGGATTATTTTTATGGGTACAAATTTCTTCGTCTATTATTTCTATCTTTTGTTTTGAAACATGTTTGTTGGAAACTTTGATAATACTCTGCAATAATCATCATGGTTCATAGTTTAGCTTCTTTATTAGCTCTGAAGTCTAAAGTCATCAAACCTTTCTGATAATGACAACAACTTAACGTTAATATCAATATCATCAGTCTATAAGTGTTAAGACTTGTAAAGAGATATAATGGTCAAAGTAATATGTTTGGGACTATGTAAAACAAAAATTACCAAAGGCTTAAATTCACTTTTGGTCCCTGTAAGTTAGCGAGTTTTTTATTTTGGTCACTGTAATTTATTTATTTTGGTTTGAGTCCTTATATCTCACTTTTTGTGTGTGTTTTAGTCCTAAAGCCAAAATCCATAGGAAAATCTACAGGAAACCTGAGGACTAAAACACACGTAAAAAGTGAGATATAGGGACTCAGACAAAAAATAAATAAATTACAGAGACCAAAATTAAAAACTCGCTAACTTACAAAGACCAACAGACTATTTAAGCCATTACCAAAGTTATGTCCAAAAGGTGTTGAATGAATATTTTTTAAAGCTCAAAAATAATATTGGGCCTAAAAATTGTTCAGTTCAATAATCTAAAATGTCAATTCGCTTGCAATCCTTCAAAACCCAACTCGACTAAACCATTTTTAAATTTGGGCGAAATCAGGTTGTTAGTGTTTATCCACGGTTTGGGTTGGGTGGTGCTTTTGTACCCGATCCTGCACAACCTGTCCCGTTGTCCACCCCTAGATATATGACTTGATAAATGTTTAAATTGTACATTAATGAGAAACTTTGGGGCATGTACAATAGATACAAGGTCTATTTGTTTCAGTTTTTTTTAATGATTTTTGTAGTGTTACATATTGTTATGGAAAAAAATACAAATATTTAAATAAATAAAAACTTCAAATAGAAAATTGGTTTAAATAGTTATTCTTAAAATAATATTTTAGTTATTTCTATCATTTCTCTATAATTTTTATTTGATATTAAAATTTAAAAAAAAATCACTTAAATTCAAAACTATTTGAAGTAACTTTTCATAAAAATTATTTTTGAGATACATCTTTTTAAAAATTTGTGATTTTAACTATACTTTAATTTTCAATAATGTATATTTTTATTATAGGATATCAAAATTAATCTTTTAATTTATAAAAAAAATATTTTTTTTATATTTTAAAAAAACATTTTTATAAAATTACTTTAAAAATATAAAAAATCCACTTTTTTATAGGTAAAACAAACGCACCAATAATATATTAGATGTATTTTAGTTTTGTTATTTGCCATTCTTTTGTGTTACATATTGTAACTATTTTTTCTTTTTATTGTTTTACTAGTTGTTTTTATTTTTTGTCAATATTATAAAAAAAATCATGAAATATAAGTGATTCAATTGTATTTAATTTCTAATTTATCTTGAACTCGTGTGAGCAATACTTTTTTTAATTATGAGTGTAATATTATGAAGTATTTTGAGTCTTTTTTACACATAGAGACCATGTTCTCTATCCCTAGTTGATCTTTTTTTATTAGTAACAAGAACTATGGTTCTTATGTTGTTATTGTGTGTACTAGCATATGTTCATTTGTTTCATACCATTTTTTATGTGGGATGTGCATATAGTACAAATAAGATGAAGTTATTTGTAGCTTTGAGATCCTTGCTACACTATTATTGACTTTAGTACTTTAAGGAATCTTGAATCTTATCTCTAATGAGGCTTGAGATAGCTTTAGGATCATCAACAACATCATAAATAAGTGCAACCACGTATATCCATATTTTGATCTTTAAACATCATCACTTGGTCAATATATATCAAACACATCACTTGATCAACATATCAAATGATATCATATGAACAAGCCTTGAACATCAAGATTGATGAAGATTTCTCTTAAGAGCATTATTAACATCAAAACTAAATCAACAGGTCGTTGCATTCATCATAACTAGAAGCGCATAAATCCACATCAGGAACCCAACAAACCCTCCTTGCAAAATCAAAGACTATTACAAAAGCACCTATCAGGAACCCACTAGGCTCTCTTGGAAAATCGAGGGCTTTGGGGAAGAATGCCTGATAGGAGGTTGTCGAGTTTCCCTTGCAGGATTAAAACTCCCTAAAAAGGAACCAAGGGAGAACATACACCTCTCTCTCTCTCACTCGGTGATTTACTTTCCATTGCATTTCTTTCCTTCAGTTTTCACTGCTATCTTTATTTTTAACGATACTAACATATCTTGTTATTTTTATTAATAATCCTTTAATTAATCACGACTTTTTAATACCACGACTCACCACCATCCCCTTCTTGTGTTTGGAGTTACTAGTTTAACAAGTAACATCAGAGCCTAACTCATGTTAAACACTAATCATCTTAGGAGGGGTCGTACCTTGAAAAAATACGATCCCCGCGATGGACGCGGAAAAAACATTCGAACAGAGTCGTCGCCGAACTTTATTCATTCCAAGGAAAGAATAGGAAAATATCGATAAAACCTTTAAAGGGATAAGAACATTGTCATCATAACCAAATTCTAGGTTTGAGAGTCGATTACGCAAAAGGAAAGTATTAGCACCCTCTACGTTTGTTGTACTCAACGGGAACCTCTTGATTTGATTCGTGAAGAGTTAGCTAGGTTTGTTTATTATCTTCTAAGGATTCGCTTATAAATGAGAAAATGAGTGGTTTTCATATAGGGTGCTCACCAAGGATTGGGGCCCTTGTGCCTACGTACTCCCTCGCGCAATGGAAAATTTAGAGCATCGTAGTTCATGGGACTACGGGAAAGATTTGGGGAAAAAGGAAGATGGAGGGAAGGTAGTTTGCTAGGATCTCGCAATCCTATGCCTATGTATTGTAACATCCCAAATTTATTAGAATATTTATTTAATTTATTTAAATATAAATATTCGTATTTTTGGTGATTTTCGGTGGTTGGTGTGAAATATTGAGAATTATGGATTTTAGGTTATTTATTTAAATAATAGTCACTACGCCAGAAATGACTTTTAGCAGCGCAACAAAAGACAGCGCTTTCTAAAAAAGCGCTGCTAAAGGGTCATGAAAAAAAAAACAAAAAAATAGCATACCTAAGACAACACTTGTTAAAAAAGTGCTGCTAAAGGGGGGGGGTCAAAGAAAGCGCTTTAAAAAAGCGCTGCTAAAGGGGGGGTCTACGAAAGCGCTTTTAAAAAAGCGCTGCTAAAGGGGGTCCTAAGGCAGACCTATAGCAGCGCTTTTAAAAGCGCTGCTAAATACCAAAAAAAGCACTGCTAAAGGGGGTCCTAAGGCAGACCTATAGCAGCGCTGCTAAAGGGGGTCCTAAGGCAGACCTATAGCAGCGCTTTTAAAAGCGCTGCTAAATGCCAAAAAAAGCGCTGCTAAAGGGGGTCCTAAGGCAGACTTATAGCAGCGCTTTTAAAAGCGCTGCTAAATGCCAAAAAAAAGCGCTGCTAAAGGGGGTCCTAAGGCAGACCTATAACAGCGCTTTTAAAAGCGCTGCTAAAGGGGGTCCTAAGGCAGACCTATAGCAGCACTTTTAAAAGCGCTGCTAAATGCCAAAAAAAGCGCTGCTATAGGTTTAAGTAGCATAAATTTAAAAAATCTCAATATTTTCGCAGAATCAGAACACTCTTCTTCTTTCTTATTTCCACTCGTGAACGTTGCCCTATTCAAAATTAGAATAGTCACCGTCGACGCATTCCGTCCGCGCCTCCGTCCAACAGCCTCCGTCCGTCGTCTTTCCTCCGGTCATTCCGTCGTCACCTCATTCTGCCGCCATCCGTCCATTTTTGACGGTCATATCCGTCCTCCACCAACGCATTTCCACCATTTTAAGGTATTTGAAGTTTTTCATTTTCCATTTTTATTGTTCTCATAGTTGAATGCATTATTGGAGTTTGAATCTTTTAGTTGCTTTAGGTTGTTCTCGTATAATATTTGAACTGATATTATATTCTGTTTTTAACATTCTCCATAACCATTCCATAACTATCTCACATTCCATAACTATCTCACATTCTCTTAATACATAACATATGCAGTGTAGAATTGGAAATATAATAGTTATGATGTGTTGCTATCTGTGGTATAGATTGATTAAGGTCTCATGCTTGTTCGACTCGCTATTGCCGCTAATGTTTGCATCGATTAATTTCATTGTGCGAAAAATATTGGTTAAAAAGTGTTGCTATTAGTCTCCTTATTTCTTCTGCTAGCTGCAAAAGTTGAAAAACAACGAAGGAAAACTGTTATGTGGTTCATTGTTTCAGTGAATATTTCAGTTTTGATTTGGTTGACATAAGGAGTAGGATTCAAAAGAAAGAGACTAGCTAAACCCACCTATTTATGTCTCTTTCACATTCCTTTTGACACAATTTCATACACTTGTTGGATAGTGAAGTTTTGTAATGAAAAATAATGGAATATGAAAAAGATTCAGCATATTCCACCCATGCATTTGGAAATATATCAACATGACAGAATTAATAAAAAAAGAAGCTAGAAGAGATGCTTATTTTTATACTTTTGATCAAGAAAAATGTTTAATTTATTAAGAACAATTGACACTATCTGCCTTTAAAACAAAACAATACAGATTATATTATATTTAGTTTATGCATTGTCACTTATTTTTTTATAGTTTTTTCTGATTATTTTATCAATCATATTTTGCAGATGAATATGGAAACTTTCCACCACTGCAGCTAAAGTATGCTGAAATTTCCATAACCTTACATCCTACATCCTACATTCCGGTTAGACCATGAAAAGAGAAGAAATAGAGGCCAGAACTCTGAGAAAGAGGATTGAGGCAAAAGCTTCGCAAGGTTTCCAAGAATCAAAGAAAAAGGCTTAGAGTCAACAATTAAGGTATGGAAAATATTGTCTTCATTGTTTTCAATATGTGACTCAATGTATTTAAAGTTGATTTAAGGGTTTAAAGGATTTGAGGCCGATTTGAGATAAAGAAAATTAGGCCTTCATGGCCAAAATCTATTATTGAAGTTTTAACTGTATAGGGATTTGAACTGATGGTTTGATATGTTTGAGGTCGATTTGGGTTTAAGGGAAAGTAGGCCTTCATGACCAAAATCTATTATTGAGGTTTTAACCGTATAGGTATTTGAACTGATGGTCTGATAGGTTTGAGGTTGATTTGAGGGTAAAGGAAATTAGGCCTTCGTGGCCAAAATCTGTTATTGAGATTGTTTAACCATGTAGAGTAAGTGATTTGTGATAACTCTAATGACTGTGGGGGTATTTGTAAGAAATTATGGGAATTAGAGGCGTAAATATGATACGGAATTGAACCTATATCCCTTAATTTTAAAGGTTTTATGCATAATCTTAAAATAATGATTAGATGGTTTAATTATGTTAAAATTGTAAATTTACTTGAGATAATTACAATGTTGAATGGGTTGTAATTTTCTGAGTTTGGGTTTTTACGGAATCGAAATCAGAGGTTCGGAAGGCCTCCAACGGGTGAAAAACGCAGAAAATTGCATGTTGTCCGTCACGACTGTTCATGTTTTTCGGTCGAAATCGTTTTGGACGTAACTTTTGATCCGTAAGTCCGTTTTGTCCCTCGTTCGAAGCATTGGAAAGCTAATGAATATGGCTATATCATATTATAAATAAGATAATTGATTGTCTAATATTTTTATGAGATTAAATACGTGATTGTATGATGAATTACCATGAGTATAACTATGATTCCGACGAGATTAATACATGATTGTATAATGATAATTCCTATGAGTAATGATGATTAGCTATGATGATATTTTCGTGAGTTTTGATGATTCTATGATGACATGATTTATGATGATGATTTTGATGAATGATGATGCACCTATGGTGTTATTATGAGGATGATTACTGACGTGTGCATCATGCATTCATGTGCATCCAGACTTTGGTTCAGGACCTTGATTTCTTTGGCTTCAGTCCCATTGTGCGGATGTGAGGTATTTTGATGTGCTCCAATTCTTATATAGAATCGATCCTATTGATGGGGATCTATGGAGGGTTGATGGCCCAGTGTCCATCGAGCTGTGATGATTGGTACCACATGCATGAGTCTTGTTGTATTTGCATTTATATGAAAATTTGGTATAATTTATAATGTTGTGACCTTTGATGTTCTTTGATGATTATGATAATGTTGAATATGAAAATGACGCTGTTTTATATATTGATTCCTATATTGATTATTATGAATCGTTTTACTCACCCTGCCAGTTTGAATGTTGCCTCCACGTGGGTAACGTGCAGATGACCAGGTTTAGCCGTGGATGCCGTCGAGGACTTTTGAAGTTTTTGGGTCGTTGGCCATTGTGGTTGACTTAGAGTGTCTTGCTCTGATAGTGTAGCATCGGGTTGGGGTCCTTGAGTCAAATTATTTTATTGAGTTTTTGTTATGTTGAATTCCTTACGGTAAAAGGAAAACTTTGGATTTTTGCCTCTTTGAGTTCCGCTGCCATTTAACACTTTTGAGTAATTTTGAGAAAATCCATTGCTTACGGAGCATTGACCTTGATTTGAATTTATTGAGAAATGTACGCCTTTTGAGGTGATTCTCTTTGAGTTTAAAATTTTACTCTGATAAATTTTATTATTTTGCCATAATATTCGTGGGATAGAAAAGGGTGTTACACATATTCTCACTGACAAATGAAAAATCAGAGCGTCTGTAGTTCAGAAAACTACGGTTGGTTGGTTTGTGTTTAACGTGAATGAGGGTTTAGATCGTGTTTTAACTGCTGAACATTGGCTTGTCTGCTCTCTAGGGGAGGCTGAAGCACTAGTTCATATGCGCAGAAGAAGGGACTAAACAATGTTCTTTGGAAAAAGACGTTTGAGTTGCGAATCGCACGGGGGCGAGGAGCTAGTGTCTTGAGGAGTATCAATCGCACGGGGCAAGAAAAGAGATTTTGACATGTTGGATGTTTTGTTTGGATGACAATTACTTGAAGCTTAAGAAAGGCTCATCGGGCCCAAGTAATCGGAAGAGTGAATCGAAGATTCGACTCTCTCTCTTTTTCAACCTTAATTGTGAAAGAGTTTGATATAGTTAGAGTAAGTTAATTGGATGACGATTACTCGAAGCTTAAGAAAGGCTCATCGGGCCCAAGTAATCGGGAGAGTGAATCAAATACTCGACTCTCTCTCTCTTTTTCATCTAAGAGTTGAGAAAATATATTTGATTTTGTTTTTGGATCTTTTAAAGAAGACAATTGTTCGAGTTTAAGAAAGGCTCATCGGGCCCAAACAATTGAGGAGAGAAATCGAAGACTCCATTCCAACCCCCTTTTCATCTATCATTGAAATATGATCTAAGTATAGTTAAGTGTTTTAATTTGACTTGAAGAAAATACTCGATGATGGTCAAGGTTTAAATTTGCGTACAAAATGATTAAGGAGGTCCTATTGGTTTAGTGTAAGGTTGATGGCGAGGCAAAAGCGCTCGACTTACAAAGAGGGTGGTGAAACTTGATATGGGTTTGAATCAAGATAATGAACAAGTAATTGAATTGAATTTTAATCGTGTGCACTAGCAAAGTGAGCTAGTCTTCTAAATGACCAACTATAAATAATTGATCAAATAGGTCTCATTGTAAGGAAGTTCAAGAGTAAGCTTTGAATGTTGTGTATTGTGACCAAAAAGATTGATGGCGATGCTTAGGAAGCAATCGACTTACAAGGTGGAAAATGGCTCGACGTTGGATCGAGAACTATTTATTTTGAAGAGGGTTTAAAGCATTAAAGCGCAATTAAGGTAAAAGCAATAAAATTATTACATTTTTTGGGAACAGGATACATTTTGTCAAATGGGATGAAATAACACAAAAGCGAGTGTGTATAAACAAAAGCAATTTGAGTCTTAGAATCCTTCGATCTTGACCCAATTTTATTTAACAACGTCAAATGGTTAAAGGTTACTAAACCACTTAATTAGATTAATCCAAATTAATTACCAAAATTATTCGATTAAGACAAATAATTAAGTTAATTAAGATTGATTAATAAATTTAAATGATTAAAATTTGGTTAATTAATTAATTAGGCTAATTAAAATCTAATCCTAAAATTAATATCTAATAACAAAAACAAAATCTAATTAATTCAAGATTAATTTCTAAAAAAACTTCTAATCTAATTATCCTAATTCAAATATCCAAAATCAATTATTTAAAACCGATTATCTCAATTATCTAAAACTAATTACTCAAAATCAAATTAACCACAATCTAACTAATATTCAAATATAAATAAAATATATAAACCAATTCCTAATTACAATAAAAACAAACAATTAATTAAAATTAAAATGTAATGAAGTAAACTAAAATTATTTACACATTTATCTACCACAAGATTAGTTACAAGAATTTATCAAATTTCAAAATTATTCACAAAGTTTTTACAATTGCTTATATCATATTAGGTTAATAATGGTTGATGGGTCTAAGGTGCACAAGAAAAATTCAATTAAATTTTATCATTAAACATTATTATTGATGTGGTATAGAAATAAAAAGAGAGAAATCTAAACTTAACAAATTGTAAACATGCAATTAATCAATTCTTATGTTAATAATCATTGTGGTTTCAATTAAATTCAATAAAAAAAAATGTGAAAAATAAAATCCTAACAATTGGAGCAGCTACCACTAATCATATAAGAAACATTGAAATATATATATAATTACTAGCTAGTACTACTCAGGACGTTGTCATTCACAAATCATTTTATGAAATATACTATTATACACAATTGAATGTAAAAACATCAATTGAAATTAAAATGCATTATTAAAATATCATTTCACTGAAACAAAATTAAATAAGGGAAAAGTGAATATTAACTAGCAATAAATATGGTTTCACTTATTCAACCATTAATCAGAATTAAAAGGCCAGTGCTACTTGATGAATATATTACCGATAGCAGAGAAGAAGAAGTTATAAAAATGAAAATTATTTCCTTACCTCTCTCTCATAAATGAACCATAAAGTTTTGTCCATTTTCTATGTTATAACAAATATCGATCTTCTTCTATTTGACTCAGTCTTCAAAAGTGACATGGAATAATCAGCACAATTCCTTCTTTTCTCCAGTGTGTTATTGTTGTAACAGAGGTTGTGGTTGATGAAAAAAAAATGAAAATGGAGAAGTGTATTGAAAATTTCCGTGTATATCTTTTTATTGAAATTTTGGTGTGGTAACTTATTGCTTTTCACATAGTGGTGAGGGAGAAGGTTATGTTGCTTGTATGGTCACCGTAAGAGAATGGTTTTTCTTGAAAGTTTGTGGTTAGAAATTATGACGAGTGTGTTTCCCGTGAAAATTAGAAAACAACCGCTGATCTTTCAAATCTAATTTTGTTAACTCACAGGATCGATCAGATTGATCATAGGACATATGTTAAATATTGATTCAAAGTAATTTCTAAAGAGTAAACACTTCGACGGTGTTCATAAAGAAAAGTTTATTTAAAAGTATGGTTCGAGAGAAACACAAGAACAATAAATTAAAAGAAGGGCCGAAGACATTAAAGAAAGGTTAAAAGAAATAAGACATAATGCTGAAATGTAACTTGTAAGAAAGTAAAAGATAAACTTTTTTGATGATAAGTTAAAGTAAATTTCATTAAAGCAGAAAATGGTGTTTACATCACGTACATTCTCCTAAGACTCTTTTCTCTACACACGGATACTTTGAGTAAATTTGGATTAACTTGTACAAAGTGATCACAACACCTCTAATCCTATTGTTAGAACTCCTATTTATAATAATAAAACTAACTGATGTTAACTTCCTAAAACAATTAATATATGACAAGTGTCACGCTGCATGCTTCTGTCTCTTGGATGTGCACTACTTGTCTTATTCAGGGGCGGACAAGAATAATTATTTCCTCCTTTATTTGAATTTCAAATTCCCTTAGCGTCGGACAACATTTTCGGTCAAAGGTAGCTCCTCAACTCTTAGAAATATTTTCTAAGTCCAAAAAGTATCATTTTCTTATGTAAGTGCCTTCTACTTAAACTTATCCTGAAGATCCAGTCGAAGACTCCTTTACACCTCTCCAAGAATTCAACATTCCAACCAATACTTCCAACTTAATATGGGCGTCAAATTTTTGAGCTAACAAATTGCCCCCAAAAAATGTCCTTTTCAATAATGCTGAAGAAAAAGGTCATTTTTTGATAAAGTCCTATTCGACGCCATCTTTCGACCCCACATAGGTGTCAACGTAACTGACTAACCCATGTCTCAAGAAACTGTTCAGTTTCTTTTCAAACATATTCATGCCGTCATGGCCAATTATGAAAACAATTTCTTGAAAATCACATCAAATTCCAGACCATCATCACCTCTCCTAGGATCTATAAGATCGTGGGCGTAGGTAATAACTGCCACCGCCCCCACTTTCGCTCCTGGGAAGCCACGTGTCCCACTAGCTCTTAGACCTTAATGATGATTAGTGACCTTTTATACTTCTACACACTTTATAAATAGTTTCTTCAAAAACTATTTTTACTTTTCCCACTCCAAAGCAATCACTGGACATTTTCTTCTCTTTCAAACACTCTCAACTTTTTACCTTCAGTAAACCCATTTTTCTTCAAACCCTTAACAATGGCGTTTTCAATCGCTACTACTCAAGATCAAAAGAAAAACCCAAAGGTCAAGGGGCTAAAAAGTGTGTCATTACTTCCTCCTTTTGCTACATTGAGTGGACCCAAGGTAGTGAAGAATTAACAGTTCATCCCTGAACCTCTCAAAGAAGAAAAGAGACACATCTACGAATCTCAGGTAATCATTCTTGTGACCATTTCTAGCAAACCACTAGCTCTGTCTGGTCCTTTATCTACTTTAGGTGTAGATTATACAACCATTAGTGACTTCTTCCCTTCATACCGTAAAACTAAACCTTTAGAGCAAAAAGATCAAGCAAAGGTAACCGTTGAACCTCATGATAGTGCAACCCTAAAGAATATAGATTTAAAGTATTTGAATGATGAGTCTAGGTTGTTTAGAGCAACCCCATATTTCAAAGATTCTGACCTCTACTTGATGTGGTTAACTAATGCATCCGCAAGTGCACGAAAATATCGAAGTAATATAGAAGATTTGTCGAACCCACAGAGACCAATGTCAACCTACCGTTATCTACTGTCGCGACGTAAAGCTAAGGTTAATGGAATTAGGAAAGTTAACTACGAATGAAATTAAATACAACGGAAATAAAGATTATTGGTTTAAGGAAGAGCGGTAAAGGGATATCGGTATGTAATGCTTTAGTTTTCGGGGATTCGACAGGTCGCCGGTGCTTTTTAGTCTTTGCAAACACTTTTCAGGAAAAAATACTCGTTTAAAGACCTTTGCCTCACGATGGTTGTTGACTCGGGTCATAATTCTAAGGCGGAATGTACGCTCTCGCAGTCCCATTCGGGGTTAAAACTACTTTTTGAAAACAAATAAATTCTGATTTCTTTTAAAGCGCTTTCGCTGTGTTTAAAATCAATGCCTAGTTCTTACTATCCGGTTTGAACCCCAGCTTTCGCGTGTCGGCTCGTGCCTTAATGAATTTCCCACTTTCGTGGCAAAACTATTGTAAATAATTTCTCGCTTTCGCGACGAAGGTTTATTTAGAAGATTTTGATTAAAAACTACGGCCAGAAAGGTGTTTGTAAAAGGGAAGATGCATCGGGTATTATCGAATCCCATCCCACTAATTCGATTACATACCGATAAAACTAATTTAGCTAGACATGATAATTAATGCAAATGGAAATAAACATAAACAGCACAATAATAAAATATGCATTATGACAGAAACAAAATAAATATTCAATTAATAAAAACCTGTAAATCATACTGATCTCGTATCCTCGAGTAGTCCTCCACAATGTCGGCAGGATTTTACCTTGGCGAGAAGTAAAGGTACAGGAAGGAAGTAAAGCGGTACAAATGAAAATAAAAAGGAAAGGAAATGGGAAAATAATGCAAGAACGTAAATTCGGCTTCAAAGGAAATTTCGGCAGCACTTCGATACGTTGAAGCCCCCCAATGTTGTGAATCTCAGGCCATTTATAGGAGGTATTTTGATCGGGAAAATAGCAAGTGTACTATTTTTACCGATTGTAGTAATAAGGGAAAAAGTCCCAAGTATCGATCTCGAGGACTGCGTAGAAATTAACGGGATTTTTAGTATTCAAATGAACAAAAAGTATAGGGGGTTGTTTGGTAGCAAAGTATCAAAGCGAGTAAAAGTGACTTTTAGATTAATCTAAGAACGATGTTAGGGGAGTGGACACAACACGAGTAAAGACCATGTAGGATTATTCTGAGATAATGTTTATTAACCTTAATTCATCAGTTCTCAAATTTAGTTTTCCTTAATTCCTTAATAAAAACCCTTTGATGAGTTTCATGTACACTAATTCCTCAGTGTCCATGAAAAGTATCAAGCAATAGTTCTGACAATAAAATACGTGATACGGGATATCCCCATTCCTAAGCAATATCTACCGTAATATTATTTTGCAAAAGCGTTAGGTTGACTTTCCAGACCAAAACCTAATCATGAATCGAATTCTACTTTCCAATATGAATACGCATTAAGATTGTTGCAAAATAAAATATATAAGGTGAATAACATAATTCTCATAGAATAATCCAAACAAATGTCAATACATCACAATGCAGTACCACCCCCTAACAAATGAGGGTTTAGCTACTCATGTTCTTAATAAAAACAAATGCAATTAGAAATGAAAAGGAGAAGATCATTACAATTGAAGTTGGTTCACTTGGATCATCAATTGCTTCCGCTCTTGATCGATCCTTCGTTCTCCAAAAAATCTCCCTCTTCAGTTGTCAATCCTATTCCTAATCCAAAAGTGCCTTTCCTTGGCCAAAAAGTGGCTCTTATATCCAAATTCAAATTACATCATAAAATGTCTAAAATGCCCTTCGAAACAGGTCTGACAACATAAAAATCAGAAAAACAACAAATTCACTATCAGTGGCCCTGACACGGGCCGTGTTGTGCAACACGGGTGGCCGTGTCAGGTTGCTGAATCAAACAGAGCGCTTTTTATGTTCAGGGGCTGCAACACGGGCCGTCTTGTGTGACACGGGCACCCGTGTTGCTCTTCTGTTCTCCATTTTCCTCTGCTCATCTTGACCGTGTCTCTCCAACCGTATCCTCCCTGACACGGGCCGTGTTGTGCAACACGGGTACCCGTGTTGTGCCTCTGAATTTCATTTTTTCGACTTTTCTTTGCCTCCGAAACGGTGCAAATGTCGAGCTATCAATTCCTGCCAAAAACACACTAAAAGAAACCGAATCAAACGCACCAGCGGCAAAAGTAATACAAACCTCAAAATAAGACTTACATAAAAACGACTTACAAATAACTAAGATAACAAAAACCAAAGCTTCAAAAACAGATAAAAACAGTGCAAGACCAACAACAAACAGAGTTTGAAAACACAAGTGAAATCCACCGATCAAACTCCCCCGAACTTGAACTTTTGCTTGACCTCAAGCAAAAAGCTCGCCAAACTGAACTTACAATATCTTTTTGCACAACGGAACCGTCCATAGAACTGTGAGTTACGATAATGATACTCATACTTGAACTTCTCGTTCCAAGTCCCACTAGGGTTAATCTCGGCTTTTCCCTCAAAACAGGTAACATACAAACACTAGACCGCGGTAAACCACAAACCTCAGTCTCCCTATTGGTAACCTCTCCAACTATGCTTTGTACTTAAGTCTTCTTTTTCGATTTTCATCCCTTTCATTCGGACAATCACTATAACGGCTTTTATGATTTTTCCTCGCGTGCACAAGATTGATCAACGACATTTTTTTTCTTTTTCTGGCACTGTTATTATTTTTGAATGGCTTTCAGGTTCGACCGCCGTTGGGCTGAATAACCGGGTGAGGGTTACCCAACTTAGAAGGATTAGTCGTCTAATTGCCTTTTTTGTTTGTTTTTTTTTCTCTGTGCCTTTGCTCAATATTTTTCATCAACCTTGCACACACGATTCTTATTGATTAAACCCGATTGTCAAAATAAACTACTAGGGGGTACTTCTCAGATCAAATCACAATGGTACAAATCTACACGTCGAACTCGTTCCTATTCGGGAAACCCAGGGTTTTTGCTTTTTACCTATCTCTCAAGATTGTTCCGATTTCATCCTCACGGTTCTTTTTTCGAGCATTCTATATACTTTATCATCACCTCACTCACAGACATCTCAACCAAACAGTTCTCAAACCAAAAAATTTATTAGCTCAATATCAGGGGGTTTTCACTGTGGAACTTCTATCATGCTTTCAAACTAACACTTAAAAATAAATAACCAAATAAAGAAAAACAAAAACAAAAATGAAGAAAAATAGAAACAAAAACACACAAATAAAATACCCCCACACTAGGATTCAACAGTGTCCCCATTGTTGGAACACCAGTGGAAGGGGACTCACAGAGTTCATGGTTTAGGAGGTTGGTCGCGCAGCATCATCTGCCGCATCCATTTGTGCATTTCACCGATCAACCTGCCTTGGCGGATTTGTTCGTTTCCTTGCCTCGTTTGCTCATCGCCTTGCCTGTCTGCTCACTCTGGAGATGACACACCTCACTCTCCATCCATTCCCATTCTTTTTTAGACAAGCTCTAAGAGCCGGAGCCGGACTCCTGATAGGGTGAGACTCGAGTAGTCGGTATAGGTGCTTCTTCTGCCTGATCTCCTTCATCATCAAAAAATTATGTACCTATACCATCATAAAATTGGTCGTCTTCATCCTGCATTGTGTTCTCATACAACCAGTTATTCACATTTTGAATACTAATAAAGTCAGGCGCAGGTAAAGCTAGGAGATGACTGTTTCGGCTTACCAAGGAGTAGTAACTATCAAAGATTCGAATCATACCTTGGGCGGTTAAGGTGGCTAGGTCTATCTTTGTCTTACCTGCAACCGTGGGTTCCTCCCTCAGGAGAGGACCGTGGCCAAAGTGATTGGCGATTTGAGTGATCATACCGCTGACACTGATTTCGCCGGAAGGTGCATTCACAACCCTCTTCAGATGGTCAGCTACAAAGGCAACCACATTAATGAGCTCTTGATTCGCCATGCCATACATTAAGTACAGCTCCCTCTGAGTTGCCACTCCTGTGCTGTCACCCCTGCCGAATAGTGTATAGGCCAACCCTTTTTGAGCGTACCTGAAACACGGGTTATGAATACACGAGGCTTTTACCGCCTTAGCGACATAATCAGTTCTACTTGTGATGGCCCTCCATAAGTCACCTGCACTAAAATTTCCCGGAGGAGCTCCAGGTCCAAAATTGGGGAGCTTCAAAATATCTCCCAATTCGGCTACTGTCAGGCTATGATCAGTATCGAATAGGCGAAATCTAAGAGTGCCATAGTATTCCTCCTCCACACCTGTCCACCTGTGCTTCAACTGAAATTCTAAAGTACTTAAGAATTCAACAGTTATGCGCTCATAAGTCGGCGCTTCAAATTGCATAAATTCCAGCATACCAAGAATGTGAAACATCCTATGGACTTCTACTCTCAGCCCTAGATTATCAAGCGTAGTGTTACAGATATACCTCTTTGGGGTGAGCTTACGCTTTATGATGTCGGAATATTTCTTCTGGTGATCCGGGTCTTCAAAGAGTATGTTGTGAGGATTCGCCATTCGGTGTGCTCTCTTTTTGGGGCGTGAAGTTTCGGCCACGGCTTTTTCGGTGTCTCTACGAGGCGGCATTGTTTATCCTGCAAAACACAAACAACACTAACAATTCGAAAAATTCGAAATCACCGTTAGAGAAAAACGCAACCGTAGGAATGATCACAAGGATGAGGGGAACATTTTTTGTGAAGGGCGGAAGTGCTTTCGATGAGTGGGTGTTGTGGAAATTGAAGCTTTTATGGAGAGGAGGCAATGGAGGTTTAGGATTTTGTGAGGGGGAAGAAGGTAGGAGATGAATGTGATAGGGTAAAATGAGGTGAATTGGTGGGTTACTAAAGATAAGTGGGAAGTAAAGAGATGGGCCCCACACGGGTAAAACTGCATCTTTACTGCGCGCCTTGCAACACGGGCCATGTTGCACAACACGGGCACCCGTGTTGCACCCCCTGTAGCTTATTTTTTATTTTATTTTTTTCAAAATATAACACCTGCAACACGGGCCGTGTCACACAACACGGGCACCCGTGTTGTACCCCTGACTTCACACATTTTGGCCCAACTTTGATACAGCCTGACACGGCCCGTGTTGTGCAACACGGCCACCCGTGTCAGGGTACTGATTTTTCAAAATTTTCGCTCTCTTCTGGTTTCCGACAACCTTCTTTCACCGATGAACCGCGAGTTAACCAAAACATGTTAAAACAAGAAACAAAATGAAAACGTGAGTGTAAAATGCGTGGGTTGCCTCCCACGAAGCGCTTCGTTTTACGTCGCATGGCTCGATGGTCCTTCATCTTCTCCTGTGAGATGAATGACATCATTTCGATCTTTCTGCTGCCCCTCGTAGTAAGGTTTCAAACGCTGACCATTTACTTTAAAAATGTCTCCGTTTGCTTGATTTTTCAGCTCGATTGCTCCGTGCGGAAACACCTTATGTATGATAAACGGTCCTGACCATTTTGATTTAAGCTTTCCCGGAAAAAGTTTCAGCCGGGAGTTGTACAACAGTACTAACTGTCCTTCCCGAAATTCCTTCTTCTGAATTCTTCGATCATGCCATTTCTTTGTTTGATCTTTGTAAATTTTGGCATTCTCATATGCCCGGTTCCGGAATTCCTCTAGCTCATGGAGTTGGAGAGTTCTAGACTCTCCTGCTTTGGTGAGGTCTAAGTTAAGGACTTTTGATGCCCATAACGCCTTGTGTTCCAACTCTAGAGGCAGATGGCAAGCTTTACCATAGACTAGTTGGTAAGGGGACATACCGATGGGTGTTTTGTACGCAGTGCGGTACGCCCAGAGAGCGTCGTTCAGCTTTACTGCCCAGTCCTTACGGGAGGCACGCACTATTTTCTCTAGTATCTGTTTGAGTTGTCTATTTGACACCTCGGCTTGCCCGTTGGTTTGAGGATGGTAAGGGGTAGCTATTTTGTGCTTCACATTATACTTAAGGAGTAACCTTTCCATGAGATGATTCAGGAAGTGAGTTCCTTCATCACTTATAAGGGCCCTTGGTACTCCAAACCGAGAAAATATGTTCTCTTTCAGGAACCTGACCACTACCTTAACATCATTGGTTGGTAGTGTCACTGCTTCTACCCATTTCGAAACATAGTCAACTGCCACCAGTATATAATTTTTTCCAAATGATGGTGGGAATGGTCCCATAAAGTCAATCCCCCAAACATCAAACAACTCTACTTCTAACATGGAATTTTGCAGCATCTGGTTTCTTTTCGAGATATTTCCAGTCCGTTGACATCTGTCGCATTCCTTCACTACATCCTGGGCATCCTTGAACAAAGACGACCAATACAACCCCGATTGGAGGACTTTGGCTGCGGTGCGGTCACCACTAAAATGCCCTCCATAATCTGAATTATGACATGCTTCGAGCACCTTCCTTTGCTCATCTTCAGGAACACATATTCTGATCAGTCCATTCACCCCTTTTTTGTAAAGAAACGGGTCATCCCATAAGTAAAACCTGCAGTCATGAACAAACTTTTTTCTCTTGTTAGAATCAAAGTCGTCAGGTATTATACCCCCGACCAAATAATTGGCATAATCAACAAACCAAGGGACACCATGAATAACTAGGATGTGTTCATCAGCAAACTCATCCTTTATCAGACGCTTGTCCTCGTTTTCTTTAATCGGTGACATTCGCGAGAGGTGATCAGCTACAGTATTTTCACATCCTCTCTTATCACGAATCTCCACATCGAATTCTTGGAGAAGTAGGATCCATCTCAGAAGCCTGGGCTTTGAATCCTGCTTAGCAAAAAGATATTTTAAAGCAGCATGGTCAGTATAAACAGTCACTTTGGAACCCAACAGATATTGCCTAAATTTGTCAAAGGCGTACACCACCGCTAACAACTCCTTCTCAGTAGTTGCATAATTCATCTGTGCAGAGTTCAAAACGTGACTAGCATAGTAAATAACATGCAAAAGCTTCTCTCTCCGCTGCCCCAACACAGCCCCCACCGCGATGTCACTGGTGTCACACATGATCTCAAATGACAGAGACCAATCAGGGGCAATCACAATTGGTGCTGACACTAACTTATTTTTCAGGTTTTCGAACGCGTCAGCACACTCCTTATTAAACACAAACGCTGTGTCCTTGACTAACAAGGAAGTCAACGGTTTAGCTATCTTGGAGAAATCTCTTATAAACCTACGGTAGAAACCCGCGTGGCCTAAGAAACTTCAAATACCTTTCTCGTTCACAGGTGGTGGTAACTTAGATATTACCTCCACTTTTGCTTGATCGACTTCGATCCCTTTGTGTGAGATTTTGTGACCAAGGACAATGCCCTCTCTTACCATAAAATGGCATTTTTCCCAATTTAGGATCAAGTTACTTTCCTGACATCTCTGCAAAACAAGTGAAAGGTTAGTTAAACAATTATCAAATGATGAACCAAAAACAGAAAAATCATCCATGAAGACTTCCATATGCTTCTCAAGCATATCAGCAAAAATAAAAGTCATGTATCTTTGAAATGTCGCTGGGGCGTTACATAACCCGAATGAAATCCTCATATAAGCAAAAACTCCGTACGGGCATGTGAAAGCCGTCTTCTCTTGATCCTCCGGCGCAACCGCGATTTGGTTGTACCCGAAGTATCCATCCAGAAAACAATAGTATTCGTGCCCATCCAATCTTTCTAGCATCTGATCAATGAATGGGCGGAAAGTGATCTTTTCTGGTGGCCATATTAAGTCTCCTATAATCAATACACACCCTCCAACCAATGACTGTACGCATAGGAATCAACTCATTCTTGTCATTAGTCACCACAGTTGTACCTCCTTTCTTGGGCACCACGTGAACATGACTCACCCATGAACTGTTCGATATAGGATAGATAAGTCCAGCATCCAACAATTTCACCACTTCCTTTCTTACTACTTCCTTCATAACGGGGTTCAGTCTTCTCTGGGGTTGCACAACCGGTTTGTGGTCTTTCTCCATAAGAATTTTATGCATGCAAACTATAGGACTTATACCCTTGAGGTCTTCAATTTTCCATCCAATAGCACTCTTAAATTTTTTAAGAACCCCAATCAGCTGTTCCTCTTGGACACTTTTCAAACTAGAGCTAATAATGGCGGGACACTTTTCTTCGGTGTCTAGAAAAACATATTTGAGATTCTTCAGAAGTTGTTTCAATTCCGAACCTTTAGGCTTTTCTTCATTACCTTCCAGCGCTATAGGTTTCCTTAAGTCTTCCCATCGGTGTGGTCGGGATCCCCTTTGAAATGGTCGAGTTTCCAACATTTCGACTACTTCCATGTCATTCTCATCCACTTCTTTATCTTCCTTAAAAATTGACATGCTTAACACTCTCTCAAGGGGCAGTTGGGTCACACTCTCCAAATGTTCACTCTCTACAACTTGTTCTAGCACTTGTATGTTGCTACTTGTGCCAAAATCCTGTTTATGCTTCATGGTATTCCTAACATCAATTTTTAACTCCTCGTCATATACCTTCAAGGTCAGGGTGCCGCCTTCCATATCTATCATGACTCTCCCGGTTTCCCAGAATGGCCGACCCAAAATTAACAGAATTTCTTCGTCTTCCGGCATCTCTAGTATCACAAAATCAACCGGAAACACAAATTTATCTACCTTAACCAGAACATCTTGAACCACTCCATACGACCGCTTAACCGAATGATCCGCAAATTGGAGAGTCATCCGAGTGTCTTGAACCGCACCAATACCCAACTTTTTGTAGATGGACAAGGGCATGGGGATAATACTTGCTCCCAAATCGATTAAATCTCTATTGAATGACCTATCACCAATAGTGCATGGAATAGTAACAGCTCCACTGTCTTTCTTCTTCACCGGAATCTTCAGACCCTGCAAAATAGCACTACAAGTTTCAGTTAGAATAACAGGTTCGGACTCACTAGTCCGCTTCTTAGCAATGATGTCCTTCATGAATTTGACATAGGTGGGCACTTGTTCTAGTGCCTCCAACAACGGGATGTTCAGCTCTAACTTTTTAAACAGTTCAAGGAATTTCGAAATTCCTCTCTTGCTGACCTTTCTTTTTATTTCTTGAGGGGTATGGTAGCTTGATCACCGGTTTCGGTTCTACAACTTTTTCTTTAGTTACCGGTGCCGGTGTCACCAGTTCTTCCTCAACTACGTCATTTTCTTTTATTTCCATTTCCACTTCAATCATATGATCATTTAGTTCTGTTTCCTCTTCTTCCACTTCCTTGGATTTTCCACTTCTTGTTACTACCGCCTTAACTTGGTGGTGATCCTTCGGATTTGGTACTATAGCACTTGGAAGTGTACCCGGCGCTTGCGAACTCGCTAGCTGTTGAGAAATTTAACTCATTTGTACTTCAAGATTTTTAATGGATGCACCAGCATTCCTGAAGTTGCTCCTTGTCTCTTCTTGAAATTGAGAACTTTGGGTAGCCATTTTTTCAATGGCTACTTCCCAATCAGCTTTTCTAGGAGCTTGTTGTTAATATTGAGGTTGGTACGGTGGCTGCTGGTATTGTTGCTGCTGAGGTTGATACGGTTGTTGGCCCTGAACCTGTTTTTATACATTTCCTTGCTGATCTTTCCATGAAAAATTGGGGTGATTTTTCCAACCAGGATTATATGTGTTGGCATACGGATTGTTCTGCATCAACATATTAATCTGTTCCACCTGCTCTTGAGTTGCCACACAATGCACGGTAAAGTGTGGTCCACCACATATTTCACAAGGTGATGCTTGAACTGGTTCAACTTGTGCCACTGTCTGAGTTCCAATATTCATTTTCTTTAACCTTCTCTCTACCTCAGCGGTAATCTGATCCTCCATTTTAACAACCTGGTCTGCCAGCTTCAAATCAATCTTACCTTCCGGTTGGTTTACAGTGCGATCATACAACTCAAGGTGCTCGTTAGCGGCAATTGCTTCTATGATCCTTTTGATACCCGTGGCTGTTGAGAAGTTGGTTGAGCCACCAGCAACAGTGTCTATGAGCTGTTTCGTTTTGAGTCGTAATCCATTCACAAAGTCTTGCATCTGCTCAGTGGCGTCCATGTTATGAGTAGGACATGCTGTCAGACACCTCTTAAACCGCTTATATGCATCCCCTAAAGATTCTCCTTCTTTTTGCTTGAAGTTGACAATGTCATATCTTTTTCGGATAAACACTGAAGCAGGGAAATACTCATTCAGGAACGCAGTTTCCATCTCTTGCCATGTTGTGATACTCCCAGCTGGAAGCGAGTAAAACCATTATTCCGCATCATCAGTGAGTGTGAACAGGAACATAACCAATCTCTTGGCCTCTTCGGAATGTCCTTCTATCTTCAAAGAGGTGGTAGTCGTAAGGAATATCTGAAGATACTTGTTTGCATCTTCGTTGATTCTTCCAGCGAACGGCTTGCTCTCCAACTGATGGATGGTGGAAGGGTGTAGATGAAAATGTGCAACATTCACCGGTTGATTCACAATGGTCATCCGGTTTGGTTGAGCATTGGCCCCTCCATAGTCTCCTAGCAGTCTTTCAGGCTGAGGTGGATTCCCAGCCATTTGAACAGTTTCAGGTGTTGTCTCTCTCTCTCTCTCTCTGCTTCAGAGTCGCTTTTGCACAGATATAATTTCCTCTATTTCTTCCAGTATTTTAACTTTAGCTTTTCTCTGTCTTTCGTGTAATGCTCGTTCTGGTTCTGTATCAAAAGAATATTTAGCTGAGGCCTGACCTCGCATGCACAATTAGACCAACGTTAGATAATACAAGCATAGAGAGAATGCAGCGAATAATAAAAATTTTAGTCGCAGAGCAACAAAATTTCTTTTGGATTCTAAAAACAATGTTAATTTGGCAGTCCCCGGCAACGGCGCCAAAACTTGATCGGGAAAATAGCAAGTGTACTATTTTTACCGATTGTAGTAATAAGGGAAAAAGTCCCAAGTATCGATCTCGAGGACTGCGTAGAGATTAACGGGATTTTTAGTATTCAAATGAACAAAAAGTCTAGGGGGTTGTTTGGTAGCAAAATATCAAAGCGAGTAAAAGTGACTTTTAGATTAATCTAAGAACGATGTTAGGGGAGTGGACACAACGCGAGTAAAGACCATGTAGGATTATTCTGAGATAATGTTTATTAACCTTAATTCATCCGTTCTCAAATTTAGTTTTCCTTAATTCCTTAATAAAAACCCTTTGATGAGTTTCATGTACACTAATTCCTCAGTGTCCATGAAAAGCATCAAGCAATAGTTCTGACAATAAAATACGTGATACGGGATATCCCCATTCCTAAGCAATATCTACCGTAATATTATTTTGCAAAAGCGTTAGGTTGACTTTCCAGACCAAAACCTAATCATGAATCGAATTCTACTTTCCAATATGAATACGCATTAAGATTGTTGCAAAATAAAATATATAAGGTGAATAACATAATTCTCATAGAATAATTCAAACAAATGTCAATACATCACAATGCATTACCACCCCCTAACAAATGAGGGTTTAGCTACTCATGTTCTTAATAAAAACAAATGCAATTAGAAATGAAAAGGAGAAGATCATTACAATTGAAGTTGGTTCACTTGGATCATCAATTGCTTCCGCTCTTGATCGATCCTTCGTTCTCCAAAAATCTCCCTCTTCAGTTGTCAATCCTATTCCCAATCCAAAAGTGCCTTTCCTTGGCCAAAAAGTGGCTCTTATATCCAAATTCAAATTACATCGCAAAATGTCTAAAATGCCCTTCGAAACAGGTCTGACAGCATAAAAATAAAAAAAAACAACAAATTCACTATCAGTAGCCCTGACACGGGCCGTGTTGTGCAACACGTGTGGCTGTGTCAGGTTGCTGAATCAAACAGAGTGCTTTTCATCTTCAGGGGCTGCAACACGGGCCGTGTTGTGTGACACGGGCACCCGTGTTGCTCTTTTGTTCTCCATTTTCCTCGGCTCATCTTGATCGTGTCTCTCCAACCGTGTCCTCCCTGACACGGGCCAGGTTGTGCAACACGGGTACCCGTGTTGTGCCTCTGAATTCCATTTTTTCGACTTTTCTTTGTCTCCGAAACGGTGCGAATGTCGAGCTATCAATTCCTGCCAAAAACACACTAAAAGAAACCGAATCAAATGCACCAGCGGCAAAAGTAATACAAACCTCAAAATAAGACTTACATAAAAACGACTTACAAATAACTAAGATAACAAAAACCAAAGCTTCGAAAACAGATAAAAACAATGCAAGACCAACAACAAACAGAGTTTGAAAACACAAGTGAAATCCACCGATCATATTTTCTCTCTCAACTTCCAGAGATCATGCATGAGTTATGGAGGAAGTGGGAGTAACTTCCAGTAGTGGGCAGTTAGTGGAGAAAGTGTAGGAAGAAATTAAGTTGAGAGTGATCGTGGCTACTTCTGATTTGGACGTCATTTTGATATTTGGTTCATGACGGTCGTGACACTCTTGTGACGACCGTGAAGGATGTGACTGTTGCGGTGAGAATCGTGATACCAAGATATTGATTAACTTGCATCTTAATTCTTAAATTCACAACCGGACTATAATTTACCCAAAAAGGAAAGGTTTAAAGAAAGAAAAACCTATTAAAATGCAAAGCAAAAGGCAAGGCCTAAAGCTAAGCAAAGAGAGATCTAAAGGTTCGGGGGTTGGTGATCAGTAAGTTTTAGTTGTGTTTTTCAAACTGTGTTTGTCGTTGTTTTGCATTGTTTTTATCCGTTTTCGAATCTTTTATTTATGTTGTCATTGTTATTTTCAGTCGTCTTTGTGTGAGTCTTATTTTGAGGTTTGTATCACTTTTGCCGCTGGTGTGTTTGATTTGGTTGTTTTTAGTGTGTTTGTGGCAGGAAGTGGTGACTCGATATCCATGCCGTTTTGGAGACGAAGAAAAGCCGAAAAAGGGGAAATCAGAGGCCTGACACGGGTGCCCGTGTTGCACAACACGGCCCGTGTCAGGTGGGACACGGATGGAGGATACAACCAAGATGAGAAGAGAAAATAGGAGAATAGAAGAGCAACACGGGTGCCCGTGTCACACAACACGGCCCGTGTTGTAGCCCGTGAAGAAGAAAAGCCACACCCCTTGAGCATCAGCCTGACACGGCCACCCGTGTCCCATGACACGACCCACGTCAGGGCCACTGATAGTGAATTTGTCATTTTTTCCTGTTTTGTGCTATCTGAGCTGTTTCGAAGGGCATTTTAGACATTGCGTGATGTAATTTGAATTTAGATATATTAGCGGAATTTTGGCTAAGACTTTTTTTACTTTTGGATTGGGATCAAATTGTTACACTGAAGAAGGAGATTTCTAGAGAACGAAAGATCGATCAAAAGCGGAAGCAATTGATGATCCAAGTGAACCAATTTCTATTGTAATGATCTTTTCCCTTTTATTTTTAAGTGAATTTGTTTTGATTAAGAACATGAGTGGCTAAACCTCCATTTGTTAGGGGGTGGTCCTAAATTGCGATGTATTGACCTTTGTTGGGATTATTCTATGAGATTTATGTTATTCACCTTATACCTTTTATTTTGCAACGATCTTTATGCTTATTCGTATTGGAAAATAGAATTTGATTTATGATTAGGTTTTGGTCTGGAAAGTCAACCTAATGCTTTTACAAAATAACATTACGGTAGATATTGCCTAGGAATGGGGATATCCCGTAGCACATGTTTTATGTCAGAACTATTCCTTGACACTTTTCATGGGCAACAGAGGAATTAGTGTGCATGATATTCATCAAAGGGTTTTTCATTAAGGAATTAAGGAAAACTGATTTTGAAATTTGGCTGATTAAGGTGGGAAACAATTATCTCAGAATAATTCTTTATGGTCTTTACTCGCAATTTATCCACTTCCCTAGCATTGTTCTTAGATAAATCTAAAAGTCATTATTTACTAACTTTTATATCCTGCTACCAAACAACCCCAAGGCATTTTTGTTCCTTTGAATACTAAAACTACGGTTAATTACTATGCAGTCCTCGAGATCGATACTTTGGACTTTTTCCCTTATTACTGCATCAGTGAAAATAGTACACTTGCTATTTTTCCGATAAGTTGGTTATGCCTAGGGTAGGTATTTCACATCCTAAACAAGCAAGCAAACATATAGCAAACACAAATATAAACAAGGTGGGATTAACCCTTTTAGGGGAGTCCCTAGTGGAGTCGCCATTTCTGTTGTGGTGAGAATCATGATACCAAGCTATTGATTAACTTGCATCTAAATTCTTAAATTCACAACCGGACTTTAATTTATCCAAAAAGGAAAGGTTTAAAGAAAGAAAAACCTATTAAAATGCAAAGCAAAAGGCAAGGCCTAAAGCTAAGCAAAGAGAGATCTAAAGGTTCGGGGGTTGGTTATGCCTAGGGTAGGTATTTCACATCCTAAACATCTGTAGTACTCTACATGAACCTCTTGTTATTATTTGTGTTTGCTAAAGTTTGCTTGCTAAAGGAAATGTGCTAAGGGTAAATATATAAAGTATAAAGTATGTACAAAGTTTGGTAAAGTATGCTCGCGAAGACATCGCATCTCGTGCTTACGTATCCTGACGGGAATGGAATCAGAGCAATCGTAGTTCCCCTGGTTAGGGGGAGGAACTCTTGACTGTGGTCAAGGTTCCAAGGGGATGTAAGCATTCATAGGGAAGTACTTACATGGAGTGCGGCGACTCCTGAATCTAAGTTGAGATTGTTATGGTAGAGAATATCCACGGCGGGACGTTAAACATGAGTACGGCCACTCAAATCTTAAGGTTAGGATAACGAGAAAAAGATGTCCACGGCGGGACGCTAAATAGAGAACGACGACTCCAATCCTAAGGTTAGGATAAAGGGATAAAGGGTGTCCACGGCGGGATGCTAAATAGAGCACGACGACTCCAATCCTAAGGTTAAAATAAAGGGGAGAGAGTGTCCACGGAGGGACGCTAAATAGAGCACGGCGACTCCAATCCTAAGGTTAGGAAGGTGTAAGAATGCCCATGGAGGGACGCTAAAAGTGAGTACGGCGACACAAATCCTAAGGTTAGGGTAAAGGGTAAAAGATGTCCACGGCGGGACGCTAAATAGAGCACGACGACTCCAATCCTAAGGTTAGGACAAAAGGGTAAAGAATGTCCACGGCGGGACGCTAAATAGAGCACGACGAATCCAATCCTAAGTTTAGGATAAAAGGTAAAGAATGTCCATGGAGGGATGCTAAATAGAGCACGGAGACTCCAATCCTAAGGTTAGGATAAAGGGGTAAAGGTAAAGGATATCATATGTAAACCATCAATGTCACAACAATGTAAACAAAAGGTTCAAAACCTCATGGGGATAATCAAAAGTTTTTAAAGGTGAACCACCTAAATATGTACAAGCAAAGTTGAAATTCAAACTTAAATGTCCAAAGAGTATAACAATCCAAGTTCATAATCTCAAATTAAAAACTCAAAGAGAATGAAATCCAAATGTTTGAAATAAAGAAGGAAAGATAGGAAGGTGAAAACTCTAAAATGGGTTATAACTTGATCATAATGAAAAGTGTTTCTAAAATAGGATTTTTAGAATTATTTAAACATTATATAGAAATATGTTACAACACAAGAATTTTGCAAAAAGAACCACTTAAAAATGATTTAAAATGGAGAAGTTATGTGGTTTTTAAGTTTGTGAACAAAACATAAAAATCTAAATGATAAAAAGAATAAAATGCACATGGTAAGACAATGAATCAAACAAATTTTATTATTTAAACTTGTTAATAAAAATTTATAAATAATACAAGATCAATATCACAAGAAAAATCAAGTTACAAGTTGAAAACGTTTAAGAACATGGTAAAAACCCTAAAAACAGTCATGGTAGCATGTGAAATGCAAATGGAAAGTTCACATTTATGAGTTTTAGGTTTACCTCTTGAAGAAAGATTAAGCAATAAGAAAACCAGAGATCTTGAAAGCTCTTCCAATATCTTCAAATGTTCCTAGGATGGTGAATAGATGCTCCAAACAACCTCCAAGCAAGCTAGTGGACGAAATGCCTTGTAAATGAAGGAAAATCTCCAAAATCCAAAGATTTCAAAGACCAACTCACTAGAACCTTGTTACATAAATATGGAAGTGATTTGGATAGCTTGAATACATCATATTTGATGTGTTTGAAGTGTTTCTTGGGTTGGAAGAAGTTTGGAAATGGTTTTGAAAGGTGTTTTGCAAAAGTAGATTTTGAGGGATTTTGGAAACTTAATGAGATTTTGCAAGAACTTGTGATTGTGTAAGGAATGGAGTTCTAGCTAGTTTCTAGTATGAAACTTGTGTGTTTGTGATGTATAAAGTGAGTTCTATTTATAGCCAAAGGCCTTGGATCAAGGTATGGGCAAAAGTGAAGCAAATTGCCAATTTTAACCTTCCATCATGAAAATCTTTGAGTTTTTCAATGCAATCTTCATCTTTGTCTTTAAGCCACTCTACTAATATATTCTCCATACCCCATAGATTTTTTTCATCATGCTTGATAGGATAGGAGGTGACTTGTTGAATTAAAGTTGATGATTTGACAAGGGTAGCCACCTTTTTTTCTCTTTCTTCACTATTCACTTTTACAATTGCATTAAATAATGATTTCCTTTGATCTTTGTACCATTTTCGTGGGAATTGATGTACAAATGTTCATTATCAATATAAACATCATAAATGAGGCTTAGTCTTTGATTAGCATCGATTTGGAGAGGTTTTGGAATCAAAAAACTCATGCTGACCTGGTTTTGCTAATGTGAGTTTTTGCCAACTTGTGGACCTTGGTTCTCTCTAACCAGGAAGAGTTATGGAACCCAATTGTACTTTTTAGAAAGCCCCAATTAGGTAATACAATATTTATGTTTGTGTTAGGAACTCATTTCTCTTGAAACTAGGTAAAAAAACCCTTGTGTGGTTAAGGAGGTATGGCTTTGCCCTTTTCAAAACCTTAATTCCCAACTTTTTGATTACTTCTCAATTCTTGATCAATTGGTCACAAAACTTCATTATTAGATATTAAATGATGTTGGGAGCATATCTGGCTTCAATTTTGGGTTAAAACCCTGTTGGTCAATGGGTTGACTTTTCAGTCAAATGAACCGAACGATCGAAAACCTCTGAATTGACTGTTGGTGTCCTGGGTCTTATGAGGCCTTGAAACTTCTTGAGTGGACTTCCCTAAGCCATATGAGATTCATGGACCATAAATCCATCATTGGAACAACTTTTAAATCAAAATTCAAACTACATTTGACTTTTCTTAATTAGAAACCCTAATCAGGTGTCCTGGATTGCACTGTTCTTGATCTTTGGGTGACAAACTCAAATTGGACTCATACTTGACCCAATGGAGTATCTTTGATGATGTGGAGAATTGTTTTATGGAGAATAAATCCAATACATTGATTGATTAAACCATCGAAACCTCAATTCCTGACTGTACGAAACCCTAATTCACCTGTATCTTAACAAAGACAAACTTGAAATAGGTTATGGTTAGATAAACAAATGGATATGATCCTAAACTGATGATGAAGATCTAAGAGGTCAAAATTTAGGGTGCAACAGATGCCCCTATTTAAATATCTTCACCAGATGGCAATGAGAGATGATAATCCTCATAGAATCATAGTGAAAGGTATTTAAATATAGCAAACCAAAAAATTTTGTCCCTTAGATAGGATGGTATGAAAAAGGACAAATGTTTAAATGCAATGAATTCTAAATGATTCTTTATGATGCTTGGATGCAAGACAAATGCAGACACACGAGAAAAAATTAAAGAACGACAATACGACGAGTAATTACTCACAGGGGACCCGACACCCTGGGGAAACAACAAACATCATCCATGAACGGAGCTGGATGGAAAAGAGTCACAACATTCAAAATATCAATGAATGAGGTGAGATGAAACCTGAGAAATATACCAGGGACACAGAAACAAACATCAGAGATATTCAGAAGAACATCGAATGAACTCTGAAATATACCAGAGATACTCAGAAAAACATCGAATAAACTCCGGAACATATCCAAAGAAGCATATTGAAGACATATATCTGAAGGTTCATCTGAAACATTTTAGAAGGGTATTTGAAGACATATCTGGGAGAACATCAGGTAACAACAAAGGAGTTCTGGAAGAACATCAGAACAAAAGATATATATATCCAGAAAAATATCAGAAAGATTCTGGAAAAACATCAGAATTTAAAGGGAGTATCTGGAAAAACATCAGAACAAAGACTCAAACTGGAAAAACATCAGAGAGAGAAACATCTCCATAAAAACACCGGATAGATTCTGGAAAACATCAGAATCAAGGTAAGTATCTGGAAAACCATCAGATAAGTTCTGGAAAAACATCAGAACAAAGACTCAAGCTGGAAAAACATCAGAGAGAGAAACATATCCGAAAAACATTGGATAGATTCTGGAAAAAACATCAGAATCAAGGTAAATATCTGGAAAACCATCAGATAAGTTCTGAAAAAACATCAGAACAAAGACTCAGTCTGGAAAAACATCAAAGAGAGAAACATATTCGGAAAAACATCGGATAGATTATGGAAAAACACCAGAATCAAGGTAAATATCTGGAAAACCATCTGATAAGTTCTGGAAAAACATTAGAATAAAGACTCAATCTGGAAAAACATCAGAGAGAGAAATATATCCGGAAAAACATCGGATGATTCTGGAAAAACATCAAAACAAAGGTAAATATCTGGAAAACCATTAGATAAGTTCTGGAAAAACATCAGAACAAAGACTCAATCTAGAAAAACATCGGAGAGAGAAACATATCCAGAAAAACATCGGATAGATTCTGGAAAAACATCAGAATCAAGGTAAATATCTGGAAAACCATCAGATAAGTTCTGGAAAAATATCAGAACAAAGACTCAATCTGGAAAAACATCAGAGAGACAAACAAAGGTGACATTCAAGAATAGCGTTGGATAAAAGGAAACCAGATATCCAATAATGACTTTGAATGAAAGGTATAATCATAATATTTGAGAATAGTATTGGATGTATATAGGAACAGACATATCCGGAAGAACAATCGGATAAGAAATGTCATATCTGGAAGAACATCAAATAGACATGACACAAAAATCTATTTGGTAGGTGCCAAGTGAGTTGGACTTTGACCACAACGTAAGACGTGGATAAAACGCGACCTCGGGAGAAATACAAATAAGGATGAAACACTCATGATATGCATATGTATATGAATTATGCATGTGATATATGATCAAATGCAAATGCAAATGCAGACAACAAGGCTCGACCCTTTTGGTGAGAAGACAAGACTGGAAGACTGATTCCTCAACACGGAGATCACTTTCGTTCTGCTTAGGGACCAAAGATGCTACTGTTGAACATATCTCTGCCACACTGGTAAACTGTGTCAAGTTGATGATCCTTGTAGGAAGGATGAAGAGTTGCCTGGGGATTCTTCAAGTAAACTGCCCCAGTTTAGCTGTCTGTTGTAGGTAAGCTGATAATCACTTCAGCTTGTTGATGTTGAAAATGACTGATTCTCTAGGTGCTTGGAAGGCTTGCCCCAGTTTGAGTCTTGAAATATCTTCTGGATAAACCACATTTGAGAAGACCTTGCCTTGAACAAATATTGAACTGATTCTTCGACAGGATGTGAAAAGAACTTGCCCCTGATAGGATCACCGACCAAGTTTCTCAACTGTTTGAAAATTCCTTGAGAGGAAATCCAGTTTGCAAACAAAAGTATTCATATAGACATGGTAATGCAAAGTTCATGAAACTTTTGAAATCAACATCATTTTTGAAAGATGCAACATAAATGAGTCATTGGTTAGAACACGGTGTTTCAAGACACTCAAAAGTGAAAGGTATGATGCCAAAACAAATGATCCGCAAAGATCTTTTGGAGTCAGTTTACGCAACCTTGTTGTAGTATGCTTTCAAAATAACCTTGTTTCAGTTAGGTCTTTTGAGGGTTGTAGCGTGGCCTGGTTCACGGTTTAAGAAACAAAGGATAAAAGCTCAAAGTTTATTTGTGCCCACCCAATTTACGTGATGATCTTCATTCCTATGCTCAGCTAACTCAGAATATGCACTCAAGTTCCCAAAAGGTGGGAAGTTGCACTTAATAATAGCCATGATGATTGTTCAGAAGTCAACAGACTTTTTGAGAAGGCAGTCACTGCTTCCTCATAACATTTGGTTGTTTTTTCATTGAGGATTTTCAGGGAGAAGATTTAAAGATCTCCTCTTTTTATTATCCCTAACTTTTTCCTGAACTGTTTCTTGTGAAGATTACAGTCAGCGGGATGCCCCAGTTTTGCCTAAGTCTCTTTCATAGGTTTTGACTTCGCGGGCTTTTCTTTTGATTGATTTTTTTTGAAAGAAAGAGAGTGACTGTCTGGCTTTAATGATTACGGTGAACCATCATCGGCTTTTTGGCTTGAAAAACATCTTCGACACTTGTTTGCTGTGTGCGAAGGAAAACTTGTGGTTGCAACTTTTATATGAAAGGTGTCTCGCATGAACATGCAACCGAGTTAACTAAGAACTACCCACCCCAAGGTTAAAATTGCGGGTTTTTTTGTAAAGAAAGAAACTCCTATTTCTAGGCTCGAAGGGGTTAACGAGGGATTATCTTCCTTATTTCTCCAGTGTTTGGGAGTTGAAACAATGTCTTACATCATCAACAAAGTTTGATTGAAAGCATACTGACAACAGTTATGGGTATAACGTTTTCATCATCCTCCATCAAATATTTGCATGTCAAAAGTTTGAACAAAAGGTGTATATTTTTAAAAGATAAAGCATAAAGATGCAAATATTAGACAAAATAAATTGAATCAAAAGTTGCAATGCTCATTCATTAACATAAAAGTACATACATATTTTGAAGGAAAACAACTTAAACAAAATGAAGGAAAGTACAAACAACGAGAAACAAAAGGCCTAGTGACTAAATCAGGACAAGGATGAGCCGTCTTGTCTGAAACACTAGCGTTTAGGAAGACAACCTGCTGAAGTCAGTCTGAAGCTTCACCTTTGATGTACTGCCAAGAGATTGTTCTGGACATTCAGATGACTATCCTTAAAATCAAGGATTCCAGTTTTAATCAACTCACGCACTCTGGATTTCAGTGCATAACAATGTTCCAAGTCATGGCCTGGTGTTGCACCCTAAAATTTGCTCAACCTTATTCATTTGGTTTATGTTTCAATATCATTAGCATTTGCATATGGAGTCATGCACATAGTCTAATCATCTGCATAGCATAGCATAGCAAATCATCCAACAGGGACCAATCAATATTCTCATCTCTATGAGCCTATCAAGAGGTTATTATTCTAATTCAATCCCATTCAAGTCATCAGAAAGAATTTGAAAGCTATCAAGTCAATGGATCAAGCAAGTGCATCCATCTCCTATCTGAGGGTATCTGAGGATCAACAAAGAAATTGTGAGCTGTGGGCTGAGCATGGAGAGTATCTAGACATCATGGGAGACTTAGAAAGTCAGTTGGAGAAGGAGACAAGTCATTGGTATGATCACAAGTATTGCAGTTGGAGACAGTCAACTAGGGTTTCATCTGGGGTCAACTCTAGGTCAAATGACTGATTGAAAGGCATTAAAGGCTATTGGAGAGATGTGGGGTTCATCATGTGACATATAAAGAAGTATATGGTGATATGCTAAGAAGAAATCAAGATAAATCAAGGAGAAGAGGAGTTGCTAAATTAGGGTTTCTGTGTAAAATCCCCTAATTTAGGTCAAATTTCCAAGCAAGATAAGTCAAAATGCAAGCTTCAAATGGATCCTTGGTCAACATGAAACTTGTAGAGGATCTCAATACCTTCAATTTGAGTGGTGGAAGACATCAAGGAGATTTATGGAACTTAAGTTATGGTCCTTGCAAGTTACAGGTCATCTGAGGTGTCTGAAATTTTGTCTGTGAAAGTGACTTGACTTACAAGCAACTTTTACCCCTCAAGGAGATTTCAAATGAATTTCTGGTCAACATAAGAGTTGTTCCTAATTGTCTTAGATTTATAGAATGGAATGGTATGCCTTCATATGATTTGTGGAACTCTACTTATGGTCTTGGCAAGCAGAGGGTATTTTGGTCATCTGAGGATTATAGGTCATTCTTAGCCTATGCCTAAAACTCATACAAGGAAGCTTCAAATGAAAAACTTCACAACATCAAAGTTGCTCAAAATGCCATTTTAAGTCTAAAAAAGAAGTCATGGAAGTTTGTAAATGCATTAAATGAGACTTGACCAAAATTGGTGGAAAATGACCTAAAAAGGCATATAAGTTGAAAAAGTTGAAATAAAAAATTGGTTTGGGAGATCTACAAATCCAATATGGGTCATCCAATATACCAAATTGATTCCAAACATCATTTTAAAGACATTGGTTCAGCCACTTTTTTGAGTTAAGGGTTAATTTTTGGACTTTCTTTGTTATTTTATTACTTGCATAATAAGATACACATGAGAAGTTCAACATAAAGCAAAAATAAAGGCATGTAAGCTCTCTTATCACTCCAATATCTCATGAAAGGAGATTTTAACATAAGTTTACAAAGGTGCAAGCATGAGATATCATGTGAATTCAAAATACCATCAAATGAGAATTTCCATGAATTTCCACAACTTTCTAGAATCCTCCAAGATCATTCTAGAAACTTCTCAAGCTGTTAGTCATCATCTATATAAAGAAGTGAAGTCATTTGTGCAAGAGGTTGGTGCATTGAAGGGGAGAATAGAGAGAATTAAGAGGTTGCTTCCATTGTAAGAAATTGAGAGAATCATCATAATCTTCCATTTCTGATCATTTCCTTTCTTCACCCATCATCCATTGGAGTTTGTGAGTGATTGTAAGCAAGATCAGAGGTCCAACAATGGAGGATTGAAGAGCTAGCTTTCACATTGCAAGAATCCATATCAGAAGTGCAGGCAAGAATCCAAGCATCTTCCACCATTTCTTTTGCAAACAGAAACCCTAGCACCTCCCAAAGATCATTGGTGAAAGCTTACAAGGGTTGAATCGAGCTCCTTCCCATCTGTTTCATCAAGAATTGCAGGTTGGTGAAGCTTCTTTTATCTCTCTGTTTAGGTGTTATTAGGTTATATTATTGGTGTAGGTTTGTTAGGGTTAGGAAGATGAACATGCATACAAGCTGTTGTGACCATTAGGGAAGGTTTGATCCATGGCAGTTTTTCTTTGATGACCTAGAACACTCCATTTAGGGCATGATGATGCTAGTGAGATAGCTCAGGATACTCACCATAATCTGTAGATCATTCTAGGGTAATTTGAGCAGGAAATATTGAGGTTCATGACAGAGCTAATCAATGGTGTCCAGAACTTATGGCTATCGGGTTTGGTTTTCGGGAGGTCCTTAGAGAAAACTAAAAGCATAGTCTTGTAGAGGGGAAGAAATGGAGTGAATTTGGTCTTTATAAGTTTTGATTTCATGGCATATTGAGGGAGAACGAGGAGCTTGAAGTTTGTGCATGGGAGCTGCATTTCTCTGCAAACCCTAACTCATTTGGGACGATGACCGTGGACCGTCAGATTGGTTCAAATAATTGACCTTTTCATCTGATCGTATGGCTGAGATTCAAATTGAGAAACGGAGGGAGAGACCAAGGCGTGAAACGCAGCGTTTCACTAAACGTACCATTCTGGGCTGGGTCCAACATATTGCTAACCCCACCCCCATTTTGAGAAGCCCAATGATTTGCACGTGATTATGTTGCTATTCACACCGAAGTTTTATTCTTTTTTATTTTATTTTCCAAGCCATTTTCTGAGCGCGTTGGGCCTACTACATTTAATATCCGCACCCCTGGTTCATGGCCCACATGGAATTTTTAACTGGGCGAAGCTATTATTCAGACCCCCTCCCCTTTTATTTCTTATTTTGTGTTTTAATTTTCTTTAATATTTTTACATCTTTAAAAAATCATAAAAAAATGGAAAATGGCTTGTTTTAATTGGTTCTTTTTGCTATGGGTCCATAATTCTGTCTAGAAAAATACCAAAAAAATAAAATTGACATTTTATTTTGTTTTAATATTTTTCATGCATTTTTCTTGTAAATAGCATTTTGTTAAGGTTAGTTTGATGCTTAAATTTGATGATTTTTGTTCTAATAGATGCTTTAGTATTTTTAATCCCTTCTTTTTAGGTTGATTAGGTTAGACATGTATCTTGTATATAGGATTTAGTTCCCATTTTTAGGACTTAATTTTAGGTGATTAGTTTAGGTGTGAATAACATGAACAAAATTAGGGTTTAAGTGATGACTTAGGAGAATTGAATCATTTCCCTTAGGATTTAGAGACTGAAAGTTTGGGATATGGGACTATAGGGACTATGGGTAGTTATTAGATCCCTTAGAATTTATCAGGGTTCCCCTACTGCTATTAGTACTGTCTGTATTTGTCTGGCTGGTGTGGTGTGCCCTCTGGGGATTATTATCTGTCTGTGTGGGGTATTGGGATTGCCTGGGAATTGGGAAGCTGAAGACCTGAGATGATGAAGCCCATTTGAAGGTCAGAGACTGAAGACTAATTTCCAGAGTTGATGAGGAGATTCTGTGCTGGCAGCTGTTGAAGTTTGTAGGATCTAGGAGTTAGTCAGAGCCCTAGAGTAGCCAACTTGATTCTCAAACATGGAAGGTTTTGACTGCCTCCATTCTTCTCTGTGATGCAGAGTCTCTCTAAGACACTCACCCCCTTCCTTTGGAAGGCTTGGTGCTACTGTCTAAGGGATAGAACTCTTGAGAGAAAATATCTTATGTGCTAGTAGCAGTTTGTTTGCCACCCTTGGTAGTCAACTAATTGCTTAACACCCGATTCACTCTTGTGATTGATCCCTCATCCTGGAGGTTTGAGACTTGAAGAAAAGCCATTGTAGACTGAAGATTGATGACAAAAAACCTTACTTGAAGGCTATAGAGATGGAGATTGATGCTTGCTGAAGCTTGTAGCTGATTGGAGATGACTTGAAGATAGGTGTTGATGCAGAGCTGCTGTGGCTGTTTATTTTTGTTATTCATTTCTGATATATTGATTGGTTTTCCTGACTGTATTGTTTGCTGTTAACCTGTTGGGTTGAAAGTGAGTTCTGTTCACTTTTGCCTATTGCTTTTTATGTTCGAGGTTGAGTGGGACTCCCTTGCCTCGCTTGTATTGTTGCATGCCTTTTATTGCTGTATTATATCTGCTATTGTTTCTGTTTCTGTATATTCCTTTAGGATCTCTGTTTCTCTCTGTGCAAGAGAGGAGCACGATAGACATTAGGTCTTAACCCATGCATGATAACATTAGGTTAGTTTGATTCCCTTCGCAACCGTAGGTTTGAGTTCTGTCTCTTCTTTCTCGAAACAAACAGAAAAACACAATAATATTTCAAACACAATAAAAGACACTTCTTCCATAAAAGAATGTGAACTCATCAAAACGTCATTTTTTGTCTGCTTGGACGGTTAATCAGAAAAACCTTTTTCAGAAGGAATAAAAACAATCAAGACAAGCTTGTGTCTTCCGTAGACCGAACTACGTTTGCTCTGATCTTTCATGCTGTATGAAAGTACGTAGGCATAGGATGCGATATCCTAGCGAGCAACCTTCCCCTCCTTTCCCGTAGGTAGGCGAACTACGTTGACTCTGATTTCTCGTTCCAGACGGGAATACGTAGGCATAAAGTGCGACACTTTGCCGAGTCATGTTATTTTCTTTTACCCCCAGACCTGTAGAATAGATAGAATAACAATCCATACCCGAAGACAAGCGTGGATCCCGTCGAGTACGACGGACGTGAGGGGTGCTAATACCTTCCCCTTGCGTAACCGACTCCCGAATCCAGGTTTTGGTTGCGACGACCATACCTTTTCCCGTGTTGTGCGAGGTTTACTCTGAGCGTTTCCTTTCCCTCCCGTGGGATAAATAACGCATGGTGGCGACTCTTCTATTCAGTCGGCGCCGATTTTCGCAGTAGCGACAGCTGGCGATTCTGCTGGGGATCCAACGTCCCCTGGCTGCTAAGGACTGTGATAGTTCTTATGCATTTGGGATCCAACGTCCCTTAAGAGAGTCAATCCTAACGTTTGTTTTCCCGTCGAGGATTTTGTATGGATTTATATTTCTGACCTTTACTTTCAGCATATTATTATTGTCATTATTGCTGTACTTGGGGGTTGTGATGGGTGCTCTGATATTGAGTGAGAAGCCGGACCTGGGCTTGAGTGCACCTTAGACTTAGAGTAGAGATTAGTGGGTGCCCACTTTCTTTGCTTGCCTTGGTGTCCCGCGAAATCTACACTCAGACGAGGTTCCTCTGGTTTGCCTCCTGCCCCTTCCTTTGGTTGGCGTGGGTTGCTGGTTAGTTGAATTGTTGACTCTGGGGACCGATCATTTGGAAGTTGGCTAAGTGAGGCCTCTTCAGGATTTGATGATGCCACTCCTTCTGGGAATCGTATCATCAACCCTGAAAGTCTGTGACGCCGACGACCGCATAGGACGCCGTACCTTTGTCAGCTACTAGGACATCCACCTGTGAGAGGGTTTGGGGTTATGCAGGTAACTAGACCTTCAGATACCGGTTATTTCTTGATCAGAGATCTTGAGTATTTATGGAGAGTTCTGAGGTCTGTCAGAAACCAGTTAGAGAGTTCGGAGGTCTGTCAGAGACCATTTGGAGAGTTCTGAGGTCTACCATAGACCAGTGGGAGTTTTTGTTTGAGGTCTGTCGGAGACCAGTGTGGGAGCTTTGTGATAGGTCTATCTGAGACCAGGGTTTGAGGACTTCTAGAGAGTCTATCTGAGACTTCTTGATATGGTTCAGGCCATTCAGCTACGACATTTGGTCCCTGTTGCATGTCACTTGCATTGCATTCGTTTGCATACTCATCATCATTGCATCCCACTAATGTGTGTCTGTGCTGCAGGTGCATTTGCGTTTCCCTAGTTCTAGTGTCCGGATTTCTGAGTGATTGGTCATGGCCAGCTTAAGGAGGACAGTTGCTTACAAATTGCCTACTCCTGATGTTGTTCCCCTGCTTGGGTTGATCTCTCTGGCTGATGAGGATGTTCGTAGGAGCTTCAGAATGAGCTATGGAAGACTATTGAGATTGGTGCGCAAACCCACGGAGATGGAGCTAGATGGGCTGTATGCCTTGATGCAATTCTATGATCCCGCATTGAGATGTTTTACGTTTGCTGATTTTATTCTGGGGCCTACTATTGAAGAGTATGTGGAGTTTACTGAGCTACCCGTGCAGAACCAGGTTCCATTCATTCATTCTGGCGCTAAGCCCAAGCCGGAGGACTTGGAAAAAGCTTTGCATGTGGATGCCTCTGAACTGTTGACTACTGTTTCCCGTGGAGTTCCGGGCTTCTCGCTCCAGTTCTTGATTGGTAAAGCCCAGGAGTACGCCAAGAGCGGATGCTGGATTGCCTTCAATGCTGTGTTGGCTCTGTGCATTTACGGCATAATATTGTTTCCCAATGTACCGGATTTTGTGGATTTCGACGCCTTCTACTTATTTGCCGCTGGTAATCCTGTACCTACCTTGCTCGGAGATTTCTACCACTCACTGCATTACAAGAATGAGAAGGGAAGAGGAAAGAATGTTCATTTCTGTGTACCATTGCTGGGTATGTGGTTTGAGAGCCACCTTCCTAAGAGAAGATCTGTCATAGAGACTACATTCCCAGTTAGCTGGCCGAAGCGCCTGATGAGGTTATCTTCCGAAGACGTCGAGTGGTTTGATCGAGACCTGCTAGGGGCTGAGCTTATATTCAGTTGTTCTGGGTACCCTAATGTTCCGTTGATAGGAAGGAAAGGGTGTATCAATTACAACCCTTCTCTGTTCATTCGCCAATTCGGATATGCGCTGAAGAACCCACCCAAAGAGGAGGAAGTACAGGAATCTCTGTACTTCACCGGAGATTTGAAGGGGGAGTTATTAGCCAAGCTGCAGCATGCCTGGACGTGTATTAACCAAAGAGGGAAGCCGCTATTAGGGAAGAATGACTGTCAGGCCTATGCACCTTACAGAGTTTGGATCTAGGATAGAGCAAGTCAGTTGCGGATGCCATTTCCAGATGCACCAGCCCTTGTTCCCATTCTGGTAGCAGAGCCAACTATTGTTTCTAGGGAGGCCTACGAGCAAGTGGTGAAAGAGAAAGAAGCCTTGATGAAGATCAACGAAGGGCTGGAGCAAGAGCTAGCCCAGGTACGCATTGAGAAAAACAAGGCCGTGCATGCTTTCCAACAGCAGATCGAGCTAGTAAACAGACTAGGGGCTGAGTTGACTGAAGAAAGGAAGAAGCGCGAACGTCTGGGGCAAGAGTTCAGAAGCTCCCATGACATGCTGGAATCCAAAAAGAAGGCACTCGACGCAGCACACCGAGAGATCTCTTCTTGCAATAAGACTTGGAATGCTACATTGACCAACAATAAGAAGAGGGAGGATAAGTTGAAGCAGCAAATTTCCGATCTCGAAGAGCAGTTGAAGTCTAGCATCGATAAGTGTGAAGAAGAAGTGATGACCCGGTATAGTCTCCAGAATGCACTAAACAAGGCCATCAAAGGCAGGGACGAAGCTGTGTCTCAGAAGCGGAAGTTAGAGGATCGCTTCGGAGAAGGGGCAGGGGAGGAAACTGCCGGTGACGTGCGCCGTGTGCTCAAACGAAGAAACCAACTTGTTGAAGGGCTGCTTACCAGACCAAGTCATCCGGAGACCAAGAAGTTGCTAGAAGAGTACCAGACTTATGGGAGTGTTTGATCCTTTCATGTAGTAGCTTGTATGCTTTATTTGCATAAGTGCTGACCATCACCAGGATTGTTGGTTGAGGTCACGCCTTCTCTTTGTACTCAGTGACATTGTATTCTTGGCTCATTGGTTTTCTCTGCAATATATGAGGATTTCCTGTGATTCAACTCCAATCTTTGTATTGCTAGCACTGTCATTGCACCGACACCTTCACACTAGAATCGGGGAGTGAATTTCCCTAATGCACAGACACACACATTGCATTGCATTCATATTCATATTGCATTACAGGTAATCATTGGATGATATCTTATTTCCTGTTTTGAACCAGGTATTTTCAGGATTGCAGATCAACGTCCGCACAGATATTCCACTCGCACCAATTGTCGAAGAATCATGGATCAAATGCAGAACGAGATGCAAGATGTGCGCGAGAAGCTAACTCTCTTTATGCAGACCATGGAAGCTATTGCAAAAGGTCTGGAGAATCTGCAAGCCATGGTGCAGCCTCTGTTGGTCAGAAATGCTGGTCACGGTAATGAGGATCATCAGTCTGTGCGAGTCGACACTGTTCATGGAGATGGCACTCCCACGCCAGTGGCTCCACCTGTAGCCAATATACCGGCTGCTAATGTCAACAACGCTACCGCTGCTGGGAACGGTAACGTCGGAGTCGGGAACGAGACTGCTGTCCATAACGTTGGGCTTGGTGATGTCAACTTGGGTGATAATATGGGAGGCAACGGCTTCGGCAATGCTGGAGTCGGATTCAACGATCAGGGATTCGATAACGTTGGGAAATATGGTTTCAATGCTCAAGGCTTTGGGCAAGATGGTTATGGTGTGGCCAATCAGGGTTACGGAGGTTTCGGAAATGGAAACGGCGCTGGGTTAATGGCTTTTGGGCCTGCTGGAGGTGTTCAGGGGTACGGCAACAGAGGGCGAGGCCTGGTGATGAATCAGATTAGAGCTGGCCGCAATAATGGATACGATGGGTATGGAACTGGGAATGGTATGTGGCAAGAAGATCAGCAGGAGGACGCTTTCTCCGGCGGAGGTTTCGAAGGGCCGATGGATGACTCCCAGAAGATCAGAATGCTAGAAGAGCAGATGAGGGGGGTCCTGAACCAAAGTGTTGTGGGCTTAGACATGGCAACAATGGGTCTGGTACCTGGCTTGAGGGTGCCAATCAAATTCAAAGCTCCTACGTTTGATAAGTATAAAGGAGATACCTGTCCGAAAGTGCACGTGTGGGCTTATTACAGAAAGATGTCTGCGTACTCCACTGATGAGAGAATGCTAATGCATTTCTTTCAAAATAGCTTGTCAGGTCCTTCCTTAGAGTGGTACATGGGGTTGGAGCCGACTAATATAAAGACATGGAAGCAACTGGCAGAGGCATTTGTAGCTCACTATAAGTATAACAGCGACTTGGCGCCCAACCGGGTCCAATTGCAAGGGCTATCTCAGAAGAAGGATGAGAGTTTTAAAGAGTACGCGCAAAGATGGCGCGACATGGCTTCTAGGGTCCGTCCTCCTTTAGAAGACAAGGAAATGAATGACATGTTCGTCGGCATATTCACATGTATGTTTCATGACAAGTTGTTTCATACATCTCTGGCCAGTTTCTCAGACTTAATTCTGATGGGAGAAAAGATTGAACGTAACATTAAGCAGGGAAAATTCCAAGCTGAGGAATCAACTGCATCTGGCAGTAACAGAAAGGCTTTTGGTGGGCGCCGTCAGGGCGAGGAAAGCGCAGTGTTTGGGGGCCGAGGCCGAGGCCGAGGCAGAGGACGGAATCAATATCATCAGCCGCAGCAGGTGGCGAGTGTCACTATCCCATATCAGCAACAACCATTTCAACAACAACAACCGTTTCAGCAGCAACCAGTGCAACAACAACAACAGCAGCAGCAGCAGCCACAGCAGGGGGCACAACAGGCTCAACGAAGATTCCAGGGTGGTAAACCAAGAAGAGTGTTTGAGAAGCCTCCCTCAACCTATGCAGATTTGTTGCAGACATTGTTGGGTTTGAACCTGGTAGAGAAGAGAACTCTGGCACCGATAACGAGAACTCCTCCGTATGGTTATGATGCAAGCAGGCACTGTGAGTTTCATTCTGGGGCTCCGGGCCACGATGTAGAGGGTTGCCATGCTTTTAAGCATGTTGTGCAGGATCTTTTGGACAATAAGGCTATCAATTTCGGAACGGCAGGGCCAAATATAGTGCAGAAGCCCATGCCTAATCATGGGGCAAGCGCCATTCTGGCTGAGGAAGGGTTGAATCTGATTATGAATGTCGATGATTCAAAGACGCCGCTGAGAGAGATAAAAAGCAGATTGTTACAAGGGGGTGTTTATCCAGGATGTGACAAGTACTGCTTAGAATGCTGGACCTTAGCTGGGGGGTGTGATGATTTGAAGAAAGGCATCCAGGCTTTAATTGATGACGGCACATTGCAGTTTGACCGAGCAGCAATCGAAGAGCCCGCAGGGGCAGTAGCAGATAATCAGAGTGATGTGGCCACTGTAACGATTCCTCGAAAGACAATCACTATAACAACACCGGCTCAGCGACCGCCGATCACCATAACTAAGGCTGAACCAATCCCGTACGAGAGCACAAAAGCAGTCCCATGGTCATATGGGTTGGAAGTGTATTGTGACGGAATAAAGATTGATGTTAATAAGCAGCCAGCCGAGACTGTGGACAACGTTGTTGGTTCAGGAGGTATGACAAGGAGTGGTAGGATCTTCATATCGCCTGAGGTGGAGGCCGAAAGACTGGAAAAAGGAAAGGGAAAGGTGGTTGAGAATGTCCCCGTGCAAGCAAGCGAAAAAGCATCGGCATCGAAAGACGTAGAAGAGTTCATGCGCTTGATTCGAAAAAGTGATTATAAGATTGTGGAGCATCTGCAACAGACGCCTTCAAAGATATCCATCCTGTCGTTGCTCCTGTGTTCTGAAGCTCACAAAAATGCTTTGTTGAAAGTCTTGGATACTTCCTTTGTACCCCAAGACGTCTCCGTGAATCAGCTGGAAGGAGTGTTGGCACATGTAAATGCAGGCCACAACTTGGGCTTTACCGACTTCGATTTGACCCCGAAAGGGAGAGATCATAATATGGCGCTGCACATATCTGTCGAGTGTAGAGGATCAGTAATGTCGCATGTATTGGTCGACACCGGATCGTCTTTGAATGTGCTGCCCAAGAAAGCGATGATGAAGCTGGATGTCAGAGGAATCCTGTGCACGCCCAGTGACTTGGTAGTTAGAGCCTTTGATGGCACGCGAAGAACAGTCTTTGGATCGATAACATTGCCTCTACAGGTGGGGCCGGAGGTGTTTGCAACTGAGTTTTATATCATGGACATCCAGCCTGCATATAGTTGCCTACTCGGAAGACCCTGGATTCACGGGGCTGGGGCAGTCACGTCTACCCTGCATCAGAAGTTGAAATATATGGTCGGAGACAGCGTAGTCACCGTATGCGGAGAAGAAGACATCCTGGTCAGCCGTCTGTCGTCATTTAAATATGTGGAGGTCGATGGAGAGATTCACGAAACACCCTGCCAGGCATTTGAAGGGTTGCGTATCAAGGACAAAGGTCCCGGGCCGAGCAAAGTGTCGGAGATAGCCGTCTCGTCGTATAAAGAGGCTCAAGCTCTGGTGGAGGCAGGAGAAGCAAAGGGCTGGGGCAAAGTGCTAGATATTCCTGTGAAGATGGACCGGTTCGGGCTGGGATACCAACCGTCGTCGTCAACACCTGCTGTGGGGGCACCCCGTTTCAGAGGGCCAATAACCATCTCTGCCAGTGGAGTAAGTCATGAAACCATCAATGCTGCTTCGGAGTCTGACGAAGGAGACAGCGACTGTGATATGGATGCCTGGATTCAGCCAAGCACGCCAGGACAAGGACTGTGCAACTGGTCTATTCAGAAGCTTGTTCCTGTGACTCTTAAATAGTAATGCTTTGTTTTATTAATTGTTGAACAATCTGATATCTTGCCCGGGGCATCAGGATTTGCTTAGGGCTGTGCTGTTATGAACATTGCGTGTTAATCATTAAATAAATGGCGTTTTTTCATGTGCAAATATTTCGATCACTGTCTTTCTTGTTTAGTATTTTTCAATAAAATGGAAACGTGGTTATTCGCTTTATACCCATTTTGAAGCATTTTAACCATTCTTTTTGCAGGATAACATTTTCAGATGACATCCTTGAACCACCTATGACTCGTCCCGACTTTGAGCACCCGGTATTTCAGGCCGAAGAAGAGGTTGTCGAAGATAGTGACGTTCCTGAAGAACTGTCTTGGTTGGTGAAGCAAGAGGAAAGAGTCATTCTGCCTCACGAAGAGGTCATCGAAATTATCAACTTGGGGTCGGAAGGGGTTGAGAAGAATATTCGTATCGGAGCCGCACTGCAGAGCGATATCAAGCGAAGACTGGTTGAAATGCTCCGAGAGTATAGTGATGTATTCGCTTGGTCATATGAAGATATGCCAGGGCTCGATACAAATATGGTTGTGCACCGTCTGCCACTGAAGGAAGAATGCCCACCGGTCAAACAAAAGCTTCGCAGAACTAGACCAGACATGGCAGTAAAGATCAAAGAGGAAGTTCAAAAACAGTGGGATGCTGGTTTCTTGGCTGTGACAAAATATCCCTCATGGGTTGCTAACATCGTACCAGTGCCAAAGAAAGATGGCAAGGTTCGAATGTGTGTGGATTATAGGGATTTGAATAAAGCAAGCCCAAAGGACGATTTTCCACTTCCTCATATCGATGTGCTAGTTGATAATACTGCTCAATACTCCGTATTCTCCTTCATGGATGGCTTCTCAGGCTATAATCAGATTAAAATGGCGCCAGAGGATATGGAGAAGACCACTTTCATAACGCCTTGGGGAACATTTTGTTGCAAAGTGATGCCCTTTGGCTTGAAGAATGCTGGGGCGACGTATCAGCGTGCGATGACGACTCTTTTTCATGATATGATGCATAAAGAGATCGAAGTTTATGTTGACGATATGATCGCCAAATCCCAGACGGAGGAAGAGCATCTGGTGAATCTGCTGAAGTTATTTAAAAGGCTTAGGAAGTTCAGGCTGAGACTGAACCCTAACAAATGCACCTTCGGGGTGAGATCGGGTAAACTGCTGGGGTTTATCGTAAGCGAAAGAGGAATAGAGGTCGATCCTGCTAAAATAAAAGCGATTCAAGAAATGCCGACGCCTAAAACAGAGAAAGAGGTGTGCGGGTTTTTAGGGAGGTTGAACTACATCTCTCGGTTCATATCTCATCTAACGGCCACGTGTGAACCATTATTCAAGCTGTTGAAGAAAGATCAAGCTGTAACGTGGAACGAAAATTGTCAAAAGGCGTTCGATAAAATAAAGCAGTATTTGCAGGAGCCTCCTATTTTGATACCCCCGGTGGCAGGGAGACCCCTGATTATGTATTTGACAGTTCTTGAGGGAAGCATGGGTTGTGTTCTCGGTCAACACGACGAGACAGGAAGAAAAGAGCATGCGATCTACTACTTGAGTAAGAAATTTACAGATTGTGAATCTCGATACTCGATGCTGGAGAAAACTTGTTGCGCGCTAGCCTGGGCCGCCAAGCGTTTAAGGCAATACATGCTGAATCATACAACCATGCTCATCTCGAAGATGGATCCTATCAAATATGTATTTGAAAAGCAAGCATTATCAGGGAGAATTGCCCATTGGCAGATGGTCTTGACTGAATATGACATCCAGTATGTCTCGCAGAAGGCTATAAAAGGGAGTGTACTGTCTGAGTACTTGGCTGAGCAGCCTATTGAAGATTACCAATCGATGAGGTTTGATTTTCCTGACGAGGATATCATGTACCTAAAGATGAAAGATTGCGAAGAGCCGTTGCCAGACGAAGGACTAGAGTTGGGTTCCAAGTGGAAGATGATTTTTGACGGGGCTGTGAACGCTTACGGTAGCGGAATAGGGGCAATCATCACTATGCCGCACGGGTCGCACATCCCGTTTACTGCCCGATTGACCTTTGCCGTTACCAATAATGAGGCCGAATACGAAGCTTGTATAATGGGGCTTGAAGAAGCCATTGATTTGCGAATCAAGAATCTGGACGTATAAGGAGACTCAGCTCTGGTGGTGAATCAGATAAAAGGGGAATGGGAGACATGTCAGCCCAATTTGATACATTACATGAATTATGCAAGGAGATTGCTGCCTTTCTTTGACAAAGTTGAATTGCATCATGTGCCGCGAGCAGAGAATCAGATGGCTGACGCCTTGACCACTTTGTCTTCCATGTACAAAGTCAACTTCTGGAACGAGGCTCCCCGAATCATCATCTCTCGGCTTGACAGACCAGCTTTCGTATTTGCTATTGATGAAGCATCCGACGACAAACCGTGGTATTTTGATATCCTTAATTTCCTGAAGAACAAAGAATATCCGACTGGGGCATCCAGTCAAGATCAGAAGACTCTCAGGAGATTAGCGGGTAATTTCTATTTGAATCCGGATGGTGTCTTATACAGAAGAAACCACGACTTGGTGCTGTTACGTTGCGTGGATGAAAGAGAGGCAAAGCTGCTCATGGAGGAAATACACGAGGGTACCTTTGGTATGCATGCTGGTGGGCATGCTATGACGAGAAAGTTGCTGCGGGCAGGATATTTTTGGCTGACTATGGAAACTGATTGTTTCAAGTTCGCAAGGAAGTGCCACAAGTTCCAAATATATGCTGATAAGATCCATGTGCCTCCGAGTCCTCTGAATGTGATTTCGTCACCATGGCCGTTCTCGATGTGGGGAATCAATATGATTGGAAAGATCGAGCCGACAGCTTCTAATGGGCACCGATTCATTCTAGTAGCAATCGATTATTTCACCAAGTGGGTGGAAGCAGCGTCTTATGCAAATGTAACTAAGCAGGTGATGGCCAGATTCATCAAGAGAGATATCATTTGCAGATATGGGATCCCCGAGCGGATAATCACGGACAACGGTTCAAACCTGAACAACAAAATGATGAAGGAGCTCTGTCAGAATTTCAAGATCGAACATCACAACTCCTCCCCTTATCGACCCAAGATGAATGGCGCTGTCGAGGCGGCCAATAAGAATATCAAGAAGATCGTACAGAAAATGGTGGTGACCTATAAGGATTGGCACGAGATGCTACCTTTCGCTTTGCACGGTTATCGTACGACGGTACGCACATCAACCGGGGCAACCCCGTTCTCGTTAGTATACGGAATGGAAGCAGTACTACCATTGGAAGTTGAGATTCCTTCTCTGAGGGTATTGCGAGATGTTCAACTAGATGAGGCAGAATGGGTGAAAGACAGGTTGAACCAACTGAGTTTGATGGACGAGAAGAGGCTAGCTTCTCTAGCATACGGGCGTTTGTACCAGAGCCGAATGAAGAAAGCATATGATAAGAAGATACATCCGCGAAGCTTTCAGACGGGCGACCTTGTGCTGAAAAGGATTCTCCCGCCGCAGGCAGATCACAGGGGCAAGTGGACCCCCAACTACGAAGGGCCATACGTTGTCAGGAAAGTCTTTTCAGGAGGGGCGTTATTGTTATCCACTATGGACGGTGAAGACTTCACGTCGCCTGTGAATTCGGACGCAGTTAAAAAATACTTTGCTTAAAATTGACCCGCTGGACAGAAAAAGAGAGTCCAGGCAAAAATGGGGCATCCTGGCGAACCAAAAACAGAATGAAAGGTTCGGGCAAAAGTTAAGGATAAAATTGAAAAGATGCACACCCGCGAAGTTGAAAACCTACACTGGGCGGCTTCAGCAAAAAGGGGTATCCCGGTGAACTGAAAACCCGTAAAGGGCGGTTCACGCAAAAGTTAGGGATTTGAAAAGCAAATGACTGCGGTCCGAATTTGATATTACAGTGAGCATTGGTGCGGGAGAATATGCCTGAGGAGTCGATTATCAGATACAGTCTCTTCGGAAGTATGGATACCGGGGAAGCATTGGAGTCGGGCGAGTCATGGGAGGATCAGTTCATGGTGTTCATCTGCATCCCGTTGCCGACATGTGTACAAATTTAATTTGTCAATATATTTATGCTTCTTGTGCATACTTGTATATTTGCTTTGCGTAGCTTCCTCTTTTCAGGAGTTACATCCCGTGTACAAAAACTCCGCCCATTCAGGGGCCCAATCAATAAAATATGTTATTCAATACTTGATGTTATCTCTTTACCGTTTTGTGCATGATAAACGCCTAAGTTTACTGAAACTAGCATGTGTATAACATCACTGGCCCTTGCCGACGATTGCTAAAACTTTGAATTAACTGAAAATGATGTCGCTAACCTGAATAGATTTGGTTGCATAGGCTTGTCTTGTCTTGTTGGTGTTGTTGCAGGTTTCATAGCCGTACGAGGAAGACGATCAAAAGATTGCAGTAATGAAAGGCTCGACCCCCACACAGGTCATGCATGTGCTTCCCGAAGAAGGATCGAATTCCCCAGCTAGCCGTAGCTTATCCAAAGGACTTGCTCCAGCCAAGTCATTCATCCTCAGCAGAGTTTGGCGATTCCAAGATTATAAGGCTGTATTCAGACAGTGTATCTCAAGCCGAGTTGGTTTAGTCTCAGAAGATTAATATTGGTGAGCTGTGTTCGGACAAGTTCACCTTTCCCTGCAGGGTCAATTTACCTCTCCCCCAGCAGAGTCAGTTGATTTTCCTAAGAGAATCATCCCGCCCCAGCGAAGTTCTCTTTCCATCCAGTGTTTTCATTCCTCCCAGTGGAATTCGAAGATTAAGAATATCCCCGACAGAGTTGGTGGTGCGCCCAAGCATTTATTTTGTCAGAATACCGTGTGATATCCGTTCACTTTCCAGCAGAAGTCCAATCATACCAAGCGTATCTGCTATTCTCCAGCAGAGTTATATTCCCCAGCAGGGTGTTACTTCAACGAGGTGTTTGGTTTAAGTTCCCCATTTCCTAGCTGAGTCGGCTTCACTCTTCCAGCATTTATTTTGCTGGTAGCACCTGGCTATCCCCAGCGGAGCTGGCATTATCTTCAGCATTTATTTTGTTGAAGCGAGTTCCTGTATCTCAGCAGTTCGGGTCTGCATTTGCATTGGCATATAGTGTCATACTTGCATCCACCAAATAAAAGCGCAGCGTTTCCATGTCGAATGGAGCATTGCATCGTTGTCAAACATACGCATTTTTGAAACATAAACTAGGTTGGCTAACCGTTTGTTTCAGGTACTGTCTCTCTTGCAGGTAGAGAGAGCTCTTGCTCAAATGAAGTACCAAACATTCGAGGTCTCGACGTGAGACATTCAATGAAGCGTCGGCTTCGGCATTATTCCCCACAGAGTTATTTGTGAATTTCTCGTGTTTTCCTCGCCCGAGTGAGTAGGCAAAATTTCTCCTCATTCCCAAGCAGAGTTGTTTGTCATCAAAGGGTTTCCCGAACCAGAATCTCAGAGGCTGTCGCCGGTTATCAGAGCAGGCGTCCAGTAGTTTGATTTCCAAATACCCCCAGTGGAGTCCGCCTCAAAGTTGCTGTAACGTCAGTGCTAAGAAGTTTGTGGTTCGGGACCAATGGAAGGATGAGTCCTGACGTGGACAATTTTATTGACAGGTTTTCTTTGTGCTAGAAAAGTGGGGGTCCTCACGTGGACAAATTTATTTCCTCATGGTTGATGAGAGGTGCTAGTCCTAACGTGGACAGGTTCGATTTTTCAGAATTGTTAGAAAAGTGAAGTCCAGATGCGGACAGTTTCATTTCCTCAAGTTGACGATGTGTGCTAGGCCTAACATGGACAGATTTGAGTTCTTAGAATTGATGGAATGTATTTCCAGCAGATATCTTTATTCGTAATGATGATATGGGCGTCCTGACGTGGACAAGTTTATAATTCTTCGGGATGACAAGATACGAGAGTCCTGGCGTGGACAAATGTATCTTTCTTCGGGTTGTTGGCCAAGTGTGTGTCCTGACGTGGACGAGTTTTATTTCCCCAGCAAGTCGAAGATACGCAAGTCCTGACGTGGACAAGTTTTACTTCCTCAGCAAGTCAAGAGGTGAGTCCTTACGTGGACGAATCAAGACGAAAAGCGTTTCCTTACGTGGAAATATTGGAGTCCTTACGTGGACAAAGGAGTGTTCCTTACGTGGAATGATGTAGTCCTTACGTGGACAAATCAAGAAGAGAGTTATTCCTAACGGGGAAAAGTGGGTCCTAACGTGGACGCTGTAGTCCTAACGTGGACGAATACAGAGATGAGTTCCTTACGTGGAAAGAAGTTTATTCCTTACGTGGAAAGAGAAGTTTTAGTTCCTTACGTGGAAAGAGGTATTCCTTACGTGGAAAGATTGAGTCCTTACGTGGACATATCAAGTTGGAGTCCTTACGTGGACAAATTAAAATACGATTCCTTACGTGGAAAGATAGCGTTCCTGACGTGGAAAGACTGATTCCTTACGTGGAAGAATGATGTATTCCTTACATGGAAAGTTTAGTCCTGACGTGGACAGATTCATAAAAGAAGATGATTCCTTACGTGGAAAACTTGAGTCCTTACGTGGACAAGTCAAGAAGATGGTATTCCTAACGTGGAAAGATTTTATTCCTAACGTGGAAGAATTTAGTCCTGACGTGGACAGATACAAAAGAGGTGTTATTCCTAACGTGGAAGAGTTTAGTCCTAACGTGGACGATTTATTTCTGACGGAAGGCAGACGAGACATCCCCAGTGAAGTTGTCGAGATTATTCCTAACGTGGACAAGTTTAGTTGAGATTTCTTTGTGTTGATGACACAGGTGTCCTAACGTGGACAAGGTTTTATTCTTGCAATGATAGAAGCTTTTCAGGCTGATGAAAATAATCCCCAAGCAGTGGTGCAGCTTATTTCGGCGGTTGGCAAATTTCCGGGTTCTTAGTATTCAACCGTCTCGTACCGCGAATGTTTGAAGGTCGTTCGCTCTTCACCCAATCGGGTCCAAGTCGTTTGAATAGGGGCAGCTTTTGCACCCTAAAATTTGCTCAACCTTATTCATTTGGTTTATGTTTCAATATCATTAGCATTTGCATATGGAGTCATGCACATAGTCTAATCATCTGCATAGCATAGCATAGCAAATCATCCAACAGGGACCAATCACTATTCTCATCTCTATGAGCCTATCAAGAGGTTATTATTCTAATTCAATCCCATTCAAGTCATCAGAAATAATTTGAAAGCTATCAAGTCAATGGATCAAGCAAGTGCATCCATCTCCTATCTGAGGGTATCTGAGGATCAACAAAGAAATTGTGAGCTGTGGGCTGAGCATGGAGAGTATCTAGACATCATGGGAGACTTAGAAAGTCAGTTGGAGAAGGAGACAAGTCATTGGTATGATCACAAGTATTGCAGTTGGAGACAGTCAACTAGGGTTTCATCTGGGGTCAACTCTAGGTCAACTCTAGGTCAAATGACTGATTGAAAGGCATTAAAGGCTATTGGAGAGACGTGGGGTTCATCATGTGACATATAAAGAAGGATATGGTGATATGCTAAGAAGAAATCAAGAGAAATCAAGGAGAAGAGGAGTTGCTAAATTAGGGTTTCTGTGTAAAATCCCCTAATTTAGGTCAAATTTCCAAGCAAGATAAGTCAAAATTCAAGCTTCAAATGGATCCTTGGTCAACATGAAACTTGTAGAGGATCTCAATACCTTCAATTTGAGTGGTGGAAGACATCAAGGAGATTTATGGAACTCAAGTTATGGTCCTTGCAAGTTACAGGTCATCTGAGGTGTCTGAAATTTTGTCTGTGAAAGTGACTTGACTTACAAGCAATTTTTACCCCTCAAGGAGATTTCAAATGAATTTCTGGTCAACATAAGAGTTGTTCCTCATTGTCTTAGATTTCTATAATGGTATGGTATGCCTTCATATGATTTGTGGAACTCTACTTATGGTCTTGGCAAGCAGAGGGTATTTTGGTCATCTGAGGATTACAGGTCATTCTTAGCCTATGCCTAAAACTCATACAAGGAAGCTTCAAATGAAAAACTTCACAATATCAAAGTTGCTCAAAATTCCATTTTAAGTCTAGAAAAGAAGTCATGGAAGTTTGTAAATGCATGAAATGAGACTTGACCAAAATTGGTGGAAAATGACCTAAAAAGGCATATAAGTTGAAAAAGTTGAAATAAAAAATTGGTTTGGGAGATCTACAAATCCAATATGGGTCATCCAATATACCAAATTGATTCCAAAAATCATTTTAAAGACATTGGTTCAGCCACTTTTTTGAGTTAAGGGTTAATTTTTGGACTTGCTTTGTTATTTTGTTACTTGCATAATAAGATACACATGAGAAGTTCAACATAAAGCAAAAATAAAGGCATGTAAGCTCTCTTATCACTCCAATATCTCATGAAAGGAGATTTTAACATAAGTTTACAAAAGTGCAAGCATGATATATCATGTGAATTCAAAATACCATCAAATGAGAATTTCCATGAATTTCCACAACTTTCTAGAATCCTCCAAGATCATTCTAGAAACTTCTCAAGCTGTTAGTCATCATCTATATAAAGAAGTGAAGTCATTTGTGCAAGAGGTTGGTGCATTGAAGGGGAGAATAGAGAGAATTAAGAGGTTGCTTCCATTGTAAGAAATTGAGAGAATCATCATAATCTTCCATTTCTGATCATTTCCTTTCTTCATCCATCATCCATTGGAGTTTGTGAGTGATTGTAAGCAAGATCAGAGGTCCAACAATGGAGGATTGAAGAGCTAGCTTTCACATTGCAAGAATCCATATCAGAAGTGCAGGCAAGAATCCAAGCATCTTCCACCATTTCTTTTGCAAACAGAAACCCTAGCACCTCCCAAAGATCATTGGTGAAAGCTTACAAGGGTTGAATCGAGCTCCTTCCCATCTGTTTCATCAAGAATTGCAGGTTGGTGAAGCTTCTTTTATCTCTATGTTTAGGTGTTATTAGGTTAGATTATTGGTGTAGGTTTGTTAGGGTTAGGAAGATGAACATGCATACAAGCTGTTGTGACCATTAGGGAAGGTTTGATCCATGGCAGTTTTTCTTTGATGACCTAGAACACTCCATTTAGGGCATGATGATGCTAGTGAGATAGCTCAGGATACTCACCATAATCTGTAGATCATTCTAGGGTAATTTGAGCAGGAAATATTGAGGTTCATGACAGAGCTAATCAATGGTGTCCAGAACTTATGGCTATCAGGTTTGGTTTTCGGGAGGTCCTTAGAGAAAACTAAAAGCATAGTCTTGTAGAGGGGAAGAAATGGAATGAATTTGGTCTTTATAAGTTTTGATTTCATGGCATATTGAGGGAGAACGAGGAGCTTGAAGTTTGTGCATGGGAGCTGCATTTCTCTGCAAACCCTAACTCATTTGGGACGATGACCGTGGACTGTCAGATTGGTTCAAATAATTGACCTTTTCATCTGATCGTATGGCTGAGATTCAAATTGAGAAATGGAGGGAGAGACCAAGGCGTGAAACGCAGCGTTTCACTAAACGTACCGTTCTGGGCTGGGTCCAACATATTGCTAACCCCACCCCCATTTTGAGAAGCCCAATGATTTGCACGTGATTATGTTGCTATTCACACCGAAGTTTTATTCTTTTTTCTTTTATTTTCCAAGCCATTTTCTGAGCGCGTTGGGCCTACTACATTTAATATCCGCACCCCTGGTTCATGGCCCACATGGAATTTTTAACTGGGCGAAGCTATTATTCAGACCCCCTCCCCTTTTATTTCTTATTTTGTGTTTTAATTTTCTTTAATATTTTTACATCTTTAAAAAATCATAAAAAAATGGAAAATGGCTTGTTTTAATTGGTTCTTTTTGCTATGGGTCCATAATTCTGTCTAGAAAAATACCAAAAAAATAAAATTTACATTTTATTTTGTTTTAATATTTTTCATGCATTTTTCTTGTAAATAGCATTTTGTTAAGGTTAGTTTGATGCTTAAATTTGATGATTTTTGTTCTAATAGATGCTTTAGTATTTTTAATCCCTTCTTTTTAGGTTGATTAGGTTAGACATGTATCTTGTATATAGGATTTAGTTCCCATTTTTAGGACTTAATTTTAGGTGATTAGTTTAGGTGTGAATAACATGAACAAAATTAGGGTTTAAGTGATGACTTAGGAGAATTGAATCATTTCCCTTAGGATTTAGAGACTGAAAGTTTGGGATATGGGAATATAGGGACTATGGGTAGTTATTAGATCCCTTAGAATTTATCAGGGTTCCCCTACTGCTATTAGTAATGTCTGTATTTGTCTGGCTGGTGTGGTGTGCCCTCTGGGGATTATTATCTGTCTGTGTGGGGTATTGGGATTGCCTGGGAATTGGGAAGCTGAAGACCTGAGATGATGAAGCCCATTTGAAGGTCAGAGACTGAAGACCAATTTCCAGAGTTGATGAGGAGATTCTGTGCTGGCAGCTGTTGAAGTTTGTAGGATCTAGGAGTTAGTCAGAGCCCTAGAGTAGCCAACTTGATTCTCAAACATGGAAGGTTTTGACTGCCTCCATTCTTCTCTGTGATGTAGAGTCTCTCTAAGACACTCACCCCCTTCCTTTGGAAGGCTTGGTGCTACTGTCTAAGGGATAGAACTCTTGAGAGAAAATATCTTATGTGTTAGTAGCAGTTTGTTTGCCACCCTTGGTAGTCAACTAATTGCTTAACACCCGATTCACTCTTGTGATTGATCCCTCATCCTGGAGGTTTGAGACTTGAAGAAAAGCCATTGTAGACTGAAGATTGATGACAAAAAACCTTGCTTGAAGGCTATAGAGATGGAGATTGATGCTTGCTGAAGCTTGTAGCTGATTGGAGATGACTTGAAGATAGGTGTTGATGCAGAGCTGTTGTGGCTATTTATTTTTGTTATTCATTTCTGATATATTGATTGGTTTTCCTAACTGTATTGTTTGCTGTTAACCTGTTGGGTTGAAAGTGAGTTCTGTTCACTTTTGCCTATTGCTTTTTATGTTTGAGGTTGAGTGGGACTCCCTTGCCTCACTTGTATTGTTGCATGCCTTTTATTGCTGTATTATATCTGCTATTGTTTCTGTTTCCGTATATTCCCTTAGGATCTCTGTTTCTCTCTGTGCAAGAGAGGAGCATGATAGACATTAGGTCTTAACCCATGCATGATAACATTAGGTTAGTTTGATTCCCTTCGCAACCGTAGGTTAGAGTTCTGTCTCTTCTTTCTCGAAACAAACAGAAAAACACAATAATATTTCAAACACAATAAAAGACACTTCTTCCGTAAAAGAATGTGAACTCATCAAAACGTCATTTTTTGTCCGCTTGGACGGTTAATCAGAAAAACCTTTTTCAGAAGGAATAAAAACAATCAAGACAAGCTTGTGTCTTCCGTAGACCGAACTACGTTTGCTCTGATCTTTCATGCTGTATGAAAGTACGTAGGCATAGGATGCGATATCCTAGCGAGAAACCTTCCCCTCCTTTCCCGTAGGTAGGCGAACTACGTTGACTCTGATTTCTCGTTCCAGACGGGAATACGTAGGCATAAAGTGCGACACTTTGCCGAGTCATGTTATTTTCTTTTACCCCCAGACCTGTAGAATAGATAGAATAACAATCCATACCCGAAGACAAGCGTGGATCCCGTCGAGTACGACGGACGTGAGGGGTGCTAATACCTTCCCCTTGCGTAACCGACTCCCGAATCCAGGTTTTGGTTGCGACGACCATACCTTTTCCCGTGTTGTGCGAGGTTTACTCTGAGCGTTTTCTTTCCCTCCCGTGGGATAAATAATGCACGGTGGCGACTCTTCTGTTCAGCCGGCGCCGATTTTCGCAGTAGCGACACCTGGGGCACCCTCATGAAAAGTACAATGGAGATCAGCTCTGAATTCGGCTGGAGGAGGATTAGGAGGTTGAAAAGTCTTTGTAGTGATCAACCCTTGTTGAACCACGTCGGGATAAAGTTCTATATATGTCATGGGAATATGATCAAATTGATTCCTATTTTGATACTGATTCTGTCCAACAGTTGGACGTTGAGGAGTCTGAGTTGGTCGTGGAGCAGCAACAGCAATAACGACAACAATAGTAGAGTGATTATACCTTGGTTGGGGACGAGGATTTCTCACTTCAACCATGACAGCTTTGGCTTGATCTTCTTTCTTCTTATGGAAGGCCCCAAAGGATTTCTTTGCACCACTTGAAGATTCAGCGGCTTTGGATACCTGACCATTTTTCAGCCCTTCTTCTAACCTTTGATCAATAGTCACCAGATCTGTAAAGCTTGAAGATACACTTCCTATCATCTTTTCCCAATAAAAAGGGGACAGAGTATCCATGAACATTCCAGTTAGTTCCTTCTCTGCTAGAGGCGGTTCAACCTAGGAAGCCAATTCTCTCCATCGTTGGGCGTACTCTTTGAATGACTCTTTCTCATTCTAAGACATATTTTGAAGTTGACGGCGATCAGGAGCCATGTCCAGGTTGTATTTATATTGCTTCATGAAAGCATTGGCGAGATCCTGGAAGCAGTGGATACTGTTATGCTCCAAGTTCATATACCATTTGAGAGAAGCATCACTCAAGCTGTCCTAAAAGCAGTGGATGAACAACTTCTGATTGTTGGTGTAGGCTGCCATCTTTCGGAAGTACATGATCAGATGGGCTCTTGGACATGAGTGACCCTTGTATTTCACGAACTCGAGAGTCTTGAACTTAGCAGGCATAACGAGGCCAGATACTAAGCACATATTGTCTGCATCAACATTGAAGAAATCAGTACCCTCAACGGCCTTGAGTCTCTTGTCTATGTTCTGAAACTGTTCACAGATAATCTCAGGCTCAACAAAATCTTCGTGGTCTTCTCCTTGAGCATTGGCAGCATTGTAGTCAAAGAAAGGAGTCTCAAAGGGAGTTCGTCCATTTTGGGCAACAATATGGACCACAAGTCTGTCTTCTATAAAGACGGGAGCTTGAAAAAAAGGTCTGACAGTTTGACCAATCATAACAGTAGATGCAAGGGGTGGAGAGTAGTTGGGAGGTAAACCAAACTCTGGCTAAGTTGAAGGCGGCAATTGAACAGGAGAAGGATCAGGATTTGAAACTTCTTGAATGATGGTCCTTTGAGATTCTCCTCTGGCCATCAAGACCTGAAGCATCTCGGTGAGCTTAGTCACGCCTGATTTCAACTCATCGATCTCCATTCGGATTTCCGTGTTGTTTACTTCTTGCTCTGACATCTTGCGTCTATAGTTAGCTCTAGTCCGATATCGGTGTCGAGGAATCAGCTTAATGACTCAAAGGCACACTGGAAGATGAAGACAACCGGAGATGAACGACAGGACAAGCAGAGGTATGCAACAAACTGTGCAAAGATGCAAATGCAATGCAATGCTATGCAAGACTGGATGCAAAACACACATAACAAGATCAAAGGTTCGAGATCACAACATGAGGTCTGGGTAAAGAACCAACCACAGGGTATGTACTATGGATAAAGCACCTGCATAACGGGTTCTAACAAAGTTCCCAGAGTCCTTGACCCATCTTTCGGATATTATCGACACACCAACTACTTGGAAATCAATAATATTCTCAAGAGAGTCTCGTCTGAGTGTAGTATCGCGTATCAACTACTTCGGGAATACTCCCTCATAGTCATCGCACTACGTCCTAAAATGCCAAGAGGGGGTGAAAGGTAACTAAAAGTCCTCAGTGTCACATGCTCCTAGGTTGAAAGTAGTAATGTTTTCACGAATACTCGTTCAACAAAAATACTCCCAAGAGGGCCTCCACTGAGTGATGGTTTCTCAAGTCAGCTTGGTCGGGAATCAACTCCCTATAAGTCTTCTTGAATATACCACCTTCCTATCATAAGTGCACTCAAGTTCGTGTATAGGACTTATCCTTACCACTCAAGGTAACAACCCTGCATACAGAAAACCCAAGCACAGACAAATATATGTATAAATATACAAGCAAGAAAACACATAGCAAATACAAATATAAACAAGGTGGGGTTAACCCTCTTAGGGGAGTCCCTAGTGAAGTCGCCATTTCTGTTGTGGTGAGAATCGTGATACCAAGCTATTGATTAACTTGCATCTAAATTCTTAAATTTACAACCGGACTTTAATTTATCCAAAAAGGAAAGGTTTAAAGAAAGAAAAACCTATTAAAATGCAAAGCAAAAGGCAAGGCCTAAAGCTAAGCTAAGAGAGATCTAAAGGTTCGGGGGTTGGTTATGCCTAGGGTAGGTATTTCACATCCTAAACATCTGTAGTACTCTACAGGAACCTCTTGTTAATATTTGTGTTTGCTAAAGTTTGCTTGCTAAAGGAAATGTGCTAAGGGTAAATATATAAAGTATAAAGTATGTACAAAGTTTGGTAAAGTATGCTCGCGAAGACATCGCATCCCGTGCCTACGTATCCTGACGGGAATGGAATCAGAGCAACCGTAGTTCCCCTGGTTAGGAGGGAGGAAACCTTGACTGTGGTCAAGGTTCCAAGGGGGTGTAAGCATTCATAGGGAAGTACTTACATGGAGTGCGGCGACTCCTGAATCTAAGTTGAGATTATTATGGTAGAGAATATCCACGGTGGGATGCTAAACATGAGTACAGTGACTCAAATCCTAAGGTTAGGATAACGGGGAAAAGATGTCCATGGCGGGACGCTAAATAGAGAACGGCGACTCCAATCCTAAGGTTAGGATAAAGGGATAAAGGGTGTCCACAGCGGGACGCTAAATAGAGCACGGCGACTCCAATCCTAAGGTTAAGATAAAGAGGAGAGAATGTCCACGAAGGGACGCTAAATAGAGCACAACGACTCCAATCCTAAGGTTAGGAAGGTGTAAGAATGTCCACGGTGGGACGCTAAAAGTGAGTACGGCGACTCAACTCCTAAGGTTAGGGTAAAGGGTAAAAGATGTCCACGGCGGGACGCTAAATAGAGCCCGACGACTCCAATCCTAAGGTTAAGATAAAAGGGCAAAGAATGTCCACGGCGGGACGCTAAATAGAGCACGAGGACTCCAATCCTAAGGTTAGGATAAAAGGTAAAGAATGTCCATGGTGGGACGCTAAGTAGAGCACGGAGATTCCAATCCTAAGGTTAGGATAAAGGGGTAAAGGTAAAGGATATCATATGTAAACCATCAATGTCACAACAATGTAAACAAAAGGTTCAAAACCTCATGGGGATAATAAAAAATTTTTAAAGGTGAACCACCAAAATGTGTACAAGCAAAGTTAAAATTCAAACTTAAATGTCCAAGGAATCTAACAATCCAAGTTCATAATCTCAAATTAAAAACTCAAAGAGACTGAAATCCAAATGTTTGAAATAAAGAAGGAAAGATAGGAAGGTGAAAACTCTAAAATGGGTTATAACTTGCTCATAATGCAAAGTGTTTCTAAAATAGGATTTTTAGAATTATTTAAACATTATATAGAAATATGTTACAACACAAGAATTTTGCAAAAAGAACCACTTAAAAATGATTTAAAATGGAGAAGTTATGTGGTTTTTAAGTTTGTGAGCAAAACATAAAAATCTAAATGATAAAAAGAATAAAATGCACATGGTAAGACAATGAATCAAACAAATTTGATTATTTAAACATGTTAATAAACATGTATAAATAATACAAGATCAATATCACAAGAAAAATCAAGTTACAAGTTGAAAAAGTTTAAGAACATCATGGTAAAAACCCTAAAAACAGTCATGGTAGCATGTGAAATGCAAATGGAAAGTTCACATTTATGAGTTTTAGGTTTACCTCTTGAAGAAAGATTAAGCAATAAGAAAACCAGAGATCATGAAAGCTCTTCCAAGATCTTCAAATGTTCCTAGGATGATGAATAGATGCTCCAAACAACCTCCAAGCAAGCTAGTGGACTAAATGCCTTGTAAATGAAGGAAAATCTCCAAAATCCAAAGATTTCAAAGGCCAACTCACTAGAACCTTGTTACATAAATATGGAAGTGATTTGGATAATTCAATACATCATATTTGATGTGTTTGAAGTGTGTCTTGAGTTGGAAGAAGTTTGGAAATGGTTTTGAAAGGTGTTTTGCAAAAGTAGATTTTGAGGGATTTTGGAAACTTAATGAGATTTTGCAAGAACTTGTGATTGTGTAAGGAATGGAGTTCTAACTGGTTTCTAGCATGAAAATTGTGCGTTTGTGATGTAGAAAGTGAGTTTTATTTATAGTTAAAGGCCTTTGATCAAGGTATGGGCAAAAGTGAAGCAAATTGTCAATTTTAACCTTCCATCATGAAAATCTTTGAGTTTTTCAATGCAATCTTCATCTTTGTCTTTAAGCCACTCTACTAAGATATTATCCATACTCCATAGATTTTTTTCATCATGCTTGATAGGATAGGAGGTGACTTGTTGAATTAAATTTGATGATTTGACAAGGGTAGCCACCTTTTTTCTCTTTCTTCACTATTCACTTTTGCAACTTGCATTAAATAATGATTTCCTTTGATCTTTGTACCATTTTCGTGGGAATTGATGTGCAAATGTTCATTATCAATATAAAAATCATAAATGAGGCTTAGTTTTTGATTAGTATCAATTTGGAGAGGTTTTGGAATAAAAAAACTCATGCTGACCTGGTTTTGCCAATGTGAGTTTTTGCCAACTTGTAGACCTTGGTTCTCTTTAACCAGGAAGAGTTATGGAATCCACTTGTACATTTTAGAAAGCCCCAATTAGGTAATATAATATTTATGTTTGTGTTAGGAACTCATTCCTCTTGAAACTAGGTCAAAAACTCTTGTGTGGTTAAGGAGTTATGACTTTGCCCTTTTCAAAACCTTAATTCCCCAACTTTTTGATTACTTCTCAATTCTTGATTAATTGGTCACAAAACTTCATTATTAGATATTAAATGATGTTGGGAGCATAGCTGGCTTCAATTTTGGGTTAAAACCCTGTTGGTCAATGGGTTGACTTTTCAGTCAGATGAACCGAACGATCGAAAACCTCTGAATTGATTGTTGGTGTCCTGGGTCTTCTGAGGCCTTGAAACTTCTTGAGTGGACTTCCCTAAGCAATATGAGCTTCATGGACCATAATTCCATCATTGGAACACCTTTTAAATCAAAATTCAAACTACACTTGACTTTTCTTAATTAGAAACCCTAATCGGGTGTTCTGGATTGCACTGTTCTTGATCTTTGGGTGACAAACTCAAATTGGACTCATACTTGACCCAATGGAGTATCTTTGATGATTTGGAGAATTGTTTCATGGAGAATAAATCTAATACATTGACTGATTAAACCATCGAAACCTCAATTCCTGACTGTACGGAACCCTAATTCACCTATATCTTAACAAAGACAAACTTGAAATAGGTTATGGTTAGATAAACAAATGGATATGATCCTAAATTGATGATGAAGATCTAAGAGGTCAAAATTTGGGGTGCAACAGTGACGACCGTGAGGAAGCTGTGACGAGCGTCACACGCACAAAATCCGTTTCTCTGTTATTTTCTGTTTTTCTTCTCTCTTTTCCTTCCATTTCTTCTTCTTTTCTTTCTTTAATCTAAATTCTCCACAATCTGCAAAACATAGTAAGTTAACCGTATGATGGAACATAAATCCATATAAATTAATAATAGTCGCAAATAAATGCATGTAAATCAAGTCAAATAAACGATATGATTTCGCGTTACCATTAACCAAAGTAGAAAAAGTCAAAGCAGAAACCTAGAAGAGAATAGGGATTTATGACTTGATTATGATGTCGAAGACAGGTCCGGCTTACTATCCAACTCTACTAGCTTCTTCTTTGTATTTCTGGGATAGTACCCATTATACATTCCACCTCCCTTGTGGGATGATGACACCCACCCTTTTCGACATAACCGCTATTACAGGGCTAAAACCACATGGATTGGTTTATGACCCTGAGGTAGATGCTCAAGACACCATAAGGTTCTCAACCACCAAACACACTTACACCCATTTTATAAACCACTATCACAACAAGAAAACTTACACAGTCGAAGATCAAGAGCATATAGCATTTCTGGCTATGTGGCTTTCTCGCTGTGTATTCTGCACCAAATCTCTGCAGGTGGCAAGGAAGTACCTAACTCTGGAGAACCAATTGCATCTTAATCGAGGCGTTTGCTTAAGTGAATTGATATTGGCCAGCTTGTATGATTCTTTAAGTGAAGGTTTTGGTCGACTGAAAGACCAAGAAAGCAACGGGAATCTTTTGTTGTCAGGACCTTTCTGGCTACTCCAACTTTGGCTTAATGCCACATTTGAGACTAGTCTCCCTAACAAAGGGACGGTCGACGAAGAAGATTCAGAAATCAGGGAGAGGCGAGTCAAATGGACTCAAATGGTGAAGATAACTCCTAGTGAAGAAGGGTAGACACTTAGGGCATCCTTCTCTGGCTTCATCAAAATGTTTACCAAACGTATGAGTTTACACCAAGAATGGCCCCATTTGCAGAAAGAAAGTATGGTCCTGAATTGTTCACTAGGGCCTTCCCTCCTGAATTCAAGAAACATGAGGCAGAGTCGAAGCTTTTCTGGGAGGGTTTTCTGATCCCTCGACTTATTATTCACCGACTCAACCTCTTAAGGGGCCAAACAACTTTGATGGCCTACCAACCAAATCTTGTCTCTCGACAATTTGGTATGGTCCAAACTTTGTCCAAGTGTCTGTATGACAAGAAGGTCTATGTGATCCTTCCCCATAGTATCTACAATGGCATAGAGAGTTCAACACACCTTGCTCGACATGCCCACAAATCAATTCTTACTCCTGTCTACTTTGAGCCTTCTCACCTCTGCACCGAGGAGTTCTACAACTGGTGGTCGAGGCATTATACTGCAGAGTTCCTCAATGTTTCTAGCTTTGCTCAATTAATTGACCAAGATTTTTTTGATGTGTAGGAGAAGATCAAGAAAGTAATATCCATTCACATCAAAGAGATTCAAGCCTTCCAGAAGTACTTTGAAACTGTTTATCGACCAGATGATGTTAGTCGAACCGCCTGTGAAGCCGCAGTTACGCTGAAAGATTTTTTATAAAGAAAATGGAGAATTTGAAACTCCCTTCATACATTCCTCCTGAGAAACTCTATGAAGTGGATTTCACACTATTTCCTCTGAAGACTCCTCGACTGCCATCTGCTGGTTTTGGAGTGGCCCTTGCCTCTCCATTTCCAGATTAGTTCATCTGTGAGGATTCTTTAAAGATCCTTCGTCAGCAGTCGAAACCCAAGGCTCAGCGGGTGGTTCCGACTAAGCATATGCTAGACAGTTTCAAAGGGCACCTTCATATCGGTATCGAAAATGTTCGCATCAAATCCGAAATACATGAAGGTCATCATTCTTCGATTTTTTGTTCTTTTTATTTGAACTTTATCATTACTAACTTGTGGTAACTTTGTTCGTTTTGCATTTGTACCCAAGAAAAGCACACCTCAGCAGTTGGTCGAAACAAAGGCTGAAGGTAGCAAGGTACGTCACATACCTCTTCCTTTCATTGATTAGTCTTTATTTCCTATAATGCCTCTTATTACCTCAGGCTTCCCGCAAACTACCTCCAACGCCTCCGAGGAAGTTGAAAAGGGGTACTGCCCAAATTATTATTGACTCAGAGGATGATGACCAATCTCCTCCTAAATACTTAAAGCTGAAGAAGAGGAAGAGAACCAGCCAAGGGACAGATGCTACTAGTAGCCAATCTGATCCAAAGACGACTAAAGTCTCTAGAAAGACAACCTCCACCAGCGATGCTGCATAAGCCTCTTCTAAACCAGCCACAAGTCATGCTGAGAGCGATAATTTAGCCCTGCTGTTGAGGGTATCAAGGTAACTCATCAATTAAATTTTTGAAATGCCCACTTACTTACCTTGTTTCCTTTTACCCTAATTTGCTTCCTCTTTGATTCAGGCTGATGTAGGCGGCTCAAAGCCAACAATGGATAATCCTCCTTCTCCAGCCACCATTCTGAATAGCCAAGGTGAGCCCATATACCATCCCACTTCTGATTTAGGCTCTGGGATGAGCTCACTTGGTGAAATTAACAAACCTGGCTTTGAAACAGCTCACCTTCGCTTACAAAGACCGTTACGCAGCAGTCTCAAACACATGGCTCTGACCACAAGGAAGACGATGATCAGCAGAATCTTGAGACACAAAACCCAAGAGACGTCAATATGGAGGAAATTGCAACCTTGGACGATGAAGATGACTCCCCAATGGACAATACTCTTAGTGACAAAAATGCTGATCCAGAAGGGAGCGAGGAGATAGAGGAAGATGATGAGACAATACATCAGTCTGAAATTGACTGAAATAGTGATGAAAATGTTGGTGACAAAATGGATGAAGACAATGAAGATGAGGGTAAAATCGAGGAGGAGATAATTGACAAAGGACCCGGTAATGAGCCGGCCCATGTTGAGACCACCACTACTCCAGCCACTACTGCTGCTACTGAAGGCAAGGTAACATCCACTATGTATGGAGCATGCCTTTCTGAAAAGGAACTCGACACCTTGAAGGTCAGAAACCCTCGACAATACATAAAGATCCTTCTTGGAAGTCAAGGAAGTTCTTCTAAAAAACTCTTAGTGCTTCGACTACCTTTGGAGACCAACCTTCGAGCAAGCCTGAGGACAACATCCTTCTGAAGATCAAAGAAAAAATCTTTAAGGGTGACCTTTTCACACTCTTGCAGATGGATATGTTACCCACATCTCTCTAAAAAATCTCTTCCAACAAGTCGATATCCATGTTGTCTCCCTCGAATCTGCCACCACCACTCTAGAGCTTGGCACTATGATTGACCAAGTTTATGGTGACCTCAAGCGCCTGCCTCAAATTGAGAAATACATTTTGACCAAATTTGGTAGCGAGGCTGCCGCTTGGGCTTCTGCCACTGGCTCTGAGAATAGGGTAGCAGAATTGGAGGAAACCAAAGAAAAGAACAAGCAGGAGATTGCCTCTAATGAATAAAATATTGCTTCCTGGGAGCGAAAGATCAAGAAGCTTCAAACCAAGATCTCGAAGGCCAAAAAACGCAATGTTGAGTTGTTTTCCTTTGATGATTCTGGCCTATCGAAAGAGCTTGACAATGCCATAACTTTTGTTGTGGAAGCTCGACAATTGGAGAAAGAAGTTGCACCCTTAAGGCCTGACAAAACCATGTGTGAAAGGCATCTTGAACTCCAGAAGTCGAAGCATTTGAAGATGAAAGAGAATCTCCCTTTTTAGATTGTTAATTCCTTTGTAATGTTTACTTTTGAATACCATGTTCCATAATCCTTTGAGACTTTATTATGTAATGACTTTAAGCTATTTTGGCACCTATGAATACCATTATTGGCTCTGCCTTTTTACATCAAATTATTCTTTAGAAATTTTAATTTCTTGAAGCGTTGGCTTATATTTTTTCAAATACTTATCGTTTACTTTCAAGATTCTTTTATCCTCATTTAATTCTTCAAATTCATAGGCTCCATTAGAAAATACTTGCATAATTTGAAATGGGCCTTCCCATTTTGGGGACCATTTGCCCAAGGCTCTGACCTTTCGATCCATAGGCAGGATTACCTTCCAAACTAAATCTCCAGGCAAAAAGGTCTTAATCTTAACCTTTTTATTGTAAGACTTCTCTACTCTTTTCTTTTGTCTCCTCAAAAGTTCTAGAGCTTTAAGTCTTTCTTCGTCCAAATCTACCAACTCATCCAACATCATATTCCAATAAGACTCAGGAGGAATTTCACGATGTCTCTGAATCCTAGTCGACTGTAGGTAGATCTCAACGGGTAACACTGCATCATGACCAAAAGTTAATCGAAATAGAGTAGTGTTAGTTGCTTCTTTGGGAGAGTTCGACATGCCCAGAGGATATGGTCCAACGTCTTATGCCAATTTTTAGGCTTCTTTCCCACATATTTTTTGATCAAACCAATCACCACTATATTAGCTGCTTCGACTTAACTATTAGCCTGATCCTAATAAGGTGTATAGGTTAAGAGTTAGAAACCCATCTCTTTAGCAAACTCCTACATCTTTTTGAAGGTGTGAAAAATACACAAGAAAGGGAGGGGGGTTGAATTGGGTATTTTCTCTATTAAAAACTTTTTCTCTTTTCTTCACTTGTTGCTTTCTATAGAGTTCTTTAAGATGCATTGCGGAAGCATATATAATAAAGCATAACACAAGTAAAGAACACATGATATATCCTGGTTCACTTGAGCAACTCTCAAGCTAATCCAGTCCATCATTCCAAGGTGATTTGCCTCACTCAAGTAAGGACTTAATCCACTATAACCAAACTGATTACAGTTGCACAAGCTAACTGCAGGTGACTAACAAATAGACAATGACACGTTCAAGGATCCCTTAGGATATAACGTTCATTGACACCTAATAGAATCTGATCAATTAAGATATCCTATTAGTTATCACAAATGACAACTATCACTTGTCATCTCAAGTATTCTGATCTTCACAAGATCACTTGAGGAGCCACTAATTCTAAAATGAATTTGTGTTGCCGGAGATTACATGAGTGCTTCTTGTCAAGCAGATTACTCCTAATTAAGTACATAGCAAGTATTGAGAAACAACTCCTTTCTTCCTAATACATAAACTAATCTAAAGATAAATCTCTATGAGATTATTAGAACAGTAGTTTCCATATTGCTTAAAAGCTTTCTTATGTGAGCATTGCGGCTTCTTAGCATAAAGCTTTTCTTGTTACTCTACTATGTTGCTAACTTCACTCATCAGCATCATTGCTTTGTAACAAGTTGACTTGCTTTGTAATGAGCTCTAACTGCGTTATTCACTCAACAATAGCCAACATTTGAAATAATCAAATGATCTTCTTTTATAGTGTATCCAAGAGAGTCATTGTGAGGGCAGAGATGTCCTTTCAATATTCCAATGGTCATTTCCAACGGATAGAATAAGCACGTGTTGGATAGTACAATGACCTTTGCTTGTAACTTTAGTATCTCAACATTGGAAACCACACTTATGAATAGTACCAACGTCTTTGTCATAGTGAAATGTTTGCATGCATTGTACTGTAGTCTTATTGACTTGGTTCTTTTGATGATTCATCTGATGAGTAGTTCAGCAACTACTTTGGTAAGAAAGCTTCAGCATCAGAGTTGTTTAAGCACATGTTTATCAGATTTAATAGCAGCAGCTTATCTAATGAGTAATACTCCTCTGTCTGGGTGAATCTTCTTCTGACACAATATTCAACTTCAGAATCCAGTCTTCAGCATTCCAAGATCTAAGTTTCCTCTGAAACAGTCTTGAGAATCTTCGTGATTGATTCTTTAGAAATCATGTCTTCAGAATCATCAGAGACTTGATCTTTAGAACACGTCTTCAGAGTCTTTCTGCACTTGGTCTTCAGAGCCTTCAGCCTTCAGAACTTCAAGTCATCAGAGTCTTCAGAGTAGTTCTTTAGAGGACTATATCTTCAGAACCCTTAAGTCTTCAGAGTCTTTCTGCACTTGGTCTTCAGAGCCTTCAGCCTTCAGAACTTCAAGTCATCAGAGTCTTTAGCACTTAGTTCTTCATAGGACTCACTCTATAGAGACGCTTGTTAGCTTCCAGATCAGATGCACTTCTCAGAACAGAATCCACAGGAGCATTGCAACTGCAATATCCAACATCCTTGGATCTTTCTGATCGTGACCAGATACATATGCATACTTGCTTCTTCAATATGCTTTGTTTTCTTTCAGATCAGATGCACTACTCAAAGCAGAATCCACAGGAGCATTGCAACTGCAATATCCAGTGTCCTTGGATCACTTTAATCATGATCAGATGCATAAGCAAACTAGCTTCTCCCATAAGCGCTTTATGATACGTCACACATGGTAACTCTCATATTGTATTAGCTGCACACGTTGATGTTGTTTGTTTGATCTTATATATTTAATTATCATGATCTGCACATAACAAACATTAGAACATAAAATGGTTCTTTCATAAATACTTAATTGTTATCATCAAAACATAGAGATAATCCTGTAGAGACAAATCTTGCTCTTACACTTTCAACTAGTAAAGACTGATCCTTGATCTGTTGTGGTCGTTTCTGGGATTCCAAACCTATAAATGATGTATTTTTGAATAAACTCGATCACATCCTCTTGATCCACATTTGGTAAAGGTATCGCTTCGATCCACTTCGTAAAGTAGTCAATTCCTACCAAAATGTACCTCTGATTCTTGGAGGATGCTGGTCGAATCTCTCCGATCAAATCCAAATCCCAACCTCTAAAAAGCCATAGTTTGACTATGGAATGCAACTCGCTTGCAGGGATATGTTGTACGCCAGCGTGAACTTGGCATTCCTAGTAGCCCTTGGAGAATTCAATACAATCCTTTCGCATAATAGGCTAATACATGCCTTGTCGAAACAATAGCCATTTCATCTTATGGCCTACTTGATATGCCCCACACGCCCCACTATGGACTGTCGAGAGGGCCAGATACGCCTCTGATTCACTAAGGCATTTAAGTAAGACTCCCTCAGGAGTCTTTTTAAATAACTCATTTCCTAGAAGAACATAACTTAAAGCTTGATACTTAACCTTTCGCTTTATGGACGCTGTTGGATTTTGTAAGTACTTGACTAAAGACTTTCTCCAGTCTTTATTCGTCAAGCTGTCTACTGAAAAAATCTCGAAATTTTCTTCATCAGCGTATCCAAACTTTGTTACTTCTAGATCTGATGGGCATAATCCAACAGACACGACTTTACCTCTAGCTTCGATTGCCTCTTGTAAATTTTCCTTCGAAACCCTATACCCAGAAGCAATATGAGCTAAGTCATTAGCCACTTGATTTTCTAGTCAAGGTATGTATCGAATGCTTGCCGCTTCGAATTTCTTCAGTAGTCTGTTGGCTATTACAAAGTACATGATAAGATTTTCCTTAACACATTTGTACTCCTTTGTAATTTATTTTACGACAAACTCTGATGTCTCCCATTATTTCGACTCGAGTTGCCCCCAATTCTAACAAAATCTCAAGTTCTGCTATTAAGGCTTCATACTTAGCCTCATTGTTGGAACAAAGCCCTTCTACCTTGTACTTGAATTTTGTTGGAATTTTTTCAGGGGAAATAATTAGCACGCCTATGCCTATTCCATCTTTGTGGCTAGAGTCATCGAAGTATAACTTCCAAGGTTCCAGTTCGACGTAATTCAAAGTGCTTTTGTTTATGGAGTGGTCAACTATAAAGTCTGCTACCACTTGTCCTTTAACTACCCTTAAAGGCTTATATGTTAAAGAATACGCAGACAATGCTAGTGCCCACTTACCAACTCAACTATGTAAGATAGGTTTAGACAACATATGTTTAATAACATCAAAATGAGACGAAACATAAACTGGTTTTATATATTACTTCAATTTTGTACAAGAGAAATACAAGCACAAGCATAATTTTTCTATCATGTTATACCTAGTTTCTGCATCATTCAAAACTCTACTGAGGTAGTAGATGGCCCTTTTGACACCATCCTCATCCTCTTGAGCCAACATGCTCCCTAAGGTTTTGTCTGATGTAGGTATGTACAACCTCATACTCCTATTCGTACAAGGCGGTGAAAGAATTGGAGGATGGCTCAAGTAGTCCTTGATCTTGCCGAATGCTTCCTGCTGATCTTTCCCTTATTTGAACCCTTCTATGTTGAATCGAAGTAATGGTGAAAAGGCCTGCGTTTTTCCGCTTAAGTTTGATATGAACTTTCTCAAGAAATTAATCTTGCCCAACAGTGATTGCAGCTCCTTTTTAGTTGATGGCGCTTTCTCTTCCATGATGGCTTTGGTTTTATTCTAGTTGATCTCGATCCCCTTTTTGTGGACCACAAAGCCTATAAAATCCCCTGCCTGCACACAAAACGCACATTTAAGAGGATTCATCTTAAGACCATGTCTCCTCATCCTTTTGAAGGATTGTCGAAGATGGCCTAAGTGATTCTTCCCTGAAACAGACTTAACCATAATATCATCAATATATATTTGCATGAAAGTCTTATATGATCGTGGAAGATTGAGTTCATTTCTTGTTGATATGTTGCCCCAACATTCTTGATGACAAAAGGAATCACTACCCACTCGTAGGTGCCTAAGGCTCCAGGACACTGAAAAGCTGTTTTGGGGATATCATCTTCAGCAATGAATATTTGGTTATAACTAGAGTACCCATCTAACATACTAAGATACTCATGTCCTGCGACAGAATTGACTAGCATTTCTATCATAAACATAGAATACTCATCCTTTGGAGTTGCCGAATTTAGATCTCAAAAGTCTATGCTAACTCTTAAAGAACCATTCTTTTTAATGATAGGTACAATGTTAGCTAACCATTCGACATACCTGGTAGTGCAGATAAAACTGCATCGAAGGAGTCTTTCGACTTCCTCCTTTATCTTTGAGAGAATTTCTGGGGCAAACCTTCTTGGGTTCTATTTGACTAGCTTCTTCCCAGGCTCGATTGGCAACTTATGTCCGACCAACTCTCTACTCAAACCAGGCATCTCATCATAGGCCCCAGGCGAAACAATCTTTAAACTCCTGCAACAACTAGATGACTTCGACCTTAAGTTGTGGGTCGAGATTGACGCTAATATATGTTGGCCTTCTGGTTACCCCCTCTCCTAGGTCGATTTCTTCTAATGGGTTTTGTGCTAGCATCTTAATGTCGTTCGCCAGCGGATCCTTTTCAAACCCCAAAGGCTCATCATCATAGATTGCATCAAGCCTCTGGCCTTGTTTCACACCCTAAACTTTATCAGGTGGCTCTGGTTCGAAGTCCTTACCAGGACCTTCTTGGTGGAAATCAGAATTGGCCTTGACGACCATATATTCATTAGCAGCTTCCAAAGTTGCCTATAATTTGGTTTCAGCCACATAGGCCGAAATTCTTCTCAATGCTTTAAACTCAATCATCGCAACTGAATTCGCTTCCCCACCCTGTGGGGTCTACTGCAGGCTTGCCGAGGTATGAGAGCCTTTCTTCTGGCACCTCCTTATCCCACCGGAAACCATCGACGGGGTGTAAGTATAATGAGCAAAATGTTTCATCATTTCGGACAAACTCAAAATCTGCTAGGCCACAAGGGGCAATATGAGCCAGGTGCTTGTCGAATTGCCTCCTATCGACATGATTTATGGGTGCCTTGAAATACCCCTGATCAGATTCAATGTTCTCTACTATGCCATTTGGCCTCCAGATGGTGATTTGTTGATGCATTGAAGATGGCACTACACCTATGCCATGTATCCACTCACGTCCTAAGAGCAGATTATAGTTGGCTTTTGTTTCCACTACCATGAAGACAGTAGGCCTAATGATCGTCCCAACTGTTAAGTCAACTTGTATCACACCCATTGTAGAGCCAAATTTTCCTTCGTAATTCAAAAGAACCATATTATGTGGCTTAGTATCAATGTCATACTTGCCAATCTTGTTCAATAAGAAATGTGGCATCAGATTTACTGTTGCACCACAATCCACCAATATCTTGTTCACTGGTACATTCTCCACCTTCCTAATGATGTAAAGAGGCTTTAGGTGTCCTTTCATTGCCTCTGTAGATCGCTCGAAGAAGGCGTTCTACTCTTCTACGCACCCATTATTCATGATATAATAACACACAGGCTTGTGTGCTGCCATCTCCGCTTTAGTGTAAGCGTCCAAACTTTTGACCTCTGTAATTTGGTCGATGTCCCTAGGCGTTACAGACACCATATAGACTAGGATGTCTAAAGAAACATCAGACTCAGAGTCGAAGTTGTCTATCATTTGTTCATCATCTTTGAAAATCTTTTCATGTTTTTTCTCTTGAGAGGAAAACAATTTCCGCCCCATAGGCACTTTATCAACAATCTTCATTTGGTTCCCTCTGCTATTATTAGTGGAGACATTAGTACTGGACTCTCCTTGGTCCTTCGATTGCGCCTCCATGAGAGCTTTCCTTCTACGTTGTTCTCTCCTCCATTGAGATCGTGACATCAGGTTTTTCCCTTTATAGTTCTAAAAAACGTGAGCAGTTTTGGAGGATTGAAACTCCTTATGATAGGTAATTGAAGACCCCCTATTGATGTTGAAGTCTTTCCATTTCTGCTGACCTTTCTGCTTGTCGTCATTTAGCTTGACCCATTTGCTGTTAGAAAGTTCATAAAATGGCTTGAAGGTAGCAGGCCTCGCTCCTGGTCCTCTAGCCTTCGACTCAGACCTTCTTGGATCGAAACTTTGAGGGCCATAGTTGGCCTTCTCCCACTTCTACTTATCCTTTTGTACCCCTTCAAACTTCTGAGTAGCCTTTTGATCGAAGATTGTGATGCATCTAGGGCATAGCATGACACCTGATCCCTTCTTTTGGCAACGATGGGGGAATTCAATAATGGTCTCTTCCTATTTTGGATACGCCATTTTGTTGCGCTCTTCCTAACAGCTTGCTTCATCGACCTCCATGGTCTTATGTTGTGTAATCTCGGCCATATTTATGTCCATATCGACATTAACACTAAGGTTCATATTGTAGAAGTCCAAATCAAGGCCTTCATTAGCCCTATCCATCTTAACGAAGCTATTTGCGATCTCTTTGGTAACCAACATCATGTTGGAATCTTCAGTGATCCCATCATCCAAGCCGTCAGTAACTTTGTCGAAGCCATCAGTGGCCTCACTCACGAGTTCTTCCATGGCATTGATGTCAAGGCCTACAGTAACCTTGGCTAACACAACGTTGTTGGCGAAATCTTCAACAATTTCCACCATATTTATTTAGCAGTCGAAGTCATCAGTAACTTCAACCATATGTACTTCTGTGGGCTCATCATAATGGGCATCCAATGTTTGTAATGGGTCAGAGTCAATTTTCATTTTATTGTTGCTCTTGTCTCCAAACTTCAGCCTGCCCTACTGGATAACATTTTGAACCAAATCCCTGAAAAGAAAATACTGAGAAGTTTTATGACCCAAAAAATTATGCTACTTACAAAATCCTCTCTTTTTTCTTTGTTCTAAAGGTGGCATTTTAGCGCTAGCAAGAACTATCATTTTTCGATCTTTAACTAGCAGATCAAAGATTTCGTCACATTTAGTGATATCAAAAGTATATGTTTTCTTTGGAAACTTGTCATTCTTTTCAGATTCAACAACATTTTTCCCATTCGAAGGAGCCAACATTTTACAAGCATACAGAGGACCCTACTTTAATTCAGCAACATCTATCTCATTTTCGTCAGAATACAACGGTTCATCATGTAAACCTTCGACATTCTCATTATATTCAACATAGGCTACCTTTTTATTCTTATTAAACTTAGCCTTTTTGTATTTTAGATGTTCTAACTGTCGAACCCTATTGTCGTACCTCGAAAAAGCACGATCCTTCGCGAATGGTCGCGTAAAACAGAGTCGCCGCCGAACTTTATTCATTCTAAGATGGAATAGGAAAATATCGAGAAAACCTTTATGGGAAAGAACATGGTCATCGCAACCAAGTTCTAGGTTCGGGAGTCGGTTACGCAAGGGGAAGGTATTAGCACCCCTCACGTCTGTTGTACTCAACGGGTGTCGCACATTAATTTTTGACCTTAAGATCCCACCTCCGTGTTTGCACTTTTCTTGCGTTTTATCCTTTTGTGTGCATATTTTATTATCTCTAACAAGCTCGTGCAGGGATTACTACGGTTGTTTTTGAAGTCAGAATGCATTTATCTCAATTTAAAGGTTATTGGGCTTTGGTGCTATTTATTGGCCCGAAGACGGAGGTTGCGGAGTTATTGAAATAAAGAGACAAGATGAGAGAGATTCCAACCCATGGTTTCTATCGGAATAGTTCAAATCGGCAGAATTGAAGTTGTTAGATGTGCTAATTTTGGAAGGCCCATTTACAAAGTTTGTTTTAAGCCACGTTGGATACTGTCGCTACTGCGAAAATCGGCGCCGGCTGAAAGAAGAGTCGCCACCGTGCGTTATTTATCCCAACGGAGGGAAAGGAAACGCTCGAAGTAAACCTCGCGAAAAACGGGAAGAGGTATGGTCATCGCAACCAAAACCTGGGTTCGGGAGTCGGTTACGCAAGGGGAAGGTATTAGCACCCCTCACGTCCATCGTACTCGATGGGATCCACGCTTGCTTGGTTTGTACGGATTACACTTCTATCTAAACTAAAGGATGAGGTCTGAAAAGAAAAGAAAACTTGACTCGGCAAAGCATCGCACTTTATGCCTACGTATTCCCGCCTGGAACGAGAAATCAGAGTCAACGTAGTTCGCCTAACTACGGGTGAATGTGGGTGAGGGTTGCTCGCTAGGATATCGCATCCTATGCCTACGTACTTCCACACTGCATGGAAGATCAGAGCAAACGTAGTTCGGGCTACACACGACACAAGCTGTTCAAGTGTCTTTTATGAAAAATCTCACCTTAAACAAGGGTTTTCTTATTGCAAAAAAAGGTTGATGTTTGTTCAAATCTTTTGACGGAAGAAATGAATTAATCTCTGTTATAACCTTTATTAGTGTTTTTCTGTTGGTTTGAAGGAAGAAGAGATGACACTCTACAAATCCTAGGGTTAAAAAAGGGGGTAAAAAATCTACCCTAATGTTATCATGCATGGGTTAACACCTAATGTCTATCATGCTCCTCTCTGGCGCAGAGAGAAACAGAGATCCTAAGGGAATAGACGAAAACAGAAACAACAGATATATACAATAAAGCAGTAAAATGCATGGATGCAACAGTACAAGCGAGGCAAGGGAGTCCCACTCCCTCGAACCTAGAAAACAATAGGCAAAAGTGAACAGGATTCACTTTCAACCCAACAAGCTAGACAGCAAACAATACAATCCGGGAAATTCACACAATACATCAAAAATTAAACAGCAAAAGCTAAACAGCAAAGCAGTCTTCATCAGCATCAGCAACTATCTTCAAGTCAATATCAGCTATCCACAGGCTTCAAGCAAGCATCAAACTTTATCTTCAATCTCCCAATGGTTTTTCTTCAAGTCCTAATCTCCAAGCTGAGAAAATCAATCACAAGAGTAAACTGGGTGTTAAGCAATTAGTTAACCACCAAGGGTGGCAAACAGCCTGCTATCAACACAAAGAATATTTCTCTCAAGAGTTCTATCCCTCAGACATTAGCACCAAGCCTTCCAAAGGAAGGGGGTGAGTGTCTTAGAGAGACTCTGTATCACAGAGAAGAATGGAGGCAATCAAGACCTTCCATGTTTGAGAATCAAGTTGGCTACTCTGGAGCTCTGCCTAACTCCTATGTCCTACAAACTTCAGCAGCCACCAGCAAGAGATACTCCTCATTAGCTCTGGAAATTGGTCTTCATTCTCTGATCTTCAACTGGGCTTCATCATCACAGGTCTCCAGCTCCCCCCAAATCCCAAACAAACCCAATACCCCACACAGACAAAAAGATAACCCTAAAGAGGGCACACCACACAATTAATCAAATATAAGCAATATACTAATAGCAGTAGGGGAATCTTAATATTTTCTAAGGGATCTATCCTATACCCATAACCCCTATAGTCCCATACCCCAAAAACCAAATGAAAATTCCTAAAAGAATTAATCTATTTCACCTACGCTCACTTAAAACCCTAATTTTGATCACACTAATCACAATTAACCAAATCACCTAAAAATTAATCCTAAAATTGTGAATTAAATTTCATGTACAAGTTTAAGTCCTATACTAATCACTCTAAAAAGAATGAACCCTAAATCTAAGGGGACCTATGAGAACTAAAATTAACAAATTTGAGCACTAAACTAAACTTAATAAAATGCTATTTACAAGAAAAATGCATAAAAAATAGTAAAAACAAAATAAAATGCCAATTTTATTATTTGGTATTTTTCTAGACAAAATTATGGACCTATAGCAAAAAGAACCAATTAAAACTAAGCTATTTTCAATTTTATATGATTTTTTAAAGACATTAAAAATATTAAAGGAATTAAAATCACAAAATAGAAATAAAAGGGGAGGGGGGGTGCTATCAGCATACACCCCTAGTTCAAATATCAGGTGGGCCAGACATGGTGGGGTGTGAAAAGAAAATGGGATAGGCCCATGTAACTAATTAGAAAAATAAAAAAACGAAGAATGCGCTGGGGGGTGTAGAACTCAAGGTTTCACGTGCATTCCTTAGTGGGCTTCCAGGAGGGTGTGTGAGTAGCAACTCTGAATAAGCCCATGAGTCAGAAAAAACAAAAAGAAAAGGGATGCACGCAGGGGGGTGTGGAAAGGAGTGATTTCATGTGTTAATTGACTTGGGCTTTTGAGTGGGGGTGGGAAAAGAAAACTGATTTAAGCCCAAGCAATTCATTTAGCAAAACGACGCGTTTTGCTGTTTAACTTCTCCCTCCAACTCTTATTTAATCTGGACCGTGGATTAGATGGAATAGTCAATGGATCCAATGGTAGTATCATCATCTTCTCCAACCAGCCATTAGGGTTTCTAAAACTCTAGTCCATGCGCATAACTTCCACTCCCTATATCTCCCTCGTCCCGCCATGAAATAACACGATCCAAAGACCAAAAGAACTCCCCTTCTCACCCTCTACAAGACTATGGCCATAGATTCTCCTAAAACACAACCAATAAAGAAACACGATGGAAGAAAGTTCTGGTACCACTTGAATTTCATCTGATATGCATGATCACCTTCCTTGTTGAAACTAACCTGGGATACTCTACATGTTATGGGGATCATTCTAAACTAAAGAACTAAGATTGTAGTACACTAATACACGAGTTCTTGATCCTAAAACAGAAATGGCCATGGAACCAAGCCTCAAGAGCAACCCTCAAACTATTCATGATTCATCCCCTAATGGTCTCTATCACATATACCCTAACAACATGATCTAAAACTGAATAAATAAGGAGATTCGAAGAGAAATGCATACCTTGCAAGTGATGATGACTATGGTGGTTCCCCTTCAATTCAAGCCTTGATGCTTGCTTCGAGTGATCTTCAATGGATGCTAGTCCTTCTGTTTGCACTGGCTCTTGCTCAAACTTCTTGAATCACCCTAGCCACTCCTTCATGCAACTTGGAGTGAAGCTTTGGATCTCATGAACCAACCAAGAATTCCTCTCACTCTTGTTTGCCAATTGCTCTATGATGATGATGGAAGATGATGGAAACAAGAACTATGATGATTGATGAAGTTTTAATGGAGTTTGAGATCAAAATGCAACATGGATGAAGGAACTCAAACTATGGTATGCAAGCACAATCAATCACCAACCCCTGCATGGATCCACTCTAGGGCATATATAGATGTCAAAAGAAACATCTAGAAGTTTTGAGAACCTTCCAAGAAGTTTCTAGAACTTCTCATGCAATGAGATTTTCAACTTTTCTATTTTTAGTAAATCCCATGAGATCTCATGATAACCATGCAATTCTCCTTAAAATCCCCTTATATGAGATGGTAAAATGAAAACAAGGCATTTCAAGTCATTTTAAGGCTTTGGCAAGCTTTTCCTTTTGGTACCTTAAAATGCAAGAATCAAATTTACAAAGGAAGTCCAATTTTTAAGCCTAAACTCAAAAATGTGGCTAAACCATTGTTTTCAAAATGTTTATTCCAATCAAAATCATCTATCATATGCCCCATTTTGGATTTTTAGATCCTTCAAACCAAAATTTCATTTCAACTTTTTTAACTTATAAGCCATTTTCAAGTCATTTGCACCACTTTTAAAATTCCATGCTCTAAGATTTTCCAAACTTTCACACCTTCTTTTCTAGCCTTAAAATCCCATTTTGAACAACTTTGATGTTGTGAAGTTTTTCATTTGAAGCTCCCTTGTATGAGTTTTAGGCATAGGCTAAGAATGACCTGTAATCCTCAAATGACCAAAATACCCTTTGCTTGCCAAGACCATAAGTAGAGTTCCACAAATCATATGAAGGCATACCATACCATTCTAGAAATCTAAGACAATAAGGAACAATTCTCATGTTGTCCAGAAATCCATTTGAAGTACCCTTGAAAGTCAAAAGTTGCTTGGAATACAGACAATTTTCATAGACAAATTTCAGTGCCCTCAGATGACTTGTAACTTGCAAGAGCCATAACTTGAGTTCTACAAATCATCTTGATGACTTCCACCACTCAAATTAAAGCTATGAAGATACTCTACACGTTTCATGTGGACCAAGAATTCATATGAAGCTTTCATCTTGAGTTACACTGCTTTGAAGTTTGACCTAAATCAGGGGATTTTACACTGAAACCCTAATTTAGTAACTCCAATTCTCCTTGACTCCTCTTGATTTTTATTTATCACAACATGATATCCATATCCATATAGCAAATAATGAATCCCACATTCTTAAAATGATCCTTGATGCCCTTCAAAACACTTCTTTGACCTAGAGTTGACCCAGTGTTGACCCTAGTTGACTGACTTCAACTGAGGCTCTTGCAATCATTCAAATGACTTGGTTCTCCTCAAAAATGATTCTCTAGACTCTTCATAACATCCATACACACCTCATACTCTTGGCTCATAGCTCACATTTCCTCTGATGATCCCCAACTAGCCTCAAGATAGGAGAGAATTCACTGATCAACCTGGCAGCTCTTCAAAGCTCAAATTCTCCTCTGATGACCTGAGTAGTCTTGACTATGAATGAAACCCTTGGATATACCTCTTGAGATAAGAATAGCACTTGATTCCCTGATTAAGATAGCTTGATCATGCTATGCAATGCAGATGAATACACTATGCACATGATGACAATGCAAATGACTAGGCAATTGAAACATAAACCTAGGTTAGAAAAGGTTGGGCAAATTTTGGGGTGCAACAGCTGCCCCTATTCAAGCGACTTGGACCCGACTGGATGAAGAGCGCGCAACTTTCATACATTCGAGGTACGAGACGGTTGAATACGAAAGAACCCGGAAATTTGCCAACCGCAAAAATAAATTGCGAAACGACTACTGCTTGAGAAAAACCCTGGGAACTTGGATTCTGTCATCACGGCAACAACTAGCCATCCATCTGTCAAATAATCTGATGTTGTCCGCAGACCACTCCATTCTGAAGAAATGAGCATACACCACAAGAAACTGTTGATATCACCTATCAACCTCTGTTGATCTCACTTATCAACCTCTGTTGATCTCACTTATCAACCTCTGTTGATCTCACTTATCAACCTCTATTGATCTCACTTATCAACCTCTGTTGATCTCACTTATCAACCGAGCACACGCTAACCAGCGGGAGAATATTGACTTCACTTGTCATGTTGACTTCACTGATCAATCTTTCGTATCCTGAAGAAATGAGCGAACGCTTTGACCAAACGGGACAATGTCCGAAGACATAAACAACCGACCCTGCGGGGAAATGAGAAACTTAACCAAGCAACTCTGAGGGGACAATTCTGACGACTACCGTCAAACACCTGCTGGGGGATTGGGAACTTAACCAAGCACCCTCGTTGCAAAATACGAGGAATTTAACCAAACAACTCCTGTAGCAAGCTCCCTGCTGGGGACAATGAGGGACTTAACCAAGCAACTCACTAACGTAACACCCTGCTGGAGCACCTAACTCTGTTGGGGAATTGCGGGTAACCACCAAAAACTCTGCATTACCATCTTATAACGCTGAATCCACAGCATCCTGAGAAAGACTTAAATGGAGGAATACAAGCAACTTAACCAAGCGACTTGTCAACGAATACTCTGACGGGGAATACGAGGAACTTAACCAAGTATCTCGTTGACGAGCACCCCGCTGGGGATTAAATCTCTATTGGGGAAACTGTGGGTAACCACCCAGAAATTGCATTATGCCATCTCTACAGCAACCTGAGAAAGGACTCGGCTGGGGAGAAAGAGAATTGCTTGACCAAGCAACTCTGCTAGGGGGAACATGACATGACGAACACGATCACTGCATGCCCGGCGCAACCCTCTGTAATAATATGAACACGACCACTGCGTGTGCTGTAATAGGATAAACACGATCACTGCGTGTATTGACCAATGATACCGACAAGATGAACACGATCACTGCGTGTACTAACCAACGAACCCTCAAAATGATGTCAACACGATCACTGCGTATGTCATCAACCCATGTAATAGGACGAATACGATTACTGCGTATACCGACCAACAAACCCAGCTGATACGATAGCCACGATCACTGCGCGCCCCGCATCACAAGTTCCCATGGTATTATCAGCACAATCACTGCATGCTATACGAATACGATCACTGCGTATCTTGAACACGACCACTGCGTGTTTGAACACGATCACTGCGCGTTCTGAGCCACGATCCTCTTAACTGGAGAAAACACGATCACCGCGTGTTGTGTGTCTCAACTAACCCACATAACTGGACGAATACGATCACTGCATATTCTAATCATACATAGGGTGGACGCGATCACTGCACGCTTCATGTCACGGCCCTCTTGACTGGAGGAAACACGATCACTGCATGCCTTGTGACACGACTTCAGACATGGGACGAATACGATCACTGCGTACTTCGGCCACAAACAACCAGATGAACACGTTCACTGCGCGCCTCACCCTATAACCAAATTGTAACGGACGAATACGATCACTGCGTACACAGACCAATAAAATCTGGATGAACACGATCACTGCGTGTCAATCTATAACCACTGTATAACGGACGAATATGATCACTGCGCATATCGACCAACAAAACCACCTGACATGGTAAACACGATCACTGCGTGTCCTGCCCAATAAACCCCCGAGACGAAACCAACACGATCACTGCATGTCTTACAAAACAATCTTCTTAGATCGGGGCGAACACGATCACTGCGCCATTCGACCCCAGATACACATACCAAGACCAACACGATCACCGCGTGTCCTATAACATGAACCCCATAGAGGGTACAAGTGCGATCGCTGCGTACTTGGGCCACAAATCAACATCTCAAAATCAACACGATCACTGCATGCCTTACAACATGAACCCCTTAGATGGTACAAATACGATCACTGCGTGCTTTGACCATAAAACAGCATCTTCCTGAATCACGACTTCTCTTATCGGCAGGGAACAACACATCAGAAACCGAAGAGGTAACCACTTGGCTTATGTTTCAAAAATGCGCGTTTGATAATGACATAATGCTTCCACACTGCATGGAACTGCCAAAAATGCAAATGCTCATGATGCATGCTTATGCAAAGAGTTACTTCAGCAAAATAAATGCCGAAGACACACTGGATCCGCCGGGGATGACCGGAACACTACCGATACGCTTCCAACAAAATAAATGTTGGGAAGATGATTTAACTCCGCTGGGGATAACCATCCTGCTAGGAAAGTAGCTCACGAACTCAAAACTCCAAAATCTGCTGAGGACGATCCTCCTGACGAGGAGGAGCGACTTGCTGGGGAAAGAAAGGACAATCGTGCTCGGGAAAACTCCTTTCAGCAGCTCCAACCACCTGATCATACTCTGTGGGGAACCTCTCCTGCCATCACTGAGCTGGGGAACTCATCCCGCTATCACTGAGTTGGGGAACTCATCCCACTATCACTGAGCTGGGGATTGAACTACACATTCTGATTTGCACTGCACAAGAACTCTCTGGGGAAGTTAATCACATTTGTCTTGACCTTCGCTGAGGAGGACTCTGCTCTGCTTGACAAGCTATTTTGAACTACTGAAGATACATTGATCTTTTCCTTTGGCGCAATCTCAACTCTCCTGGGGAGATATCATTCAGTTTTGCCTGGGGTGACTTCACTGGGGAAGACACAACATACAATCTCTGGAGAGGGTACTAGCCTACCATGGACTCTGGCGGGGAACTTTGCGAGCTTTTGAATACCTGCAAAAGTTAACAAGCAAACACAAGGCAATCTATGCAAACAGAAACATCTTGGTAATCACCCACGACAACCATTCAGGTAATTTTTGGTTTTAACAATCATAGGCCGAGGCCCGCCTGGTTACACGCATGTAAGCTTATCAAAAACATCAGCGCTTTTTGCAAACAAAACTGTAAAAAAATTAAAACCAAAGTCACACACTACCCTGAATAAACACTTTATTGATAACAGCCTGAGAATAGGCAAAATTTGTACATAGGATGCAACTCCTGAAAAGAGGTAGTTACGCACAAACAAAATGCAGAAGTATACAAATATACAGAATAAAATTTGTACACATGTCGGCAACGTGTTACAGACGAACACCATGAACCGATCCTCCTATGACTCGTCGGACTCCGACGCTTTCCCGATTCCTGTCTTCGGAAGAAACTGCTTTGGATAATTGACCCCCGGATGCTCCCAAACCGCTAAACAATCAAACTTGGACCGCAGTCATTTGCTTCTTAAATCCCTAACTTTTGCGTGAATCGCCCTTTGCGGGTTTTCGATTCACCGGGATACCCTTTTTTGCCGAAGCCGCCCAGTGTAGGTTTTCGACTTCGCGGGTGTACATTTTTTCATTTTATATCCCTAACTTTTGCCCGAACCTTTTTATTCTGTTTTTTGGTTCGCCAGGATGCTCCATTTTTGCCTGGACTCTCTTTTTACTGTCCAGCGGGTCAATTTTAAGCAAAGTATTTTTTAACTGCGTCCGAGTTCATAGGGGACGAAAAGTCTTCACCATCCATGGTGGATAACAATAAGGCTCCTCCGGAGAAGACCTTTCTCACGACGTATGGACCTTCGTAATTGGGAGTCCATTTGCCCCTGTGATCCGATTGCGGTGGGGGAATCTTCTTCAGCACAAGATCACCTGTCTGAAAGCTTCGAGGTCGAATCTTCTTGTCGAATGCTTTCTTCATCCGACTCTGATACAACCTACCATGTGCAATGGATGCCAGTCTTTTCTCATCTATCAAACTCAGCTGATTCAATCTACTTCTCACCCATTCTGCCTCGTCCAGCTTAACATCAAGCAAAACCCTCAAAGATGGTACCTCAACCTCCAATGGCAGGACAACCTCCATGCCGTATACTAGTGAGAACGGTGTTGCCCCGGTTGATGTACGCACTGTAGTATGATAACCGTGCAAAGCGAATGACAGCATCTCATGCCAATCCTTATACGTTACCACCATCTTCTGAACAATTTTCTTTATGTTCTTGTTGGCCGCTTCAACAGCGCCATTCATCTTGGGTCTGTAGGGAGATGAATTATGATGCTCGATCTTGAAATCCCGACACAAGTCTTTCATCATCTTGTTGTTCAAATTTGAACCATTATCAGTAATGATTCGCTCAGGAATACCGTATCTGCAGATTATATCCTTCTTGATAAATCTGGCCACTACCTGTTTCGTCACATTGGCGTAAGATGCTGCTTCCACCCACTTGGTGAAGTAATCTATCGCGACCAGAATGAAGCGATGCCCATTAGAAGCAGTAGGCTCAATCTTACCAATCATATCGATTCCCCACATGGAGAAAGGCCATGGAGATGCCATAACGTTCAGTGGACTGGGCGGCACATGGATCTTATCAGCATAGATCTGGCACTTGTGACACCGCTTGGCAAATTTGAAACAGTCAGTTTCCATCGTCAACCAATAATACCCTGCTCGCAACAACTTTCGAGTCATAGCATGCCCACCTGCATGTGTACCAAAAGTTCCTTCATGGACTTCTTCCATGAGCAAGTTGGCTTCCTTCTCGTCCACACACCGGAGGAGTACCAAATCGTGGTTCCTTCTATACAAAACACCGTCGGGATTCAGATAGAAGTTGCCTGCTAATCTCCTTAGAGTCTTCTGATCACGAGTGGATGCCCCAGCCGGTTATTCCTTATTCTTCAGGAAATTCTGTATGTCGAAATACCAAGGTTTACCGTCAGATGCCTCATCAATTGCAAACACAAAGGCCGACCTATCAAGGCGAGAGATGACAATTCAGGGAGCCTCATTCCAGCGGTTGACTTTATACATCGAGGATAACGTTGCAAGGGCGTCCGCCATTTGATTCTCAGCTCGAGGTACATGATGAAACTCCACCCTATCAAAGAAAGGTAGCAACCTTCTCGCATAATTCACGTACGGTACCAGATTAGGTTGGCGCGTCTCCCACTCTCCCTTAATCTGATTCACAACCAATGCTGAATCCCCATATACATCCAGATTCTTAATCCTCATATCGATAGCCTCCTTTAACCCCATAATGCAGGCTTCATACTCGGCTTCATTATTCGTCACTGAAAAAGTCAATCTGGCTGTGAACGGGATGTGCGACCCGTGGGGAGTCGTAATGATTGCCCCGATCCCGCTACCGTACGAATTGACAGCTCCATCAAAAATCAATTGCCACTGGGAACTCCGCTCAGGTCCTTCACCAGGCAACGGCTCATCACAATCTTTGGCTTTCAAGTACATTATGTCCTCATCAGGAAACTCAAACTTCATAGGCTGATAATCCTCAATTGGCTGCTCGGCGAGATATTCAGACAGAACACTTCCCTTAATGGCCTTCTGGGAAACATACTGGATATCGTATTCTGTCAATACCATCTGCCATCTAGCAATCCTTCCAGAGAGCGCTTGCTTTTCAAACACATATCTGATCGGATCCATCTTCGATATCAGCATGGTTGTATGGTTCAGCATATACTGTCTTAGACGTTTGGCAGCCCACGCCAATGCACAACACGTCTTTTCGAGCATAGAGTATCGAGATTCACAATCCGTGAACTTTTTACTCAAGTAATAAATTGCATGCTTTTTCCGCCCTGTCTCGTCATGTTGACCGAGAACACAACCCATACTGTTCTCCAGAACCGTCAGGTACATAATCAGTGGTCGTCCCGCTACTGGGGGTATCAACACCGGAGGTTCCTGCAAGTATTCTTTTATCTTTTCAAATGCCCTTTGGCAATTTTCATTCCAGACAACCGCCTGATCCTTCTTCAGTAGCTTGAACAATGGTTCACACGTGGTCGTTAGGTGAGAGATGAACCTAGCAATGTAGTTCAACCTCCCTAAGAACCCACAGACTTCTTTTTCTGTTCTCGGTGCTGGCATTTCTTGTATTGCTTTTATTTTTGCAGGATCGACCTCGATTCCTTTCTTGCTCACAATGAACCCCAGTAGCTTCCCGGATCTCACTCCGAAGGTACATTTATTTGGATTCAGCCTCAGCCTGAATTTCCTCAGCCTTTTGAACAACTTCAATAAATTAACCAGATGTTCTTCCTCTGTTTGAGACTTGGCAATCATGTCATCGACATACACCTCAATCTCTCTGTGCATCATGTCGTGAAAAAGCGTTGTCATAGCCCGCTGATACGTTGCCCCAGCATTTTTCAAACCAAAAGGCATCACTTTATAACAGAAGGTCCCCCACGGGGTGATAAAGGTCGTTTTTTCCATATCCTCCGGAGCCATTTTAATCTGGTTGTACCCTGAAAATCCATCCATGAAGGAGAATACCGAAAACTGAGCCGTGTTGTCAACTAACACGTCAATATGCGGCAGCGGGAAATCATCCTTCGGGCTCGCTTTGTTTAAATCCCTATAATCAACACACATCCGAACCTTGCCATCTTTCTTTGGCACAGGCAGGATATTAGCGACCCAAGTGGGATAAGTGGTAACAGCCAGGAACCCAGCATCCCATTGCTTCTGCACCTCTTCCTTTATCTTTATAGCCATATCAGGACGAGTCCTTCGGAGTTTCTGCTTCACAGGCGGGCAATCTTCCTTCAACGGCAGACGATGAACAACCATATCAGTATCCAAACCCGGCATGTCCTCGTAGGACCAAGCAAATATATCACTATATTCACGCAGCATCTCAATAAGCTCTTGCTTGATATCCTCTTGCAACGCGGCCCCTATACGGATATTCCTGACGCATTCTTCGGACCCCAAGTTGACAATATCAATCTCTTCCTGGTGAGGCAGAATGACTCTCTCCTCTTGCTTCAATAACCGACTAAGCTCTTCTGGTAAGTCACTATCCTCCACAATCTCCTCCTCAGCTTGAAAGATCGGATGCTCGAAGTCTAAACGAGTCATAGGAAGTTTTTGGTCGGTGTCATCTGAAAATTCGTGAATCCTGCGAGGGAAACGGTTAAGTGCTTCAAAAATGATGTACAAGCAAAATGCATAACCGCGCTGCCATTTTATTGAAAAATAAAATAAAACAGAAAGAAAAGGATCACAACGTTTGAATGTAAAAAACGTCGTCATTTATTAATCATGCAAACATACAGGTAAACAGTTAGGCCCTAAGACAAGATCATCGATGCCCGGGCAAGGCATGTGATCATACAATGATTGAAAAACAATGCATTACTGTTTGGTGACTTGGATGGCGCCCTGGATGGACCAGTTGCATAGGCTTTGCCCCGGCGTGCTGGGTCGAATCCATGAGTCCATGTCGCAGTCGCTATCCGCTTCTTCCGTATCAGACACGGCACTGATCCTTTCGAAGCTAACTCCTCCGGGCGTGAACACGACAGGTCCCTTGAACTTAGGCGCACTATGCGAGGAAGATGGACGGTACCCCAAGCCATACTTGTCTTGCTTTACTTGGATGTCCAGAATCTGCCCCCACTTCTGAGTCTCTCCTGCTTGTACCAACGCCTTGGTTTCTTTATATGAGGAGACTGCCACCTCTTGCCCTTCACTCTTCACCGGAGCTTTTTCTTTAACTTTCACCTCTTCGAACGCTTGACACAGCGTCACATGAATCTCTCCATCTACCTCCACGTACTTGAAAGAAGACAAATGACTGACTAAGATATCCTCTTCGCCGCACACCGTCACAATACTCCCCTCGACCATATATTTCAGCTTCTGATGGAGCGTAGAAGTCACTGCCCCAGCGGCATGAATCCAAGGTCTCCCAATCAAACAGCTATATGCAGGCTGGATGTCCATGATGTAAAATACTGTATCAAACACCTCCGGACCTACCTGAATGGGTAACGTTATCAACCCGAACACTGACCTTCTGGTTCCGTCCAAGGCCCTCACTACCAAGTCACTAGGTGTGCACAACAACCCACAGGTATCTAATTTCAACAGAGCTTTCTTCAGTAACACATTCAACGAGGACCCAGTGTCCACCAGCACATGGGATAAAACAGTGCCCCAGCATTCGATAGAGATGTGCAAGGAATTATTATGATCACGCCCTCGAGGCGTTAGGTCGAAATCCGTGAATCCCAGTCCATGCCCAGCGTTAACATGTGCCATAACTCCCTCCAGTTGATTAACTGAAATCTCTTGCGGCACGAAGGATGTCTCAAGTACCTTCAACAGGGCATTTCTATGCGCTTCAGAACATAACAGCAGCGATAATATGGAGATCTTTGACGGGGTTTGCTGCAGGTGATCTACAATCTTGTAATCACTTTTGCGGATTAACCTCATGAATTCTTCCACATCTTTGGTTATCGGCTCTTTCTCCTTACTCCCCGAAGATTCCCCCTCAACAACTTTGTTCTTACCTTTGGCAAGCCTCTCTGCTTCAACCTCAGGTGACGTAAAAATTCTCCCGCTCCGGGTTATACCACCTGCTCCCACTATGTTATCAACGGATCCTGCTGGCGGATCATTCAAGTCAATCTTTTCCCCATTGCAATACGCCTCAGCACTGTAGCACCACGGGACTGCCTTTGTGCTTTCAAAAGGGACTGGCTTAGCGTTGGTAATAGTAATGGTCGGCCTTTTCGATGATGCCGAAATAGTCACTGATTTGAACGGAATGGTGATCGTAGCAATCTCCCTACGCTCTTCTACGGATTCTGTCTCAACAGACTTCTCTCGCCCCACAACCCTGTCAAACTGCAAAGTTCCTTCATCAATCAAACTTTGAACTCCCCTCTTCAACTTCTCACAGCCCTCAGGTTGAATCAAATAGTCAATACACTCTTCGCCACAACCGGGATAGACACCTCCTTCCAACAAGCGCTGCTTTACGAAACTCAAAGGGGTTTTCAGCTCGCTCACTTCTGAAACTAAGTTCAACTCATCATCTGACATGATTGCATTGGCCCCAGCTCCACCGTGCTTGGGCATTGGCTGCTGCGTGATATTGGGACCTTCCTTCCCGAAGTTAATAGCCGTACTATCAAGCAAGTCCTGTACTTTATGCTTGAAAGCCAAGCAATTTTCAATATTGTGCCCTGGTGCGCCCGAATGGAAGTCACAGTGCTCATTAACATCATATCCGACTGGTGGTTGGCCAGTTGGTGGTGCTAAAGTCCTCTTCTCGACTAGCTGCAATTTCAACAAGGTCTGAAGGAGTTCTGCGTATGATACCGACAGCACTTCGAATACTCTCCTCGGCCGTGGGTTCTGAAATCTGCGCTGATTATTATTAGGCTGCTGCTGAGCCTGCTGCGGTGGCTGTTGCCTCTGCTGCTGAGAAGGCCCTGGAATGGTTACACTTGCAACCTGCGACTGCTGACGCCAGTTCTGACCTTTATTCTTTCGTCGAGCACCGAATACAGCATTGGTATCACCCTGTCTTTTACCGCCAAACGTCTTCTTATTACCTCCTGTGGAACTGGACTCACCTGCTTGAATTTTTCCAATCTTCACCCCGTTTTCAATGCGCTCCCCCATCAATATCAATTCAGAGAAAGTACTCATCGAAAAATTGAGCAGACGGTCGTAGTACATTCCAGAGAAAGTTCCGATGAACATATCCATCATTTCGCGCTCCACCATTGGAGGGTGTACCCTAGCAGCCAAATCTCGCCATCTCTGGGCGTATTCTTTAAAGCTCTCACTAGACTTTTGAGACATGCTTTGCAACTGGACTCGGTTAGGAGCGAGATCACTATTATATTGATAATGTCGAACAAAAGCCTCTGCCAGCTCTTTCCAACTCCTGATCTGAGTAGGTTCCAAGCTCATGTACCACTCCAGCGATGGCCCTGACAGGCTATCCTGGAAAAAGTGCATTAGCATCTTTTCATCCTCAGAATACGCAGACATGCGCCTGTAAAACGCGCGTACATGCACCCTAGGGCATGTATCCCCTTTGTACTTATCAAATGACGGTGCTTTGAACTTTAGCGGGACCCTCAACCCTGGGACTAACCCCATATTCGACATATCCAATTCAAGAGCATTCTGGTTGGCCAACCCGTTCACCTTCTCTTCCAGCAATCTCATCCGATGGTTGTCACCCCTGGCTCTTTCATAGCCTTCATTCTGACCAGAGAACACATCCTCCTGGCGATCCTCCCAGCGAGGTACTGCTTCGTATCCAACATAATCTGCATCGCGACCCGGACCTGTTTGAACGTACCTGGGGTCATACCTCAGATTACCCATCTCTTGAGTATTGTACGCGCCAGCTCCACATCCGAGATTACCATAGCCACCAAACCCAGCCTTGGCGCCAGCCATGCTGCCATACCCCATATTCACACCATTGAAGCCCTGGTTACCACTAATACCATTCATTCCGACATTCTCGACACCCCCATTGAAACCCTGGTTGACATTGCCCACAAGTACCCCAGCAGTATCTGTATTGACATTCATATTGCCGGTGTTTCCGCCTCCACCTACAGGACCAGCTTCTCCAGCATTCAAACCGGTTACGGGAACAGCGTCAGCACTTTGACGATTCTCAACTCGGGGAGAAACAACAATGTTCTCACCATGCGGTGTCCCGTTGTTTTCAGCCCGTGCGACTATCGGTTGAACCAGATTCTGCAGCTGCTCTTGTCCTTTGGCGATGGTCTCCATGGTTTGCATGAGCAGGGCCATCCTGTCACGTATCTCTTGCATTTCACTCTGCACGTTGTCCATGATCTTCTTGTGATTATTTCTGGTAGAATAACGGTGGACCCGCTTTTCTGCAATCCTGAAAATACCTGAAAATGGCTGCAAGGGATAAGATACACGATCCACAAATCTGCAATGCAAATATGAGTATGTATGCAAAATGCAATGTGTGTCCGTGCGTTAGGGATTATCATCCCCCGGTTCTAGTGTGAAGGTGTCAGTGCAGTGACAGTGCTAGCAAGACAATGATTGGAGCCAAATCAAAGAAAACCTCGTATATTATAGAGAAATCCAAGAATACAATATCACTGAGAGTATAATGAGAAGGCATGACCTCAACCAACAATCCTGGTGATGGTCAGCACAAATGCAAATAAAGCATACAAGCTAATACATGAAATGATCAAGTACTCCCATGAGCCCGGTACTCTTCTATTAACTTCTTGGTCTCTGGATGACCTGGTCGGGTAAGCAGACCTTCGACAAGCTGGTTTCTTCTCTTGAGAACACGTCGCACGTCACCAGTGGTTTCCTCCCATGCTCCATCTCCGAAGCGATCTTCTAGCTTCCGCTTCTGAGACACTGCTTCGTTCCTGCCTTCAATGGCTTTGTTCAATGCCTTCTGGAGACTGTATCTGGTCATCACTTCTTCTTCGCACTTCTCAATGCTAGCCTTCAACTGCTTTTCGAGGTCAGAAATTTGCTGCTTCAACTTATCTTCCCTCTTCTTATTGTTGGTCAGTGTAGCATTCCATGTCTTATTGCAAGAAGAGATCTCTCGGTGAGCAGCGTCGAGCGCTTTCTTTTTGGCCTCTAGCATGTCGTGGGAGCTTCTGAACTCTTGACCCAGACGTTCGCGCTTCTTCTTCTCCTCAGTCAACTCAGCACCTAGCCTGTTCACTAGTTCGATCTGCTGTTGGAAAGAACGTACAGCCTTATTCTTTTCACTCCGCATCTGAGCTAGCTCCTTCTCTAACTCTTCATTAATCTTCATCAAGGCTTCCTTTTCCTTCACAACCTGCTCGTAGAACTCCCTAGGAACAGTGGTTGGCTCTTCCACCGGAATATGAACGGGGACCGGAGCAGCTGGAAATGGCATCAATACCTGTCTGGCTCTCTCCTGAACCCAAACTTTGTAGGGCGCATATGCCTGACAGTCATTCTTTCCCAACAGCGGCTTTCCCTTTCTGTTAATACGCGTCCAGGCATGCCGAAGCTTGGCTAGTAGCTCTCCACTCAAATCGCCGGTGAAGTACAGAGATTCCTGTACTTCATCCTCCTGAGGTGGGCTCTTCAGCGCATATCCAAACTGACGGACGAACAAAGATGGGTTATAGTTAATGCACCCTTTTCTCCCTATCAGCGGAACATTAGGATACCCAGCACAACTGCAAATAAGCTCGGACCCCAGCAGGTCTCGATCAAACCACTCAATATCTGTAGAAGACAGCCTCATCATACGCTCTGGCCAGTCAGATGTGGTCGCATTGTCCACAGAAGGTCCCTTTGAAGGAAGATGGCTCTTGAACCACATGGATTGCAAAGGCACACAACAAGAGACATTCTTGCCTCTCTTGTTCTCATTCCTGTAGTGCATTGAATGGTAAAAGTCCCCGATCAGTGTTGGCACCGGGTTACCAGCAGCAAATAGATGAAATGCATCCATGTCCACGAAGTTTGGGAAGTTAGGAAACAGCACGATCCCATAAATGCATAGAGCCAGAATAGCATTAAAGACCACCCAACACCCATTCTTGGCGTACTCTTGAGCCTTACCAACCAGAAACTGGAGAGAAAAACCCGGAACTCCTCGCCAAGAAGTTATCAACAACTCAGAAGCGTTCATATGCAAGGCTTTGGCCAAATCCTCCAACTTAGGTTCAGCGGCAGAGTGATTAAAGGGAACTGCATTCTGCACTGGCAGCTCAGTAAACTCCACATACTCCTCCATGGTAGGTCCCAAAATGAAGTCTGCAAATGTGAAACATCTCAAAGCCGGGTCATAGAACTGCATCAGCGTGTACAGCCCGTTCAACTCATCATCAGTGGATCTGCGAACCAAACTCAACAGCCGTCCATAACTCTGCCTGAAGCTTCTACGGACATCATCATCTGCCAGAGAAATCAGACCCAGGAGTGGAGTAATATCAGGAATAGGTAGCTTGTAGGCAACTGTCATCCTTAAACCAGCCATAATCAATACCCAGAAGTCCAGACACTAGAACCCGGGGATATGCAAATGCACCTGCAGCGCAGACACACGTTAATGGGATGCAATGATAATGAGTATTCAAAACAATGCAATGCAAGCAACATGCAACGGGGACCAAGTGCTATAGCTGAGAAGCCTGGACTATATCAAGAGTCTCAGATAGACCCTCCAATACTCATCAATCCCTGGTCTCAGATAGACCTAATACAAAGCTCCAACATCAGTCTCTGATAGACCGATAATATAACCCCAACTGGTCTCTGACAGACCTCAAACCATAACTCGGACTGGTCTCTAATAGACCTCATAATATAACTCCAACCGGTCTCTGACAGACCTCAGAACCATCCATAAATACCCAGGATCTCTGATCAAGAAATAACCGGTATCTGAAGGTCTAGTTACCTGCATAACCCCAAACCCTCTCACAGGTGGACGTCCTAGTAACTGACAAAGGTATGGCATCCTATGCGGTCGTCGGTGTCACAGACTTTCAGGGTTGATGATACGATTCCCAGAAGGAGTGGCATCATCAAATCCTGAAGAGGCCTCACTTAGCCAACTTCCAAATGATCGGTCCCCAGAGTCGACAATCCAACTAACCAGCAACCCGAGCCACCCAAAGGGCAGGACAGGAGGCCAACCAGAAGAACCTCGTTTGAGTGTAGATTTCGCGGGACACTAGGACATGCAAAGCACGTGCGCGCCCACTAATCTCTACTCTAAATCTAGGTGCACTCAAGCCCAGGTCCGGCTTATCTCTCAATCATAGAACACCCGTCACACCCCATAATACAGCAATAATAATAATAATAAAATGCTGAAATGTAAATACAGAAATGTAAATCCATACAAATTCCTCGACGGGCAAACAAGCGCTAGGATTGACTCTCTAAAGGGACGTTGGATCCCAAATGTATAAGAACTATCGCAGTCCTTAGCAGCCAGGGGACGTTGGATCCCCAGCAGAGTCGCCAGCTGTCGCTACTGCGAAAATCGGCGCCGGCTGACAGAAGAGTCGCCACCGTGCATTATTTATCCCAACGGAGGGAAAGGAAACGCTCTAAGTAAACCTCGCGAAAAACGGGAAGAGGTATGGTCATCGCAACTAAAACCTGGGTTCGGGAGTCGGTTACGCAAGGGGAAGGTATTAGCACCCCTCACGTCCATCGTACTCGATGGGATCCACGCTTGCTTGGTTTGTACGGATTACACTTCTATCTAAACTAAAGGATGAGGTCTGAAAAGAAAAGAAAACTTGACTCAGCAAAGCATCGCACTTTATGCCTACGTATTCCCGTCTGGAACGAGAAATCAGAGTCAACGTAGTTCGCCTAACTACGGGTGAAGGTGGGTGAGGGTTGCTCGCTAGGATATCGCATCCTATGCCTACGTACTTCCACACTGCATGGAAGATCAGAGCAAACGTAGTTCGGGCTACGCACGACACAAGCTGTTCAAGTGTCTTTTATGAAAAATCTCACCTTAAACAAGGGTTTTCTTATTGCAAAAAAAGGTTGATGTTTGTTCAAATCTTTTGACGGAAGAAATGAATTAATCTCTGTTATAACCTTTATTAGTGTTTTTCTGTTGTTTTGAAGGAAGAAGAGATGACACTCTACAAATCCTAGGATTAAAAAAGGGGGTAAAAAATCTACCCTAATGTTATCATGCATGGGTTAACACCTGATGTCTATCATGCTCCTCTCTGGCGCAGAGAGAAACAGAGATCCTAAGGGAATAGACGGAAACAGAAACAACAGATATATACAATAAAGCAGTAAAATTCATGGATGCAACAGTACAAGCGAGGCAAGGGAGTCCCACTCCCTCGAACCTAGAAAACAATAGGCAAAAGTGAACAGGATTCACTTTCAACCCAACAAGCTAGACAACAAAAAATACAATCCGGGAAATTCACACAATACATCAAAAATTAAACAGCAAAAGCTAAACAGCAAAGCAGTCTTCATCAGCATCAGCAACTATCTTCAAGTCAATATCAGCTATCCACAGGCTTCAAGCAAGCATCAGACTTTATCTTCAATCTCCCAATGGTTTTTCTTCAAGTCCTAATCTCCAAGCTGAGAAAATCAATCACAAGAGTAAACTGGGTGTTAAGCAATTAGTTGACCACCAAGGGTGGCAAACAGCCTGCTATCAACACAAAGAATATTTCTCTCAAGAGTTCTATCCCTCAGACATTAGCACCAAGCCTTCCAAAGGAAGGGGGTGAGTGTCTTAGAGAGACTCTGTATCACATAGAAGAATGGAGGCAATCAAGACCTTCCATGTTTGAGAATCAAGTTGGCTACTCTAGAGCTCTGCCTAACTCCTATGTCCTACAAACTTCAGCAGCCACCAGCAAGAGATACTCCTCATTAGCTCTGGAAATTGGTCTTCATTCTCTGATCTTCAACTGGGCTTCATCATCACAGGTCTCCAGCTCCCCCCAAATCCCAAACAAACCCAATACCCCACACAGACAAAAAGATAACCCTAAAGAGGGCACACCACACAATTAATCAAATATAAGCAATATACTAATAGCAGTAGGGGAATCTTAATATTTTCTAAGGGATCTATCCTATACCTATAACCCCTATAGTCCCATACCCCAAAAACCAAATGAAAATTCCTAAAAGAATTAATCTATTTCACCTACGCTCACTTAAAACCCTAATTTTGATCACACTAATCACAATTAACCAAATCACCTAAAAATTAATCCTAAAATTGTGAATTAAATTTCATGTACAAGTTTAAGTCCTATACTAATCACTCTAAAAAGAATGAACCCTAAATCTAAGGGGACCTATGAGAACTAAAATTAACAAATTTGAGCACTAAACTAAACTTAATAAAATGCTATTTACAAGAAAAATGCATAAAAAATAGTAAAAACAAAATAAAATGCCAATTTTATTATTTGGTATTTTTCTAGACAGAATTATGGACCTATAGCAAAAAGAACCAATTAAAACTAAGCTATTTTCAATTTTATATGATTTTTTAAAGACATTAAAAATATTAAAGGAATTAAAATCACAAAATAGAAATAAAAGGGGAGGGGGGTGCTATCAGCATACACGCCTAGTTCAAATATCAGGTGGGCCAGACATGGTGGGGTGTGAAAAGAAAATGGGATAGGCCCATGTAACTAATCAGAAAAATAAAAAAACCAAGAATGCGCTGGGTGGTGTAGAACTCAAGGTTTCACATGCATTCCTTAGTGGGCTTCCAAGAGGGTGTGTGAGTAGCAACTCTGAATAAGCCCATGAGTCAGAAAAAGCAAAAAGAAAAGGGATGCGTGCAGGGGGGTGTGGAAAGGAGTGATTTCATGTTTTAATTGACTTGGGCTTTTGAGTGGGGGTGGGAAAAGAAAACTGATTTAAGCCCAAGCAATTCATTTAGCAAAACGACGCGTTTTGCTGTTTAACTTCTCCCTCCAACTCTTATTTAATCTGGACCGTGGATTAGATGGAATAGTCAATGGATCCAATGGTAGTATCATCATCTTCTCCAACCAGCCATTAGGGTTTCTAAAACTCTAGTCCATGCGCATAACTTCCACTCCCTATATCTCCCTCGTTCCGCCATGAAATAACACGATCCAAAGACCAAAAGAACTCCCCTCCTCACACTCTACAAGACTATGGCCATAGATTCTCCTAAAACACAACCAATAAATAAACACGATGGAAGAAAGTTCTGGTACCACTTGAATTTCATCTGATATGCATGATCACCTTCCTTGTTGAAACTAACCTGGGATACTCTACATGTTATGGGGATCATTCTAAACTAAAGAACTAAGATTGTAGTACACTAATACACGAGTTCTTGATCCTAAAACAGAAATGGCCATGGAACCAAGCCTCAAGAACAACCCTCAAACTATTCATGATTCATCCTCTAATGGTCTCTATCACATATACCCTAACAACATGATCTAAAACTGAATAAATAAGGAGATTCGAAGAGAAATGCATACCTTGCAAGTGATGATGACTATGGTGGTTCCCCTTCAATTCAAGCCTTGATGCTTGCTTCGAGTGATCTTCAATGGATGCTAGTCCTTCTGTTTGCACTGGCTCTTGCTCAAACTTCTTGAATCACCCTAGCCACTCCTTCATGCAACTTGGAGTGAAGCTTTGGATCTCATGAACCAGCCACGAATTCCTCTCACTCTTGTTTGCCAATTGCTCTATGATGATGATGGAAGATGATGGAAACAAGAACTATGATGATTGATGAAGTTTTAATGGAGTTTGAGATCAAAATGCAACATGGATGAAGGAATTCAAACTATGGTATGCAAGCACAATCAATCACCAACCCCTGCATGGATCCACTCTAGGGCATATATAGATGTCAAAAGAAACATCTAGAAGTTTTGAGAACCTTCCAAGAAGTTTCTAGAACTTCTCATGCAATGAGATTTTCAACTTTTCTATTTTTAGTAAATCCCATGAGATCTCATGATAACCATGCAATTCTCCTTAAAATCCCCTTATATGAGATGGTAAAATGAAAACAAGGCATTTCAAGTCATTTTAAGGCTTTGGCAAGCTTTTCCTTTTGGTACCTTAAAATGCAAGAATCAAATTTACAAAGGAAGTCCAATTTTTAAGCCTAAACTCAAAACTGTGGCTAAACCATTGTTTTCAAAATGTTGATTCCAATCAAAATCACCTATCATATGCCCCATTTTGGATTTGTAGATCCTTCAAACCAAAATTTCATTTAAACTTTTTTAACTTATAAGCCATTTTCAAGTCATTTGCACCACTTTTAAAATTCCATGCTCTAAGCTTTTCCAAACTTTCACACCTTATTTTCTAGCCTTAAAATCCCATTTTGAACAACTTTGATGTTGTGAAGTTTTTCATTTGAAGCTCCCTTGTATGAGTTTTAGGCATAGGCTAAGAATGACCTGTAATCCTCAAATGACCAAAATACCCTTTGCTTGCCAAGACCATAAGTAGAGTTCCACAAATCATATGAAGGCATACCATACCATTCTAGAAATCTAAGACAATAAGGAACAATTCTCATGTTGTCCAGAAATCCATTTGAAGTACCCTTGAAAGTCAAAAGTTGCTTGGAATACAGACAATTTTCATAGACAAATTTCAGTGCCCTCAGATGACTTGTAACTTGCAAGAGCCATAACTTGAGTTCTACAAATCATCTTGATGACTTACACCACTCAAATTAAAGCTATGAAGATAATCTACAAGTTTCATGTGGACCAATAATTCATATGAAGCTTTCATCTTGAGTTACACTGCTTTGAAGTTTGACCTAAATCAGGGGATTTTACACTGAAACCCTAATTTAGTAACTCCAATTCTCCTTGACTCCTCTTGATTTTTCTTTATCACAACATCATATCCATATCCATATAGCAAATAATGAATCCCACATTCTTCAAATGATCCTTGATGCCCTTCAAAACACTTCTTTGACCTAGAGTTGACCCAGTGTTGACCCTAGTTGACTGACTTCAACTGAGGCTCTTGCAATCATTCAAATGACTTGGTTCTCCTCAAAAATGATTCTCTAGACTCTTCATAACATCCATACACACCTCATACTCTTGGCTCATAGCTCACATTTCCTCTGATGATCCCCAACTAGCCTCAAGATAGGAGAGAATTCACTGATCAACCTGGCAGCTCTTCAAAGCTCAAATTCTCCTCTGATGACCTGAGTAGTCTTGACTATGAATGAAACCCTTGGATATACCTCTTGAGATAAGAATAGCACTTGATTCCCTGATTAAGATAGCTTTCTCATGCTATGCAATGCAGATGAATACACTATGCACATGATGACAATGCAAATGACTAGGAAATTGAAACATAAACCTAGGTTAGAAAAGGTTGGGCAAATTTTGGGGTGCAACAGCTGCCCCTATTCAAGCGACTTGGACCCGACTGGATGAAGAGCGCGCAACTTTCATACATTCGAGGTACGAGACGGTTGAATACGAAAGAACCCGGAAATTTGCCAACCGCAAAAATAAATTGCGAAACGACTACTGCTTGAGAAAAACCCTGGGAACTTGGATTCTGTCATCACGGCAACAACTAGCCATCCATCTGTCAAATAATCTGATGTTGTCCGCAGACCACTCCATTCCGAAGAAATGAGCATACACCACAAGAAACTGTTGATATCACCTATCAACCTCTGTTGATCTCACTTATCAACCTCTGTTGATCTCACTTATCAACCTCTGTTGATCTCACTTATCAACCTCTATTGATCTCACTTATCAACCTCTGTTGATCTCACTTATCAACCGAGCACACGCTAACCAGCGGGAGAATATTGACTTCACTTGTCATGTTGACTTCACTGATCAACCTTTCGTATCCTGAAGAAATGAGCGAACGCTTTGACCAAACGGGACAATGTCCGAAGACATAAACAACCGACCCTGCGGGGAAATGAGAAACTTAACCAAGCAACTCTGAGGGGACAATTCTGACGACTACCGTCAAACACCTGCTGGGGGATTGGGAACTTAACCAAGCACCCTCGTTGCAAAATACGAGGAATTTAACGAAACAACTCCTGTAGCAAGCTCCCTGCTGGGGACAATGAGGGACTTAACCAAGCAACTCACTAACGTAACACCCTGCTGGAGCACCTAACTCTGTTGGGGAATTGCGGGTAACCACCAAAAACTCTGCATTACCATCTTATAACGCTGAATCCACAGCATCCTGAGAAAGACTTAAATGGAGGAATACAAGCAACTTAACCAAGCGACTTGTCAACGAATACTCTGACGGGGAATACGAGGAAATTAACCAAGTATCTCGTTGACGAGCACCCCGCTGGGGATTAAATCTCTATTGGGGAAACTGTGGGTAACCACCCAGAAATTGCATTATGCCATCTCTACAGCAACCTGAGAAAGGACTCGGCTGGGGAGAAAGAGAATTGCTTGACCAAGCAACTCTGCTAGGGGGAACATGACATGACGAACACGATCACTGCATGCCCGGCGCAACCCTCTGTAATAAGACTTCATGAAGTTGGCTTTTCATGTTTTTTGCATGATTAAGTTCCATGATGCAAGCACATCTTAAGATAAGAAATTGAAAGAGCTACAAGAACAACTTCAATTTCCTCATGACTGAATTAATGCTCGTACTACTCCCATTTTAAATGTTTATATTATACAACTGTTCATGGTCATCAAAGTAATTTAGATTACAACAATAATGGATTATAGGAGCATTCTACACTTTATTGATATGTGAGCAATTCGGTAATTATGTATAACAAGTCCTAATCCTAAGCTATCCCATACATCGTCCCCCTTTGTGCCATTCATACTTTCCACCTTGAGTGAAAGGACACTGTGTATTGATCCACTTGAGTGTATACCTGTAACAGACAATGACAAGTTAATTACACTGCATGAATCTGTTGGTGTTCCCTCACGTTAGATATGTTGCAGAAGAGGATATAAAAGCATGACTTTACCTTTAAAATCCGACTCCTACAGAATTTAGCATCGGTTAGGCTACTGCTAACGTTTCCTGCAAATAGAAGCATAGGCACGGTTAATCGACCGCCAAGTATGAAGTCCACAACGCAAGGATTAAGTCCTCAGTTTGACAGGAAAATCAGACATTTACCAAAAAGCAAAACCAACATTTGAAACTTGTTCATAAATCTTCAATTTTCATAGTCACAATCATTGGAACAACCGTTAATTGCATCTTTTCCATTATGCTTTACTCTTCAACAACAACAACATCACACTCTTTCAGTTTCATCATAATCTTCAGGTCCATCAGTCATAATTCCAGTGTTTTTACCAGGTTTTAAGTTGTGATTGTTATGCTAGAGACATCAGAATCCCTTATGTTGCAACCTAGATAGCTGAGGCCTATAGTCTTTAGTGTTTGGAGAAGTGGAGGATAGACGCCGCGACTTAAGGGCTGAACGTGTAAAATGGAAGCTGCAAAGCATTACAGGAAGCAGATGCAGAGCCTGCAGGAGAAGAATAACAATGTCTAAGTGAGCTTTCAAAACAGAGGTTGCATAGATGAGTTCAAACTGCCATTAGGAGCAGAAATTACTTGAAGGGAGACCATTCGCATCTTAACCATCCATAAGCATTGACCTGCATAACACACATACACAGAAGGCAGCCAAGAGATCAAAACTCTACAACATACAAAGCACGATTAAACCTAATTGAGAAAGGCACGAGTTATAAGAGCAAAACAGAGCAAGAGTTAAACTACAACACTGTCATCACCATTACGATACGACACCCTTGCGCCAGGAGATTAAACTTAAGGTGCAGACTGAAATGCGCCAATGAAGCCAAACACCATCATCAAGTACATGAGAAAATAGAAAAACAATGTTAGATACACATCCAATATGACCTGAAAATAAGAAGTAGAGATTGAAGGAATGGAAGGAGAAACGACAACCTTGCCCTCCTTCACTCACGTGGTTGCAACTGCTAACAACATGCCCTACATTCAGTTTGTTTGCAAGAGAGACATTTGATTTGATCCTCATCATCACCAACACCTTCATGGGAACCTTCATCAGAGAACCACCGAGCGTATCGGTTGGAGTTCGTTGCAAACACATCAGATGCTAAGAACTGAGTTGGCACCACCCTGGGCTGTTTATCTTCCCTGGCCCAAAACCATCGCTATCTACACTTGCCAAATCCCAAATCCGGAGTTAGTAAAGGAATATACAAAGATTCAAATCAAATCTTCAGAACAATGAATCTGGACAAACCATGACATTAAACACGATTGATCCAAATATCACATATTGGGATTTCTCTCATTAACAAGTATCAATGGAATCAAACGAAAAAGGAAAGATTTCAAATATTTGCCTAGACTAAAAAGGAAAATTCAAATCAACATTCAAAACTGATTTAATCAGTTTTCAAATCGAAGATCCTCAATTGAAGCCTATAAAAGGAGACCTAAGAGATGAGGAAGGGGATCGAAAAATCATCACAAAACCTATTTTCTTAAACCTAATAGATTAAGAAGAAAAGCACTTATCTCTCCTGTTGACGAAGCCATCGCACACCGCCGCGAGTCCAACAGACGAGACATCCGTTCTCGTCATCTCTAACGCCGCCGCTACCACCAACCTTCGGTAACTCCCTATCCTTATCCATGACATTGATTTATTGATGCTTCTGGTTTGATTTCAGGTTTGAAACATGGAGGGAGATGATGAATGAAGGAAATCAATCACGACCGGGAGAGAAGAGAGGAAGATGGGAATACCAGGGAGTCGATTTGGGGAAACGAAAGGGGCTAGGGTTTTCTCTGCGTGCCTTTTCATTTTCATATTGCAGCCACCTCTTTGCACACACTCACCACGCGTTTAATCTCTAACCACCGTTAATCACCCTAATTCACCCTTTAATCTGTTTTTTATTTTATTCATTTTAATCAGTTTTATTAACTCTTTTTTTCTCTAATCAAACCTTTAATCTGCATTTTCTTTGATTTAATTAACTAGTTGATCAATCCTTTTTTAAATAAGTCAATAACCATTTATTAATAAAAATAAATTTTATCTTTTAATTTATTTATTTAAGTAGCCTTTTAATAATTCATACTATTTAATAATTTATTTGTTTTATCTTTTAAATCCAATTTAATCAACCTTGTAATTTTCCTTATCTTAATTTAAAAACTCTTTTCTTAAATCCTATTAATTCATATTAATATATTTTGCTAAACTTTCTTAATTTAATAAACTTTTTAAATAAGTTTCGTTCCCTATAATAATAAAAACTTTTTAATAATAAATTACACCTATTTATCGATCTATTTAATTAGTAATTAAACCTTTAGTATTTAATTAACTTTTAGAAATAAATGGTAAGAACACCTTTTATTTGTTTCATATTAATTTAATATTAACTCTTAATAATAGCCATGAAAATAAATTATTTCACCTAAGTTTTTATAATAAAAATAAATCATTATAGCATTTTATTTAAAACCTTAGAATTTAATTTATATTTAATCCCAGCTAAAATCAACATCTCGCTTAAAATTAACCAGCTAAAATCAACTCACAGCGTAAAATACAATCTAATCGTGCACCCCACTTCACAAGTCACTCTCACACACTTCAGCGCTTTCATGCGTATGTGCATGCTTTACTTATTCGCCCTTTATTATTTCCGCAATTTATTTTACAAGCAATTTTCATTATCGCAATTTATATTTCCGCCTTGCATTTCGTCCAAAGGAAAAAACCTACACATGATTCAACACTTGTGTGTAGTGCACATCATTTGCATCATTCTCCCCTACGATCCTTGATCCCATTCAAGTTGATCTTTTAGGGCAGATCCTACCCCATAGGAAGGACCTTTTCTTTACAACATAGGAAAACAAAAAAATTTAAACAAAATATTCAAACACAATAGAGAAAGATGTTAATCATCTTAAGCGAGATAGAATCTCCACCCCACATCAATACAATCAATATGTAGGGACTTTGCCTTAAGAGAGATAGAGGCGTACTCGTCGATCTATATCTGAGTACTTGAACCCTTCTCTTAAGACGATGCAAAGACTATTTTCCTACAATTTGTGGCGGTTAAATCTCCCTTAAAATGACAACTCATCTTTTCTCCTAAAATCAATCAATCAACTATCCTAAACTCGTAGGAACTTTGACCACAGTCAAAGAACTCCTCAAACCCTTTAGAGGAATTACAAATACTCTGATTCCACTCCCGTAAGGATATGTAGGCATAAGATGCGATATCTTATCGAGTATACTTAGAAATAAACCCCTAGGTCTTTTATACCTTAAGCAGATAAAACCTTAGCAAATAAACAAACATAAAACAAGAGGTTCCTGTAGAGTACTACAGAAACTTAGGATGCTAGTACCTTCCCTAAGTTTAACCAACCCCCGAACCTAAAACTCTCTAAACCTTGCATTTGCATTGCATTGTGGGAATTTCGATCTTTATCCCTTCCTTTGGACAAATCAAAGTTCGGTTGCAAATGAATAAGATTCAAGTTAATCAATAGCTTGACATTCGAATTTCACCGCGACAGAAATGGCGACTTCACTGGGGACGCCTCAGTGGGTTTCCCTATCTTGTTTCTACTTGTTTATTGCTTTATATTTGTTATTTGTATAATTGTTTACTTGTTTTTGGGTTGATACTTTTGAGTAGTGAGACAAAGTCCTACACCCGGACTTGAGTGAACTTAAGATAGGATAGTGATATATTCAAAGAGGCTTATAGGGGGTGGAATCCCGACCAAGCTGACTTGAAAATCACGCTCAATTAAGGCCCTCTCGAAAGTTGTATTGTTGAACGAGTTCTTAATCGTGAAAACATGCACCATATTCGATGTTGGAGCCTATGATATTGAGGACCTTAGTTACCTTAACCCCACTTTGGCCTTTATTAGGATGTAGTGCGGGGCTATGAGGGGATACCCCCCAAAATAGTGCTACGCGATGCTACACTCAAAAGAAGTTCTCTTGAGAATATTATTAACCACTGAGTACTTGAGAAGTTGATAATATCCGAAAGATGGGCTAATGACTTTGGGAACCTTGTTAAAACCTTGTTCTGCAGGTACAATCAACCTTTATCCACAACCTTTGGGAATGGGTATACCCTTGCTCCATGCTCGTTGCAAACCTAGGGTCCCTCTTTGTTTGTTTATCTTTGTGCATCTATGTGTTTACTTGTGTTTGTTGCATTCATAAAACATCATACCGCATTGGACTTCATGGGATTTACTTTTTTTTTATGAACATTGTAGGGCACTATGGATCCCAACAGAATACACACTTTGAAATACACTTTTAAAAGTCCCAAATTGGATGACCTAAAGGAGTTGGTGACCTTGATTGAAGACCAAGGGAAGTTCAAGAGCAAAAATGGGAAGCCGATATCTTTATTAAGTCACCAAGTAGACGAAGGGCTTCTTTCCACTTTATTGCAATTTTATGATCCGCTTTATCATTGTTTTACGTTCTCAGACTTTCAGCTATTGCCTACATTGGAAGAGTACTCCTTTTTGGTTGGTCTACCTATCCTAGAAGAATCTCCTTTCCCTTTCTTGGAGAAGGACCCTGAGGAAAGAGATATTGCTAAGGCTCTTTATCTAAAGGTATCTGACGTCAAAGGAAACTTAATTAGTAAAGGTGGTATTTTTGGTTTGACCACGAAGTTCCTAATCAGTAAAGCTATGTTCTATGCCGATTATACGAATAAGATTCCATTCGAGGCAATCTTCGCCTTACTTATCTATGGAGTGTTCTTGTTCCCAAGTTTCGAAGGGTTTGTCGACCTTAATGCTATCAAGATCTTTCTAAAGAATAATCCAGTACCGACTCTGTTGGGTAATACCTATCACTCTATACATCTCCGAAATCTTTATGGTGGGGGAATGATTACTTGTTGTGTACCCTTACTCTACAAGTGGTTTATTTCGCACTTACCGAGGTCTAATTCCTTTTTGAAACTCGATGGAGGGCTTTGGTCTCCGAAAATTATGGCATTGACCCACTCAGACATTGTGTGGTACAACCGAGCGTATGATGGGACTTTAATTATTGATGGTTGTGGTGATTTTTCTAATGTACCGTTACTTAGTTTTAATGGAGGGATCAGTTACAATCCAGTCTTAGCTCATCGATAGTTGGGATTTCCGTTGAAGGAACCACCTAAGAGTGTTCAAGTGGAGAGCATTTTCTTTAGGGATGACAAGGAACTTCGAGATAAGATTCTAGCCGCCTGGAAACATTTGCGTAAGCAAGGGAAGAAAAGCCTTAGGAAACTTAATTGTGTGTCCTTGGAGCCCTACCTTCAGTGGGTCAGAAAGAGAGCAATCAAGCTGAAGATGCCCTATTCTCGTCAAGATCCTATACCTCCGAGAAGGGAGCCCACTTATGTCTTTATGTTCGAAGCTGAGAAGTTAGAGGTTGCTTTGAGGAAATCGCAACGCGAGTTAGAGTCATGGAAGAATAAGTATCAAGTAGGGGTTGCTGAGAACGTTGAACTTTAGAAACATAAGGATGAACTTCAGAAACAAAAGGATGAACTTCAGGAGCAGCTACAGTTGAAGGATAAAGAATTACTTCCTTGTCAGAAGAGGAAAGTCATGGAGGATTTATTTTTCTCTGACCCACAATGTACTATTTGGAAGCTGATTGTGGACAACCTTATCCATGAGAAGACCCAGTTAGAAGAGGAGCTCAAGCGGCGGAATTCAGAACTTCTTTAGGGCTTTCATTAGCTTTTATTTAGCTATTTATTTGGGACTTTTAAAAGCAATTATTTGTAATCCGTTTCAAAGTTAATAAAACATTTTTCTTTTACCGCAATGTTTATAAATAGTTGGGATCCCATGAAGTCCTACTCATCTTGCATTGCATTCTGTTGCACCCTAAAATTTTCTCAACCTTTTCCAATTGGTTTATGTTTCAATTACATTAGCATTTGCATATAGAGTCATGTACATAGTCTAATCATCTGCATAGCATAGCATAGCAAATCATCCAACAGGGACCAATCATTATTCTCATCTCTATGAGCCTATCAAGAGATTATTATTCTAATCCAATATCCTTCAAGTCATCAGCAAGAATTTGAAAGCTGGAAAGTCAATGGATCAAGCAGTGCATCTATCTCCTATCTGAGGGTATCTGAGGATCAACAAGGAAGGTGTGAGATGTGAATTGAGCATGGAGAGTATCTAGACATCATGGGAGACTTAGAAAGTCATTTGGAGAGGGAGACAAGTCATTGGTGTGATCACAAGAATTGTAATTGAAGACAGTCAACTAGGGCTTCATTTGGGTCAACCCTGGGTCAACTCTAGGTCAACTGATTGATTGAAAGGCATTAAGGGCTATTGGAGAGATGTGGGGTTCATTATTTGACATTAAGAATAAGGATATGGTGATATGTCAAGAATAAATCAAGAGAAATCAAGGAGAAGAGGAGTTTCTAAATTAGGGTTTCTGTGTAAAATCTCCTAATTTAGGTCAAATTTCCAAGCAAGATAAGTCAAAATGCAAGCTTCAAATGGATCCTTGGTCAACATGAAACTTGTATAGGATCTTAAGACCTTTAATTTTAGTGGTGTAAGACATCAAGGAGATTTATAGAACTCAAGTTATGGTCCTTGCAAGTTACAGGTCATCTGGGGTATCTGAAATTTGGTCTGTGAAAGTGACTTGACTTCCAAGCAATTTTTACCCCTCAAGGAGATTTCAAATGAACTTCTGGTAAACATAAGAGTTGTTCCTCATTGTCTTAGCTTTCTATAATGGTATGGTATGCCTTCATATGATTTGTGGAACTCTACTTATGGTCTTGGAAAGCAAAGGGTATTTTGGTCATCTGAGAATTACAGGTCATTTCAAGCCTATGCCCAAAACTCATACAAGGAAGCTTCAAATGAAAAACTTCACAACATCAAACTTGCTCCAAATGACATTTTGAGTCTAGAAAAGTGACCATGAAAGATTGGAAAGACTCATAACACAAGGTTTCGAAATTGGTGGATTTAATGAATAAAAAATGACCTAAAAATGAGATTTTTCATAGTTTGGCCAAATGAGGTGAAATTATAGGTCATTTTAATTGGAAAAATCATTTTGAGAACATTGGAAAAAGTGGAATTTTGAGTTTGGTTCAAGTTTTGAAAGATATGCATGGTTACTTACAATGAAAGTTACATAATCCAAAATGCAAGGAAAGAGTGCATGGGAAGCTTCTCCAAACTTCTAGGACTTTCTAAGCTCATGTATATATTGTGTTGAAGAGCTTCATGCCATGGTTGGTGAATCACATTGCTCATAACACCAAGTTTCACACAATTTTTCCAACTTGCAAAAGCTTTTCAAACTACCTCAAATTTTCACCAATTTTCACAATTCTTGATTGGATCATCATCACCATCACTCATAGATCAGAATTCATACAAGGATTGGGTAGAATTGGAGAGGGATTGTGCTGTTCAAGTGAATCATCCAAGAAGCAAGAATTCTTCAATCACAAGATCCAAGAGGTTTGAGTCAGAATTTCTGCATACAGAATCAAGAATTGGTAGTGTGGATCAAGTTCCAATCATTGCAAGCATTGGATCAAGAGGATTCAGCACCTGTTTTCACCATCATACCAGGTTGGTATCTTCCTTCGAATTGCATGATTTAGTTAGAATTATAGGGAATTGTTAGCATAGAAATGTTAGGATAAGTTAGATGACTGATTTTAGTGAGTTTGGAGAGGTTTCATGATGATTGACCATGGTGTGCACAAACTGTTGGAGCTTGTAACTCATAGGTTATGGCACGAGAATCTTGAATGAGTAGCTCATGATGATCAGCATAAGATGTGGATTAGTTTGGGGGCAAGAATTAGAGAGAATTGGGAGGTTTGATCACAGGTGATATTGATGGATTCAGACTGTTATGCTCATCGGGTTCTATTGTGGAGTGAGTTTTAGAGGGAGATATGGTTATGGTCACGTAGAGGGAAGAAATTAGAGTAATTTTGCTTTTGGAATCGTGTGATTTCATGGTGCATGGAGGGAGAACATAGAACTTGAAGATGCATGCATGGTTAGGGTTTTCATGGCTTAGGGTTTGCTGGAGGTTGAAGACAACTTGTGAGCCACACGATCTTGACATGGACTTTGACTGGGGACTGAATCCAACGGCCACGATTAAAAGAAAACACGGAGGGAAATTCAAATGGTGCAACGCACCGTTTCATTTAAATCCATCTGATGGGCTTTGGAATTGCTTGCTATTGCCACCCCCAGACCAAGCCCAATCCCAATTATAACTAGATTAATTGCTATTGGCACCGTTCTGAGTTTTTTTATTTTTGATTGAATTTTCTGATGCATATGGGCCCAGACGTGCTTGCTATGCGCGCCCCCAGTCTGGGCCCAGTTTGTTGTTTTAACTAATTTTCACTACTTTCTGCACCCCATTCCATTTAATTCACATTTTATTTTCTTTCAAAAATATTAATTCTTTAAAAATTCATAAAAAATAGAAAAATGCTAGTTTTTAATTGGTTGTTTTTTCACATTGTTCATAATTTTGTCAAGAAAAATATCACATAAAAAAAATTAATATTTCATTTTATTTTTATATTTTTAGCATATTTTTCTTTTAAATAGCATTTTAAGTAGTTTATTTTTTACACATGAAATTGTTAATTTTAGTTTGAATAGATGCTTTACTATTTTTAATCCATTCTTTTTAGGTTGATTAGTAGATAATGTTAGCTTGTATATAAAATTTAGTTCATATTTTTAGGACTTATATTTTAGGTGATTTGTTTAGGTGTGAATAACATGATCAAAACTAGGGTTTAGGAGATAACATAGGTGAATTAGTTCATTTCCCTTAGGAGTTAGAGATTGAATTTTTGGGGTATGGGACTATAGGGATTATGGGTAGTTAATAGATCCCTTTAGAAAATATTATGATTCCCCTACTGATATTAGTATACTGTCTATATTTGCTTGACTGGTGTGGTGTGCCCTCTCTGGGGATTATGATTTGTCTGTGTGGGTATTGGGATTGCTTGGGGATTGGGAGAGCTGAAGACTTGTGATGATGAAGCCATTGGAGATCAAGAGATTGAAGTCCAACTTCCAGAGTTGATGAGGGGATTCCTTTGCTGGCAGCTGAGGAGTGTAGGGTTTAGGAGCTAGGCAGAGCTCTAAAGTAGCAAGCTTGATTCTCAAACATGGAATGCCTTGTTTGCACCCATTCTTTCTCTATGATTCAAAGTCTCTTTCAAATATCCACCTCCTTCCTTTGGAAGGATCAGTGAATGTATTTGAAAGATAGAACTTTTGAGAGAAAATTGTCTGTATAATGTTAACAGTTAATGAACCACCCTTGGTAGGTAATTGACTGTCTAACATTCATTCACTTCATCTTGTTGACTGATGTTCATTCTGAAGATTGAGACTAGAAGAAAAGCCATTGCAGATGGAAGACTGATAATCAGAGACCTTGCTTGAAGCCTGTGGAGATGGAGATTGATGCTTGCTGAATGCTTGTAGCTGTTTGGAGATGACTTGAAGCCAGATGTTGATGCAGAGCTGCTGTGGCTGTTTTTTTTAGCTGTTTAATTTCTGATGTATTGATTGGTTTTCTTGACTGTATTGTTTGTTGTTTAACCTGTTGGGTTGAAAGTGAATCCTGTTCACTTTTGCCTATTGTTTTCTAGGTTCGAGGTTGAGTGGGACTCCCTTGCCTCGCTTGTATTGTTGCATCCAGGCAATTTACTGCTTTACTGTATATATCTGTTTCTGTTTCCGTCTATTCTCTTAGGATCTCTGTTTCTCTCTGTGCAGGATAGGAGTATGATAGACACTAGGTCTTAACCCATGCATGATAACATTAGGTTAGTTTGATTCCCTTCGCAACCATAGGTTAGAGTTCTGTCTCTTCTTTCTCAAAACAAACAGAAAAACACGATAAATATTTCAAACACAATAAAAGACACTTCTTCCGTAAAAGAATGTGAACTCATCAAGACGTCATTTTTGTCCGCTTGGACCAATAATCAGAAAAACCTTTTTTCAGAAGGAATAAAATCAATCAAGACAGACTTGTGTCGTACGTAGTCCGAACTACGTTTGCTCTGATCTTTCATGCTGTATGAAAGTACGTAGGCATAGGATGCGATATCCTAGCGAGCAACCTTCCCCTCCTTTCCCGTAGGTAGGCGAACTACGTTGACTCTGATTTCTCGTTCCAGACGGGAATACGTAGGCATAAAGTGCGATACTTTGCCGAGTCATTTTATTTTCTTTTAACCCTTGACCCTGTAGAGTAGATAGAAATAACAATCCATACCCGAAAACAAGCGTGGATCCCGTCGAGTACGACGGACGTGAGGGGTGCTAATACCTTCCCCTTGCGTAACCGACTCCCGAACCCAGGTTTTGGTTGCGATGACCATACCTTTTCCCGTTTTTTGCGAGGTTTACTTCGAGCGTTTCCTTTCCCTCCGTTGGGATAAATAACGCACGGTGGCGACTCTTCTGTCAGCCGGCGCCGATTTTCGCAGTAGCGACAGCTGGCGACTCTGCTGGGGATTCAACGTCCCCTGGCTGCTAAGGACTGCGATAGTTCTTATGCATTTGGGATCCAACATCCCTTAAGAGAGTCAATCCTAACGCTTGTTTTCCCGTCGAGGATTTTGTATGGATTTATATTTCTGACCTTTATTTTCAGCATTATATATATTGATTATTATTGCTGTATTGGGGTGTGACGGGTGTTCTATGATGGAGAGATAAGCCGAACCTGGGCTTGAGTGCACCTAGAATTAGAGTAGAAAGTAGTGGGCGTGTGCCGGCTTTGCTTGCATTAGTGTCTCATGAAATCTACACTCGGACGAGGTTCTTCTGGTTGGCTTCTTTTTCTACCCTTTGGGTCGAAGGGGTTGTTGGTCAGCTGAATTGTCGACTCCGGGAACCGATCATTTGGAAGTTGGCTAAGTGAGGCCTCTTCAGGATTTGATGATGCCACTCCTTCTGGGAATCGTATCATCAACCCTGAAAGTCTGTGACGCCGACGACCGCATAGGATGCCGTACCTTTGTCAGTTACTAGGACACCTACCTGTGAGAGGGTTTGGGGTTATGCAGGCAACTAGACCTTCAGACTACCGGTTTGTTTCTTGATCTGAGATCCTGGGTATTTATGAAGAGTTCTGAGGTCTGTCAGAGACCAGTTAGGGAGTTCTGAGGTCTGTCAGAGACCAGTTGGAGATATGATCTGAGGTCTGTCAGAGACCAGTTAGGGTTATGTTGTGGGTCTATCAGAGACCAGTATTGGAGCTTTGTTTTAGGTCTATCTAAGACCAGGGTTTGAGGACTTCTGGAGAGTTTATTTGAGACTTCTTGATATGGTTCAGGCTTTTTCAAGCCACGGCATTTGGTCCCTGTTGCATGTTACTTGCATTGCATTTTTTGCATACCCATTATCATTGCATCCCATTAACGTGTGTCTGTGCTGCAGGTGCATTTGCATATCCCCCGGTTCTAGTGCCCGGACTTCTGAGTATTGATCATGGCTGGTTTGAGGAAGACAGTTGCGTATAAGCTACCGACACCTGATATTACTCCTTTGCTTGGTCTGATATCTCTTGCTGATGAGGAGGTTAGGAGAAGCTTCAGAATGAGTCATGGAAGGTTGCTGAGATTAGTCTGCAAGCCCACTGCTGATGAGATGAATGGGTTGTACACCTTGATGTAGTTCTACGACCTCGCATTGAGGTGTTTCACGTTTGCTGATTTTATTCTGGGGCCTACCATTGAAGAGTATGTGGAGTTTACTGAGCTACCGGTGCAGAACAAGGTTCCCTTTATTCACTCTGCTGCTGAGCCCAAGTTGGAGGACTTAGCTAAAGCCTTGCACATGAACGCTGCAGAACTACTAGTGACTTCTTGGCTTGGAGTTTCAGGCTTCTCTCTTGATTTTCTGGTTGGCAAAGCTCAAGAGTATGCCAAGAGCGGGTGTTGGGTGGTTTTCAATGCTATTTTGGCTCTATGCATTTATGGAATTGTGCTGTTTCCTAACTTGCCCAATTTCGTGGACTTGGACGCTTTCCATCTGTTTGCTGCTGGCAACCCAGCGCCCACGTTTATCGGAGACTTCTACCACTCCTTGCACTACAAGAATGAGAACAAAAGGGGAAAGGTTGTTTACTGCTGTGCGCCCCTATTGAGCATGTGGTTTAAGAGCCATCTTCCCCCGAAGGGACCTTTTGTGGAGAGTGCAACTACCGCTAGCTGGTCAGAGCGCCTGATGAGGCTATCTTCTGAAGACATAAAGTGGTTTGATCAAGACTTGCTGGGGTCTGAACTTATCTTCAGTTGTTCTGGGTACCCTAATGTTCCGTTGATAGGAAGAAAATGGTGTATCAATTACAACCCTTCTCTGTTCATTCGCCAGTTTGGATATGCGCTGAAGAACCCACCAAAGGAGGAAGAAGTACAGGAATCTCTGTACTTCACCGGGGATTTGAGTGGAGAGTTGTTAGCCAAGCTGCAGCATGCCTGGACGCGTATTAACCGAAGAGGGAAGCCACTGTTAGGGAAGAACGATTGTCAGGCTTATGCGCCATACAGAGTTTGGATCCAAGAGAGAGCAAGTCAGTTGCGGATGCCATTTCCAGATGCACCGATCCCTGTTCCTACTCCTGTAGAAAAGCCAACTACCGTTACTAGGGAAGCCTACGAGCAAGTGGTGAAAGAAAAAGAAGCCTTGATGAAGATCAATGAAGGGCTAGAGCAAGAGCTAGCTCAGATACGCAGTGAGAAAAACAAGGCCGTGCATGCTTTCCAACAGCAGATCGAGCTAGTAAACAGACTAGGGGCTGAGTTGACTGAGGAGAAGAAAAAGCGTGAACGTCTGGGGCAAGAGTTCAGAAGCTCCCATGACATGTTGGAATAAAAAAAGAAAGCACTCGACGCAGCACACCGAGAGATCTCTTCTTGCAATAAGACTTGGAATGCTACGCTCACCAACAATAAAAAGAGGGAAGATAAGTTGAAGCAGCAAATTTCCGACCTCGAAGAGCAGTTGAAGGCTAGCATTGAGAAGTGTGAAGAAGAAGTGATGACCCGGTATAGTCTCCAGAATGCATTAAACAAGGTCGTCAAAGGCAGGGATGAAGCTGTGTCTCAGAAGCGTAAGCTAGAGGATCGCTTCGGAGAAGGGGCATGGGAGGAAACTGCTGGAGATGTGCGTCGTGTTCTCAAGAGAAGAAACCAACTTTTTGAGGGGCTGCTTACCAGACCAGGTCATCCATAGACCAAGCAGTTAATAGAAGAGTACCGGGCTTACGGGAATACTTGATCACTTCATGTATTAACTTGTATGCTTTATTTGCATAGTGCTGACCATCACCAGGATTATTGGTTGAGGTCATGCCTTCTCATTGTACTCAGTGATATTATATTCTTGGCTTATTGGTTTTCTCTGCAATATATGAGGCTTTCTATAATTCAGCTCCAATCTTCGTATTGCTAGCACTGTCACTGCACTGGCACCTTCACACTAGAATCGGGGAATGCTTTTCCCTAATGCACAGACACACATTGCATTGCATTCGTATTCATATTGCATTACAGGTAGTTATTAGATGGTATCTTATTTCCTGCTCTGTACCAGGTATTTTCAGGATTGCAGATCAGCGCCCGCACAGATATTCCACTCGTACTAACTGTCGAAGAATCATGGATCAAATGCAGAACGAGATGAAAGATATGCGCGAGAAGCTAGCACTCTTCATGCAGACCATGGAGACTATTGCAAAGGGTCAGGAGAATTTGCAAGCTATGGTGCAACCTCTGTTGGTCAGAAATGCTGGGCATGGGAATGAGGATCATCAGTCTGTGCGAGTCGACACTGTTCATGAGGATGGCACTCCCACACCAGTGGCTCCACCCGTAGTCAATATACCTGCTGCTAATGTCAACAACGTTACCGCTATTGGGAACGGTAACGTCGGAGTTGGGAACGAGACTGCTATCCATAACGTTGGGCTTGGTGATATCAACTTGGGTGATAATATGGGAGGCAACGGCTTCGGTAATGCTGGATTCGGGTTCAATGATCAGGGATTCGATAATGCTGGGAAGTATGGTTTCAATGCTCAAGGCTTTGGGCAGGACGGTTTTGGTGTGACCAATCAGGGTTACGGAGGTTTCGGAAATGGAAACGGCGCTGGGTTAATGACTTTTGGACCTACTGGAATTGCTCAGGGATACGGCAACAGAGGGCGAGGCCCGGTGATGAATCAGATTAGAGTTGGCCGTAACAATGGATACGATGGGTATGGAGCTGGGAATGGTAACTGGCAGGAAGATCAGCAGGAGGACGCTTTCTCCGGTGGAGGTTTCGAGGGATCGATGGATGACTCCCAGAAGATCAGAATGCTAGAAGAGCAGATGAGGGGGGTCCTGAACCAAAGTGCTGTGGGTTTAGACATGTCAATAATGGGTCTGGTACCTGGCTTGAGGGTGCCAATCAAATTCAAAGCTCCTGCGTTTGATAAGTATAAAGGGGACACTTGTCCGAAAGTGCACGTGCGGGCCTACTACAGAAAGATGTCTGCGTATTCAACTGATGAAAGGATGCTAATGCATTTCTTTCAGGATAGTTTGTCAGCTCCGTCCCTAGAGTGGTATATGGGATTGGAACCAACGCATATAAAGACATGGAAGCAGCTAGCAGAGGCATTTGTAGCTCACTATAAGTATAACAGCGACCTGGCACCCAACCGGGTCCAATTGCAAGGGCTGTCTCAGAAGAAGGGTGAGAGCTTTAAAGAGTATGCGCAAAGATGGCGCGACATGGCTGCTAGGGTCCGTCCTACTTTAGAAGACAAGGAAATGAATGACATGTTTATAGGCATATTCACAGGCATGTTTTATGATAAATTGTTTCATACATCTTTGGCCAGTTTCTCAGACTTAATTCTGATGGGAGAAAAGATTGAAAACAACATTAAATAAGGAAGATTCCAAGCTGAGGAATCAACTGCATCTGGCAGTAACAGGAAGGCTTTTGGTGGGCGCCGTTAGGGAGATGCAAGCGCAGTGTTTGGAGGCCGAGGCAGAGGCCGGGGCAGAGGCCGGAACCAGTATAGTCATCCGCAGTAGGTGGCGAGTGTTACTATTCCGTTCCAGCAACAACCATTTCAACAGCAACAACCAATGCAGCAGCAGCAACAGCAACAGCAACCGCAGCAGGGGGCACAGCCTGCTCAACGAAGATTCCAGGGGGGTAAACCAAGGAGAGTGTTTGAGAAGCCTCCGTCAACGTATGCGGATTTGTTACAGACACTGTTGGGTCTGAACCTGGTAGAGAAGAGAACTCTGGCACCAATAACGGGAACTCCCCCGTATGGTTATGATGCAAGCAGGCACTGTGAGTTCCACTCTAGGGCTCCGGGCCACGATGTAGAGGGTTGCCATGCTTTTAAGCACGTTGTGCAGGATTTATTAGACAGTAAGGCTATCAATTTCGGAACGGCAGGTCCGAATATAGTGCAGAAGCCCATGCCTAATCACGGGGCAAATGCCATTCTGACTGAGGAAGGGTTGAATCTGATTATGAATGTCGATGATTTAAAGACGCCGTTGAGCGAGATAAAGAGTCGATTATTGCAGGGGGTGTTTATCCAGGTTGTGACGAGTACTGCTTGGAATGTTGGACCCTAGCTGGGGGGTGTGATGATTTGAAGAAAGGTGTTCAGGCTCTAATTGATGGAGGCACATTGTAGTTTGACCGAGCAGCAATTGAAGAGCCTGCATGGGCATTGGCAGATAATCAGAGTGATGTGGCTACTGTAACGATCCCTCGAAAGACAATCACTATAACAGCACCGGTCCAGCGACCACCGATCACTATTACTAAGGCCGGACCAATCCCGTACGAGAGCACAAAGGCAGTCCCATGGTCATATGGGTTGGAAGTGTATTGTGACGGAATAAAGATTGATGTTAATAAGCAGCCAGCCGAGACTGTAGACAACGTTGTTGGTACAGGAGGTATGACAAGGAGTGGTAGGATCTTCATATCGCCTGAGGTGGAGGCTGAAAGACTGGCAAAGGGGAAAGGAAAGATGGTTGAAAATGTCCCAGTGCAGGCAAGCGAAAAAGCATCGGCATCGAAAGATGTAGAAGAGTTCATGCGCTTGATTCGAAAAAGTGATTATAAGATTGTGGAGCATCTGCAACAGACGCCGTCCAAGATATCTATACTGTCGTTGCTATTGTGTTCTGAAGCTCACAGAAATGCTTTGTTGAAAGTCCTGGATACTTCCTTCGTACCCCAAGACGTCTCCGTGAATCAGCTGGAAGGAGTGTTGGCGCATGTAAATGCAGGCCACAGCTTGGGCTTTACCGACTTCGATTTGACCCCTAAGGGGAGAGATCATAATATGGCGCTGCACGTATCTGTCGAGTGCAGAGGATCAGTCATGTCGCATGTATTGGTAGACACCGGATCGTCTTTGAATGTGCTACCCAAGAAGGCGATGATGAAGATAGATGTCAGAGGAATCCTGTGCACGCCTAGTGACTTGGTAGTCAGGGCATTTGATGGCACACGGAGAACAGTCTTTGGATCGGTAACATTGCCTCTACAGGTGGGGTCGGAGGTGTTTGCAACTGAATTTTATATCATGGACATCCAGCCTGCATATAGCTGCCTGCTCGAAAGACCTTGGATCCATGGGGCTGGGGCAGTCACGTCTACCCTGCATCAGAAGTTGAAATATATGGTGGGAGACAGCGTAGTCACCGTATGCGGAGAAGAAGACATCCTGGTCAGCCATCTGTCGTCATTTAAATATGTGGAGGTCGATGGAGAAATTCACGAAACACCCTGCCAGGCATTTGAAGGGTTGCGTATCAAGGACCAAGGTCCTGGGCCGAGCAAAGTGTCAGAGATAGCCGTCTCGTCGTATAAAGAAGCTCAAGCCCTGGTAGAGACTGGTGAGACCCAGGGCTGGGGCAAAGTGCTGGATATTCCTGTGAAGATGGACCGATTCGGGCTAGGGTATCAACCGTCATCGTCAACACCTGTTGTGGGGGCACCCCGTTTCAGAGGGCCAATAACTATCTCTGCTAGTGGAGTATGTCATGAGACCATCAACGCTGCTTCGGAGTCTGACGAAGGAGACAGCGACTGTGATATGGATGTCTGGATTCAGCCAAGCACGCCAGGACAGGGACTATGCAACTGGTCTATTCAGGAGCTTGTTCCTGTGACTCTTAAACAGTAATGCTTTGTTTTATTAATTGTTGAACAATCTGGTGTCTTGCCTGGGGCATCATGATTTGCTTAGGGCTGTGCTGTTATGAACATTGCGTGTTTATCGTTAAATAAAAGGCGTTTTTCATGTGCAAATATTGCGATCTCTGTTTTTATTGTTTTGTATTTTTCAATAAAATGGCAACATGGTTATTCGCTTTATACGCATTTTGAAGCATTTAACTATTCTTTTTGCAGGATAACATTTTCAGATGACATCCTTGAACCACCTATGACTCGTCCCGACTTTGAACACCCGGTATTTCAGGCCGAAGAAGAGGTTGTTGAAGATGGTGACGTTCCCGAAGAACTGTCCTGGTTGGTGAAGCAAGAGGAAAAAGTCATTCTGCCTCACGAAGAGGTCATCGAAATTATCGACCTGGGGTCGGAAGGGGTTGAGAAGAATATTCGCATAGGTGCCGCGCTGCAGAGCGACATCAAGCGAAGACTGGTTGAAATGCTCCGAGAGTATAGTGATGTGTTCGCTTGGTCGTATGAAGATATGCCAGGGCTCGATACAGATATGGTTGTGCACCGTCTGCCATTGAAAGAAGAATGCCCGCCGGTCAAACAAAAACTTCGCAGAACTAGACCAGATATGGCAGTGAAGATCAAAGAGGAAGTTCAAAAACAGTGGGATGCTGGTTTCCTGGCTGTGACAAAATATCCCTCATGGGTTGCTAACATCGTACCAGTGCCAAAGAAAGATGGCAAGGTTCGAATGTGTGTGGATTATAGGGACTTAAACAAAGCGAACCCGAAAGACGATTTTCCACTTCTTCATATCGATGTGCTAGTTGACAACACCGCTCAATACTCCGTGTTCTCCTTCATGGATGGATTCTCGGGCTATAATCAGATTAAAATGGCGCCAGAGGACATGGAGAAGACTACTTTCATAACGCCCTGGGGAACATTTTGTTATAAAGTGATGCCCTTTGGTTTGAAGAATGCTGGGGCAACGTATCAGCGTGCAATGACGACTCTTTTTCATGATATGATGCATAAAGAGATCGAAGTTTATGTTGACGATATGATTGCCAAATCCCAGACGGAGGAAGAGCATCTGGTGAATCTGCTGAAGTTATTTAAAAGGCTTAGGAAGTTCAGGCTGAGACTGAACCCTAACAAATGCACCTTCGGGGTGAGATCGGGTAAACTGTTGGGGTTTATCGTAAGCGAAAAAGGAATAGAGGTCGATCCTGCTAAAATAAAAGCAATTCAAGAAATGCCGACGCCTAAAACAGGGAAAGAGGTGCGCGGGTTTTTAGGGAGGTTGAACTACATCGCCCGGTTCATATCTCACCTAACTGCTACGTGTGAGCCATTATTCAAGCTGTTGAAGAAAGATCAAGCTGTAACGTGGAACCAAAATTGTCAAAAGGCGTTCGATAAAATAAAGCAGTATTTGCAGGAGCCTCCTATTTTGATACCTCTAGTGGCAGGGAGACCCTTGATTATGTATTTGACAGTTCTTGAGGGAAGCATGGGTTGTGTTCTCGGTCAACACGACGAGACAGGAAGAAAATATCATGCGATCTACTACTTGAGTAAGAAATTTACAGATTGTGAATCTCGATATTCGATGCTTGAGAAAACTTGCTGCGCGCTAGCCTGGGCCGCCAAGCGTTTGAGGCAATACATGCTGAATCATACAACCATGCTCATCTCGAAGATGGATCTTATCAAATATGTTTTCGAAAAGCAGGCATTGTCGGGGAGGATCGCCCGTTGGCAGATGGTCTTGACTGAATATGACATCCAATATGTCTCGCAAAAGGCCATAAAGGGGAGTGTACTGTCTGAGTACTTGGCGGAGTAGCCTATTGAAGATTACCAATCGATGAGGTTTGATTTTCTTGACGAGGATATCATGTACCTAAAGATGAAAGATTGCGAAGAGCCGTTGCCAGATGAAGGACCAGAGTTGGGTTCCAAATGGAAGATGATTTTTGACGGAGTTGTAAACGCTTACGGTAGCGGAATAGGGGCAATCATCACTACTCCACACGGGTCGCACATCCCGTTCACTGCTCGATTGACCTTTGCAGTCACCAATAATGAAGCCGAATACGAAGCTTGTATCATGGGGCTTGAAGAAGCCATTGATTTGCGAATCAAAAATCTGGACGTATACGGAGACTCAGCTCTGGTGGTGAATCAGATAAAAGGAGAATGGGAGACACGTCAGCCCAACTTGATACCGTACATGAACTATGCAAGGAGATTGTTGCCTTTTTTGACAAGGTTGAATTGTATCACGTACCGCGAGCGGAGAATCAAATGGCTGACGCCCTGGCCACTTTGTCTTCCATGTACAAAGTCAACTTCTGGAACGAGGCTCCTAGAATTATTATCTCTCGGCTTGACAGACCGGCCTTCATATTTGCTATTGATGAAGTATCTGACGATAAACCATGGTATTTTGATATCCTCAACTTCCTGAAGAATAAAGAGTATCCGGCTGGGGCATCCAGTCAAGATCAGAAGACTCTCAGGAGATTAGCGGGTAATTTCTATTTGAATCCGGATGGTGTCTTATACAGAAGAAATCATGACCTGGTGCTGCTGCGTTGTGTAGATGAAAAAGAGGCAAAGTTGCTCATGGAGGAAATCCATGAAGGTACCTTTGGTACGCATGTTGGTGGGCATGTTATAACGAGGAAGCTGCTACAGGCAGGTTATTTTTGGCTGACTATGGAAACTGATTATTTCAAGTTCGCGAGGAAGTGCCACAAGTGCCAAATCTATGCTGATAAGATTCATGTGCCTCCGAGTCCTCTAAATGTGATGTCATCGCCATGGCCATTCTCGATGTGGGGAATCGATATGATTGGAAAGATCGAGCCGACAGCTTCTAATAGGCACCGGTTCATTCTAGTAGCAATCGATTATTTCACCAAGTGGGTGGAAGCGGCGTCTTATGCAAATGTAACTAAGCAGGTGGTGGCCAGATTCATCAAGAGAGATATCATTTGCAGATATGGGATCCCAGAACGGATAATCACTGACAACGGTTCAAACTTGAATAACAAAATGATGAAGGAGCTCTGTCAGAATTTCAAGATCGAGCATCACAACTCCTCCCCTTACCGACCCAAGATGAATGGCGCTGTTGAAGCGGCCAATAAGAATATCAAGAAGATTGTTCAAAAGATGGTGGTGACCTATAAGGATTGGCATGAGATGCTACCTTTTGCTTTGCACGGTTATCGTACGATGGTACGCACATCAACCGGGGCAACCCCGTTCTCGTTGGTATACGGAATGGAAGCAGTGCTACCATTAGAAGTTGAGATTCCTTCTCTGAGGGTATTGCGAGACGTTCAACTAGATTGAACCAGCTGAGTTTAATGGATGAGAAGAGGCTGGCTTCTCTAGCATACGGTCGTTTGTACCAGAGCCGAATGAAGAAAGCATATGATAAGAAGATACATCCGTGGAGCTTTCAGACGGGCGAACTTGTGCTGAAAAGGATTCTCCCGCCGCAGGCAGATCACAGGGGCAAGTGGACCCCCAACTACGAAGGGCCATACATTGTTAGAAAAGTATTTTCAGGAGGAGCGTTGTTGTTGTCCACCATGGACGGTGAAGACTTTGCGTCGCCTGTGAATTCGGACGCAGTTAAAAAATACTTTGCTTGAAATTGACCCGCTGGACAGAAAAAAGAGAGTCCATGCAAAAATGGGACATCCTGGCGAACCAAAAATAGAATGAAAGGTTCGGGCAAAAGTTAGGGATAAAATTGGAAAAAATGTACACTCGCGAAGTTGAAAACCTACACTGGGCGGCTTCGGCAAAAAAGGGTATCCCGGTGAACTGAAAACCCGTAAAGGGCGGTTCACGCAAAAGTTAGGGATTTGAAAAGCAAATGACTGCGGTCCGAATTTGATACTGCGTTGAGCATTGGTGCGGGAGAATATACCTGAGGGGTCGATTATCGGATACAATCTCTTCGGAAGTGTGGACACCGGGAAAGCATTAGAGTTGGACGAGTCATAGGAGGATCAGTTCGTGATGTTCGTCCGCATCCCGTTGCCGACATGTGTACAAATTTAATTTGTCAATATATTTATGCTTCTTGTGCATACTTGTATATTTGTTATGCGTAGCTTCCTCTTTTCAGGAGTTACATCCCGTGTACAAAACTCCGCCCATTCAGGGGCCCAATCAATAAAATATGTTATTCAGTATTTGATGCTGGTTCTTTACTGTTTTGTGCATGATAAACGCCTAAGTTTGATGAAACTAGCATGGGTATAACGTCAACTGGCCCTTGCCAATAATTGCTAAAACTTTGAATTAACTGCAAATGATGTCGCTAACCTAAATAGATTTGGTTGCATAAGCTTGTCTTGTCTTGTTTGTGTTGTTGCAGGGTTCGTAGCCGTATGAAGAGGACGATCAAAAGATTGCAGTAGCAAAAGACTTGACCCCCACGCAGGTCATACTCCCAAGGCAGCAATGTTCCTCAATGAATAAGGATCGAATTCCCCAGCTAGTCGTGGCTTATCCAGAGGGCATGCTCCAGCAAAGCCATTTACTCTCAGCAGAATGTGGCGATTCCAAGATTGTAGGCTGTGTTCAGACAGTGTGGCGTCCCCCAGGATGATTCCCTTATCGCAAGCAGAGTGGTTTAGCCTCAGAAGACTAGTATTTCCAACTTGTGAGCTGTATTCAGACAGTTTACCTTTCCCCGCAGGGTCATTTACTCTCTCCCAGCGGAGTCAATTGATTTTCCCTAAGAGAATCGTTTCGTCCCCAGCGGAGTTCTCTTTCCAGCAAGTGCTTTCTTTCCTCCCAGTGGAACTCGAAGCCTAAGACTCTCCCCGACAGAGTTGGCTGTGTGTCCCGACATTTATTTTGCCAGAATCCCGTGGGATATCCGTTCACTCTCCAGCAGACGTCCAATCATACCAGGCGCATCTGCTATTCCCCAGCAGAATTATATGCCCAGCAGGGTGTTACTTCAATGAGGTGTTTGGTCTAAGTTCCCAATTTCCCAGCTGAGTCGACTTCACTCTGCCAGCATTTATTTTGCTGGAATAATTCTGTAGCACCAGGCTATCCCCAGCGGAGTCGGCATTATCTGTAGCATTTATTTTGCTGAAGCAGTTTCTATATCCCAGCAGTTCGAGTCTGCATTTGCATCGGCATATAGTGTCATACTTACATCCACCAAATAAAAATGTGTAGCATTTCCAGGTCGAATGGAGCATTGCGTCATTGTCAAACATGTGCATTTCGAAACATGAACCAGGTTGGCTAACCGTTTGTTTCAAGTATTATTTCTCTTGCAGGTAGAGAGAGCTCTTGCTCAAATGAATTACTAAACCTTCTAGGTCTCGACGTGAGACATTCAATGAAGTGTCAGCTTTGGCATTATTCCTCACAAAGTTATCATGGTGAAGTTTTCTCTGTCTCCGAACAGAGTCATTTGTGAATTTTTCGTGTTTTCCCCGCCAGAGTTAGTAGGCAAAATCTCTTCTCAATCCCAAGAAGAGTTGATTGTCATCAAAAGGGTTTCGTGAATCAGAATTTCAGAGGTTGCCGCCGGTTATCAGAACAGGCATCCAGTAGCTTGGTTTCCAAATATCCCCAGTAGAGTCCGCCTCAAAGTTGCTGCAACGTCAGTACTAAGAAGTTTGTGGGTTGGGACCAGTGGAGAAATGAGTCCTGACGTGGACAGATTTATTTCCTCATGGTTGATAAGAGGTGCTAGTCCTGACGTGGACAGGTTCGATTTTTCAGAATTGTTGGAATGTGGAGTCCTGACGTGGACATCCCAGGTGACGATACGTGTTAGTCCTAGCGTGGACAGTTTGGATTTCTTGGTATTGATTGAACGTGAAGTCATGACATTGACAAATTGGATTACTCTTCGTGATGGTGTCCCGACGTGGACCATTTTATTTCCAGCAAACATCTCTATTCGTAATGGTGAAATGTGCGTCCTGACGTGGACAGGTTTATAGTTTTTCGTGATGATAAGAGGCGCAAGTCCTGACGTGGACAAGGTTATCTCTCTTCGTGTTAGTGAGTCCTGACGTGGACAATTTTTATTCCTTTAGCAGGTCGAGATGCGAGTCCTGATGTGGACGAGTTTCATTTCCTTTAGCAAGTCGAAGATACGCAAGTCCTGACGTGGACAAGATTTTATCCTCAGCGAGTCAAGAGGTGAGTCCTGACGTGGACAAATCAAGATGATACGGTTTCCTTACGTGGAAAAATTGGAGTCCTTACGTGGACAAAGCAAGAAGAGAGTTAGTTCCTTACGTGGAAAGATTGTTTCCTTGCGTGGAAAGATGGGAGTCCTTACGTGGACAGATCGAGTAAAAAATTATATTCCTTACGTGGAAAGATTGGAGTTCTTACGTGGACCATTCAAGATGAGTTTATTACTTACGTGGAAAGGTTGAGTCCTTACGTGGACATATCAAGTTGGAGTCCTTACGTGGACAGATCGAGGTTGTGTTTCCTTACGTGGAAAGATTGAATTCCTTACGTGGAACAAAGATTGTATTCCTTACGTGGAAAGATTGTATTCCTTACGTGGAACAAAGATTGTATTCCTTACGTGGAAAGATTAAATTCCTTACGTGGAACGAAGATTGTATTCCTTACGTGGAAAGATTGAATTCCTTACATGGAAAAATTGTATTCCTTACGTGGAAAGATTGGAGTCCTTACGTGGACAGATTGAGAAGGTACTCCTTACGTGGAAAGAACTTGTGTTCCTTATGTGGACAGAGAGGCATTCCTTACGTGGAAAGAGGTTTATTCCTTACGGGGAAAAGTTGAGTCCTTACGTGGACAAATCAAGACGATAGATGGTTTCCTTACGTGGAAAGAAAGATTGACTCCTTATGTGGAAAAGCGATATATTCCTTACGTGGAAAGGTGGGTCCTGACGTGGACATGTATTCCTAACATGGAAGGGTGAGTCATGACGTGGACGAAGTATTCATAACCTAGAGAGTTTAGTCCTGACGTGGACGGATCCAGACGAGGTTATAGTCCTAACGTGGACGGTGTTATTCCTAACGAGGAAGAGTTTATTCCTAACGTGGACGATTTAGTTCTGATGAAAGGCAGACGAGCCATCCCCAGTGAAGTTGCCGAGATTTTTCCGTATTGACAACAGGTGGAGTCCTAACGTGGACAAGTTTTAGTTGAAGTTTCTTCGTGTTGACGGCACAGGCGTCCTAATGTGGACAAAGTTCTATCCTTGTTATGATAGAATCTTTTTTCAGGCTGATGAAAACGATCCCCAGCACGAGACCAGTGGGTTGCTGTAAGCAGCTAGATTCAGTTGATGAATGTCGTTCCCCAAGCAGTGGCACCGTTTATTTCTGCGGTTGGCAAATTTCCGGGTTCTTAGTATTCAACCGTCTCGTACCTCGAATGTTTGAAGGCCGTTCGCTCTTCATCCAATCGGGTCCAAGTCGCTTGAATAGGGGCAGCTGTTGCACCCTAAAATTTGCTCAACCTTTTCAAATTGGTTTATGTTTCAATTACATTAGCATTTGCATATAGAGTCATGTACATAGTCTAATCATCTGCATAGCATAGCATAGAAAATCATCCAACAAGGACCAATCATTATTCTCATCTCAATGAGCCTATCAAGAGGTTATTATTCTAATCCAATCTCCTTCAAGTCATCAGCAAGAATTTGAAAGCTGGAAAGTCAATGGATCAAGCAGTGCATCTATCTCCTATCTGAGGGTATATGAGGATCAACAAGGAAGGTGTGAGCTGTGAATTAAGCATGGAGAGTATCTAGACATCATGGGAGACTTAGAAAGTCATTTGGAGAGGGAGACAAGTCATTGGTGTGATCACAAGAATTGTAATTGAAGACAGTCAACTAGGGCTTCATCTGGGTCAACCCTGGGTCAACTCTAGGTCAACTGATTGATTGAAAGGCATTAAGGGCTATTGGAGAGATGTGGGGTTCATTAATTGACATGAAGAATAAGGATATGGTGATATGTCAAGAAGAAATCAAGAGAAATCAAGGAGAAGAGGAGTTTCTAAATTAGGGTTTCTGTGTAAAATCCCCTAATTTAGGTCAAATTTCCAAGCAAGATAAGTCAAAATGCAAGCTTCAAATGGATCCTTGGTCAACCTGAAACTTGTAGAGGATCTCAATACCTTTAATTTTAGTGGTGGAATACATCAAGGAGATTTATATAACTCAAGTTATGGTCCTTGCAAGTTACAGGTCATCTGGGGTATCTGAAATTTGGTCTGTGAAAGTGACTTGACTTCCAAGCAATTTTTACCCCTCAAGGAGATTTCAAATGAATTTCTGGTCAACATAAGAGTTGTTCCTCATTGTCTTAGATTTCTATAATGTTATGGTATGCCTTCATATGATTTGTGGAACTCTACTTATGGTCTTGGCAAGCAAAGGGTATTTTGGTCATCTGAGAATTACAGGTCATTTCAAGCCTATGCCCAAAACTCATACAAGGAAGCTTCAAATGAAAAACTTCACAACATAAAACATTCTCCAAATGACATTTTTAGTCTAGAAAAGTGACCATGAAAGATTGTAAAGACTCATAACACAAGGTTTCAAAATTGGTGGATTTAATGAATAAAAAATGACCTAAAAATGAGATTTTTCATAGTTTGGCCAAATGAGGTGAAATTATAGGTCATTTTAATTGGAAAAATCATTTTGAGAACATTGGAAAAAGTGGAATTTTGAGTTTGGTTCAAGTTTTGAAAGATATGCATGGTTACTTACAATGAAAGTTACATAATCCAAAATGCAAGGAAAGAGTGCATGGGAAGCTTCTCCAAACTTCTAGGACTTTCTAAGCTCGTGTATATATTGTGTTGAAGAGCTTCATTCCATGGTTGGTGAATCACATTGCTCATAACACCAAGTTTCACACAATTTTTCCAACTTGCAAAAGCTTTTCAAACTACCTCAAATCTTCACCAATTTTCACAATTCTTGATTGGATCATCATCACCATCACTCATAGATCAGAATTCATACAAGGATTGGGTAGAATTGGAGAGGGATTATGCTGTTCAAGTGAATCATCCAAGAAGCAAGAATTCTTCAATCACAAGATCCAAGAGGTTTGAGTCAGAATTTCTGCATACAGAATCAAGAATTGGTAGTGTGGATCAAGTTCCAATCATTGCAAGCATTGGATCAAGAGGATTCAGCACCTGTTTTCACCATCATACCAGGTTGGTATCTTCCTTCGAATTGCATGATTTAGTTAGAATTATAGGGAATTGTTAGCATAGAAATGTTAGGATAAGTTAGATGACTGATTTTGGTGAGTTTGGAGAGGTTTCATGATGATTGACCATGGTGTGCACAAACTGTTGGAGCTTGTAACTCATAGGTTATGGCACGAGAATCTTGAATGAGTAGCTCATGATGATCAGCATAAGATGTGGATTAGTTTGGGGCAAGAATTAGAGAGAATTGGGAGGTTTGATCACAGGTGATATTGATGGATTCAGACTGTTATGCTCATCGGGTTCTATTGTGGAGTGAGTTTTAGAGGGAGATATGGTTATGGTCACGTAGAGGGAAGAAATTAGAGTAATTTTGCTTTTGGAATCGTGTGATTTCATGGTGCATGGAGGGAGAACAGAGAACTTGAAGATGCATGCATGGTTAGGGTTTTCATGGCTTAGGGTTTGCTGGAGGTTGAAGACAACTTGTGAGCCACACGATCTTGACATGGACTTTGACTGGGGACTGAATCCAACGGCCACGATTAAAAGAAAACACGGAGGGAAATTCAAATGGTGCAACGCACCGTTTCATTTAAATCCATCTGATGGGCTTTGGAATTGCTTGCTATTGCCACCCCAGACCAAGCCCAATCCCAATTATAACTAGATTAATTGCTATTGGCACCGTTCTGAGTTTTTTTATTTTTGATTGAATTTTCTGATGCATATGGGCCCAGACGCGCTTGCTATGCGCGCCCCCCAGTCTGGGCCCAGTTTGTTGTTTTAACTAATTTTCACTACTTTCTGCACCCCATTCCATTTAATTCACATTTTATTTTCTTTCAAAAATATTAATTCTTTAAAAATTCATAAAAAATAGAAAAATGCTAGTTTTTAATTGGTTGTTTTTTCACATTGTTCATAATTTTGTCAAGAAAAATATCACATAAAAAAATTAATATTTCATTTTATTTTTATATTTTTAGCATATTTTTCTTTTAAATAGCATTTTAAGTAGTTTATTTTTTACACATGAAATTGTTAATTTTAGTTTGAATAGATGCTTTACTATTTTTAATCCATTCTTTTTAGGTTGATTAGTAGATAATGTTAGCTTGTATATACAATTTAGTTCATATTTTTAGGACTTATATTTTAGGTGATTTGTTTAGGTGTGAATAACATGATCAAAACTAGGGTTTAGGAGATAACATAGGTGAATTAGTTCATTTCCCTTAGGAGTTAGAGATTGAATTTTTGGGGTATGGGACTATAGGGATTATGGGTAGTTAATAGATCCCTTTAGAAAATATTAGGATTCCCCTACTGATATTAGTATACTGTCTATATTTGCTTGACTGGTGTGGTGTGCCCTCTCTGGGGATTATGATTTGTCTGTGTGGGTATTGGGATTGCTTGGGGATTGGGAGAGCTGAAGACTTGTGATGATGAAGCCATTGGAGATCAAGATATTGAATTCCAACTTCCAGAGTTGATGAGGGGATTCCTTTGCTGGCAGCTGAGGAGTGTAGGGTTTAGGAGCTAGGCAGAGCTCTAGAGTAGCAAGCTTGATTCTCAAACATGGAATGCCTTGTTTGCACCCATTCTTTCTCTATGATTCAAAGTCTCTTTCAAATATCCACCTCCTTCCTTTGGAAGGATCAGTGAATGTATTTGAAAGATAGAACTTTTGAGAGAAAATTGTCTGTATAATGTTAACAGTTAATGAACCACCCTTGGTAGGTAATTGACTGTCTAACATTCATTCACTTCATCTTGTTGACTGATGTTCATTCTGAAGATTGAGACTAGAAGAAAAGCCATTGCAGATGGAAGACTGATAATCAGAGACCTTGCTTGAAGCCTGTGGAGATGGAGATTGATGCTTGCTGAATGCTTGTAGCTGTTTGGAGATGACTTGAAGCCAGATGTTGATGCAGAGCTGCTGTGGCTGTTTTTTTTAGCTGTTTAATTTCTGATGTATTGATTGGTTTTCTTGACTGTATTGTTTGCTGTTTAACCTGTTGGGTTGAAAGTGAATCCTGTTCACTTTTGCCTATTGTTTTCTAGGTTCGAGGTTGAGTGGGACTCCCTTGCCTCGCTTGTATTGTTGCATCCAGGCATTTTACTGCTTTACTGTATATATCTGTTTCTGTTTCCGTCTATTCCCTTAGGATTTTTGTTTCTCTCTGTGCAGGAGAGGAGCATGATAGACACTAGGTCTTAACCCATGCATGATAACATTAGGTTAGTTTGATTCCCTTCGCAACCATAGGTTAGAGTTCTGTCTCTTCTTTCTCAAAACAAACAGAAAAACACGATAAATATTTCAAACACAATAAAAGATACTTCTTCCGTAAAAGAATGTGAACTCATCAAGACGTCATTTTTGTCCGCTTGGACCAATAATCAGAAAAACCTTTTTTCAGAAGGAATAAAATCAATCAAGACAGACTTGTGTCGTACGTAGTCCGAACTACGTTTGCTCTGATCTTTCATGCTGTATGAAAGTACGTAGGCATAGGATGCGATATCCTAGCGAGCAACCTTCCCCTCCTTTCCCGTAGGTAGGCGAACTACGTTGACTCTGATTTCTCGTTCCAGACGGGAATACGTAGGCATAAAGTGTGATACTTTGCCGAGTCATTTTATTTTCTTTTAACCCTTGACCCTGTAGAGTAGATAGAAATAACAATCCATACCCGAAAACAAGCGTGGATCCCGTCGAGTACGACGTACGTGAGGGGTGCTAATACCTTCCCCTTGCGTAACCGACTCCCGAACCCAGGTTTTGGTTGCGATGACCATAGCTTTTCCCGTTTTTTGCGAGGTTTACTTCGAGTGTTTCCTTTCCCTCCGTTGGGATAAATAACGCACGGTGGCGACTCTTCTGTCAGCCGACACCGATTTTCGCAGTAGCGACACATTCTTTTCTCTTTATTCACTTCAAGAAACTCAATTTCATTTCACAGGTATTGTAACCATGGACTTCAAGAGAGAAGCATTGGAGTACACTTTTCAGAGTCCTAACATTGAAAGCTTAAGAGAACTAGCATATCTCATCGAGAACCGCCATGCTTTTGCAACAGAATATGGAGAAGTCTTCTGTTTTCTCGAGCTCAAGATGAAAGAAGGGTTGTTGGAGACACTTGTTCAGTTTTATGACCCGTTGTACCATTGTTTCACCTTCCCGGATTACCAATTAATGCCGACCCTGGAAGAGTATTCTGATTTCTTGAGGATGCCTGTGACTGCCCGACCCATATTCACCGGCCAGGAAGAGATACCTAGTCACCAAGAAATTTCAAATGCTACTCATCTCAGTCTAGCAGATGTTCAAGCGCACTTAACCACCAAGGAAGGAGTCCTTGGATTCCCTGCTGATTTCTTGATCGAAAAAGTTTGTTACCATGCTGAAAGAAAAGAAGTCCTTATCTTGGAAGCAGCCTTTGCTTTGTTGGTTTATGGGATCTTTTGGTTCCCAAAGGTTGATGATTTTGTTGATATGGATGCAATTAAACTGTTCATACTCAAGAATCCCGTTCCCACCTTGCTAGCCGACACGTACCATTCAATACACTCGAGGAATGCTGAAGGAGGAGGACAAATTGTTTGTTGTACCGCTTTGCTGTATTTATGGTTTATTGCTCGCCTAACTCGACACCCGTCTATTTGGGATGAGGTAGAAACACCCCATTGGCCCGAGATAGTTATGGCCCTTACCCACTCTGACATTGTGTGGTATGACCCTACTTATGGAGATATATGTATGATTCCCAGCATCGGAGGATTCACCAACATACTGCTCATTGGGAGAGAAGGATGCATCAGCTACAACCCTGCTTTGGCTCGCCTCCAATTTGGGCATCCCATGATCGAAGTACCTGACCAAGCTCTGTTGGAAGGGATCTTTCTCAAGGAAGGAGAAGATCCAGACCTGAAGACCATCATAATTTACGCATGGAGATACGTCAATAAGGAAGGGACGACTGCTTTAGGATACCCCAACTGTGCTGTCTCTGAAGAATATCTGCATTGGGTGCGAGAAAGGGCTCTCGACCTCAAAATTCCATTCCCTTTTCATGAACCTATGGTATTGGCTTTTCATGATCCAGATTGGTTTGATGTGAGTGAAGTAGATTAGTTGAAGGCCGCTTTGGATGAGGCTCGGAAACTGAAAGCCACTTGGAGGAACAAGTTTTTCACCCTCAAAGTGGAGCAAGAGAAGTCCCAGAAGCTGCTAGAGATAGAATTTGCAAAGAAGAGAAAGGCGCGAGAGGATTTATTTTCTTCTCACACCTCTTCTGGAACTGTCGCCAGGGATGATCTTCCCTCAGCGGCCATGGCTTGAAAGGAATGTGTCGATCGACTCATCAATGAGAAAGCCGAATTACAAGAACGCGTCACCCAGTTAGAAGAAGAACTTCGTGCACAGAAGGAGCATAGGGAGTAGATCTCCGAGTTCTCTTTTGCTTTTGGTTCAATGTAATAAACTCTTAAAAGAGTACTTTGTTTTTCTAATGCTTCGAATATCAAAATAAAATAACTTTTTTTCCAACGTTATAATACCGAAAACAATTTGAGTTTCTTGAAGTTTCATCCTGCATTCTGCATAACATCTAGCATTTTAGCATGTGCATGTGTCTCTTCTCCACTGCGTCCTCATCCGTCTTTCTGTCTTTTGTCTCGCCAGTCGATGTTTCAACCAATTTGATCGAGCTCGAAGTATTATTGAAGGATAGTAAAGAGAGCAAAGATATGGACCGCATGAATGGCTTCAGAGTAAGGACTAATCCGACATTTGACTATTCCTCCGACGACTTTGTTCAACAAGTGTATGTTCTTGTGCAACCTCAGCCTATGCAAGACAACCTGTTTGTTGATCTTCAGAATACTCATACTGAGGAGGAAGTGGATGATCCTAGAATTGCAGCAATCGAGAAAGGATTTCGTGATCTCCAAGAGCAAGTGAAGATGATGAAAGGAGCTAATGCATCTGGTCTTGATGCTCACGACCCGTGTTTAGTTCCAGGCGTGATTATCCCTCCAAAGTTCAAGATGTCTGTCTTTGAAGTTTACAAGGGTACTAGTTGTCCAAGATACCATTTGACGATGTTTTGTCGAAAGATGACTGCTTACATTGACAACGACAAACTGATGATTCATTGTTTTCAAGAAAGCTTATGTGGGGCATCCTTGATATGGTACATGAAGCTGCAAAGTAACCACATTCAGTCTTGGGAAGACTTAGCCATTGCTTTTGTGAAGCAATACAATTATAATTTGGGTATAGCTCCAGATAATAAGGATGACAGTGGACCTTCCAGAGAGTTTATAATTCCCGCACCTCATCCTCAGCAACAGTTTGCAACTCCTGCTCACCGCGAACAACAACCACCTCCCAAGCGGAAGTTGGCCTCTCCAGATCGACCGCAGCATCGACGGTTTCAGAAACGGTTTCGTAATCAGAAGGTAGCTTTGGATAGTCCGAGAAAAGGAATTCGTCAGTTTGACCCCATCCCTTTGAAGTACGCTGATTTGTTCCTCGTCTTGATCCGCGAAGGTCACATCCAGACAAGAGCTCCACCTAAGGTACCCAAGAAAATTCCGTACTGGTACAAAGCTGACAAATTTTGCCCATACCATCAAGGTGCCCCGGGGCACGATATCGAAAGTTGCTACGGTTTGAAGGCAGACGTTCAAAGGTTGGTTAAGGACGGAATCTTATCCTTCATAGAGTCCAATCCTAACCTCGTCAGGGTTGGTCCTTCAAGAACGTGATCCAAGGTTATTTGGGGAAACTCGTATCAATATAATGTCAGAAAGCATATCAGACGATTCAACGAGCCTCTCCATTCCAAGGCGTAATAAAACCCAAGAAAGGGACTTGTGTGGCTTTTCACTTTATTTTTTGCTTTTGTGTTTTCGTTTCTTTGATTAAAAGCATATTTGGCATGTAAGAACTCGTTATTTTGAATAATTAATGCAGCAAAATGTTTGTCTTGAAGAAATCCATTCGTTTTCACTCGAAAAATGTTTCTCATAATTTTGCCAACTTTATCCAATTTTCTTTTCACTTTGGGGAATAATTGGAAGGAGGATGATGAAGTAAAACGCAGGATCTCTCGTTGTATGCTTTTGAATAAAATCCTACTAATGATGTAAGACATTGTTTCAACCTCCTAAACGCCAGAAATATTTAAACTTCCTGGAACTTAGATGAAGATTTTGTTTCTTTTCCCAAACCAAAACCCTAATTTTAACCTAGGGCAGGGTATAAAAAAAAACACCTTTCAAAATTTGGGGTGGGCACAAATATATTTTATCCTTCCATCCCTTTGTTTTACAAATCAGAAACTAAACCCATATACAACCCTAAAAAAGTCCTAATTGAAGTAAGGTTTAGTTCGAAAGCATACTTGATGAGACATCGTTTCCTGACTCCTATGAGCCATGCTCAGTTTTATTGGCTTTATAAAACAAATTTATATCCTAACTAGTGATTTCGGTCACAAGTTATCGTGATATCTCTTTTTTCAAAACCTCAAGACGAACATATGTTGCATTGATAAATTCAGAATTAACATTTCTGACTTGCTAACCTTGTTTGATATCTTAGAAAGATTACACATAAGCACCAATAAGTTTATTCTATTGGAACTTGAAGACTCTGCTGGCCTGGGGAAAGTTTTATTTCCAAGTGGTTTGTTATAATACAAATTTTTGAAGACTCAGATACACCGTCAATCAGGGGCAGTTACGTCGAGATTCGACAAATCTCTCTAAGAGTTTGAAAACAGCGGGACACCATGTTTTCTGTAAAATCTTCTTTGAAAACTCTTGATTCTCGTAAACCAGATGACTTGGGGCATTTGAGGATTGATATGACGACTACCATTACGCAACCCATCAATACCAAATTTCATCAAAACTCTCCGATGAATCTTTTCAATGCAAATACTAGTGAACATTCGTAAACTTCACATTTCCAAGGAAGTAGGCATTATTCGACTCCTTAGTGGATCTTCTACAACACCAGTCTTCTCCAGCGAAGTGGATGTTTATTCCATCCCCACTGAAGCTCAACTCCGACGTGTTCGACAGCTAAAATGACCCTGGTTCCTCATTTGAGGAGGATATTTATTTTATCCCTTAGAAGACTTCAGTTTGGGTATTTCCCTCTACAGTTCCAGTAAGTAAGCTCTCCAGCAAAATGGATATTTATTTTATCCATGAAGATCCTCCATGGCCTGTTCCTAGTAGATCCTTTTCCTTATCTTCAATAGGACAACCTTTCAGACTTAATAAGATGTTACATCCCCAAGTGGAATATTCTTTACCTCCCCAAGAGAAATTTTGAAGCCTTGAAGCAGGATTGTGATCCCATATTTGGTTCTCCATCTATCTCCAGTGATACTTCCATCTTTTTTGGTCGGGTGTTTGTTTTGAGATGTTCTTTTCATCCCCGTTTGCCTTTGTTCGTCTATTTTGTCAGCATAAGCATACGCATATCATATAAATAGATAGCATGGCATGTGCATTTTTTTGCATCCCTTTGTGTTTGTTTTACTCTATCGCTTTGGCCGTGGTTATCCCCAGGCACTTGGGCGTGTCTTCTCCTTCCAATTAGAGTTGTCAGCCCTAGGCAGAAAGAGCATAATGTTTCTACTTTCCCCATGAAGTTCGATCCTCATGGAAGACGATTATTTCAGTACATTCCATTTGAGCTCATACCTCAATGGTCGAGTCTTACTTGATAGTTTTCTCTTCGGCTACTTCCCGAATTGAATTTCGGTCCTTGGCGATCATAGTGTGGGCATCTCCAACTTTTGAACATGGATCAAGTGTGCATTTATTTTGCACTCTATTCCCCAGGAATAATATTTTCGAAGAATCTTTATAAAGACAGATATTTCTCCAACAATATCACAGGTTTTCTCAAACATCTACATTTGGACTACAAACATCTCTTTATTTGAGCAACTCGTTTTGACTAAGATCTTATTCAAAACGACAAACGATGGTTTCTATAAGACAGTTCATTCACCCTCAGTGGATTCTTCAACATTATCAACTCGTCGAATGGCATCACTTCGCAAATCCATCAAAGAAGTCCGCCAAAGACATTACAAGACACTTCTCTTTACTTGAAAATTCCCATTACAAATATTTCTCTTTAGTTGAGAATCTACAATGATATATACTTCTACAGCTACAACAAAGGTACTCCCCAGGAATATATTCCCTAGTGAGTTCATTGCACAAGATTAATTCCATCAAGTGACATCTCCCCAGAGAAGTCGAGGAAATTCATTACAGTCAGTCTCTCTTTATTTGAGAGGACATGTTTCACAATCTACAAAATTCCACATCAACATCTACAACAACATCTACAACAACATCTACAATCTACAATGACATTTTGATCCCCTGTGAAGATGCTCGCGCGAGTTTTCGTCATTTCGGGCATAGACTGAGACCAGCTCATGATTCCCATATCGTGACGCTCGGGGAGGTTCTACATCAGAGACTGAGACCAACTCATGATTCCGATATCATGACGCTCAGGGAAGTTCTACATTAGAGACTAAGACCAGCTCATGATTCCCATATCAGGACGCTCGGGGAAGTTCTACATCAGAGACTGAGACCAGCTCATGGTTCCCATACCAGGACGCTCGGGGAAGTTTTACATTTTACTATTTCCAGTTGAATTTCAAAAAAAAGAAGAAGAAGAAAAAGAATACGAAACAAAACTGAATTGTGTCCCAATCAAGAAACTTCATTTGGATTATTACCGACCATTACATTATGGTAATAAATCTATCCTTCGATCACAAATTTCTCACCTACTGTTAAAACACCATATTCTTGGTGTATGTGCTATGCTTTTTATATGTTTGGAGATTCCCTATTGCTGGTTGTTTCCTGTCCCCTTGGAGTCCCGCTTCGTCGGGTTTGTTTCTCCTTTGTTTCGCGTGTTGTGTCCGGTTCACCTCCCTGTGACATCTTTCCCTCACAGGACCGTCTATCTTCCACTTTTCATATCATTGCATATCATTTGCATCCGGTGGCTTCTTAGGGTCAAAAATTCGTGCAATGTTTATATTTAAGTCCTTCCTATCTCGTCGAGAGGAAGATTTCATTCTCCATATCTCCGGATAGAAGCAACTTAAATAGGGGCATTTCTCGCACCTTAATTTTTGACCTTAAGATCCCACCTTCGTGTTTGCACTTTTCTTGCATTTTATACTTTTGTGTGCATATTTTATTATCTCTAACAAGCTCGTGCAGGGATTACTATGGCTGTTTTTGAAGTCGGAATGCATTTATCTCAATTTAAAGGTTATTGGGCTTTGGTGCTATTTATTGGCCCGAAGACGGAGGTTGCATAGTTATTGAAATAAAGAGACAAGATGAGAGAGATTCCAGACCATGGTTTCTATCGGAATAGTTCAAATCGGCATAATTGAAGTTGTTAGATGTGCTAATTTTGGAAGGCCCATTTACAAAGTTTGTTTTAAGCCACGTTGGATACAAGTTAGTGGTGGGGAGTTGGAAAAGATCAGTGTGGCCGTAAAGTTTGAATCCAAATTCCATCAAATGTATTTAAGTGGGGATTTAATTCAAGTTAGTATTGGAATTTGAGGGTTCTGAAGAGAATTCAATTTAGTCCTTCGCTTTTTTTTCAAGTAACCTTTCCAAGTTGTCATAATTTATTCGAAAATTAAGGACACAACTAAAAGAATTCAAAGACAAAAGCTTCAGACGGGTCTTTACAAGCTCACAACTCAAATGCTAAACTTTAAGGATGCAAAGGGTGATTTTAATCTCAAGTCTACTTGGGTTTAAGATTGCAAGTTATAATGTTGAATTTTAAGTCACAGGAAGACTTCATGAAGTTGGCTTTTCATGTTTTTTTTATGATTAAGTTTCACGATGCAAGCACATCTTAAGATAAGAAATTGAAAGAGCTACAAGAACAACTTCAATTTCCTCATGACTGAATTAATGCTCATACTACTCCCATTTTAAATGTTTATATTATACAACTGTTCATGGTCACCAAAGTTATTCAGATTACAACAATAATGGATTACAGGAGCATTCTACACTTTATTGATATGTGAGCAATTCGGTAATTATGTACAATAAGTCCTAATCCTAATCCATCCCATACATCGTCCCCTTCGTGCCATTCATACTTTCCACCTTGAGTGAAAGGCAACTGTGTATTGATCCACTTGAGTGTATACCTGTAACAGACAATGACAAGTTAATTACACTGCATGAATCTGTTGGTGTTCCCTCAGTTAGATATGCTGCAGAAGAGGATATAAAAGCATGACTTTACCTTTGAAATCCAACTCCTACAGAATTTAGCATCGGTTAGGCTGCTGCCAACGTTTCCTGCAAATAGAAGCATAGGCATGGTTAATCGACCTCCAAGTACGAAGTCCACAATGCAAGGATTAAGTCCTCAGTTTGATAGGAAAATCAGACATTTACCAAAAAGCAAAACCAACGATTGAAACTTGTTCATAAATCTTCAATTTTCATAGTCACAATAACTACAACAACCGTTAATTGCATCTTTTCCATTATGCTTTACTCTTCAACAACAACAACATCACACTCTTTCAGTTTCAGCATAATCTTCAGGTCCATCAATCATAATTCCAGTGTTTTTACCAGGTTTTAAGCTGCGATTGTTATGCTAGAGACATTAGAATCTCTTATGTTGCAGCCTAGATAGCTGAGACCTATAGTCTTTAGTGTTTGGAGAAGTGGAGGATAGACGCTGCGACTTAAGGGCTGAACGTGTAAAATGGAAGCTGCAAAGCATTACAGGAAGCAGATGCAGAGCCTGCAGGAGAAGAATAACAATGTCCAAGTGAGCTTTCAAAACAGAGGTTGCATAGATGAGTTCAAACCACCATTAGGAGCAGAACTTACTTGTAGGGAGACCATTCACATCTTAACCATCCATAAGCATTGACCTGCATAACACACATACGCAGAAGGCAGCCAAGAGATCAAAACTCTACAACATACAAAGCACGATTAAACTTAATTGAGAAAGGCACGAGTTATAAGAGGAAAATAAAGCAAGAGTTAAACTACAACACTGTCATCACCATTACGATACGACACCCTTGCGCCAGGAGATTAAACTTAAGGTACAAACTGAAATGCGCCAATGAAGCCAAACACCATCGTCAAGTACATGAGAAAATAGAAAAACAATGTTAGATACACATCCAATATGACCTGAAAATAAGAAGTAGAGATTGAAGGAATGGAAGGAGAAACGACAACCTTGCCCTCCTTCACTCACGTGGTTGCAACTGCTAACAACATGCCCTACATTCAGTTTGTTTGCAAGAGAGACATTTGATTTGATCCTCATCATCACCAACACCTTCATGGGAACCTTCATCAGAGAACCACCGAGTGTATCGGTTGGAGTTAGTTGCAAACACATCAGATGCCAAGAACTGAGTTGGCACCACCCAAGGTTATTTATCTTCCCTGGCCCAAAACCATCTCTGTCTACACCCTCCAAATCCCAAATCCGGAGTTAGTAAAGGAATATATTGTTTAAAGGAAATATTCAAATCAAATCTTCAGAACAATGAATCTGGACAAACCATGACATTAAACACGATTGATCCAAATATCACAGATTGGGATTTCTCTCATTAACAAGTATCAATGAAATCAAACAAAAAAGGAAAGATTTCAAATATTTGGCTAGACTAAAAAGGAAAATCCAAATCAACATTCAAAACTGATTTAATCAGTTTTCAAATCGAAAATCCTCAATTGAAGCCTATAAAAGGAGACCTAAGAGATGAGGAAGGGGATCGAAAAATCATCACAAAATCTATTTTCTTAAACCTAATAGATTGAGAAGAAAAACACTTATCTCTCCTGTTGACGAAGCCATCGCACACCGCCGCGAGTCCAACAGACGAGACATCCGTTCTCGTCATCTCTAACGCTGCCGCTACCACCAACCTTCGGTAACTCCCTATCCTTATCCATGCCATTGATTTATTGATGCTTCTGGTTTGATTTCAGGTTCGAAAAATGGAGGGAGATGATGAATGGAGGAAATCACTCACGACCGGGAGAGAAGAGATGAAGATGGGAATACCGGGGAGTCAATTTGGGAAAACGAAAGGGGCTAGGGTTTTCTCTGCGTGCCTTTTCATTTTCATATTGCAGCCACCTCTTTGCACACACTCACCACGCGTTTAATCTCTAACCACCGTTAATCACCCTAATTCACCCTTTAATGTATTTTTTATTTTATTCATTTTAATCAGTTTTATTAACTCTTTTTTTTCCTCTAATCAAACCTTTAATCTGCATTTTCTTTGATTTAATTAACTAGTTGATCAATCCTTTTTTAAATAAGTCAATAACCATTTATTAATCAAAATAAATTTTATCTTTTAATTTATTTATTTAAGTAGCCTTTTAATAATTCATACTATTTAATAATTTAGTTGTTTTATCTTTTAAATCCAATTTAATCAACCTTGTAATTTTCCTAATCTTAATTTAAAAACTCTTTTCTTAAATCCTATTAATTCATATTAATATATTTTGCTAAACTTTCTCAATTTAATAAACTTTTTAAATAAGTTTCGTTCCCTATAATAATAAAAATGTTTTATAAATAAATTGCACCTATTTATCGATCTATTTAATTAGTAATTAAATCTTTAGTATTTAATTAACTTTTAGAAACAAATGGTAAGAACATCTTTTATTTGTTTCATATTAATTTAATATTAACTCTTAATAATAGCCATGAAAATAAATCATTTCACCTAAGTTTTTATAATAAAAATAAATCATTATAGCATTTTATTTAAAACCTTAGAATTTAATTTATATTTAATCCCAGCTAAAATCAACATCTCGCTTAAAATTAACCAGCTAAAATCAACTCACAACGTAAAATACAATCTAATCGTGCACCCCACTTCACAAGTCACTCTCACACACTTCAGCGCTTTCATGCGTATGTGTATGTTTTACTTATTCGCTCTTTATTATTTCCGCAATTTATTTTACAAGCAATTTTCATTATCGCAATTTATATTTCCACCTTGCATTCCGTCCAAAGGAAAAAACCTACACATGATTCAACACTTGTGTGTAGTGCACATTATTTGCATCATTCTCCCCTACGATCCTTGATCCCATTCAAGTCAATCTCTTAGGACAGATCCTACCCCATAGGAAGGACCTTTTCTTTACAACATAGGAAAACAAAACAATTTAAACAAAATATTCAAACACAATAGAGAAAGATGTTAATCATCTTAAGCGAGATAGAATCTCCACCCCACATCAATACAATCAATATGTAGGGACTTTGCCTTAAGATAGATAGAGGCGTACTCGTCGATCTATATCCGAGTACTTGAGCCCTTCTCTTAAGACGATGCAAAGACTATTTTCCTACAATTTGTGGCGGTTAAATCTCCCTTAAAATGACAACTCATCTTTTCTCCTAAAATCAATCAATCAACTATCCTAAACCCGTAGGAACTTTGACCACAGTCAAAGAACTCCTCAAACCCTTTAGGGGAACTACAAATACTCTGATTCTACTCCCGTAAGGATATGTAGGCATAAGATGCGATATCTTATCGAGTATACTTAGAAATAAACCCCTAGGTCTTTTATACCTTAAGCAGATAAAACCTTAGCAAATAAACAAACATAAAACAAGAGGTTCCTGTAGAGTACTACAGAAACTTAGGATGCTAGTACCTTCCCTAAGTTTAACCAACCCCCGAACCTAAAACTCTCTAAACCTTGCATTTGCATTGCATTGTGGGAATTTCGATCTTTATCTCTTCCTTTGGACAAATCAAAGTTCGGTTGCAAATGAATAAGATTCAAGTTAATCAATAGCTTGACATCCGAATTTCACCGCGACAACGGGAACCTCTTGATTCAATTCGTGAGAAATGTTAGCTTAGCTTATTTGTTTTCTTCCAATATAAAAAGGTGTAAAGGTAATGTAAAAGGGTTTAGACTGCTAAACAGAAATGGGTGGTTTTAGATTAGAGTGCTCGCCAAAGATTAGGGCCCTTGTGCCTACGTATTTTCACTCAGAAGAAGTGAAGAATCAGAGCGTCCGTAGTTCGTGGGACTACGGGAAAAAGAGGGAATTGTGGAATTGTGCTCGCCAAGATCATCAAAATCTTATGCCTACGTATCTTACATTCAGAAAAAATGAAGAATCAGAGCGTCGGTAGTTCGGATTACGGATGTTGGTTTGATTTTTATCGAAAGATACTTAGTCATATTCGACAGAAAATATTGCTTTATCTAAACGGGTGAGGAGAGGACGCTTGCATCACTTTGAATGAATTTCTATATATCAACATTCATGGGAAACACATCATTTATCTCGACTCAAATATGTTGCGGACGAAGCAATATTTTGCGTCGTTCTCAAGACACCATATCTCACGTTTATGAAAAAAAAAAGGTTTGATGGTTCGCACGACGGTGATAAGTTGAATTAATGTGTTAAGTATGTTTATGTTTGGATAAGAGAATAAATTTGAATAAGTTTTAGGGTCTCGATCACACGGGGGCGAGAAAAAGAGTTTAATGTATCAGATGCTTAGCTAGAGGTGACGATTACCTGAAGCTTAAGAAAGGCTCCTCGGGCCCATGTAATCGAGAAAGTGAGTCAAAGACTTGACTCTCTCTCTTTTTCAGCCTAATTTATGAAAGGATAGGAGTGGAAAACCATTGTTCATGTACATGACAATATTAGAAGATTCAATGGGTTGCGTCTTGGGCCAAACTGATGAGTCAGGCAAGAAAGAGCATGCAATTTATCATCTAAGCAAGAAGTTCACAGACTGCGAGAGTCGTCACTCTCCGCTAGAGAAAGCCTGTTGTGCTTTGGCATGGGCCGCCAAGCGCCTAAGACAGTATATGATCTGCCATACCATAATGCTGATTTCTAAGATGGACCCAATCAAGTACATCTTCGAAAAGCCAGCTCAAACTGGAAGGTTGGCCAGATGGCATATGCTTTTGTCAGAGTATGATATTTAGTATGTTGCTCAAAAGTCTATCAAAGGAAGTGTCTTGTCAGAACACCTCGCAGAGCATCCCATAGAAGATTATCAGCTGCTCAAGTTTGAGTTCCCTGATGAGGATGTGATGTACATCCAACGAATGAAGCCAAAACCTGGCCCTGAAGAAGGTCTTAAGCCTGGATACTGATGGGAAATGATGTTTGATGGAGCGTCAAACAAAAATGGACATGGTGTGGGAGTTGTTTCAAAAAATCCAACTGGAGCGTATACTGTTGTCATAGCCCGACTTTGATTCTCTTGTACTAACAACATAGTTGAGTACGAAGCCTGCATCCTAGGATTGGAAGCTGCCATTGATCTCCGCATCAAAATCCTGGAAGTGATCGGTGATTCAGCTTTGGTGATCTATCAGCTTAAAGAGGAGTGGGAGACTCGAGACGAAAAGTTGATCCCTTACAAAACTCACATTCTAGAGATGGTCGAATACTTTGATGAAATCACTTTTAAACATGTATCAAGAGCAGAAAACCACATCGCTGATGCTTTAGCCATGATGGCATCAATGTGGAAGGTCCAGTTTGTTAACGAGGCACCCCTGATCTTCATTGAAAGAAAGACAGTACCAGCATACATTATGGCAATAGAAGAAGAGTCTAATGAGAAACCTTGGTTCTACGACATCAAGAACTTCCTTCAAAATCAGGAATATTCGGATGACGCATCCAGAATTGACAAAAAGGCCATACGAAGGTTGTCATCTAAGTTTTTCATCAACAATGGCCTCTTATACAAGAGAAACCACGACATGGTTCTACTCCGATGTGTCGATGAGAAAGAAGCAAGTCTCTTGATGACTGAAGTACATGAAGGAACATTTGGTACCCATGTCAGTGGCCATGCCATGGCTAAAAAGATCTTAAGAGCTGGCTATTTCTAGTTGACTTTAGAGACATACTACATCCTTTTCGCTCGAAAGTGCCACAAATGCCAAGTCTATGCGAACAAAGTGCATGTTCCTCCACATCCTCTCAATGCGATGACATCACCATGGCCATTCGCAATGTGGGGCATAAACGTGATTGGGGCAATATAACCAAAGGCTTCCAATAGCCATCGTTTCGTCCTTGTTGCAATTGATCACTTCACCAAATGGGTAGAAGCAGTGTCGTATGCGAACGTAACAAAGCAAGTGGTCGCCCGTTTCATCAAAAAGGAAATCATCTGCCGATATGGTATCCCTGACCAGATCATCACCGACAATAGGTCGAATCTGAACAACAAAACAATGAGGGAACTTTATGATGACTTCAAGATCAAGCATCACAACTCATCCCCATACAGACCCAAGATGAATGGCGCTGTCAAAGTTGCAAACAAGAATATCAAGAAGATAATACAGAAGATGGTTGTAGCTTACAAGGATTGGCATGAGATGTTACCATTTGCATTACATGGGTACAGAACATCAGTGCGAACTTCGACTGGGGCAACTCCCTTTTCCTTGGTCTATGGGATGGACGTTGTGCTACCTATCAAAGTCAAGATACCTTCTTTGAAGATCTTAATGGAAGTCGAGCTTAAGGAAGACAAATAGATAAAAGAAAGGTTCAATTCATTGAATCTCATCGATGAGAAAAGGATGACAGCCATGTGTCATAGCCAAATCTATCAACAAAAGGTGATAAGAGTATTCAACAAGAAGGTTCATCTCAAAGAGTATAGAGAAGGAGAGCTTGTGCTCAGAAAAATCTTACCAACACAGAGGACATGCGTGGTAAGTGAATGCCCAATTACAATGGCTCTTTCATTGTAAAGACCATCTTCTTCGGAGGATCTCTAATTCTTGAGACCATGGATGGCGAACAACTCAAGTACCCTATCAACTCAAATGTAGTGAGAAAGAACTACGCCTAAATGGAAAGCCTAGAAAGGTGGATCAACACTTTAGCAAGGTAGAAGCCTGAAGAGCAAAAGCCGACAAATGCAGGGGCAAGATTTTGTCCAAAGGGTTAAAAGAAAATCAATCATTATCATTTTCTCCAGAAGCAACGAAGTGCGTGGACTGCTAGTTAGTAGGACTGGATCATCGTGGGATTCTGTAACCCTTTTTGTTTACCATTTTTCAAATGTATTTATTCTCGAGACTTTACCCTTTGTAAAGTTATCATCTATTAATGAAATCAGTTTTTGGACCAATCATTGTTATGATCTTCTGTTTTTATTATGCAATTTCACTTATTTGTTAATAAAGATTTTTTCGAAAAGCAAAGTGTTTTGAAAAACATAAATTTTGTTTTAAATAAAACTGATTTGACAAAACATGTTGAAAAGCTCTAGAGGTAATATGACGGTGTTACACTACTCTCAGAATCGTAAAAGCTTGATGTCGTCTCCAACCAAAAAGACGCGTGCAACAACAATCCCCGCTCTTAAGCCAGGATTTCTCCCCTGCAGATTTGCAAGAGTATTTATTACATCGGAAAATTGCTATTTCCCCGAAGGAAGCGCCATCCAACTTGAAACATCGAGACTCAGCGTGTTGGGTTCCCTCTTTATGTTCTTTGTTTTGCTCTTTATTTCTCCTTTCCGGGTCGGTCTGCATTTGTGCATTCACATCATATCAGCATACACATTTGCTTTCATTTGCTTTGGGTTTCTGAATGTTGCCTTTGAGATCCTTTGGTTGCTACCACCCTCTTTATTCTGTTTGCCACGGCTTTCGCTTTGCGGTTATCGCCCCAATTTTATCAGTAATCTTAGGATTACCTGTTTCCTTCCTGGGAGCCCAGTTATGGCTAGCAATATCGAACTTTACCAAGATGGTCAGTTGTTACTAATATTCTTCTTAACTTGGTTATCACCAATAATATTTGAAAGTGTAGTGATTACTAGCATTGTTAAAAAAACCAATGGTTATGAGTACCTCGATTTGGTTGTCACCAATCATTCAAAACCCAGTGGTCACTGGCTCTGTTTAACGCCAATTGTTATTGGAACCCCGTTTGATTTATTTATCACCAATCCTCGTTGAAATCTAATGGTTACTAGTATTGTCTCTTAAACCCAATTGTTACTGGTACATTGATCTGGTTATCACCAAACCCTTTAAAAAATCCAGCGATTACTGGTATTGCCCAACTCCAATGGTTATTGAAAATCCTTGACTTGGTAATTACCAGTTCCCCGGGAAGTCTAGTGGTTACTAGTACCACTTGAAACCGTCCGTTTAAAAACTGGTTGTTACTAGTATCCCCAGTAAAACCTTTGCTTTCCCCAATCGAGTCTCAGAGATCTAGTGGTTACTAGCATCCCTAGTGCCCCTGGTCTCGTTTCTAGTCTTTTCCTGAAGATCCTGTTCGAACTCTTTATTATAGGAGGTCTCTCATTTTGGCTTATCCCCGGTGAGGATCGTGTCTCTGGTCTTTTGCTTCCCCGGTGGAGATTTATTGTACTTCCTCATTGGAGTTCTCCCTTTTTCCCCCCAATGAAGATTTGTCTTCTCCCCTGGATTTGTTTGTGTTCCTGTGTGAGAGATTCCCCTTGAAATACTATCATTAGTAATGATTGAACTATTGATTGTTATGCCTTGGATCTTTCCTAGTGTGTCGGGTTCCCTTGAGTAGTTACTCGTTGTTTTGCCGTTCTTTTTTTTATTTTGCTCGTATGTCCGCTTTCGTCTTGCATCCAAGCATCATAAAACATCATTTAGAATTAATTTCATTTTAGAATTTGTCCTTTTGCATATCATTGGATCTAAGAGAAAAAAATTTTGGTTTGCTATATTTAAATACCTTTCACTACAATTCTATGAGGATTGTCATCTCTCATTTCCATCTAGTGAAGATATTTAAATAGGGGCAACCGTTGCACCCCAAATTTTGATCCCTTATATCTTCATCATCATTATAGGGTCATCACCATCTGTTTATCTAACCATAACCTAGTTCAAGTATATCTTTGTCAAGATACAGGTGAATCAGGGTTCCGTATAATCAAGAATCGAGGTTTCGATAGTTGATCAATCAATTTCTTGGATTTATTCTCCATGAAACAGGTCTCTACATCATCAAAGATAATCCGTTGGGTCAAGTATGAATCCAATTTGAGGTTGTCACCCAAAGATCAAGAACAGTGCAGTCCAGGACTCCCGATTAGGGTTTCTAATCAGGAAAAGTCAATTGTAGTTTGACTTTTGATTTAAATTGCACTCCAATTATGGAATTATGGTCCATGAAGCTCATATAGCTTACTGAAGTCCACTCAAGAAGTTTCAAGATCTCAAAAGACCCAGAGCGCCAACAGTCGATCCAGTAGTTATCGATCGATCGATCGATTCAGTTGACTGAAAAGTCAACTCTCTGACCATAAGAAATTTGACCTCAAAGTGTGAAGAAAATATGTTCCTAATAACATGTTACACCTATCCATGAAATTTCATGACCATTGGATCAAGGATTGAGGAGTAATCGAAAAAGTCGGGAATTAGGGTTTTGAAAGGGGCAGGACCATAACTTCCTAACCACACATCCAAATGAGGTGATTCAAAGCTTGTTGGAAAGGTCTTGGCAAGCCCTACAAAAGTGTAAAACTGACCTATGGGTAAAAAATGCATAGATTTGGAGTTATAGTCAAAATCATCACAAAAGTGTAAAACTGACCTATAGGCAAAAAATGCATGTTTTCAGCCAACTTTGAGGGTTTTTTTAACCTAGTTCCACTTGGAATATGAAACTTCAGTAAACATGAAAGTTGTAGAGCTCCATGAGGGATTTCCAAAAAGTACTAGAACTCCTCCATAGCCATTATGAGCTGAGAGTTTCAAATTGAGCAAGTTGGGTCTGTGCACTAGTTCGTTAACTTATCAAAATTCAACATAGACTTGGTTTCCAACAATGTGGTTCATTTGCAACCATGAGGGAACATCTGGTATGATGTGTAGATGGAGCTTTGTACCATATTTGGGGAGAGAATCAAAGCAAAACTAAAAATCTAGCCGTAATCCCTTTTGTTTATTATAAAAAGTACAAAAGTGTACTTGAGAGAGAGTGTGATTTTTCTAAGTTTGCTTTAGCTCCTCTGCAGCCCCTACAAACCAGCATAAAGGCAGCTGTTAGTGAGGTTATTAACTGTTAGAAAAGAGATAAAACTAGCAGATGCAAGTGACCATTTGAAATGTTAAAGACTTTTCCCACCAAAGTGCAAGTTTGCATTGCAATTCCAATTCTGCCCCAACTCTCATGTGGCCTATAAATAGAGGGATCATTCCATTCTTTCGACCACACTAGAGCTATCCAAAACACCAGAAATACATAACTCTCCTTCCCATCCTTTTTTCTTGTAAGTGAAGAAATTCTCCAAAACCACCAAATTTGCCCTTTTTGCATTTTTCACACCAGTCCCTTTTCCAAACACTCCACCACTTCAAAAATCACACACACACACACACACACACACACACACACACACACACACACACACACACACACACACACACACACACACACACACACACACACTCAAAATGGTCGTTTGGAGCTGTTCCCATCATCACTTTCACCAAAAGACACATAGAACAAAAAGTTAATCTTCATACCACGTTGCTTTGACTTTTATGCATATTCCACACTAAGTCACTACATAAACCTATTTTCGTCATCATAACACTTGGAATACTTCATGATTATGATGTATTAGCTGTTTATAATCTCAAATCACAACTGGAAGTACATTTTCTCCAATTGTCCATAAAGTTACTTTCTTTCTTCAAGAGGAAGTAACTCTCACAAGTGTGCTCAAAGGGAAGAATCTCTGGTTTTCTTGGCAGCTAGCATAGTGAGGAAAGACTACAAGAGGTATGTCTTTATGAGCTCTTCCATTAATCTGCATCATCATGTGTTGCTTGATTCTGTTCCAAAGATTATACATTGTTATGTTAGGTTGGTTTGTTAATTATGTTGTCCAAATTTGGTTAGGGTTTGAATTTGCAAATATTATGTGCATTTGTTGTAAGGCTGTCATTAGAAGTTAGTATGTTATTACTTTTGTGAAAATAGTGTGTTGAATACCTTGTTAGTTTAGGTTTTGACATTGTTATGCCAAGGGTATATTCATTAGCATTAAAACTGTTTTGAACCTTAGAATCTATCAACCATCAATATGAGGAGGTTTAGGCTATTTTTGTTTATTCTTGGGCGTTGTTATGTTTGGTAGTTGTCACTTTGGGGTTTGTAACTGTCTTGAGGACTTAGCATTTGATTGTGTGGCATTGTGATGATCAAGCTGTCACTTTTGGTTGTGGAGTTTGTCAACTCATGACTTGTTTGTTGTTAGAGTTGGTTTCACTTTTAGATGTTGCTTATGTGAATTAATGATTGTCAAGACTCTGGACTGTTGAATGTTTTCTTGTGCATTGAAATGTCAAAGTTTGTTGTTTTTAAACAACACAATCATGTTTGATCTATGTAAGTTGTTGTTGGAGATGCATCTTTAAAAAGGCATGACAGTTGGAATTCACCAAAGTATATTGTTGAAATACCACAAACTATGTTACTGTTCTGTTCGCAAATTTTGGTCTTATATTGAAAGGTTCATAATCACTTTGTGTTGAGTTGCTTGGTGGAGCTATGTAAGTGGTCTTGGCAAGAACGTGGATGCCTTACTACTGAACTAATTCCTCATTGTTTGATTTCTGTTATGCTACAAGAGGATTGCTGTCAATTTGCTCAGTCATGATGTAAGGATTCATATTGGGTTGTTGAGGATCAACATAGTCATGGTTGCATACTATAATGACTTAGACTGCTTTGAAATCTGTTTTGGGTCAAATCATGTTTTTAAGCTTGTGTGTTTGGTTTAGTTTGAAGTTAGTGGACTGCTATTTGAAAAATTTGACTTATGCCAAAGTCTGCTAATGTGCAATATATTATAGTCAGAATATGTGGATAGATACTATTAAGGCATTTGGTGTATGGTTGGTCATTTAAATCTTAGAATTGCATCTGGTTCTGTCAAGCCATTTCTAAGTTGTAAGATTTGCCATTTCCTTTGGAACTGTAAATACTGTTGATTAGCTGATCAGCCATGTTGCAATGTTTGTTGTTTGATTGAAATGATTCACTAGTTGTTACTGAAGCATGTGATGATCAGTTTTGTCTATATGGTTATCAAGATCTATTATTCTGTTTTGCTTGTGAGATTGAAAATTGTCATTGTCGCAACTGCGAAAAACACCCGGCGGAAAACAGAAGAGTCACTACCTTTCGTTATTTATCCCAAAGAGAGGGAAAGGAAACGATCAGAAAAACCTGACGGAAAAGGGAAAGACAAGGTCATTGCAACCAAGTCCTGGATTCGGGAGTCGGTTACACAAGGGGAAGGTATTAGCACCCCTCACGTTCGTCGTACTCGATGGGATCCATGCTTTGTTGTCTATCTAAAAAGGGTGTGTTGAAACTATCTATGCTAAAGGTCAAGGGACAAAATAAAAAGAAAGGACTCGATAGAGCATCGCCGCTCTGTGCCTACGTATTCCCTCGTGCAATGGGAAAGTCAGAGTCAACGTAGTTCGGCTAACTACGGGTGAAAGGGGGGAAGGTTGCTCACCAAGACATCACGTCTTGTGCCTACGTACTCTCAACAGGTATGAGAGATCAGAGCAAACGTAGTTCGGGCTAACGAGAACACCGGTTGGTTCAAAAGTTTTTAGGCCCGAGTAGGGTTAACAAGCAGTTCTAGCAGTTAGTGTATGTAGCTCGACCATCAGATACTTAGGCGTTACCGTTTGCGGTAGAACTAAGAGTTAACAACACTCTTTTGTCTGAAAAGATTTTCCATTATTAACAAGTCCCAAAGGACAAAAGAAGTTCAATGATTTGTTTTTGTGTTTTTTAGAGAAGAAGTGTCTTGAGTTTGATTTGTAACTCATGTCGCACTAGAGACTATGACTTAGGAGAGAATGTGTCGCATATCACCCTAAGGGTGTATACTAAACACTCTAGGCAATTGAGAGGAAGCCACTCAATCACCATTCCCCAAGTAGCTTAAGGCTCGTAGTGTACAACATTTGTTATTCTTTATTATGCATTTTATGAGTGTTTGAAGATGAGAAGAGAAAGGACCTACTAAAGGGAGACTAAATCAATCCTAAAAGTTGTCATGCAAAGTGGACTTAGAGTTGGGATACAAAAGGGAACTACCTAATGTTAGCATCCATAGTTTGGACCCTAACGTCTATAACCATCCTCAAACAAGGAAGGTTAAGTCCTAAGGGGAACATGGCAAGGAAAGACCAAAAGGAGAAATCATAATAGAATGTAACATACAAATACATAAATGCACACTTAGAATGGTGGGAGGGAGGAAAAGGTGTGTTGGGCAGCAGCCGCCACAAGCTCGTCTCGACCTCAACAGTGATGCAAGAATGATGTAAAAATGGAAAGAAAAGTCATAGATGGAAACAAACAAACATGCAAAGAGTCATCACTTTGAACCACATCCACAAGTATGCATCCAAGTGGAAAATGAACACAAGTATCAACCAAATCATGATCAACCAAACACAAACAGTGGCAAACACCAAAAACATTTCATTCCTAATGCATCATATCAATTTATGAAGATTCGAAGTGAAACGGTATGCGAATAATCAAACAAAGTAGCAAAACAGGCATGCCAGCACAGTGTTAATCGGTTAACCCCCAGGGTTAATCGGTTAACACACTGTTAATGTTAAAAAAAATTGAAAATTTGAACTGGTTAATCGGTTAACCATATGCGTTAACCGATTAACACTGTAAAAACTTTGAAAAATCTGAAAATTTGTGATGGTTAATCGGTTAACCATATGCGTTAATCGATTAACACTGTGCTAATAGCAGAAAACAGCAAAGCAGAATCACTTTTCAACAGCTTATCACTTCTCCAAACATACCAATGATCACATAATAAGCCATGTACGAAATTAAATCAGAAAACCATGATTCCAACAACATGTATACAGATCCAAACAGCATCAACACAGATCATATGAATCAAAATGCTGCAAATCAATCAAAAATGAAAATCATCATGATGAACATGCAATTAAGCTAAAAACAGAATCAGATCAAGAATTTCCAACCTACGAAGCGGAGATTTGCTTCGGTTAATATTGATTTGCTGGAAATGAGTAGATCGAAGCAAGAAACCCGGAATACTTCAAGATTCAAGCTAATCCTTGTAGTAGAGATGGAGATCCTTCAAGATTAAGCCAAATTGCTTCAAATAATCACTTCTAGCTTCATTTCAAATTTTAGATCTGAATTTGCATGAAAATTGAATGAAGAAACTGATCCAATGGAGATGATAGATGAAGGTTTAAGCTCAAGAATTAATGGATTCCAATGAAGAATCAATTAATTTAATGGAGGAAGAGCTTTGGTGAGGGTTTTGGAAATGATGAAATTGAGAGAGAATTGAGAGTAATTCTAAAATGAGAATGAAAATGAAGGTTAGAATCCTTTGGTTTGGACTGAATCACTTAAGTATCATTATGGCTTGGATCCAAAGCAAGGTTTGGAATGTGGATTGAAAAATTTGGAATGGAATTAGGAGTGGGAGTTTGGAGGGAACTGAATTAATTTGAAAACTAATCCAAATTTCAAAATGGTTCTAGATCCTTCCCAAGTGTAAAAATGAATTTTCAAATGACCAAAATTGGACCCCAAATGGCTCTGCATTGAAAAATCATGTACAGAGGCAAAAATTGCATTGGTTAATCGGCTAACCATACAGGTTAATCGATTAACCCCTTTGAATTTTTGAATCTGGGCTGATTTCACTTTGGTTAATCGATTAACCATATAGGTTAATCGGTTAACACCTTTAAATTTTGAATTTTGGCGCCTTTTGGAAGGAAATTTGTCTGTTTGCCCGTTTCTTGCCGTTTTGAGCTCTGTTCAACTTCTGAAACTTGCTATTGAATATTATAACCATGAAAATGCTTTAGATAACCTGCATGTTGCTTTCTGAGCTAAAAATTGCCCTGCAAAACAAAGTAAAATCGACCGCTCGATTGCCGGGCAAAATAAATGTCGGGGACTCTGATGCTTGATGTTTCAGTTCATGCACTGAGATGCAAACTGAGCCACGGAAACCTTGATCCCCTGTCTCAAGAACGAATGCTATGCAATGCAGAAATGTGAAAATGAAAAATGTAAAGCAACAAAAGCCGGTTAAGAAAAGGTTGGGCAAATTTTGGGGTGCAACAGTCATTAAAGTAAACTAATTGAGTGGAACATTGTCATGGTGGCATGACTGATCTGATTTAAACCTGCTCAACTTCTACCACTCATACCATTAGGAATCGATTTTGGCATTTTTATAGATTTGTGATTACTTCCAAATGATGTGTTTTCCATTTCATATATGAATGTTTGTCTAATTGTTGAGGGTTGTCAACCTTTTATCTTGAACAAACTTAGATTGGCTTGAGAGTTTGTGATTAGAGTGTAGGATTTGACTGTTGATTGGATACTAACACAGCCAGATTAGAATCCATGTTGGGACTGCCATGGTTGGAATTCATCAATCCATATTGTTTGAAACACCAAAACTTGATTGTTAGTCCAGGCCTTGAAGTTTAGCCTCTAGATACCATCAATGTTCTTTTTTTACATCCTTGCAATATGTGTTTGGAACTCATCTATTGTAGTTTGGATTTGTTTTGGAGCCACTTAAACATGGTTCATAGGCCAAGTTTGTTCTTGAGATTTTTCACCAATTGCAAGTCAATCACTAATTTTGTGTTCTTCTGTCTTTTAAACATTAATTTCTGTTGAAATTCATTGTATATAGTATCTAGGATGTGAACAAATCCTTGTTGGTGCAAATTTATAGTTGAGTTGACTTTGGAGTTTCAAATTTCACTTCAAGCATCCAATTGCATGACCCATCGTGTTTTTATTTGTGTGCATTATTTCAAAATTTGGTTTGGGCCATCGTGATCCTCATGAAAAAGCAAGTGTGTTTGACTCTAATTTCGGCAAAGTTGGTTGAGATTGGAAAGAGTTAGAACCAAACCATTTTTGAAATTTCCACTTGAGTTGCCTTAAAGAAATTTCCCAGAAAACAAGCCCTTTTGGTACATATTCAAATGGGGTGGCTTGATACAATGGATGTATCGCCACCCTAGTGGTTATTACCTTGCCCATAAGTACTTGCCATGCCTAATGACCCGTGTTTAACCCTCAGCGAGAGCATTTTTATCCATTTTTACTATTTTTTTTATGGTTTTGATATTTCTTCTTCTCTTCCCATCTAGGATTCACACGCGTGAAGTGTTTGAGATGACCTTGTTTTGAGTCTATGACCCCAAGGTCTTGGGTTCAAGCCTTGGGTGAGACATTTCTCTTTTTTAATCACTTTGTTTATTTAATTTTTATTTAATTTTCAAAGTAACATAACTTTCTTAATTTTAACCATTTTTTAATGATTCTTTTAGCTAAGTTTTCATCTTATTGTATACTTTCATAAAATAATTAAATAATTCTAAAAATCCCATTTTAGAAACACTTTACATTAAGGAAATTTGTGATTCATTTTAGGATTTTCACCCTCCTATCTCGCATCCTTCATTTCAACTTTTGATTTATTCCCTTTTGAGTTTAAGTTGAAATTAATATAGGATTGGCTTGTTAGCTTCGTTGTATGCTTGAATTTGGATTTCAAACTCTTGCTTGTAAGCATCTAATTGATTCATTTCTTGAACCTTTTGGAATCCCCAGGAAATTCTAAACCTTTTGCTTACATTGTTGTGACATTGTTTGGTTGTCTATGGTTGGTTATCATCAAATGTATGATGTTTGCTCATGTATTTACATATGACATCCTTCAACTTTAAAAAAACCATATCTTTGTCAAGATACACCTTCATCTTTGTTAAGATACATCCCCATCTTTGTTAAGATATGCTATTGGTTTTCACCTTTCATTTTAAGTCTTGTAAGAACTTACCTTTTGGTATTGAGATATTTTTAAGTATACTTTGGTGTTAACCATTTGCCTTGCTCATAATCTTTGCTTGATATTGTTATATGCTAGCATGACCTTGGCTGTAACCATATCTCTTGAATTCATCATGTTTGAATATTTATATTTTGTTAAGTTATTTCCCCAAGTGATGGAGCTCTTTAGTTCTCATCCAAAGTTGCCTCATTTCTTCCCTTCCAAAGGAAAGTCTCTCTATTGATCCTTGAGATCATAGATAGCTCATAACACACCCCTCGACTTTGTTAAGTCATCTGGAACTTAGTTAAGTTAGAACCTATATCCATTAGACTTTGCTTCAAGTCTAAGAGACCTACCCCTTGTTAGAAGTACTCCTCAACTAGAACTTTAAGATAGAGTTTGTTAACTCTATATGAGAATCATGGTGATGATTACTTATTCCCCTTTCTTGAGTCTACAACCTAAAATAGAGAGTTTTGTTAAGCTCTATACAAGCATTGTTATGTTTGTTCCCCTTTGAACCTTGATCGTTATCAAGAGATCCTCACCCTAGTTAGGTGAACTGCGGTTGCTCTGATTCTATCCTAATTAGGATACGTAGGAAGTGGACGTGACGTCTTTGCGAGCAAACTTAGAAACTATCTTTAGGTCTTTATCTCACCTTATACTCAATCCCAAACCATAGCAAACATTTAGCAAGTATAGCATACAAACATACAAAAGGCTCCTATAGAGTACTACAAATGTTTAGGATGTGAAATACCTACCCTAGGCATAACCAACCCCCAATCCCCGATCTCTTAGCATTGTTGTTACATCGCGCAAAAGAGTTTTTCTTTCTTTAACCTTTCCTTTGGATAAATCAAAGTCCGATTGTGAATTTTAAGGATTAAGTTTCAAGTTAATCAATAGCTTGGTATCACGATTCTTACCGTAACAACGAGGAATCAATGTAGACCCTGATAAAGTCCGAGTCATTCAAGAAATGTCTGCTCCACGAACTGAAACACAAGTCAGAGGTTTTCTCGGACGCCTGAATTATATTTCCATATTCATCTCCAATATGACTGCTACCTGTGAGCCAATATTCAAGCTACTATGCAAGGGCTAGATTATTGATTGGAATTCTGATTGTCAGCAAGCATTTGAGAAAATCAAGGTTTATTTGCAAGAACCTCCTATCCTAATCCCTCCTGTTCCTGGAAGACCACTCTTCATGTACCTGGCTGTTCTTGAGAATTCTATGGGTTGCGTATTGAGCCAACATGATGAGACTGGACGAAAAGAACACGCCATCTACTACTTGAGCAAAACGCTTACTGATTGTGAAAGTCGATATTCACTTTTGGAGAAGACTTGTTGTGCTTTAGCATGGGCAACTAAGCGTCTTAGGCAATACATGATCTGTCACACTACTTTGTTAATCTCTAAAATGGATCCAATAAAGTATCATTTTGAGAAGCATGCTCAGACTGGAAGACTTGCCCGTTGGCATATGTCGTTATCTGAATATGACATCCAATACATGACTAAAAAAGCTATTAAAGGAAGTATCTTGTCAGATTACCTTGCAGACCAATCGGTTGAAGATTATGAGCCTCTAAAGTTTGACTTTCCTAACGAAGACATTATGTTGGTGAAGAAAAACTGTGAAGAGCCAGGTCCTGAAGAAGGTCCCAATCTAGGTTCCCATTGGAAGATGATGTTTGATGGTTCCTCTAATTACAGTAGGGGTGGCTAAGGTGCCATTTTGATGATTCCTAATGGTGGTTATACCCCATTTACAGCAAGGTTAGATTTTGAATGTACAAACAATATTGTCGAGTATGAAGCATGCATTCTAGGCCTTGAAACAACTATTGACCTCTGAATCAAAATTCTTGAAGTGAGTGGAGATTCAGCTTTGGTGATCTACCATGTCAAGGGTGAATAGGAGACCAGAGATGAGAAGTTAATCCAGTTAAGAGCCTACATTATTGAAATGATCGAATACTTTGACGAGATCACTTTCAAACATGTCCCGAGGACTGAAAATCATATTGTCGTTGCTTTAGTCATGCCAACCTCAATGTGGAAAGTCAGATTTGTTAATGAAGCACCACTCATTCGAATTGAGCGCAAGACTGAGCCTGCCTACTGTCAACTAGTTGAGGAGGAAACTGACGACAAGCCATGGTCCCACAACATTAAGAATTATCTGCAAAACCAAGAGTATCCGGTCGATGCCACTGCTCTTGACAAAAAGACTCTGAGAAGATTAGCATCCAAGTTCTTCCTCATCAATGATGTGTTGTATAAAAGAAACCATGACATGGCCCTGCTTAGATGTGTTAATAGACGAGAAGCAAACATGTTACTTCAAGAAATTCATGAGGGAACGTTTGGAACTCATGCCAATAGTTATGCTATGTCTAAGAAGATTTTGAGAGTTGGGTATTACTAGTTAACCATGGAATCTGATTGCATCCAATATGCCAGAAAATGCAATAAGTGCCAAATTTACGCTGACAAGGTGCACGTGCCTCCAGCAGTGTTGAATGTTTTATCATCACCGTGGCCTTTCTCAATGTGGGGCATTGACATGATTGGGGAAATTGAACCTAAAGCTTCCAACGGTCACCGGTTCTTTTTAGTTGCCATCGACTATTTCACAAAATGGGTAGAAGCTGCGTCTTATGCTAATGTAACCAAGCAAGTGGTTGCCCGCTTCATTAAGAAAGAGATTATCTGCTGTTATGGAATTCCAAGCCGAATTATAACAGATAACTTGACCAATTCGAATAATAAAACCATGAAGGAGTTGTGTGAAAGTTTCAAGATTATGTACCATAATTCTTCTCCTTATCGTCCTAAAATGAATGGAGCTGTTGAAGCTGCGAATAAAAACATCAAGAAAATCCTGCAAAAGACGGTGAAAACTTACAAAGATTGGCATGAAATGCTACCATTTGCCATGCACGGATACAGAACCTCAGTGTAAACTTCAACAGGCGCAATCCCTTTTTCATTGGTGTATGGAATGAATGCGGTCCTTCCAATTGAAGTAGAAATACCATCCTTGAGGGTATTGATGAAAGCCAGGCTTAATGAAGCAGAATGGGTCCAAGAAAGATTTGACCAGCTGAACCTCATCGATGAGAAGCGCATGACTGCAATGTGCCATGGTCAGTTATACCAGAAAAGGATGAAGAGGGCATTTGACAAGAAGGTCCAAATCCGAGAATTCTGAGAAGGAGAGCTTGTACTTAAGAAGATCTTGCCAGTTCATAAAGACATGTGTGGGAAATGGATGCCCAACTATGAAGGCTCATTGGTTGTGAAAACAGTCTTCTCAGGAGGATCTCTAATTCTCACAACAATGGACGGTGAACAGCTTGCACATCTTGTGAACTCTGATGCAGTCTAAAAACATTATGCCTAGAAAACCCGCTAAGTCGAAAACCTGAATAGGCGACTTAGGCAACATTGGGTATCCTTGTGGATCATAACCTATGAAGGAGGTCCAAGCAAAATTTAGGCATAAATATTTAAAAAAAATAAGAGCTCGCTAAACTGAAAACCCGAAAGGTCGGTTTAGGCAAAAATGAGCATCCCGGTGGATTGAAAACCCGAAAGGGAGATATAGGAAAAATTTAGGGACAAAAGGCATTTCACTGTATCAGATGATGTCATAATTACACAAGATCAAAACAGGAATCCAATTCGACCGCTCTCGTCAGAAGCAAGATTTTGGGTAGTCTTAGTTATTAGGGTTAGTAGATGTCATTGGATTCAATGTAACCTTTCATTATTGTCAATTTCAATTGTAATACTCCATAGAACTTTGCCATTAGCAAGCTACCATTCTTGAATGAAGTCATACTTTTTCCTTTCAATTTTCGCCACTTTACGTTTTCTCCATTTCTTCTTGTTATGCAAAATGTTATTTGTTAATAATAATTTTGAAAGTGAAAAGCTTTTGAATTTAAAACTGTTTTTGAAAACACATTGAAAAAGATATAAAGTTGCTTTGACCTGTGGAAAGATCTTAAAGAAATCATTGTTCACCAGGAAGTCTTAATGTTGCAGAAGCACTTTTAGACCATTTTCAGCAAAAATTCCATTCAATTATAAACTGACAACACTCTTGGACTGATCTTGTAATCATAAGTGATTTTCAAGACTGCAGAGAATCTCCCTAGTATCCACCATGTGATACAAGTTTGTTGATGTTGAGGATTCACTCCCCATTGGAGTCATCTTTGTTTCTCACTAAAGTTACTCTATAAGCTGCCTTAGCTCCATACTTCCCCATTGAGGAGGATATTTATTTTATCCCCTAAGAGGTCTCAGTTCATAGGTGACTCTTTCCAGTAGACGTTTTCTTCTTTGACAAGGAAACTAGATTCATGATGGCAATCCCTCAATTAAAGTCATGATGTTATATCCCTGAATAGAGTACTTTTCCCAGAGACGTTTTTAAAACCTTGAAGTAGGACTATGGTTCAGCCTATAACTTTCTATCCATCTCTTGATAAATATATCCTTCTTGCAGAGGTTGGATGAGTATCCTTGTCAAGATGTTTATATCATCTTCAGTTTACTCCTATTTGCCTGTTTTGTCAGCATGAGCATAAACATGACATTCATTCATATAGACATACATTAGCACATGAGCATATTTGCTACCTTGTTGTCTTTTGTTGTTTACTTTGGTTGTGTTTACCACCAAGTAACTGGGTTTGTTGTTTCTCTCCAAGTAGAGTCGTCAACCTTAGGCAGAAAATGCCACCCTTTCTAAATTCCCCACAGAGTTCGACCCTCGTGGATGATGGTTGCTCCAGTTATCTTTTCCATGTTTGGATAAGATAAATCCCCATTATAGTTTATTCCACAATGGTTGGAGTCTTGTTTGATCATTTATTTCTAGCTTGTTCCTAGATTGAACATTGGTCCCTGGTGTAACACCCCAAATTTATTGGAATATTCGCATTTTTGGTGATTTTCGGTGGTTGTGTGAAATATTGTGAATTATGGATTTTGGGTTATTTATTTAAATAATAGCATATAATATGAATATATTGGTATTATTATTAATTTAAATAAATATAAGTTAACTTAGGGAAATTGGACAATTAAGGAGAAGTTAGTGAGGGTAATATTGGAAAAGCCCAATTTATAGACCCAAAGTTAGGTTTAACAAAAAGGGATTTTTGAAGGAATTAAGATTCATTCTTGTTAGAACGTGAAAAGAGAAGAAATAGAGGCCAGAGCTCTGAGAAAGAGGATTGAGGCAAAAGCTTCGCAAGGTTTTTGAGAATCAAGGAGAAGGCTTAGAGTCGGCAATTAAGGTATGGGGAGTATTTCCTTCATTGTTTTCAATATGTGATTTTAATGTATTTAAAGCTTATTTAAAGGTTTAAAGGGTTTGAGGCTGATTTTAAGATAAAGGAAATTAGGCCTTCGTGGCCAAAATCTATTATTGAGGTTTTTACCATAGGGATTTGAACTGATGGTCTGATAGGTTCGAGGTCGATTTGGGGTTGAGAGAAAGTAGGCCCTCGTGGCCAAAGTTTGTTGTTGAGGTTTCAACCCTGTAGGGTAATTAGATTGTGAAAAACTCTAATGACTGTGGTGTAGTTGTAAGGAAATTATGGGAATTAGAGTGCGAATATGATACGGGATTGGCCTAATAAGTCATAGATTTTGTGCCTTTATCACCGTAAGACCTTAGGGATGATTTAGGGATATTTTGGGGGCATTGTGGAAGGAAATTGTTGGACTTTTGGGTTGATTTTAGGTTCTGGTGCACAACAATGTTTTGCTGTAATCGCGTGTTCGCACAGTGAACGAACTCGTCCCAAACTCGCACAACGAAGAATCCTTCGCACAACGAACTTGCTAGCAAACATAGCAAAGTTTCGCGAATTTTGATTTTGTGCAGTGATGCCTTGATGTTTTAATGTTGTGATTTCTTTGACGAATTAATATGAATATGATTGTGATTTCTATGTGATTAGTACATGATTATATGATGATTCCTATGATGTAATGATGATGAGTTTTGATGATTCTATGATGACATGATATATGATGATGATTTTGATAATGACTTTGATGAGTGATGATGCACCTATGATGTTATTATGAGGACGATTATTGACGTGTGCATCATGCATTCATGTGCATCCAGACTTCGGTTCAGAACCTTGATTTCTTTGGCTTCAGTCCCATTGTGCGGATGTGAGGTATTTTAATATGCTCTGGTTCTTGCATAGAATCGATCCTATTGATGGGGATCTATGGAGGGTTGATGACCCAGTGCCCATCGAGCTATGATGATTGGTACCACATGCATGAGTCTTATTGCATTTGCATTTATGAGATAATCTTGAGTAATTTATGATGTTGTGGCCTTTGATGCCCATTGAGGAATATGATGATGGATAATATGAAAATGACGCTGTTTTATATATTGATTTCGTATATTAATTATTATGAATCGTTTTACTCACCCTGCCTGTTTGAATGTTGCCTCTACGTGGGTAGCGTGCAGATGACCAAGTTTAGCCATGGATGCCACCGATGATCTTTTTGGAGTTTTGAGTTGTTGGCCATTTTGGTTAACTTAGAGGGTCTTGCTTTGATAGTGTAACATTGGATTGGGGTCTTTGAGTTAAACCATGTTTTATTTGATTTTTGTTATTTTGATTATGTTTCCGTACAAGGAAAACTTTGGATTATGCCTTTTTGAGTTCCACTGCAATTTTTGATAACTTTTGGGAAAACCCGTTATTTACGGAGCCTTGACCTATTTTTGATTTATTGGAAAATGTACGCCCTTTGAGGTGATTTTTTTTTAGTTTAATATTTTACTTTGATAAATGTGAATATTTTGCCATTTAATTTGTGGGGTAGAAAAGGGTGTTACACCTGGAGATTATGTTAAAACCCAATTAGGTCGCCGAACCTAGACTGAGCGTGCATTTATTTTGCATTATGTCTCCTAAAGAGGAATCTTTTACAAATCTTTATTGTCGGATAAGTGGCAGTCTCTCCTGAGAAGCTTATCATTCCTTATCCCTTTTCTGATAAGTGACAGTCTCTCCTGAGAAGCTTATCATTTTTACCCTTTTTCGATAAGTGGCAGTCTCATGTGAGAAGCTTATCATTCGTTATCTTTATTTTCAGATAAGTGGCAGTCTCTCCTGAGAAGCTTATCCTATTTCGTTATTTCTAGCAAAAAGTGGCAGTCTCCCCTGAGAAGCTTGTTTCTTTTTACCTCTCTAGATAAGTGGCAATCTTGAAGGTGAGATATAACTTAGAAGGGGGGGGGGTTGAATAAGTTTGGAAAATTAATACTTGAAAATAAATCACACAATTATTTTTATCCTGGTTCGTTAAACAACTACTCCAGTCCACCCTTCCAGAGTGATTTGCCTTTCTCAACAAGGTCTTAATCCACTATTAAATCAAACTGATTACAATAGTAACACCTAAGAACTACAGTTCTTAGTCTTCTCAAGAGCTACTGATTCACACTGAATCCTCTTAAGGAAATTTCTTTACAAACAATGTAAATTAAATACAAGAGTTTTTAGTGCTTCTATAAAGCTATAATCACAACAGTGATTTTTTCTCTTAAGATTTAAGTACAAAAGATTCTATGAAGAATAAGAATGAGAGCTTAAGAATATGAGATTTCTTTTCAGCAAGTGTATAGCTCAAGAGTGTGTAACTGAAGAATGAAGTGAGAGACTCCTTTTATAGGCAACTGAATTATCCACGTTGAAAAGAGAGTCCAAAAGGTCTGAACCTTTTTGTCTTCACATGTACTGACCTTTCCTTGAAATAGATGGCACAGATAAATCCTTTTTGTCTGTGTAAGTGTGTCTAGCACAAATAAGGAAAGAGACGTTGAATGATTCCAACGGATACATTCTTGAAAACACTTCTTCAGTTTCAGCAAGTTCTTCAGAGTCTGAATGGATCAGAGTCTTCTGATGAGTTTCAGAACTATGATGTATCAGAGTCTTCTGCAGCTTGTGTGCTTCTAGCGTGTTGATCATCAGAGCATCTTGACACAGAACTTCAGCACTTGGCAGCGTAGGTGCTTTCAGAAACTTCTGTAGATCAATGCTTTGAGAAACTCTTCAATTAATATTCTTCTATACTTCTGATGCTTCAGCTTCAGATGCTTCTGATTATCTTCAGATGCTTCTGACTCAGAATGTTCTGGAGCTTCTTGCTTCAGATCCTTCTGGAGACTACGCTCAGGATCTTCTGTAAGGAGCAAGCAGATTCTTCTGAAAAGTGCATCTGGCGCTTCAGAGTCAGAACAACTTCTTGTATTCAAAAGCAGATTTGCTTCTAGAGAGTCAATATAATTTTAATCTGCAGTAAAACTCTCAAACAAATTTTAGAGTATATAATTCTTAACTATAAATTTCCTAACAGTTATCATCAAAACAAAGAGTAATTATTAAGAACCAATCTGTGTTCTAACAATCTCCCCCTTTTTGATGATGACAAAAAGTATCAGAAATTTTATTTAATTGAACATAAAGAATTATAACTCCCCCTGAGATGATGAATCTCCCCCTGAGTTAAATATGAAAAAGGAATAGAGACTTCCCTTTTTATCTTGAGTAATCTTCAGAGTCAGATCTTGTCTGTCTTGTAATAATCAATGGTCAGAATATCTTGCAGATATAAGATTCAGATTTTGATAAAGGATAAATGATCTGAGAAATTCAGAGGTTCTTTTATAGAGGTTCTTATCAAAAGTTCTGAAATAGTCAATTAGGATATTAGAAAGAATAGATATGTCTGAAGATCCATTCTAGTGAAATTATATTAAATAGTTCAGATCTTTATTTTCTCCCCCTTTTTTGTCATAAGCAAAAAGTAAGAAAAAACTTTTAATAAAGACAAGTAAAGGAATAAAAGAAGATAATTCAATGGAGAAAAAAAAACAGTCTGATTTAATTAAAGATAACAGATCACAAAGTACATCAGAAGATATTACAAAACATTCAGATGCAAAAATAACAGATGCACAAACATGAGAAAAAAATCTAAGTGTGTTTAGACAAAAGCATCTTCAATAGGTCTGTGATCTCAGATTGTGATTGCTCTTGCTTTGACATGAACTTAGTGATTGTCTCATTCTTCTCATCTTGTTTGGTCATCCATTCTGACATGTCCTCAGATTTCTTGTCTTGCTTCGCCATCCAAGATCTGATTTCAGATTGACCAGCTTCTAGAGCAGCAATCTTGTTTGCCAAATCTGGATTTTCTGTCTTGATTTCAGATGATGGAGGTTCTATAATCTGAACAGAGTCAATTGCCATATGTTCTGGAGATCCTGAAGAGGGTTCTACCAGAGTCATAGTTAGAGTAGGGGCAATTTGTTCTGGTGGAGGAGGAGGAGGAGGAGCATCCAAAAACAGCAGAGGCCCAGTCTTGTTATCAATCCAGAATTGATTCCTTTCAGCTCTGAGCTTTGCATCATCAGAACAGATGTTCTTCAGATTAGAAGCTACAGTGTTGAATCTATTCAGAAATCCTTTCCAGATGATTTCAGTCTCATTTACATTCATAGATTCAGAACATCTTCTTTGAACAGTACCTAAAGACATCTGTAATTCTTGCAAAAATGTTTGAAATAAATGTTCAATATTAAGTCTGGGTGGAGGTTTAAGCAAGGTTTCCAGAGTCATATGTTTAGGCTTTGGTGTAGGTGGTATCAAAGATTTTGGAATGGAAATCAGAGGAGGGGGAACATATGGAAAGAATGGAATTTCTGGTTTCTGAGGAAGGGATCTGTTTAAAGCATTAATCAGATTGGGTTGAGGTCTGGTGCGTGGGTAAACATCATCAAAGACTGCATTAGAGTATGGTACAAAAGCAGATTTTGATGGTTTATTAGATGCAACTGTGTTGTCAGATGCAGAATGCAGAGCTGAAACAACAACTTTACCAGATTTATCAGATATGGTGGCTAAAGATCCTTCATTTTCCATAGATTTAATATATGAAAGGATCACAGAGGGAAGGGTTGGTGTAAGTTTAGGTCTCAGAGGTGTCAAGGGTTCAGAGGGCTCAACTCTATCATAAAAATCTTTAAGTTTGAAACCATAAGATAAATTATGATACAGAGAGGACACTTGAGCACAAGAGATTCCAGATGATGATGGAATAGAAGAAGGAACAATCATCTCAGATGAAGGTTCAGGTGGAGGCATAGGTTCTGGAATTGCAATTTTGGTAGGTACAGATGATACAGGTTCAGGGTCATGAACAGGGTATTTGTCAGATGGGTTAATCAGAAAATCAGGGTGAATTTCTGATTCAGATGAATTTGAGGATGTTTCTGGTGTACAATAGGTAGAAGAAACTTGAAACACTGTTTTTAATGGAGTGATATCAAGAACTTCTGTCTCAGGGATATGAGATGGTTCTGAAGGAATTTCAGGTTGTTGAGTAGGTGGTTCAGAAGTAACAGGAGCAGAAGTTACTTGAGTGGGTTCAGAAGTAACAGTTGCTACAGGTTCAGAAGATTGAATTGGTGAAGGTGGAATGACAGATTCATTTTGTGGTTGATCTTCTGAGGTTTGTTTTTCTGGGAGATTTTCTGTAGTGGGTGATGCAGATTTTTGATTATCAGAATTTTGTGGTAGTTCTGATGGTTGTGTTGGTTGTGGTTCTGTTTGTTGTGGAACAGTTGGTTGTGGTTCTGATGGTTTTGGAACAGATTTTGATGGTTTTGGAGTGAAGTGTTTAATGTGTAATTTTGGTTGAGGTGGTTTTGATACAGGAGCAGTGGGTTGTTTCTGAGGTGATACAGAGCTGGGGGCAGCAACAGATGTAGTTTGAGTAACAGGGGGTTTGGGAACAGACTTAATAGAATCATTTATAACAGCAGTTTTAGAAGAGACAGAAGCTTTAATACCTTTGAGTTTAATCCTCTTAGCAGATGCAGCTTCTCCAGAATCTTTTCTCTTCAGAAGATCCTTGGGACTCTCAGCAATCTTAGCCTTCTTCTGGACAGGTTCAGAATCTGCTGCAGGTTGAGGTCTTTTCCTCTGAAGTGGAACTTCTGCTTCTTCTTCTTCTTCTCCTGCATCTGGCAGGGGTTGCTTGACAAGTTGAAATACATTTGCAGGAACAGGCACTCCTTCTCTTTTGCATTCCTCTATATACATCAGAACAATGTGTCTAGGTTCTTCAGCAAAAAATAGAGGGAAATCTGATACTAGAATCCTTTTATTCAGATCAAACATGTTCAACTTCTTTGGAGCAGTGGTAAGTTCATCCACAATCTTGAGTCTCAGAAGGCTCTTAGCGTTCAGAGGCTTTCCCATAATGAACTCAAGTTCCTCTGTTACACCAGCATCATACAGAGCAGCCACTAAACCATTTTCAGTGAGAAGATATGAGAGCAACCTTCCAAAAGGTATCCAATTCCTGATCTTCTGAGTCTTTTCCTTTACAGATTCTCTGGATGCATTTATGTGATTCCACAGATGCATGAACAATAAGTAAGGAAGATCTACCTTATTACTCTGACTGAGGCAGTACATAAAATAGATCTGCTCATTGTTGACATAATCTGGGGAGTTTGTTGATTTTCTGTGATGAATGCATCCCATGAAGATCTTGGCCCAGATCTTGTATTCTGGTTTCAGATCTTTGAATTTGTTAGAGGCTTGTCCAGCAGTCATAACCTCTTCATAGACTTCATCCATATCAACACGTCCAACTGGCAGATGTGAAACACCATCTGTTTCTTTATAACCAATCAGTTTTCTAATAAGATCCTCTGTGATGATGATCTCCTTTCCCAGCATAGATGACAGAATAAACTTTGGATACACAGATGCATGAATCCAGAATTCCTTAATAAGCAAAGGGTAAACTGGTCCAAACAGTCTATCAAAGTATTTCACCCAACCTTGAGCTCTAACAATGGAGCGAAAATCAAACCCATTTTCAGCCAGTGAGTCAAACTCAACCATGGATTCACACAATACTTCTAACTTTTCAACAGGTGTGAGAAGAGTTCTTTGTGGAGGAATGTATGGATTAGCACCAAGATTATCTGAAGTTACAGCAGCCATTGTTGATTGAAACTGAGCAGTTGTTGATGAAGAAGACGCCATTGAAGAATGCTTTTTAGAACACTTAGGTTTTGGGTTTTTGTGAAGAGAGAACAAGAGATGAAAATGCATATAAATTCTGAGAGTGAAAAGTGTGAAAGTGAAAACACTTCAAGTATTTATAGTAAACACATAGGCACACCAAAAGACAGAAATAAAGCACGTTGGATCAGCATTAAATGAAAAGAATAAAATCATTTCAAATAATAAATGCTTCTGACAAATTTGGGGGGAAAATCAAGAATTTAACTATTCAAATTTCACCTCAAATGTCCTTTCAGTTGTCCACACGCCACCTCTTCAGATTTTGTGGGACACGTGTTTGCTTGCATGCTGTTCTGAATTCTCTCAAGAAATGAAACGTTAGCCACGTTCAGATCTTCTAAAGATGGTCAGTTCAGATTTTCACATCAGAAATAATAATCAGAATAGAACAAATGAACATATGAAATACTTCAGATTATTAAACAATTTGCATCTGAGAGATTGCTTCTGATAAATATTACTCTGGACAAAAATCCATACAAACATTTTTCAGAATGAACTTAAATCTATCCTCAGCAAGGGGTTTTGTGAAAATATCTGCCCATTGATGATCTGTATCAACAAAGGCTAAAATTATGATTCCCTTCTGAACATAGTCTCTGATGAAATGATGTTTAATTTCTATATGTTTTGCCTTAGAATGCAAGATTGGATTTTTTGACAAACATATAGCAGAAGTATTATCACAGAAGATAGAAAGATTACTCTCATAGATTTGATAATCTTCTAATTGACTCTTCATCCAGAGCATCTGAGTACAACATCCAGCAGCAGCAATGTATTCTGCCTCTGTAGTTGATAGTGCTATGGTAGGTTGCTTCTTGCTGTACCATGAGATCAGATGACTTCCAAGAAACTGACAGCTTCCAGAAGTGCTTTTACGTTCAACTCTGTCTCCAGCATAGTCAGCATCACAGAATCCAACTAATGAAAATTCATCAAATCTTCTGTAACACAAACCCATGTTAGCAGTACCTTTCAGATACCTTAGAATCCTCTTAACAGCTGTTAAGTGTGATTCTCTAGGATCTGATTGGAATCTAGCACATAAGCAGACACTAAACAGAATATCTGGTCTAGAAGCAGTCAAGTACAGAAGAGATCCTATCATACCTCTGTAGAGTTTTTGATCTACCTTCTTACTTACCTCTTCCTTACCTAGAGTGCTTGTAGGATGCATTGGAGTCTTTGCCATTTTGCTATCAACCATGTTGAACTTTTTCAGAAGCTCTTTAACATACTTGGTTTGATGTATGTAGGTGCATTCTGGAGTCTGATTGACTTGGATTCCCAAGAAGAATCTCAGTTCTCCCATCATGCTCATTTCAAACTCTTCCTGCATACATTTAGCAAACTCCTTTCCAAGCGTAATATTTGTTGATCCAAAAATAATGTCATCTACATAAATTTGACAAATCAACAGATCTTTCTTAACAGTTTTACAGAATAAAGTTGTATCCACTTTTCCTCTGATAAAATTTTTCTTCAGAAGGAAATTGCTCAACCTCTCATACCAAGCTCTGGGAGCTTGTTTTAATCCATAAAGGGATTTCTTTAATTTAAAGACATGATCTGGAAAGTTTTCACTTTCAAATCCAGGAGGTTGATGGACATATACTTCTTCTTCTATAATACCATTAAGAAAAGCACTTTTAACATCCATCTGATATAGAGTGATGTTATTCTGTGCAGCAAAAGAAATCAGAAGGCGTATAGATTCTAACCTTGCCACTGGAGCATATGTCTCAGTGTAATCAATACCTTCTTGCTGACTGTATCCTTGAGCAACCAGCCTTGCCTTATTCCTTTCTACTTCTCCCTTTTCATTCAGCTTATTTCTGAAGACCCATTTTGTTCCAATAATATTGAATCCTTTAGGTCTAGGAACCAGATCCCAAACTTCATTTCTGGTGAATTGATTCAGCTCTTCTTGCATAGCTATAATCCATTCATTATCTTCCAGAGCCTCATCCACAGATGTTGGTTCTATTATTGACACTAAGCCAAATAAAGAAGATTCAGAAGTTCTGAGAAATGATCTTGTCCTGATTGGATCATCTTTCTTTCCAATAATCACATCTTCTGGATGAGATGATTTGATTCTGGAAGAAGAAGATCCTCTGACAGTTGGTCTTTCAGAAATTTGCAAGTTGTTTAGTTGGGAAGTCAAAGGTGTAGCATCTGGAGTTGCTTCAGATTCTTTGATATTTGCCTTTTCTGCCTTTGATCCTTCAGAGTCTGTGAGAATCACTTCTCTATCTGCAGAACTTTCAAACTGCTTTGGCTTTTCAGAGCCAAGCTTATCATCAAATCTAACATGAATAGATTCTTCAACAATCTGTGTTTCAGTATTGAATACTCTGTAGCCTTTAGAGCGTTCAGAATAACCAAGCATGAAACACTTCTGTGCTTTGGAATCAAACTTGTTTAGATTATCTTTAGTATTAAGCATATAACAAATACATCCAAAAGGATGAAAATAAGAAATGTTAGGCTTTCTGTTTCTCCACAATTCATAAGGAGTCTTTTCCAGAAGAGGTCTTACAGACACTCTGTTCTGAATATAGCAAGCTGTGTTAATTGCTTCTGCCCAAAAATGTTTTGCCAGATTTGTCTCATTAATCATGGTTCTGGCCATCTCTTGCAATGTTCTATTTTTCCTCTCTACAACTCCATTTTGTTGTGGAGTTCTAGGGCAGGAGAAATCATGTGCAATGCCTTTTTCAGAAAAATATTTTTCAAAATGTTTATTTTCAAATTCTCCACCATGATCACTTCTGACTTTAATAATTTTGGAATCTTTTTCAATCTGAACTTGATTGCAGAAGTCAAAGAACACAGAATGAGACTCATCCTTGTGTTTTAGAAACTTTACCCATGTCCATCTGCTGTAGTCATCTACAATGACTAATCCATACTTCTTGCCTCTGATGGATGCAGTTTTCACTGGTCCAAACAGATCAATGTGAAGTAATTCCAATGGTCTGGAGGTAGACACAACATTTTTTGATTTAAAATGAGATTTTGAAAATTTACCTCTTTGACATGCTTCACACAGAGCATCTGAGTTGAACTTCAGCTTAGGAAGTCCTCTGACCAGATTGAGTTTATTAATCTGAGATATGCGTCTCATATTAATATGCCCCAATCTTCTATGCCAGACCCATTGTTCATCATTCACAGATAAGAGGCATTTTACATTTTGAACTTTAAGTTCTGAAAGGTTAATTTTATAAATGTTGTGTTTCCTCTTTCCACTAAATAGGATAGAGCCATCCTTTTGACATACAGCTTTGCAACATTTTTTATTAAAGATTATATCATAACCATTGTCACTTAATTGACTTATGGACAACAGATTATGTTTCAATCCTTCAACTAACAGAACATTAGTAATAGAGGGAAGCTTACCATTTCCAATAGTGCCAGATCCAATGATCTTGCCCTTCTGGTTCCCTCCAAACTTCACGTCCCCTCCAGATCTAAGTTCCAGGCTTTGGAACATAGACCTTTCTCCTGTCATGTGTCGTGAGCATCCAGAGTCCAGGTACCATGATTGGTGTCCTGACTTTGCTGCTAAGAACATCTGCAACAGGAATTATTTTGTCTTTAGGTACCCAGATCTTCTTGGGTCCTTTGGGGTTAGTTGGTTTGCAAGTTTGTCTAAACTTCTGTTTTGCAACATAATGTTTATTCTGACTTGCCTTTGGTTTAAACACATAAGTACTCTTCTTAGAGCTTGTGTGTTTAATGTCATTCAGATGACCAAATTTGAATTGAGAGTACAGAGGTGTCTTACTGATAAAAAGTTTGTCAACAGGTTTTGGATTGCTTCCAGATGAAGACTCATATCAAATGCCTCTTCTGTTGTTTCCACTAACACCATAGATCATGGAAGCCATCTTGCTTCTGTCTATGCTCTTAGTGAGAAACTTCTGAAAACTAGAGTCATATTTTTCTAAAATATTTTCACAAGACTTAGTTTCAGAATCAGATTCTTGTTGAGTTCTATCAAAGTCATTTTTGATTTTTAAATTTATTTCCTTCTGCTCAACAAGTTCTGTTTTCAGAAGATCAATCTCATATTCAAGATTGCTTTTCAGCTTCTTGTATTTGAGTTTGATATTGTTGTAACTTTTAAGAACTTCTGTTAAAACTTTAATGAGTTCTTCTTTGGTAAGTTTGGCCATTACCTCTTCTGCATCATCATCAGATTCAGATTCTGATTCATATCCAGAGGTACCTTCTTCTTGATCCTCTGTCCTGGCCATCAATGCAACGTTTGCACATTCTTCTTCAGATTCAGAAGATGACTCACACTCATCAGAGTCATCCCATGTTGCCATCAGAACCTTTTTCTTCTTGTTGAACTTCTTCTTAGGTTTTTCTTTCAGAAGTTTAGGGCAATCATTCTTGTAGTGCCCAGGTTCTTTGCATTCATAACACACCACATCTTTCTTGGCAGATCTTCTGTGACTAGAAGATTCTTTTCTGTTTTCAGATCTTCTGAAGTTGTTAAACTTCTTTCCCTTGTGCTTCCAGAGTTTGTTAATCCTTCTGGACAGCATGGACAACTCATCTTCTTCTTCAGAAGAAGATTCTTCAGAGCTTTCTTGAATAACCTGCAAAGCTTTAGCAGTTTTGTTAGATTTTAAAGCTATGGATTTACCTTTATCTTTCTTCTGGGGTTCATCTTCCTCCAGCTCAATTTCATGACTTCTCAAAGAATTGATAAGTTCTTCTAGGGAGATCTTGTTCAGATCTTTTGCCATCTTTAATGCAGTCACCATTGGTCTCCATCTGGTGGGAAGACTTCTGATGATTTTCTTGACATGATCTGACGTTGAGTAGCCCTTGTCCAGAACTTTCAGACCAGCTGTAAGAATCTGAAATCTAGAAAACATAGTTTCTACATTTTCAGAATCTTCCATTTTAAATGCCTCATACTTCTGTATGAGCGCCAGAGCCTTTGTCTCTTTAACCTGGGAGTTTCCTTCATGAGTCATTTTGAGTGATTCAAACATGTCATGAGCAGTATCTCTGTTAGTAATCTTCTCATACTCAGTATGAGAGATTGCATTAAGCAATATAGTTCTGGCTTTGTGGTGATTCTTGAAGTCTCTTTTCTGCACTTCAGTCATTGATTTTCTATCAATCTTTTTGCCATCCTCTCCAGTAGGATGTACATATCCACCAATGACCAAATCCCAAAGATCAGCATCATACCCAAGAAAAAAACTTTCTATTCTATCTTTCCAATAGTCAAATTTTTCTCCATCAAACATTGGAGGTTTGGTACTGATCCTATCCTTCTCTTCATATTTATTGTTGATTGAATTATCAGCCATGATAACAAATAAATATATAGATCAAAGTATATCTCCTCTGGATCTTTACTGACACCGTTAAGTGATAGCACACTCAGAACCGGAGCTCTGATGCCAACTGAAGGTGAGATATAACTTAGAAGGGGGGGGGGGGTTGAATAAGTTTGGAAAATTAATACTTGAAAATAAATCACACAATTATTTTTATCCTGGTTCGTTAAACAACTACTCCAGTCCACCCTTCCAGAGTGATTTGCCTTTCTCAACAAGGTCTTAATCCACTATTAAATCAAACTGATTACAATAGTAACACCTAAGAACTACAGTTCTTAGTCTTCTCAAGAGCTACTGATTCACACTGAATCCTCTTAAGGAAATTTCTTTACAAACAATGTAAATTAAATACAAGAGTTTTTAGTGCTTCTATAAAGCTATAATCACAACAGTGATTTTTTCTCTTAAGATTTAAGTACAATAGATTCTATGAAGAATAAGAATGAGAGCTTAAGAATATGAGATTTCTTTTCAGCAAGTGTATAGCTCAAGAGTGTGTAACTGAAGAATAAAGTGAGAGACTCCTTTTATAGGCAACTGAATTATCCACGTTGAAAAGAGAGTCCAAAAGGTCTGAGCCTTTTTGTCTTCACATGTACTGACCTTTCCTTGAAATAGATGGCACAGATAAATCCTTTTTGTCTGTGTAAGTGTGTCTAGCACAAATAAGGAAAGAGACGTTGAATGATTCCAACGGATACATTCTTGAAAACACTTCTTCAGTTTCAGCAAGTTCTTCAGAGTCTGAATGGATCAGAGTCTTCTGATGAGTTTCAGAACTATGCTGTATCAGAGTCTTCTGCAGCTTGTGTGCTTCTAGCGTGTTGATCATCAGAGCATCTTGACACAGAACTTCAGCACTTGGCAGCGTAGGTGCTTTCAGAAACTTCTGTAGATCAATGCTTTGAGAAACTCTTCAATTAATATTCTTCTATACTTCTGATGCTTCAGCTTCAGATGCTTCTGATTATCTTCAGATGCTTCTGACTCAGAATGTTCTGGAGCTTCTTGCTTCAGATCCTTCTGGAGACTACGCTCAGGATCTTCTGTAAGGAGCAAGCAGATTCTTCTGAAAAGTGCATCTGGCGCTTCAGAGTCAGAACAACTTCTTGTATTCAAAAGCAGATTTGCTTCTAGAGAGTCAATATAATTTTAATCTGCAGTAAAACTCTCAAACAAATTTTAGAGTATATAATTCTTAACTATAAATTTCCTAACAGTTATCATCAAAACAAAGAGTAATTATTAAGAACCAATCTGTGTTCTAACAAATCTCACCTGAGAAGCTTATCATTTCTTCTCTTTGTCAGATAAGTGGCAGTCTCTCCTGAGAAGCTTATCATTTTTACCTTTTTTGATAAGTGGCTGTTGCACCCCAAAATTTGACCAACCGTTTCTCATTTTTGCCTTATGTTTCGTTTCATTTGCATTTGCATATGCATACCGCATACTGTGCATTTTTTTTGCAGCCGGATGGATTTTATCGGGATTACAGCCCCTTTCATCGTGTTTCAGACAATTCAAACCGTTTCGGATACGGAGATTTATTTTAGAATTTGTGCTCTGCCCGGTGATTCAGTCTACGCTGTTGGTTTCGGTGGTATTTCGGTATCCGATTTTATTACCATTTATTTTATTGCATTTTTGCATTTTTATGTTCATTGATTTTATTTTCTAGATTTATTTCTTATTTTTGGCATAGATTTTAGTTTTTTTAATAGGTTTTAAATTTAATTTCTATTTTCTAGAGGTTTTTAAATAGTTTTCTAAATTTATTTCCTTATTTTAGATTTTATATTTAGTTTTAATAGATTAAATAGTTTTTCTATTTTTTTAATAGTTTATTATAATTTCAATTGTTTTTAGAATATATTTGTTTTTATTAATTCTTTTATTTATTTTTATTAGATTTTTATAAATCTAAATTAGAGCTTTTAATTGATTAATCGGTATTAATGGTTTGGTTTTGTTTTTAGTTAGTTAATATTAGTTAGATTTATTGGCCTTTAATTAATTGATTTTAGTTAATCAGCATTTATTTTATTAATCCATCATCTTTTCGTTATTAGCTGTACTAATATGATAGTTCATTTAATTAACCATTTTGTTGCATTTAATTATTTGGGCCAGATAAACAGGTTTTGCAGGTCCAAGTGCCATGTGTCGTATTGGGAGGGTATAAGTACACTGTGTGTCATTAATGACTGGTTGCACATTACTCAAGGAAAAACACCGGAAAACCCCACCGGACAAATCACACGGCCAAAACCCTCACCGAAAACACGCCATAAAATTCTTGACACTCACCGGAATCTTCATACACGTTCTTCGTGTTCTTCATTTTTTCCAGCCACCTTCATACACTTTTTCCAGAAATCCCAGTGTTCATCCAAAATTCATACCAAGTTCATAACAATTTCCCAGAAATCCTTAATCCTCATCCATACTCATCAAACCTTCATCAGTATTTTTCCAGATCTTCATACTATAAACCCAGATCTCGCCCATAATTCTTAAACATTCATCCAAGCTCAAACACATTCATCAGCTCCATTCGTGTTCATCACAACTTCGTTCAACTTTTCCAGATTCGTCACAAACATTCCTATCTTCATCATTTTTCCAAAAAACTCGCACGAACTTTCATCATCGTCATATGACTTTCCCAGAATCTTTTGTTCATCACCAGATCTCGCTAGATCCAAACATAACTCCATGAAATTTCATCCGTGTGAACCTACGCGAGCCATCATCATTCGCACCACTAACTCAACCTTCATTCAGATCTCCAGATTTCCTCCACATCAACATGCAACTCCAAATCCGGATTCAACAGCAAATCATTCATAAACTTCAACAAACTCGAACCTCTCCGAAGCCCTTCTACATCTTCGTCATTTTTCATCACAAATCTTCCATGAGCAAACTTCCAGATCATCTCCAGATTCCAACCAATCTTTAGAGATCCTTTAACAACTCATCAACACTACACGTGATCTACACCTTCATCTTCAGATATACGGATATACACATGCAAACCGTGATTCACCATCCTCAACAGTAACTCATACAATCTCCAGATACAACGTCGAACTGGTGAATCTTCTTTCTAGATCTACAGTGAATACAATGGGTCTCGAACCAAACTGCTTCAATCAACTTCAAGTGATGGTGGTGTTCAAAGAAAATGAAACTGAAATGAGTGAGAGGGAATTGTTGATGGGAGACGGTTTGGACAAGAGAGGAGGTGAAAGCAGGGCTTGTAAACGGCAGAGGCGAATTGAGACTAGGGTTTGGCCAAGTGGAAGAGAAACAGACGGAGAGAGAGACTGAGGTTGCAAGCGGCGAGCTAGGTTTCTTCTTGGAAAAGGGAGGAAGATGATACGTGAGATTCAAGAGGGTTAGTGGGCCTCGGCCCAATCTATTTGATTTCAATCTACACCCGTTTTTCCTTATGCACCCCCGTTGTTTTGCTGAATGTTTGTTTGTGATATTGGGCTCAAAGCCACCCTGGTTTCCTTGGACTGCACCCGTGTTTCCACCTTACGCACCCCCCCCCCCTCTGTTGGATTTTTTTTCTGATTGTTGTTGTGGATTTGGGATTAAAGTCCATTGTGCTATTTTGCTTGCTGAACCCCTGTCTGTTGGACTGCACCCCCTCTGTTTTATTTTTGTTTTGTATAGATTTATAGTATTATATTTTCTTTTTAGAATTTATAGTATTATTTTTTTTTACTTAGAATATTTTTGTATATATTATAAATATTATATATATTAAGTATATAGATTTATATTCTAGTTTTATTTCCTATTTATTTTAAATTTCTTTTAGAATTTATTTTCTTTTTAGAAGTTTATTAATTTTTGAAGTTGAGTTCTTATTTCCTTTTGTTATTGGATTTTTTTCTCATCATTTTTATTTTGTAGGTCGAATACGAGACCTCCGTAAACCATTATAAATCAACTTGTTGATGGATGATGTAGGATCCGAGACAACTTTTTCTCTCCTCATTTTCTCTTCTTCTTCTGATTTTATTTTGCTTTTCTCTTGTGTTGTCCGTGTGACATGATTCAATTGGAGAATGATTCTCAATATCATTTCTCTATCTTGTCTTTGACATGGATATCAATACGCCGCCTCTTGGGATTTAACTTCATTTATAAGTCGAATTATGATTGTTCAGCGTCACATTGGTTTTGATTCGAAATATCATCATCAAGGATAAAAGAGTAGAGCTTGGAAATGGAATTTGCATGCAAAAGTCAAGGGTCAACGGAACCACTCCGTTCAGTAACATTGTTTTTATTTCACTTCTTTCATCTCCTTTTTTTTCAACCGTCGAGTGTTGCGAGATCATTAGATACGTGGGAAATGATGAGTGAGTGGTTTCCTCTCCCTCGTCTAGAGTGTTTAGTATACGTCCTTAGGACGATACGACGTATTCGCTCCTATGTCTTGGAACTTCGTGTGTGCGTCCCGTTCCGAGCCTTTTCTCTCGCATCCTGGCAATTGAGACTTCCCCTTTTCTCTCGCGTCCTGGCGATTGAGATCCCTTCTCTTGCCCCCATGCAATCGAGACCGTTCTTCCTGTAGTTAGCTGAACTACAGCTGCTATGATTTCTTGTACCAGACAAGAATATGTAGGCATAGGATGCAATATCCTAGCGAGCATACTAACAACTAATTTCTCTGTTCTCTCGCTGCGTGCGATCGAGACTTTCCCGTTGACGACTAATCTATCCCTTTCTCTTGCCCTAGCGCAATCGAGACCAGACCGTAGCTCTAGAACCCGTAGGTTCCCTTACCTTTAAACTCCGACATACTACGTCCGTTCTACCGCAAACAGGTAACACCTAAGTCTCCAATGGTCGAGCAGCATACACCTAACTACTATAATGCGCACGCTAGTATCGTCAACCTTTTCTCTCACCCCCGTGTGATCGAGAACACCCTTGTTTACCCGTAGTTAGCCTGAACTACGTTTTTCTCTGATTTCTCATGCCAGATGAGAACACGTAGGCACAAGACGCGACGTCTTGGCGAGCAATTTCTCCCTTAGTTTCCCGAACTACGTTGACTCTGACTTTCCCATTGCACGAGGGAATACGTATGCATAGAGCGGCGATGCTCTATCGAGTCAGTTCTTTTTGTTTATCTTTAGCAGCCATAGATAGATTGTTTTCACCCATAGACTAGACAACCCAAGCGTGGATCCCGTCGAGTACGACGGATGTGAGGGGTGCTCATACCTTCCCCTTGTGTAACCGACTCCCGAACCTAGGACTTGGTTGCGATGACCTTGTCTTTCCCTTTTTCGTTAGGTTTTTCCGATCGTTTCCTTTCCCTCTCTATGGGATAAATAACGAAAGATGGCGAATCTTCTGTTTTTTCTGCCGGTTGTTTTTCGCAGTAGCGGCAGTTGGCGACTCTGCTGGGGACAGAAATATCCCCTATGCGAGTCAATCCTAGCGCTTGCCTGTTTTGGTTTGTGGGTGTGTATATTTGTGTGTTGTATTTTGTATATTGTTGTATTTACATTTTCCGCACTATATCTGTTGTTGTTGAGCTGTTGGGTGGTTGTTCCTCTGAGAGATAAGACAAAACCCAGGCTTGAGTACACACCTAGCATTAGTAGTGGAGATTAGTGGGTGGACCTGTTTGCTTAGCAGACACAGTTCCCCATGAAATTCGCGCTCAGACGAGATTCTCTTTGATGATTTCCTTTTTGATCCTTAGGATCTGACTGGATTTTGGATTTGAGAGTTGTCGACTCTGGGAACCGATCACTTATGAGTCAGCTAAGTGAGGCCTCTTCAAGAGATTATGATGCTAAACCAGAAATGGTGAACATATCATCATTTCTTGAAAGCCTGTAACGCTGACGAACGCATAGGATGCCGTACCTTGTCAGTTTAGGACCATACCCTTGAGTGGGAGGGTTTTATGCAGGAAACTTGACTTCTAGCTAACCCGGTATTTTGGTTTTCTCTTCAGAGCGAACTTACTCAGTCAGCAGCATAGCAGTATTCAGAGCTTTGTGGGGGTTGTTGATCCCGTGTTTCCTGCATCTTGCATTGCATTTACATAAGCAACTTTGCATCATTTTGCATATCATTTCTCCAGCTAGCCAGAGCTCTTATCCAGCCTTTGTTTTGCTTCAGAAGGTGATTCTCTGGTGTTTGTTCTGAGCAAGTGTTGATTGTGGGAAGACGACCAAGTTGTTGAAGCAGAATCAAGCAGAATAAAGCAGTGTAGTCAGTTGAGAGTTGTCGGTAGATATGTCAGGGAACGGCTTCCAGATTGTTGATACCTTGTCAGGTTTTACTGTGACGACCAATCCTCTGTATGGTTCTTTGCTCGATGAAGATTTTCCGCAAGTGAACAACCTGACTGAAGCTCAGCCTGTGCAGCCTTCTGTTGAGAACCAAGATCAGCATGAACGGTTTGTTAACCGAAGTGAATGTTCTTCTTCTCTTGATACTTCAGATTATCATGATGTTGTGTCCTCTGTGTTGATTTCCTGAAGAGAGTTTCTGATGGCGAAGACTGAAGACCCAAGAGCTCTTGAGTATTCTAAGAGGTTGCATGTGTTGGATGAAATATTCAAAGCCTTGGAAGTCAAAGATATTGTTACTCTCAATGCTTCAGATATGTGTCTGGTTTCCAGCCTAGTGTTACCTATGAATTTCAAAGCACCGAGGTTTGAAAAGTACAAAGGGGATAGCTGCCCGAGGCAACATTTGGTGATATTCTGCAAAAGAATGACTTCGTTTGTGCACGACGACAAGTTGATGATTCATTGTTTTCAAGACAGTCTGATTGGGGCATCTCTGAGTTGGTATATGCAGTTGGAGAGTAATCAGATCCGATAATGGGTGGATTTAGCCAAGGCTTTCATGAAGCAGTACAAGCATAATCTTGATATGGCTCCCAGTCGCATGCAGTTGCAAGAATTGTCTCAAGAGAACAATGAACCTTTCAGCAAGTATGTTCAGAGATGGAGAGAGTTTGCTTCCAGAGTGCAACCACCGCTTCTAGATCGAGAGTTAACAGACATGTTCGTAAACTCCTTGCAGAGCCCGTACCTCGAAAGAATGCTTGGGATTGCACCATATTTCTCTGAATTAATAAGAGCAGGAGAACATGTTGAGTATGGCGTAAAAACTGGAAGAATTCAGAATGTTTCAAGCGGTCAGGCTGGTGAAACCGAATCTCTCTGTAGTTTTCAAACCAGAAGAAATTAGGATGTTTCATGCGGTCAGGTTGGTGAAACTGAATATCTCTGTAGCTTTCAAGCTGAAGACGAAACTGTGGTCAATGCAGTCATGACAGATGTTGGGTATTCTCAAGATGAATCAGTGAAATCTTTTGGTTCTTCATCTTCTCAACGGTCAGTATCTTCTGTATCTCGTTATTCTGGACAAACAACTGTGCCTAGGGCACCACATCAGAAACTTCAGGTCGCTCCTCATGCAAATCACCGAGCCCGTGGCCGAGGTTATCAGAATCAACATCAGAATCAGAACACGCCTCGTAACAATTTGGAATGAAGGAATGCTCCTTTTCATCCAGTTCATGTGCCGTATAGCCAGCTTTTGCCACATTTGATTCAAAATTATTTGGTGGAACCTAAAGCTCTTAAGCTTGTACCAGAACCTTACCCTCCTGGGTACAATCCCCATGCTCAGTGTGGATATCATGGCGGATCCATAGGGCATTCAACCGAAGATTGCAAAGCTTTTCAGGCAAAAGTGCAGCAGTTGATCGACAAAGGGTGCATTTCCTTTCCAGAAGGAGTTTTGGTTGTTCATGTCAACCTCTCAGTTGTCTGAGCTTGCAGATTCAGAGTTTTATTTCCAGAAGCCAGTGGTCCAGACAGGCAGATGTCCTCAGCATTGGCAGTCCTCGGACTTTTTTATCATTTGCATTTGTAGTTTCTTTTGTGTTAGTTGCTACTTGCTGTTAAATTTGTGTTTTGAATGGTAATATTAATGAAGTGGTTATGCATTTTTCTGAATTAATTGTGTCGCTTTCGCTTATTTATTGCACAACACAGACACATTCACTTTTTATCCACTCCACTTTATCACTGTGATTAGCAAAGATTGGAGGGAGGATGACGAAACTAAATACTCATAACTGATGATCGTATGCTTTCGGATAAAATATTGCCTATGATGTACAAGCATTGTTTCAAATCCCCTAAACACTGGAGATATAAGGAGTTAGTTCCTAGTTAACCACTTTGAGCCGAGAAATAGGATTTTCTTTTGGACTTTTAAACCCTCACATCTTAACCCGGGGCAGGGTAGTTGTCAGTTAGCTTGACCGAGCGTCCAAACTTCATAGAGGAGTGTCCCCGTCCGAGGACCAATCACAATTATTCCTCTCAAAAGGTCGTACCTCATCAGCCATAATGGTTAAACCTCACTAGTCAGGAGTGAGACAGTTATAATCCCTTCGGATAAATCAAGACAACCAGTGTCACACAACTTGTTTCAAAAAAAAAGGAAAAGAAAAAAAAGAAAGCCCGCTAAGTAAAAAGAAAAGAAAGACTGGAAAGCAAATACTTAGGCAAAAATCAGGGCATCCCGCTGGACTTCAAAATCGACAAGAACTCAAAAGAGTCAGTCCAGGCAAAATTAGGGAATCAAACGAATGAAAATGAAAGGATCTCAAAAGAAAAATCCTCAAACAAGGGCAAAGTCGTGTGGATACAGACACTGAAGACGAAGAGGAGTAACTGTCACTCCGGAAACCTTGTGAGTTCCGTAACCATCACTCAGACCATTCATTAAGCCTTTTGAGAGGTGAGCGCTTGTACCAAGTTAACTGAACTTAGGATTGGAGATCATCACGTAGAAGGGGTAGGTACAAATCATACTTTGAGCCTAATATCCTTTGTTTCAATAACCGTGAACCCGACCATGATACAACCCTTAAAAGACCTAATTGAGGTAGGGTTTAATCTGAAAGCGCATTAAGATAAGGTTGAGTAACCTGACTCCTACATGATTTGCTAATCACATCCTTGTTGTATCTTGCACTAATCAAATCAGCACTACGTTTGAAATTTTGGTTCATTCGTCACTCACTATCACGACACCTAATAAGTGACATCTCTTTCAAAATCTGCATAAACACCGCATTAAAATTACCATTCGTGAACAAACAATTTTAATTGCAGGTCAGTAGTTGACATGGAGGAAATTCCAACAGGGAATAATCAAACAGGACTAGATCGTTCAGCAGTCTGAATCAGATTTGTGTATACTTTGAAACCCTGTGAATCTAGGGCATTGACATCTAGTGAGTTTGGAATTAGTTAGTCTGAGGACAAGTCCCGAAGCGTCGGTTGATTATGGGACAGTTTATTCAAGAAACAGTTGATCAACAGTGAATCACCTCGAGACCTAATCAGGGGTAGTCACCTGGAGATTCTGTTGAGTTGAAGGCAGATCCCTCCGATATTCAATCAGATCAGGTTAAGTCACTTCAACGCTCATCCAGGGGTAAGATACTTCAAGAGTATGTTGAAACCAACCATGCTGAGAGTTGGTTAATCAAGGATGAATCCTTTTGTGGTACAGACTCTGGGGCATGCCATCTCGAGGTTGTCTCATGGCAAGCTACTTTTTGAACTTCCCCAAAGAGTCGGACTGGGGCAAGTTGAACTGTACTGGGGCAGTTGTTCAAATGGAGTTATTCTCCCCAGCAAGAGTTGAGTGTCAGGGAATCGTGTCATTACCCTAATCAAATAACCTTAACCTTCCGAAAAAGCCTTGCTGTTATTGGATCGTTATCCTACAACCTAAACATGTTACCTACCATGTAACCAAGGTCATTTCCAAAGCCTAGTTCTCGTCTGGCAAACCGGTGACCAGTTCTCGTATGGTCCACATTTCTTAGAATACCAGTCCTCGTCTGGTACCTGCCATCTTTTAACCAGTTTTCGCCTGGTAACCCTTTCCTTAGCCACCAGTTCTCGTCTGGTGCATGTCAGCTTTTAAACCAGTTCCCGTCTGGTCACCTTTTCCTCGACCCACTGTTTAACCAGTTCTCGTCTGGCTAACGCAGTTTTAAAAGTCCAGTTCTCATTTGGCAAACCGAAAATCAGTTCTCGTCTGATATCCAAACCAGAAATCAGTTCCCATCAGTTACCAAAACCACAAAAGTCAGTTCTCGCCTGACAACCTAACCCTTTTGACACCAGTTCTCGCTGGTAGTCCGCCCTCGAATGCTAGTTCTCGTCTAGTATTTCCTCCTCAAATCCACTTTTGTTGGTAGCCAGAAATAAATCCCTATCACCATAAACATATCCTCAACCCTAAACCAGAAAAAGCTTAAATATACTTGACACGGTAATTCCCAGTGACTTGTGTTATTACATTCCCCGACACGAGGCTCGATTGATCTCATTTCTCCATGATTGGTGTTCTGTATTCCTTTAGGGGGTGATGTTGTAAAATCAGGAATAGTTTCCCAGCAAAGATGTGCAGTTTGAGATTGTTTCTCCCCCAGCAGGTTGGGATTGCATCAAAATGTGATCAAGATTATCCTCAGCAGGTCCATATTTGATATCCCTGACAGAGTGTAGCCATCCTCGGCAGATTGATTGTGCATTCCCAACGGGTTAGGATTGAAGTTTTCCCTGAAAAGCGGATTTGGGTTTATTTCCCCAGCAGTGGGACGAGTATAGTGTTGTATCCCCACAGAGTCCAAGTATTTGTCACCTTTACCCTCCGAGTCTAGGTTATTGACTCATTCCCTAATCAGAGGTGGATATTGATGAATTTAATCCCTAAGCAGAGGTCGGTACCGATTTTCTCATGGAGAAATCTATAGCAGAGGTAGATTATTCCCCAGTTGAGTATCCCCGGCAGGTTCAATTTGGATTCTTCCCCAGTGAAGCTGTTACTTTCAGATGAGTATTTGGTACCCTAGTGGGACCTTGGTGTCCTAGGGGGGCTGTTCAGGGTTGTTTTCCTCAATGAAGCGTGATTCAATTTCAGTGGTTGATGGTTATTCCATGCAGAGTTGTTAATTCCCCAGTAGAGTGGGAATGTTTCCTCCAGCTAAGACGTTTGTTTCCCAGAAGAGCCGTTTTCTGGTGTGCCATCCAGGGCGTTTTCCTCAGCATGGTTTTGATTGGATCCCCGGTGGAGTTGGCCTTTTTCTCTCTAGCATTTATTTTGCTGGATCAGTTCCCTTGCATTTTGCATCATGCATAACATCTACTTAAACGCGTAGCATTTCCATCTTGTATGGAGTATTACGCCATTCTCAAACATATGCATTTAAAACATAAGTCAGGTGGTTACCGCTCTGTTCTTAGATGTGTTTTCAGCAGATGGTTGAATTATGTTGCCCGCATGGTATTCAGACCTGGCAAATTTTGGTTGATATTTGTGCCTATATGGTATCCAGACCATGGCAAGTTGAAGAATGGTATCCAGACCTGGCAAATTTTGGTTGATATTTGTGCCTATATGGTATCCAGACCATGGCAAGTTGAAGAATGGTATCCAGACCATAATACTTTTCATTAGCCCGCGTGGTATCCAGACCCCGACTTACGTTTCTCTCCAGCAGTGTCGTCGAACTTCGGTTGATGGTAGCCCTATATGGTATCCAGACCATGGCGAGTTAAACATCTTTGTGTATATGGTATCCAGACCATAGCAAGTTGTTAAGTCTCCATTAGCCCGCAGGGTATCCAGACCTTGGCTTTTGTATTTCCCGATAGTTGGTTATTTTTGCCTACGTGGTATCCAGACCATGGCAGTTACCGATATGTTTGGCCCGCTGAGTATCCAGACTCCGGTCGAATTCCCTTGTGATGTCCAGATCACTGCAAGTGTATTTGTGTTCTTTTGCCTTATGGTATCCAGACCATGGCTTATGCTCGTGTTATTATGCTTTCTCCGTTGAGTATCCAGACTCCGGTAAAGTCAATTGGGTATCCAGACCCTGATGATTTCTGTTGGTGTTTTCTCCGTTGAGTATCCAGACTCCGGTAAAGCCAGTTAGGTATCCAGACCCTGATGAATCTTGTTTGTACCTACTCCGTTGAGTATCCAGACTCCGATAAAGGCAATTATGGTATCCAGACCATATTAGTTTATTTGATGCTTCGTGATATCCAGATCACAATAATTGTTATTATCTTCGGCCGCCATGTGGTATCCAAACCTCGGCACCTAACGATTTCTCTCAGCTCGCGTGGTATCCACACCATAGCTCATTTTGTTTCCCAGTAACGTTGTAGGATATCCAGATCCTGATGAATATATTTCTTTTGCATTGAGCATCCAGGCTCCAGTTATTGAGTATCTAGACTCAGATTTATTTACTGAGTATCCAGACTTAGGTTTATTGCATAGAGCATCCAGGCTCAGATTTGCATTGAGCATCCAGGCTCTGGTTACTGAATATCCATACTCAGGTTATTACCGAGTATCCAGACTCTGGTATATTGCATTGAGCATCCAGGCTCAGAAGTGCACTGAGCATCCAGGCTCCGACTACTGAGTATCCAGACTTAGGTATATCTGCTTTGAGCATCCAGGCTCCGATCACCTTGAGCATCCAGACTCTGATTTCCCTCGAGTATCCAAACTCTGATAACGTGAATGTTACCTTTAGCCAAAGTGGTATCCAGATTATGGCGCAGCTTTTGATGAATGTGTTCATCTTATTATGTGTTACCCAAAGGAGTTACTTGGTTGAGTTTCTCTCGTTTTCTCCCTGCCAAAGTTGTTCGGTTAAGCCTCTCTTCCCCAGTGGAGTATTTTTGTGATCAGTTCAGCTATCTTCCAGAGTTTTTGTTCCAATATATCAGGGTTTGCTATTCTGTTTTTGCGGTTGGCAAATTTCCGGGTTCTTTGGTATTCAACCGTCTTTTACCTTTGAATGTTTGAAAGTTGTTCGCTTTTCAACCCTTCAGGTCCAAGCCGTTTGAATAGGGGCAGCTGTTGCACCCCAACATTTGATCAACCATTTCTCGTTTTTGGCTTATGTTTCGTTTCATTTGTGTTTGCATCTGCATACCGCATACTGTGCATTTTTTTTGCAGCCGGATTGATTTTATCGGGATTACAGCCATTTTCCTCGTGTTTCAGACAATTCAAACCGTTTCGGATACGGAGATTTATTTTGGAATTTGCGCTATGTCCGGTGATTCAGTCTACGCTATTGGTTTCGGTGGTATTTCGGTATCCGGTTTTATTACCGTTTATTTTATTGCATTTTTGCATTTTTATGTTCATTGATTTTATTTTCTAGATTTATTTCTTATTTTTGGCATAGATTTTAGTTTTTTTAATAGGTTTTTAATTTAATTTCTATTTTTTAGAGGTTTTTAAATAGTTTTCTAGATTTATTTCCTTATTTTAGATTTTATATTTAGTTTTAATAGATTAAATAGTTTTTCTATTTTTTTTAATAGTTTATTAGAATTTCAATTGTTTTTAGAATATATTAGTTTTTATTAATTCTTTTATTTTCTTTTATTAGATTTTTATTAATCTAGATTAGAGCTTTTAATTGATTAATTGGTATTAATTGTTTGGTTTTGTTTTTAGTTAGTTAATATTAGTTAGATTTATTGGCCTTTAATTAATTGATTTTAGTTAATCAGCATTTATTTTATTAATCCATCATCTTTTCGTTATTAGCTGTACTAATATGATAGTTCATTTAATTAACCATTTTGTTGCATTTAATTATTTGGGCCAGATAAACAGGTTTTGCAGGTCCAAGTGCCACGTGTCGTATTGGCAGGGTATAAGTACATTGTGCGTCATTAATGATTGGCTGCACAATACTCAAGGAAAAACACCGGAAAACCCCACCGGACAAATCACACGGCCAAAACCCTCACCGGAAACACGCCGGAAAATTCTTGCCACTCATCGGAATCTTCATACACGTTCTTCGTGTTCTTCATTTTTTCCAGCCACCTTCATACACTTTTTCTAGAAATCCCAGTGTTCATCCAAAATTCATACCAAGTTCATAACAATTTCTCAAAAATCCTTAATCCTCATCCATACTCATCAAAGCTTCATCAGTATTTTTCCAGATCTTCATACTATAAACCCGGATCTCGCCCATAATTCTTAAACATTCATCCAAGTTCAAACACATTCATCAGCTCCATCCGTGTTCATCACAACTCCGTTCAACTTTTCCAGATTCGTCACAAACATTCCTATGTTCATCATCTTCATATGACTTTCCCAGAATCTTTCGTTCATCACCAGATCTCGCTAGATCCAAACATAACTCCATGAAATTTCATTCGTGTGAACCTACGCGAGCCATCATCATTCGCACCACTAACTCAACCTTCATTCAGATCTCCAGATTTCCTCCACATCAACATGCAATTCCAAATCCGGATTCAACAGCAAATCATTCATAAACTTCAACAAACTCGAATCTCTCTGAAGCCCTTCTACATCTTCGTCATTTTTCATCGCAAATCTTCCATGAGCAAACTTCCAGATCATCTCCAGATTTCGACCAATCTTCAGAGATCCTTCAACAACTCATCAATACTGCACGCGATCTACACCTTCATCTTCAGATATACGGATCTAAACATGCAAACCGCGATTCACCATCCTCAACAGTAACTCATACAATCTCCAGATACAACGTCGAACTGGTGAATCTTCTTTCCGGATCTACAATGAATACAACGGGTCTCGAACCAAACTGCTTCAATCAACTTCAAGTGATGGTGGTGTTCGAAGAAAATGAAACTGAAATGAGTGATAGGGAAGTGTTGATGGGAGACAGTTTGGACAAGAGAGGAGGTGAAAGCAGGGCTTGTAAACGGCGGAGGCGAATTGAGACTAGGGTTTGGCCAAGTGGAAGAGAAACAGACGGAGAGAGAGACTGAGGTTGCAAGCGGCGAGCTAGGTTTCTTCTTGGCAAAGGGAGGAAGATGATCCGTGAGATTTAAGAGGGTTAGTGGGCCTCGACCCAATCTATTTGATTTCAATCTACACCCCATTTTTCCTTATGCACCCCCGTTGTTTTGCTGAATGTTTGTTTGTGATGTTGGGCTCAAAGCCCAACCGATTTCCTTGGACTGCACCCATGTTTCCACCTTACGCACCCCCCCCCCCTCTGTTGGATTTTTTTTCCTGATTGTTGTTGTGGATTTGGGCTTAAAGCCCATTGTGCTGTTTTGCTTGTTGAACCCCTGTCTGCTGGACTGCACCCCTCTGTTTTATTTTTGTTTTGTATAGATTTATAGTATTATATTTTCTTTTTAGAATTTATAGTATTATTTTTTTTACTTAGAATATTTTTGTATATATTATAAATATTGTATATATTAAGTATATAGATTTATATTCTAGTTTTATTTCCTATTTCTTTTAAATTTCTTTTAGAATTTATTTTCTTTTTAGAAGTTTATTAATTTTTGAAGTTGAGTTCTTATTTCCTTTTGTTATTGGATTTTTTTTCTCATCATTTTCATTTTGTAGGTCGATGACGAGACCTCCGTAAACCATTATAAATCAACTTGTTGATGGATGATGTAGGATCCGAGACAGATTTTTCTCTCCTCATTTTCTCTTCTTCTTCTTATTTTATTTTGCTTTTCTGATGTGTTGTCCGTGTGACATGATTCAATTGGAGAATGATTCTCAATATCATTTCTCTATCTTGTCTTTGACACGGATATCAATACGCTTCCTCTTGGGATTTGACTTCATTTATAAGTCGAATTATGATTGTTCAGCATCACATTAGTTTTGATTTGAAATATCATCATCAAGGATAAAAGAGTAGAGCTTGGAAATGGAATTTGCACGCAAAAGTCAAGGGTCAACGGAACCACTCCGTTCGGTAACATTGTTTTTATTTCACTTCTTTCATCTCCTTTTTTTTTCAACCGTCGAGTGTTGCAAGATCGTTAGATATGTGGGAAATGATGAGTGAGTGGTTTCCTCTCCCTCGTCTAGAGTGTTTAGTATACGTCCTTAGGACGATATGTGACGCATTCACTCCTATGTCTTAGGACTTCGTGTGTGCGTCCCGTTCCGAGCCTTTTCTCTCGCATCCTGGCGATTGAGACTTCCCCTTTTCTCTCGCGTTCTGGCGATTGAGATCCCTTCTCTTGCCCCGGTGCAATCAAGATCGTTCTTCCTGTAGTTAGCTGAACTATAGCTACTCTGATTTCTCGTACCAGACGAGAATATGTAGGCATAGGATGCGATATCCTAGCGAGCACACTAACAACTAATTTCTATGTTCTCTCGCTGCCGTGCGATCGAGACTTTCCCGCTGACGACTAATCTATCCCTTTCTCTTGCCCTAGCGCAATCGAGACCAGACCGTAGCTCTAGAACCCGTAGGTTCCCATACCTTTAAACCCCGACATACTACGTCCGTTCTACTGCAAACAGGTAACTCCTAAGTCTCCAATGGTCGAGCATCATACACCTAACTGCTAGAATGCGCACGCTAGTATCATCAACCTTTTCTCTCACCCCCGTGTGATCGAGAACACCCTTGTTTACCCGTAGTTAGCCTGAACTACGTTTTTCTCTGATTTCTCATGCAAGATGAGAATACGTAGGCACAAGACGCGATGTCTTGGCGAGCAATTTCCCCCATAGTTTCCCGAACTACGTTGACTCTGACTTTCCCATTGCACGAGGGAATACGTAGGCATAGAGCGGTGATGCTCTATCGAGTCAGTTCTTTCCGTTTAGCTTTAGCAGCCATAGATAGATTGTTTTTCAGCCACAGACTAGAAAACCCAAGCGTGGATCCCGTCGAGTACGACAGACGTGAGGGGTGCTCATACCTTCCCCTTGCGTAACCGACTCCCGAACCTAGGACTTGGTTGCGATGACCTTGTCTTTCCCTTTTTCGTTAGGTTTTTCCGATCGTTTCCTTTCCCTCTTCGTGGGATAAATAACGAAAGGTGGCGACTCTTCTGTTTTTTCCGCCGGTTGTTTTTCGCAGTAGCGACAGTGGCAGTCTCGCCTGAGAAGCTTATCATTTCTTTTCTTTGTCAGATAAGTGGCAGTATCTTTCTTTGATAAGCTGATCCTTTCTTGGTGGTGTGTAATTCCTTTTCGACGATAGGTGGAAATCTCTTTCGAGAAGCTTATCAGTGCGTTTCCCCATGAAGTCCAAATTATTTGGCATACAGAAGAGTTTAATTACCCGGTATCTTTCCTGACGTTTCTTGAAGATCCCGTTTAATCTCTTCGGTTAAGAAATTTCCAGAGGCTCAGGTGTTGTTTCTTGTTTGAAAACTCCAACGTTGTGTTTGCATGATCCTACTGCTATGTGGATCCTGCTTTACCTTTTGTCCTAGAGTGTCAGCTGGTCATGCTTGAACCTGTTGGTCAACTACTCTGGATATTCCTCAGTGGAGACCGTGTTTTTGGCTCTATCTCCAATGAGGATCTTTTGTTGTCTTTCTTTCTAAAGTGTCAGTCGGTCATGCCTAAACCTGTTGATCCGTCACTTTAAATTTCCCCAATTTCTTTTTCTTTTCCCTAGTGCGTTGCCATTTCCAGTGAATGGTTACTCGTTATGTGAACTCTACCCCTATTTGTTTTCATCTGCATTTTGCATCTATCATTCCATTATTTTCATCATATTAGAGCTCATTGCATGTCATCATTTGTAGGGTAGTCTCTTTTGTCCATAGCATTGTATATCATTGCATCTAAGGGCAAAATTTTCAGTTATCTATATTTAAATACCTTTCACCATGATTTCATGAAAAGTTTCATCGTTCATGTCATCTGGGGAATATATTTAAATAGGGGCAACTGTTATACCCCAAAATTTACCCTTAGATTATTTTGATCTTTTGCACATCATCTAGGCCAATCATCCAATGCATAGATAACCGTCTTATTAGTCTTTTTAGTTAGGGTTTCTACAGAAGGTTCAAGAGCCATGAAGGCTTTGTGGGTGCTCTTAGTCCCTTGCATGTTGTGTTTATTTTCTGTGGAAACGAAAAAAGGGTATGCCCCCATTCTTATGGTCTATTTAGAGGTCAATTCTCTCTGCGATTGACTAGAGGTTTGCCCAAAAAGGATTAAGTTTCTCTCCCATTTTGGTATAGTGCATGGTGATTCAGAGATGAGGTATCTTGTGGTGTGGGCAAGCTTTTTATGGTATTTCGTTTTCAAGAAGAGATGCAAAAGAATTGTGCCTTCATTTTACGGATTAAAATCCTATCAGATGGAATGTGTTAGCTTCTTGAGTTTGCAATTAAATCAAAGGTCAAGTTTAACTTTGTTCTCATCTAGAAGATTGAATCATGATGATCTTTTGACCTTAAGAGAAAAATTGTACTTTTCTCGTTGATTGTGTGATACGGCGGGTTCAAATATCTATTTTGAATCAGGTTGTGTCTAATAGTTTCCAAGGTTTCATGTCAGAAATACAAGTTCATCAAGTTTTAGCAAGAACAAGTGTGTAAAAACGAAAACTCGTGTTCTTTTACAATCAACTCTAAAATTCTATTTCTAGAGATTCCATAAATACAAATCAAGTTTAATTCTCCACAGTTTCTCAAAGTCTTTCAAGTCGGTTTTATAAAGACTTCACATGGAAAGCTCAAGTCAATTAAAGATCCAAGGTCCATACACCCTAAACCATCACAAGCTTGAATACAAAATTTGTGTTACAATTACTAATCCAAGCATAAGTTTCAAAATATCAAATTCAATCACAAGACAAATTCAAATTTTGATGCTAAGACTCAAAGACTTTTCACAAGGGTATGCTAGGATTGATTTAAATGTATAAAGTTCAATAATGCATTACAAGCCAAAGCCCATTCAAAAATACAACTCAAGTACAAAAATTTGTCACAAGTTAAGATATGATTACAAAATCAAGCACAGAATCACAATTTCCTTTTCGTGTTTCAAAAATTTAAGATGTGATTAAGAGATTAGATCCAAATATATTACACATCACGAACCACCACAATACGCGAGTACTCATGCATCAAAATTACAAGAAAGTTTAAAATCTAAAACTAATCCTAAAAATCTTCTTCATATTTTGATGAAATGCACCATCATAACACCGTTTGTTGGAGTACTTTGCGCCACAGGAATGTTTAAAGAAAGACACGAGAGATTTATACCTGCAAAGTCAACAAAGTTCAAAGATATAAAATTCCAATTAAAAAGTATAAAAAAATTTAAACAAGGACTTTTAGAGTTTGGACACAGTAATGCATTAGTTCATGAAGCTTCAAGTAATCGGTTTCTCAACTCATTGCTCTACCTGCTACAATCGATGACAGGGACCAAAGATGAAGTGAGAAAGATTCTCACGATAATAATTTAGAAGAACAACACGCACCTTAAGGCCAAAGTTTTGTCAGGAGATCTCAAATTACTTTTCAAAATAATTTGCTACTGATAATGAAACCGACAGTTGCGAGTTTTTTCAACCAAGAAGGATTGAGGCGGAGGCTCTTTTATCTGTTGTTCTTGCATATTTATACCAAACTAGAGTTTTAGCACTAATCATAAGATAATATTTACAAAATATGCAAAGAACTGCGGCACCTCTTCATCCACCAAGATTTGCAGCCAGAGCCGAAACTGTATCACCTGCAAGGTTGGAAGGTGACAATGTTGCTCTAAAGTTAATCTAAAGCTGTTATAGGGAACCAACATGCCAACAGGTTTGAGTGTGCAGTTGAGAGTGGAGAAAGCGACACATTTGCAGTAACTCCCAACATTGACAAATAAAAAAAAGGGGAAAGTTCCTTAGTGCGTGAATAGTAAAAAATTAAGTTCGGATATTTTCCAAAACAATCCAAAAACATGTTCTTTTGAAAACATAAATTTATCCTACCAAGTCAAGTTTTCGTCAAGCCAAACACATCACAATTGAAAGCCTTGATTCTTTCCAAAACAGCCTCAAACACGCCTCAAACATAATGTTTCGACAATACCACGGCAAGATCGACGAAAACAGAAAGTTCATTAAATCAGGATTCATATAATCAACTCAAAATTCAACATTTAATTCATAGCCTATATAAGGGGTTTGAAAGTATAAGCTAAGGGGGGATCCATACGATTCAAAGAATAACAACACACATAGCAGTGCCGAAAATCACAGAAAAAACACAATCCAGAAAGATGCAAAGAAATTGGAAGAGAGTGATCGCAAACAATAACATACGCACGCATAAGAAGAACAAGGGACGACATCAAAATCGAACCAGTACCTTTAATTCAATTCAAGAAGCAACAAAGGAAGAAACCTAAGGAGGGAGCTTGACGGAGCCGTTCGCACGACCCTCCACCGTGACCCATCGCAAAGACGACGCACATCACTGCATCACACTCCGACGCGACCACACCTGCACCGTCGAACGCCATCACCAGATTTCCATCGGTTTATTTACTTCTCTTTATTTTTAATTAATTAATATATTTTATGTGATTTATGTTCAATTTTGCATTTTGAAGGAGGTTAGGAGCTTGAATTTGTTGTTGAGAAATATAGAGATTGATCCGAGGAGAAGAGAGATGTCAGTGGTACAGGGATAAAGGAAGGAAAAAACGGAGGGAGATGAGAGTCGAGAGTGAGGGAAATTGTTGAGGAAGGGGAAAGGAGATTTAGGATTTTCTAAGGCAACATTGTTGTTACTGATGGGTCGGTGAAGGAGGAAAACCCGACCCAATCGTTTTCTTTGTTTTTTTTTTCTTCTCTTATGTTTTTTTGAAGATTGGTCCCATTGGCCCGCGTTTGTTTTAAAGAAAAATTATTTTTTCTATGTATTTTATTTTTATGTTTTAATTTTATTTTCAGTTTTTCTTTTATAATTTGAAACTAATATTTTATTGTTAGATAATAATGATAAATTTAAGACTAATTAGATTTTAATTGAATATTTGGAGTTTTTAAAATTTTAATTAATTAATTACATTTCTAAGTAACATTAATTAAAGTTTCTAATTAATTCTGATGGCGCTTTTGATTTCTCTTTTGTTGATGATCCTGTGAAGCCGTGATATAGATCCTTGACGATCCTAATTGCTATGTTCCTGCTAGGTATTCTTATTGAATTTTAATTAAGAATCACTTAAATAGACGTTAGTTTGAATCATAGTTTTCTTAGTAATGATAGGATAGTTCCCCTCGAATTATGATCTCAAGTCTTAAAATCGAGATAAATTTTCGTTTCATTTAAAACTTATCTTCTCTCAAGTTACAAAAATTTCTAACTTTTTCTAATTTATAAGAATGGTTCGCGCCACTCCAAAGGAAAAAATATCTTCCCATTTGACTGCCATGTCAAACCCATAATTCTTTTTTAGATCCTTCCAACTTCATCCTAGACTTAGGATCGGAGTCGCTGCAATTCATGTAAGGTCCTGTCATGGCCTCTTACTCATTTTTATTTCCTTTCATCCTAGCCTTAGGATCGGAGTCTCCGCACTCCCCATAAGTTCCTGCCATGAACACTTACTTATCTTGCCCTTTTCAACTCAACTTTAGACTTGGAGTCGCTGCACTTTATGTAAGTGTCTCACTATGAACACTTACTCCCCCTGGAACCTTGACCACAGTCAAGAGTTCCTCACCCTCCTTGAGGGGAACTACGAATGCTCTGATTCTATTCCCGTCAGGATACGTAGGCACGAGATGTGATGTCTTGGCGAACATGCTGAGGATGCTAACACCTTCCCTAGAAATAACCAACCCCCGAACCTTAGATCTCCCACATTATTTTTATGGTGCAATTAGGGTTTTTTCGTTCTTTACCCTTTCCTTTAGATAAATCAAAGCTCGGTGGTGAATTTAATGATTTACGATTCAAGTTAATCAATAGCTTGATATCCGATTCTCACCGCAACATCTTTGCTTTTACCAAAGCTCGGGCATAGAGCCTTACTCATGATGTCATCCCAAGATCCAACAGGAATGGAAGATCACAAGCATATAAAAGAGAAAGCAGTAAGAGAACAAAAACGTAAACGAGAAGAAAACAAGAAAATGAAGATAACGCTCTTCGAAAATCCCTAAGTTAGGCTCGACTCTCTCTTGCATAGAACAATATTCCCCAGTAGAGTCGCCAGCTGTTGCACCTCGAAAAAATAAAAATCGAGAAACACGAACCTTGCGCGAAATGTGCGAAAATGTGGTTCGACAGAGTCACCACCGAACTTTATTTATCCCAAAAGAGGGAAAGGAAAATATTGAGGAAACCTTTAAAGAGAGATAAGAACACGGTCTTCGCAACCACGTTCTGGGTTCTTGAGTCGGTTGCGCAAGGGGAAGGTATTAGCACTCTCGCGTCAGTTGTACTCAATGGGAACCTCTTCGTTCGATTTGCGATGGGCGTTATCTAAGCTTGTTCATTTTCTTCTCAATGGTAAATGTTAAACGGTAAGATAAAAAGGATAACGATGCTAGGGGAAAATGGGGTAGTTATAGGATAGGGTGCTCGAAAAGGATTGGGGCCCTTGTGCCTACTGTCGTACCTCGAAAAATACGATCCTCGCGATGGACACGGAAAATACTGTTCGAAACAGAGTCGCCACCGAACTTTATTCATTCCAAGGATGGAATAGGAAAATATCGATAAAACCTTTAAGGAGATAAGAACATGGTCATCGCAACCAATATTCTAGGTTCGGGAGTCGGTTACATGAGGGGACGGTATTAGCACCCCTCATGTCCGTTGTACTCAACGGGAACCTCTTGATTCGATTCGCGAGAGAAAGTTAACTATGTTTGTTTGTTTATCTTCTAAGGAATTGCTTGCTAAAGGGGAAATGGTGGTTTTAAGATAGGGTGCTCGCCAAGGATTGAGGCCCTTGTGCCTACGTATCTTCACTTGTAAGAAGTGGAAAATCAGAGCATTCGTAGTTCGTGGGACTACGGGTAAAGGTTTGGGAATTGTGGAATTATGGGGAAATGTGCTTGTTAGGATTATCGCAATCCTATGCCTACGTACTCTCAACAGATATGAGAGATCAGAGCAGCTGTAGTTCGGCCAACTACGGTAAAAGGGTTTGAAACTGAACGAGTGTTTAGGTCGCATTCTAACTGCTAAACGTTGGCTTGTCTGCTCGCTAGGGGAGGCTGAAGCACGAGTTTGTTATGCGCAGAAGAATGGACTAAATAATGTTCTTTGAAAAAGGTGTATGAGTTGTGGATCACACGAGGGCGAGTAGAGTTTGATTGGTTAAGTATTTTGGTTATTTAACTAGAGGTGACGACTACTTGAAGCTTAAGAAAGACTTCTCGGACCCAAGTAATCGGGAGAGTGAACCAAAGACTTGGAGCTCTCTCTTTTTCAACCTCAAAGGCGAAAGGATAGAATTGAGTATGGTTTGAATAAGTTTAACGGATGACGATTACTTGAAGCTTAAGAAAGACGTCTCGGACCCAAGTAATCGAGAAAGTGAACCAAAGACTTGAAACACTTTCTTTTTCATCGCAAAAGGAATTGTTTGAGTGGTGTTTGAAAGATAGGATGTGATTAAGGTATTTTAACAGGTGAGGATTACTCGAAGCTTAAGAAAGACTTCTCGGACCTCAAATAATCAGAAGAGTGAACCAAAGACTTGGAACTCTCTCCTTTTCTCATCTAATATTTTAAAAGATATTTAATATGATTAAAGTGTATTAATCGGATGACAATTACTCAAAGCTCAAGAAAGACTTCTAGGACCTTAAGTAATCGGGAAAGCGAGCCAAAGACTTGGAACACTCTCTTTTCATCCTAAATGTTTAGAAAAATAGACTCGAATAAATTTATCGTTTTTAGAAGGTTTTTTATATGACGATTGTTCGAGCTTAAGAAAGACTCCTCGGACCCAAACAATTGGGAGAGAGAACCAAAGACTTGGGACTCTCTCTTTTTCATCGAAGTGTTGAAATTATATTTGAGCAGTTATTAAGTATATTAAGTTTGATTTGAGAAAATACTCGATATAAATCGAGGTTTTAAGTTTGCGTATGGAACGAGCAAAGTTGAACTAATGAATAGGAGATCCTATGGGTATAGGGTAAGGTTGATGGCGAGGCCGAAACACTCAACTTACAAGGAGAGTAGGAGGATTTGATATAATCATGTGTTTAAGGAAAGTTAAAGGTTAAGTTTGGGAGAGAATTTGACTTAAATTTTAATACGTGAAGTGTCTAACAAGGGTCGTTGTACAAAGCCCAAGAGGAGGTTATAAGGTTGATGGCGATCGTAAAAAAAACAACCGACTTACAAGGTGTTTAGAAATGGCTTGACTTTAAGTCAAGATATTAGTTTGAAAAAAAATTGGTTTAAGCATAACATAATTGAGGTCCAATAATAAAGCATGCACAAACATCACACAAAAAGTCGTAAATAAAATGGGGAATATATTGATCAAGGCGTGTTAACTCAATTAATATCCTAATTATCTAAGGTTAGTAAAAGAAAAGAATTGAATTAAATTATTTTAGAATTAAATTATTTTAGAATTTAAAAAGGAAAATAAATAATTTAGATAATTATTAAAATTAAAATAGAAAATAAAATTAAGATTAAGTATTTTTGTGTTGTCTTAGAATAAAAAAAAACTAATTTAAAACAATTAATCAAATTAAAATCAATTAGTTAATAATATTAATTATCAAATAAATTAATTATTATTAAATAAAAGATTTTAATAAAATTAATTAAATTTGTCTAAACAAAAAAAATAAATAAATGCCTTTTTTGAGATATTTGTTTTTTATAAAAATATACAACTAAAATAATATAAAGTTAGTAAAAAAAACAAACAAATGGGTCAGGCTGCAACAAAAGGGGGTGCAGTTCGAAATTATATCCAGGCCCAAACATTCAGGAGGCCTACATTGAGTGAGGGTCCATTGTGAACCATGATCCACTGCTCACAGATAAGAAGATCTGGAGCGTTGATCCTACAACAAACCCTAAATCTAACGGCTGAGAAAGAAGGTGCACGGGGGGATACACACACAAGATCTACACGGGATAAGAGAAAAAAAGATCCAGACCAGTGACACTTGTCACCGGCATAGCTCGCCACCCCATCAACACTGGTCAGTGACAAAACAAAGGATACACCATCCCATTTCCTCCTGACTTTCTCTTACTACCTCATTCTCTCTCTCAAAAAACTCTCCCCTCAATTTGAACCCTAACGGAAACCTACACCGTTGGAGAAGACAGTGGTCGGCGGTGGCGCCACCCTTCTTCTCCGGCCAACCACCAAACCAAAACCCAAATCTCACACGAAAAAGCCCCTGAGTCCGAACCCTGATCCAATTTCCACTAAATCGTCCTCAAAATCTCAAATCCCAATCCTAACAGAAACCCTAGATCCAACACATAATGGAAGAAACAAATCAAATTAGGGGGAAAACAAGTTTAAACCATACAAGGAGTTCAGATCGAGCATCAATAGTTCGCAAAGGAGAAGAGAAATACCTGAGTCGAAACAAATCCGACCGGACGCTTTTCCGGTGAAGGTAATTTTCGATCTTCCCCTTTTACTGGCCCGTCTTATGTATACGTCCTTTAACCCTCTCTATCTTATTTTCTTTCAGTGACTTGAAAGCTTGGAGCTTGAAAAGAGTCTTCTTCCAATTTCTGGGTAAAGTCCTTCTCCAAGTTTTTCGTGTTTTTTTTTTGTGTGTGTAGAATTTTAGGGTTTTTTCCCTTCTCTCTCATTTCCGCCTGCCTTCCTGAATGAACAGTGTATGTTATATATATGTGTTTCAAACATATGAGCTAGGGTTTTTCCTTTGCAAATCATGTGAATTTCTGGTTGTAAATTGGTTGGCTTTTTGGTTGTGGGATGGAAGTAGTACAATTTTGCTAATTTTGTCAATAGCAGTTCTTTTGAAAAAATATCTGTTTTTTACTCTGATTTTTTTACCGTGTATTCTTGGGATTTTTGACTGTGGTTACATGGTAATTTTGCTTTAACATTGCTTTTTAAAACAAACGTTGTTGTTACGCAATACTTCCGAATTTTGCTCTGAACTCTTGATTTTGTATGTAAGCCTAAACATTAGCATGTTGCACACTTATTACTTGCAGGTATTAAGTTTATGGAGCTTTACCTTGAGCGATGGACAACAAACATAGGTCTGGCTAGACTTTCAAGGATACACGGGCAGGGCTTGGGGTTATGTAAGTATTTCACTTAGTTCTCATAGAATGTGACTCAACAACCCTCATTCTTGCTAACGTAGGATTTTCCCCTTTGAACTTCAAACGTAACCTTTAACTCTTGGTTTGGTTTTAATGTAATGGGTTTTGTCTCTTGCCCAGGATCCTGTGGTTTAATCACCTTTGATTTATCTCGCAGGTTATATGATCATACAATATTGAAATGCTACAGAAAATTCCATGAAGACGATAGAGTCTTGTTTTCGTAGCCTGGTGGATGGATGATGTGGTATCTCCTCTAACAACATCATTTTAGGTCGGCAGCCTTAGGACATTGACAATACCGACATCAATCAATGTCGTAAACGCAATTTTAGGTAATATGTCTTGCGGCCTAGCTAACCAACTCTTGTTTGACATACTTCTAATCTGCTGACACTTGCTTGTGCTGTGGTATTGTTAGGTAACAACGATAATGGCCACAAACCTAATGAAGCGAAGTTGTCGAATAATCAAAAGAGAGTATTATGATTGCTGTAGAAGACCGAATGCGACGCTTTCTCTGCTATGAATATCAGACAGTGTTGATATTTGGTGTGTGCCAATTCCAAATTTGGTAGCATTTCTGAGCTCAGCATATGCTGCGGCAATCTGGTCAGATGCCTCTTATGCTTGGCATAATGGATATACTTCTTTAAGAAACTTAATTGTAAGTGTATCTCGCTTGCGACCTCTATCAGCTTTCTTCCCGTGTAGCATTCTGTTAAGTCGTGTTTCGTGAACCTGTTGAATTAGAGTGCGTGTGTTGCTTTATCGTAAATGGTATACTGTTGTTGGTCTTCTTATACTAACCAACTGTCATCATCTCTTTTCATGCGAGTTCCACAAACTTGGTGCGAAGAATTTGTACGTGATTCAACAGGGGGCAGGTTGGAAATGGAGCCGTTACACCATGTACCAAATTGTGGGAAACTTGTTGAATATAGACTAGCTGGGTGGATCGTCCAGCCATAACAACAAGAGAGCTTGATTGCAAATAAGCAGGTTTAGAAGCATGCCTTCTGGCAAGAGAGAAATATCAAATGATAGGGCATTGACAGATAATTCAAGAAATTGAGCCCAACCATGTACAATACTGGTTGAAAAGGTAATTCAATGATAAGATTCTTTGCAACATCAAGGAATATGCTTTTAAAACTTCCCTATCTGTATCATGACATTGTGCTTGTGTTGGATCAGGAACAATAATTAGTGGAAGATGCAATCTCGTATTGGTTTAGAGCCTCGGCAAACCTCTCAAGTACAGACTCAACAGCTGGCAGGCTAGTCAGTGATTGGTCATGGTATTCCTGTAAGGGAACACGAATTTCCTGCACTCGAGAAGCAAATAAATTTAAGCTAACAACCAACTCCATGCCTTGTGATTCGCTCGCAGCTCCTTGATGGTAATAAATCCTGCATTTCTTTCCATCTTGAGTATACTCATTCATCATTCTCGGTTTTGTAATACTGCTAACTGCTGTTTGTTGTTCTTCAGTATTTTCCTCATTAACATTTGCTGATGTTATTCACAGGTTTACAGTGGGTACTATGGATGGCAATCAACGCAAACTGATGTAAGATTTGCAGCCGCCAACGGATTCTCTTCGAGCCAAGATTGAATACCACCCTTGTAACAACCAAACGTGTGACAATGTTATCTCTGGGGTGATGTAATCATATTGTGAAATGGTAATGTGTTATTTAAATTCTGAAGTTTTGAATGCAACATCTTGGATTTCAATTGTGAGTGTTGCCATTACTTCATGTACACACTATTGTTTTATAATTTATAACTTCTGCATTGTATAAGACCAGTTATCATAGTTTTCATTGCATTGTGAACTGACTACAACTTGTTTTGTTGAATGCAAGATATACATGGTTGCTGTCAGTTGGAGGATGAAGCGGTCGCCGGTTGATCGAAAAAGACGTTGGAGAATTGGTGTAACTCTGAGACCGTCTTGGTACGGTGCGGGAAAAATAACAACAGTTGAAGACCGATGAAGATCTTCGGAGACTGATTGCAGGTGAAAAACGCACATTGAGTAGGATTGTAGCAGAACTTTGCATAAAGAATTGTGACAGGTTGTAGTTTGTAGTTTAGGAAAATTCATTAAACTCCATCTGACTGTATCTTCCATCTCCATGGTTTTGTAAACAGGGATCACTTGCATCACGTTCTTCCATATCTTGTAACCAATATTTAGAACCTATTTATTAAAATATGCTTGCACTCAAATGGACTTTGAGTCCATCTTGTAACAATCCAGGTACTCTATAAATGTTGCCTTAAATAATCCCATCACGGCTTTGAAATCCGGAAAAGGCTCAAACTACATAACTTGCCTGGCTATCATAGCTCTCACGTTGACTTGATGTATGGATTGAAATTATCTTAATACCCTCAAAACTTTAATGAGGAAATAACCAAATAATTCAACAAACCTTTAAGTAATTTGAATCATTGCTTGTGAAACCGGATTCATGGCGTGAAAAAAAATTGAAACATCCTGGTATAAGTTGACCTTGAAACAACTTTTAAAGCAAGTTCCACACGGCTGGTAATGACCAATGATCATGTCTTCTGTAATTGACTCAAATTTTGATTTTTACTCTTTTATCTTGATAGTTTAGACCATTTTAATGCACTCATGCTTTACTCTAATAATTTCACTTATATTTTAAAGTAATTCACATTATGTCTAAACATGCAACGAGTCTAGTCTTGGAATGAATAAATTAAAATATGACCAAATCTTCTTAGCATCATGTTGGAGTGCAATTTGAACCCATCTTGATATATGGCTTAAAATTAATAAAACCAATCAATTAGACCTTAAAAAATAAACCAGTCATATAACTTGAAACGTCAATCTTGTTTTGAGATTTGATCATGGGAAAGACGAAACATTTTTTCCGTCTTGACACCTCCATTTTGCCAAGAACTTATAATTACCACGAGCATAAACGAGGCCTTCATAATCCAAATCTTAAAAAACAATATCAGAAGCCCAAATGACTATCTAGAGTATTCATGAATTGACACAAACACTTAGAGAATGAGAGGGTAGGACAAATTTGGGGTATGACAGATGCCCCTATCTAATTGCTTTGAACACGAGAGAATGAACTGCTGCATGGCGTTCATTTTGAGGTGAAAGTCAATTAGATACAAGAAGACCCTAAAATTTGTCCGACAAGCAAGTGAAAAAAAAGGGTGAGATACCAGAACGGGATAATAGGATGCGAAAGATGAACATGATAATCTGACATTTTCCGGGTGGGCAAAGTAGTCCCTTATCCAATAAGGTTCTTTGTGATACCAGAGTAGTATAAACGAGCCTCTTTGGGTGGTCAAAGCGGCCCCTCATTCGTTAAGGTCCTTCGATGATACATAAGTGGTATAAATAATCCTCCTTGGGTGGTCAAAGCGGCCCCTCATTCGTTAAGGTCCTTCAATGATACCAAAGTGGTATAAACAATCCTCTTTGGGTGGTCGAAGCGGCCCCTCATTCGTTAAGGTCCTTCGATGATACCAAAGTGGTATAAACAAGCCTCTTTGGGTGGGTGAAGCGGCCCCTCATTCGTTAAGGTCCTTCAATGATACCAAAGTGGTATAAACAATCCTCCTTGGGTGGTCGAAGCGGCCCCTCATTCATTAAGGTCCTTCGATGATACCAAGGTGGTATAAATAATCCTCCTTGGGTGGTCGAAGCGGACCCTCATTCGTTAAGGTCCTTCGATGATACCAAAGTGGTATAAACAAGCCTCCTTGGGTGGTCGAAGCGGCCCCTCATTCGTTAAGGTCCTTCGATGATACCAAGGTGGTATAAGCAATCCTCCTTGGGTGGTCAAAGCGGCCCCTCATTCGTTAAGGTCCTTCGATGATACCAAAGTGGTATAAACAAGCCTCCTTGGGTGGTCGAAGCGGCCCCTCATTCGTTAAGGTCCTTTGATGATACCAAAGTGGTATAAACAAGCCTCTTTGGGTGGTCGAAGCGGCCCCTCATTCGTTAAGGTCCTTCAATGATACCAAAGTGGTATAAACAATCCTCCTTGGGTGGTCGAAGCGGCCCCTCATTCATTAAGGTCCTTCGATGATACCAAGGTGGTATAAACAATCCTCCTTGGGTGGTCGAAGCGGCCCCTCATTCGTTAAGGTCCTTCGATGATACCAAAGCGGTATAAACAAGCCTCCTTGGATGGTCGAAGCGGCCCCTCATTCGTTAAGGTCCTTCGATGATACCAAAATGGTATAAACAAGCCTCTTTGGGTGGTCGAAGCAGCCTCTTATCCAATAAGATTCTTCGATGATACCAAAGCAGTATCTCTGAACACAACTTGAGATTCTTCGGGTGGTCGAAGCACCCTCTTATCCAATAAGATTCTTTGATGATACCAAAGCAGTATCTCTGAATACAACTTGAGATTCTTCGGGTGGTCGAAGCAGCCTCTTATCCAATAAGATTCTTCGATGATACCAAAGCAGTATCTCTGAACACAACTTGAGATTCTTCGGGTGGTCGAAGCAGCCTCTTATCCAATAAGATTCTTCGATGATACCAAAGCAGTATCTCTGAACACAACTTGAGATTCTTCGGGTGGTCGAAGCAGCCTCTTATCCAATAAGATTCTTCGATGATACCAAAGCAGTATCTCTGAACACAACTTGAGATTCTTCGGGTGGTCGAAGCAGCCTCTTATCCAATAAGATTCTTCGATGATACCAAAGCAGTATCTCTGAACACAACTTGAGATTCTTCGGGTGGTCGAAGCAGCCTCTTATCCAATAAGATTCTTCGATGATACCAAAGCAGTATCTCTGAACACAACTTGAGATTCTTCGGGTGGTCGAAGCAGCCTCTTATCCAATAAGATTCTTCGATGATACCAAAGCAGTATCTCTGAACACAACTTGAGATTCTTCGGGTGGTCGAAGCAGCCTCTTATCCAATAAGATTCTCCAATGATACCAAAGCAGTATCTCTGAACACAACTTGAGATTCTTCAGGTGGTCGAAGCAGCCTCTTATCCAATAAGATTCTTCGATGATACCAAAGCAGTATCTCTGAACACAACTTAAGATTCTTCGGGTGGTCGAAGCAGCCTCTTATCCAATTAGATTCTTCGATGATACCAAAGCAGTATCTCTGAACATAACTTGAGATTCTTCGGGTGGTCGAAGCAGCCTCTTATCCAATAAGATTCTTCGATGATACCAAAGCAGTATCTCTGAACACAACTTGAGATTCTTCGGGTGGTCGAAGCAGCCTCTTATCCAATAAGATTCTTCGATGATACCAAAGCAGTATCTCTGAACACAACTTGAGATTCTTCGGGTGGTCGAAGCAGCCTCTTATCCAATTAGATTCTTCGATGATACCAAAGCAGTATCTCTGAACATAACTTGAGATTCTTCGGGTGGTCGAAGCAGCCTCTTATCCAATAAGATTCTTCGATGATACCAAAGCAGTATCTCTGAACACAACTTGAGATTCTTCGGGTGGTCGAAGCAGCCTCTTATCCAATAAGATTCTTCGATGATACCAAAGCAGTATCTCTGAACACAACTTGAGATTCTTCGGGTGGTCGAAGCAGCCTCTTATCCAATAAGATTCTTCGATGATACCAAAGCAGTATCTCTGAACACAACTTGAGATTCTTCGGGTGGTCGAAGCAGCCTCTTATCCAATAAGATTCTTCGATGATACCAAAGCAGTATCTCTGAACACAACTTGAGATTCTTCGGGTGGTCGAAGCAGCCTCTTATCCAATAAGATTCTTCGATGATACTAAAGCAGTATCTCTGAACACAACTTGAGATTCTTCGGGTGGTCGAAGCAGCCTCTTATCCAATAAGATTCTTCTATGATACCAAAGCAGTATCTCTGAACACAACTTGAGATTCTTCGGGTGGTCGAAGCAGCCTCTTATCCAATAAGATTCTTCGATGATACCAAAGCAGTATCTCTGAACACAACTTGAGATTCTTCGGGTGGTCGAAGCAGCCTCTTATCCAATAAGATTCTTCGATGATACCAAAGCAGTATCTCTGAACACAACTTGAGATTCTTCGGATGGTCGAAGCAGCGTCTTATCCAATAAGATTCTTCGATGATACCAAAGTAGTATCTCTGAATACAACTTGAGATTCTTCGAGTGGTCGAAGCAGCCTCTTATCCAATAAGATTCTTCGATGATACCAAAGCAGTATCTATGAACACAACTTGAGATTCTTCGGGTGGTCGAAGCAGCCTCTTATCCAATAAGATTCTTCGATGATACCAAAGCAGTATCTCTGAACACAACTTGAGATTCTTCGGGTGGTCGAAGCAGCCTCTTATCCAATAAGATTCTTCGATGATACCAAAGCAGTATCTCTGAACAGATTTGCTGGGGGAATAATTGAGCCAAAATCCCTATTGGAAGAACCGCGTTGGACCAACTCTGCAGGGGGAAATCCTTCAGGATAGTTTTTAAGATAACCTCTGCTTGGGGAGCCATAAGAGCAATAGTTGTTGGGGATTATCAGCATCAATTGCATGGTTGAAGAATGACTTGCTGGGGAATAAAGATTCCATAAGCACGTGCGGGTTATCAACTTTGTTCAAAGAAATATGTCGGCTTTGATTGGAGGACTGGCCAAGATGCTTATGAACTGATCCTGGGTCTTGTCATGTTGTTATGCTATGCTGCTAAAGACAACAATGCTATGCGTTATGATGCACAAACATGCAACTAGAAATGCAACTGCTAGGGAATGCAAGATGCATATGCAAATGACGTGCTAATGTCTGATATGACTATGATAGGATGTGATATTGTATGTCGTGCTTATGATAATGCAAATGATCAGGTATGCTGGGGATAAAATCCTGTCGGGGATATCACCAGGGATTGGATTTGGTAGTTGCCAAATGGATTTGGACTTTGGTTTTATGAGAATGCCAATGGGAGTGGACTTTTAGTGGTTGCCAATGAAGACTGGACTTTCTGGGTGAATTGAAGGTGCCAATTGGAGTGGCTTTTTGTAGTTGCCAATAAAAGATTGGGCTTTAAAGACATGCCAAGCGAGATTGGTCTTTTATTGGTAAAAGGATTTGACTTCCCGACACATGGTATATGACATTACCACAATCAGAAGACAGACGTGGATACTCTTGGTGTCCCAAGTTGGATCCTTTGCAGAAATGGTATTCTTGTTCTTGTAAGAGCCTCGCTTCTAGCTGATATGTCATGACGGCTTATAAATGTTGAGCGTAGCGACTTATCCAAAGCATGTCGACTGCGCGAGCATAGCGACTCAACCAATGCGTGTTACTCGTGCTAGCGTAGCGACTTAACCAATGCACATGGATTGCATGAGCGTAGCGACTTAACCGATGCGTGTTAGTCGTGCTTTTGCTCTGCCCCAAGGCTTTTGACGTTTGTTGACCTTAACCATTACTAGTGTCCGGTGTGGTCAGCTCGATCAACTTTGAAGCATAAAGGGAAATGAACCATATTCAACTAATCTGCCCCAGTTCAAATGGTTTGCCCCAGTCTGCCGGGTATCTGAAGGATTTCTTCTGGGATGAGAACTTTGGCGATGATTATACCAGGATATGGCTTAAACCCATTTGCCCCAGTGTCTGAACCTTGTAGTGGTTTGCCCTGGTTTAAACCTCAGAAGGACTTGCCCCAGATTTGCAAGGTGATGAGAAAGTCTTGATTCAAGTCAATACCAATGAGTGATCAAGTTCCTCTTTGATTGCACTTTGTTGGAATTTCTATAATGTCAAGTACTGATTTGCAGTTTAAAATTGTTCATTCAAAAATGGTAATTTTGATGCGACATTCATGCAAGTTTTGAAAAGATCATCTATTAGGATGATGTAATAGTGTGTGACGAGTGAACCATTAGTCCAAACACAGTATTGATTTATCTGGTGTGAAAGATATAGCAAGGATAATGACACCAATGCAAACGATTAGCAAATCTTTAGGAGTCAGTTTACGCAACCTTGCTGTAGTTATGCTTTCAGAACAAACCTGCCTCAATTAGGTCTTTTGAGGGTTGTATCGTGGTCTGGTTCACGGTTATAGAAACAAAGGATATTAGGCTCAAAGTATTATTTGTACCCACCCCTTCTTCGTAATGATCTCCATACCTACGTTCAGTTAATTTTGCACCTGCTTAACGGTGTAAACTTGATGGTTCAAAGTTTGCTTGAAATGGCAGCCACCTTATTTTAATGGATGTCAGTAACCCCTTGATTTGGGTGGCCACTGAATCTTATTTTGTTTTTGTTGAGGGTTTGAGGACCTCTTTTGGTTTTGTTTTTGATCCCTAACTTTTGCATGGACTGACTTTGCTTGTTAGATCCATCGGGACTGCCTTGGTTTTCGCCTAAGTCTCCTTTTTAGGTGTCCGACTTAGCAGGCTTTTGAATTTTTTGAAGGATTGTGACTGCCACATCAAGGGTTATTGATGAACAACCATCTTGTATTTGGGTTTTCTTTCGTGATTCGAGTGCGTAATCAAGTTAACTGAATACTACCCATGCCCCAGGTTAAGTATAAGGGTTTAGAAATCTGAAGGAAACTTCTACTTCTAAGCTCGAAGTGGTTATCTAGGGACTAACTCCTCATTCCTTCAGTGTTTGGGGATTTGAAACAACGCCTGTACATCATCGGCAGAAATTTATCCAAAAACACACTATCAGCAATTATGGGTATTTCGTTTTCGTCATCCTCCCTCAAATCTTTGCTAAACAGCAATGCGATAAGTGAAGTGAATTTTTTTTATAATTTTTGCGATAAATGAAAAAAATGTGAGTGAATACGAATGGATTTGATCAAAACATGCATAATTATCACATTAATAATACCATTAATAAACGTCAATATCTAAAAGCAAGTAGCAATTAACAGAAAAGAAACTACAAATGCTTAAAAAAAACATGGTCTAAAAATGCCAGCATGGAGGAACTGGGCTTTTCTTTCTTGATCAGTTGTTTTGATAAGATGCGTCTTGAAGTCCCTAAACTCATTCAGGTGCGAGGCGGACACGCACAACCAAACTCCCTTCTTGAAAGGATATGCATCCCTCGTCAATCAATTGTTGCACCCTGGCCTGGAAAGCTTTGCAATCTTCTGTTGAATGCCCCATTGATCCAGCATGATATCCACAATGTGCATTGGCATCATACCCAAGAGGGTATGGTTCTGGCACTGGCTTGAGAGACTTAGGCTCCACTAGTGAATTTCGAATCAAATGTGGCAGAAGCTGAGTGTGCGATATAGGAACTGGGTGAAGAGGAGCGTTCCTTCTTCCCAAATTATTGTGAGGCATGTGTTGGTTTTGGCGTGGATCCTGATTTCCTTGGCCATACGCTCGTTGATTTGCATAGGGAGCAATCCAAGGCTTCTGGCATGGTTCCTTGGGTATTATTGGCTGTCCTTTTGGGATCCAAAGGTGGATGTCATCATCTTCCTCAGTATCGGTAGGATGCTCTCCCAAGTGGCTTTTCGAGGTCTTTTTAGCAGATACAACCCTTTTGGACTTCCCTTTCGGCTCTTCTCTTGAAATCATGGCCTCGATAGGATTATCAAAGGATAAAGACACATCATCTGCCAAAAACTCAACCTTTTCCTTGTGGTACCAGATTTTGATTGGTCCAATAAGCTCTTGTACTTTCTTTTTGCCAAATCTCTGAGTTGAACCATTTATGCTATGATCTTCCTTTCTGGTCAATCTTTGCAACTTGTTTCGAAAGCTTTCACATTCTTCGACAACATGCCCCATAGTTCCAGTATGATACCCACACTCTACCCCTGGATTGTCTTCCTCGAAGACTATGTGCTTGTTGTTAATTAGCTCTCGAACTTTATTCTTGAATGACCAACAACCTTCAATAGAGTGGCCTCTCGCCCCCTTATGGTATTCACACTGCGCATCAGGATCATATCCAGGTGGAAGAGGAGTACGAGCTGGCCCGAGGGATACGGGTACCACCAATGAACTCTGAATCAGGTACGAGAGCAGTTGTCCACACGGTATAGGAATAGGGTCGAGAATAGGGTGCAAATGAGACTTCTTACTGCCTCTTTGGTTTAAATTCCTCTGTTCTTGGGATAGAACAGGTGATGACCGTTGATTCTGAGGTTTTGGAAGAAACGGTTGGGGATAAAGACCAAGAGGAGCCACACACAATAGGCTATTCACTGTAGGCTGTGGAGTGGGAGGAACTATGAGAGTAAAACTCTTAGTTGAGGTACCTTCTTGAAGCTTTTCCTTTCTTCTTCCCACTTCTGGCGTCTGCTTCATCTTGCCTTCCCTGCTATTCTCGCCTTTTCTCAGCTCAACTTGATTCTGCCTCAAGTGTTCCATGGTCTTCCAGCACTAAGTCAAGTTCAATACTTGTGTCGGGAAATCAACTGCGGATTATGGACAAATAATGGATAAATTTTCTGGTTTAGGAAGATGATATGCAATGCAAATGAAATGCAGATGCAATGACATGCAAAATGCAATGTAAGCACAAACAGGATCACATGTTCCATCATGTTCTGAGGTCAGAAGGAAGAACGGCTAAAAAACAGATATCTCTGATTAAAGGAACACCATAGGTAGGCTCTAAACGGGTAGGTGCCCAGAGTCATGGATCTTTTCAAAAATATTATTACCATGACAAAGACTCGTCTGATAATAATACCCTCGAAGGATCTCCTCTAGGTGTGGTTTTCATGTCGTCCCACGAGAAAGACTCCACGCGAGTCTCTACTACACAACCAACGAGTCCAAGGTTTCTTAAAGGGACCTCAGAGTCATAGATCGAGGTTGAAAATATCATTGTCAAAATAACGATACGTTCAAGGGATCTCATCTGATTGGGGCGTTCGTATCAACCCATAAAGGAGTGATCCTCATGAGTTAACACTACCAACCACCATGGCAAAGGGGTAAACGGTTCTTAGAGTTATAGATTCAACCTAAAAAAATACTACTGCCATGGCAAAGACTCACCACGACAGTAACATCCTTAGGGAATCAACTCTAAGCGGGGTTTTCGCTTCCTCCCAACGAGAAAGACTCCTCGAGGGATTCCACTACACAACCACCATTCTAATCCTATATTTTTTCTCAGACTCGGGTGTAGAGCCGTCTCACAAAGTTCCCACAATCAGAGAACCCCAATAGTGTCACAAGTAATAACAATAAGATATATAAAAGCAAGCAAGTAAATAACAAATAAATAAAACAAGCAAACAAAAGAAGAAGATTCACAAACAAACGGATCCAACTCTTGCGAATCGAGTCAAGTTAGGCTTGACTCTCTCTAGCATAGGGCTATGCTGATCCCCAGCAGAGTCTCCATCTGTCGTACCTCGAAAAATATGATCCTCGCGATGGACACGGAAAATACTGTTCGAAACAGAGTCGCCACCGAACTTTATTCATTCCAAGGATGGAATAGGAAAATATCGATAAAACCTTTAAGGAGATAAGAACATGGTCATCGCAACCAATATTCTAGGTTCGGGAGTCGGTTACATGAGGGGAAGGTATTAGCACCCCTCATGTCCGTTGTACTCAACGGGAACCTCTTGATTCGATTCACGAGAGAAAGTTAACTGCGTTTGTTTGTTTATCTTCTAAGGAATTGCTTGCTAAAGGGGAAATGGTGGTTTTAAGATAGGGTGCTCGCCAAGGATTGAGGCCTTTGTGCCTACGTATCTTCACTTGTAAGAAGTGGAAAATCAAAGCATTCGTAGTTCGTGGGACTACGGGTAAAGGTTTGGGAATTATGGAATTGTGGGGAAATGTGCTCGCTAGGATTATCGCAATCCTATGCCTACGTACTCTCAACAGATATGAGAGATCAGAGCAGCCGTAGTTCGGCCAACTACGGTAAAAGGGTTTGAAACTGAACGAGTGTTTAGGTTGCATTCTAACTGCTAAATGTTGGCTTGTCTGCTCGCTAGGGAAGGCTGAACCACGAGTTTGTTATGCGTGGAAGAATGGACTAAATAATGTTCTTTGAAAAAGGTGTATGAGTTGTGGATCGCACGAGGGCGAGTAGAGTTTGATTGGTTAAGTATTTTGGTTATTTAACTAGAGGTGACGACTACTTGAAGCTTAAGAAAGACTTCTCGGACCCAAGTAATCGGGAGAGTGAACCAAAGATTTGGAGCTCTCTCTTTTTCAACCTCAAAGGCGAAAGGATAGAATTGAGTATGGTTTGAATAAGTTTAACGGATGACGATTACTTGAAGCTTAAGAAAGACTTCTCGGACCCAAGTAATCGAGAAAGTAAACCAAAGACTTGAAACACTTTCTTTTTCATCGCAAAAGGAATTGTTTGAGTGGTGTTTGAAAGATAGGATGTGATTAAGGTATTTTAACAGGTGAGGATTACTCGAAGCTTAAAAAAGACTTCTCGGACCTCAAATAATCAGAAGAGTGAACCAAAGACTTGGAACTCTCTCCTTTTCTCATCTAATATTATAAAAGATATTTAATATGATTAAAGTGTATTAATCGGATGACAATTACTCGAAGCTCAAGAAAGACTTCTTGGACCTTAAGTAATCGGGAAAGCGAGGCAAAGACTTGGAACACTCTCTTTTCATCCTAAATGTTTAGAAAAATAGACTCGAATAAATTTATCGTTTTTAGAAGGTTTTTTATATGACGATTGTTCGAGCTTAAGAAAGACTCCTCAGACCCAAACAATTGGGAGAGAGAACCAAAGACTTGGGACTCTCTCTTTTTCATCGAAGTGTTGAAATTATATTTGAGCAGTTATTAAGTATATTAAGTTTGATTTGAGAAAATACTCGATATGGATCGAGGTTTTAAGTTTGTGTATGGAACGAGAAAAGTTGAACTAATGAATAGGAGATCCTATGGGTATAGGGTAAGGTTGATGGCGAGGCCGAAACACTCGACTTACAAGGAGAGTAGGAGGATTTGATATAATCATGTGTTTAAGGAAAGTTAAAGGTTAAGTTTGGGAGAGAATTTGACTTAAATTTTATTACGTGAAGTGTGTAACAAGTGTCGTTGTACAAAGCCCAAGAGGAGGCTATAAGGTTGATGGTGATCGTAAAAAAAACAACCGACTTACAAGGTGTTTAGAAATGGCTTGACTTTAAGTCAAGATATTAGTTTGAAAAAAATTTGGTTTAAGCATAACATAATTGAGGTCCAATAATAAAGCATGCACAAACATCACACAAAAAGTCGTAAATAAAATGGGGAATATATTGATCAAGGCGTGTTAACTCAATTAATATCCTAATTATCTAAGGTTAGTAAAAGAAAAGAATTGAATTAAATTATTTTAGAATTTAAAAAGGAAAATAAATAATTTAGATAATTATTAAAATTAAAATAGAAAATAAAATTAAGATTAAGTATTTTTGTGTTGTCTTAGAATAAAAAAAACTAATTTAAAACAATTAATCAAATTAAAATCAATTAGTTAATAATATTAATTATCAAATAAATTAATTATTATTAAATAAAAGATTTTAATAAAATTAATTAAATTTGTCTAAACAAAAAAAAATGCCTTTTTTGAGATATTTGTTTTTTATAAAAATATACAACTAAAATAATATAAAGTTAGTAAAAAAAACAAACAAATGGGCCAGGCTGCAACAAAAGGCGGTGCAGTTCGAAATTATATCCAGGCCCAAACATTCATGAGGCCAACATTGAGTGAGGGTCCATTGTGAACTATGATCCACTGCTCACAGATAAGAATATCTGGAGCATTGATCCTACAATGAACCCTAAATCTAACGGCTGAGACAGAAGGTGCACGGGGGGATACACACACAAGATCTACACGGGATAAGAGAAAAAAAGATCCAGGCCGGTGACACTTGTCACCGGCATAGCTCGCCACCCCATCAACACTGGTCAGTGACAAAACAAAGGATACACCATCCCATTTCCTCCTGACTTTCTCTTACTACCTCATTCTCTCTCTCAAAAAACTCTCCCCTCCATTTGAACCCTAACGGAAACCTACACCGTCGGAGAAGACAGTGGTCGGCGGTGGTGCCACCCTTCTTCTCCGGCCAACCACCAAACCAAAACCCAAATCTCACATGAAAAAGCCCCTGAGTCCGAACCCTGATTCAATTTCCACTAAATCGTCCTCAAAATCTCAAATCCCAATCCTAACAGAAACCCTAGATCCAACACATAATGGCAGAAACAAATCAAATCAGGGGAAAACAAGTTTAAACCATACAAGGAGTGCAGATCAAGCATCAATAGTTCACAAAGGAGAAGAGAAATACCTGAGTCGAAACAAATCCGACCGGACGCTTTTCCGGTGAAGGTAATTTTCGATCTTCCCTTTTTACTGGCCCGTCTTATGTATACGTCCTTTAACCCTCTCTATCTTATTTTCTTTCAGTGACTTGAAAGCTTGGAGCTTGAAAAGAGTCTTCTTTCAATTTTTGGGTAAAGTCCTTCTCCAAGTTTTTTGTGTGTTTTTTTTGTGTGTGTAGAATTTTAGGGTTTTTTCCCTTCTCTCTCATTTCCGCCTGCCTTTCTGAATGAACAGTGTATGTTATATATATGTGTTTCAAACATATGAGCTAGGGTTTTTCCTTTGCAAATCATGTGAATTTCTGGTTGTAAATTGGTTGGCTTTTTGGTTGTGGGATGGAAATAGTACAATTTTGCTAATTTTGTCAATAACAGTTCTTTTGAAAAAATATCTGTTTTTTACTCTGATTTTTTTACCGTGTATTCTTAGGATTTTTGACTGTGGTTACATGGTAATTTTTCTTTAACATTGCTTTTTAAAACAAACGTTGTTGTTACGCAATACTTCCGAATTTTGCTCTGAACTCTTGATTTTGTATGTAAGCCTAAACATTAGCATGTTGCACACTTATTACTTGCAGGTATTAAGTTTATGGAGCTTTACCTTGAGCGATGGACAACAAACATAGGTCTGGCTAGACTTTCAAGGATACACGGGCAGGGCTTGGGGTTATGTAAGTATTTCACTTAGTTCTCATAGAATGTGACTCAACAACCCTCATTCTTGCTAACGTAGGATTTTCCCCTCTGAACTTCAAATGTAACCTTTAACTCTTGGTTTGGTTTTAATGTAATGGGTTCTGTCTCTTGCCCAGGATCCTGTGGTTTAATCATCTTTGATTTATCTCGCAGGTTATATGATCATACAATATTGAAATGCTACAGAAAATTCCATGAAGACGATAGAGTCTTGTTTTCGTAGCCTGGTGGATGGATGATGCGGTATCTCCTCTAACAACATCATTTTAGGTCCGCAGCCTTAGGACATTGACAATACCGACATCAATCAATGTCGTAAACGCAATTTTAGGCAATATGTCTTGCGGCCTAGCTAACCAATTCTTGTTTGACATACTTCTAATCTGCTGACACTTGCTTGTGTTGTGGTATTATTAGGCAACAACGATAATGGCCACAAACTTAATGAAGTGAAGTTGTCGAATAATCAAAAGAGAGTATTATGATTGATGTAGAAGACCGAAGGCGACGCTTTCTCTGCTATGAATATCAGACAGTGTTGATATTTGGTGTGTGCCAATTCCAAATTTGGTAGCACTTCTGAGCTCAGCATATGCTGCGGCAATCTGGTCAGATGCCTCTTATGCTTGGCATAATGGATATACTTCTTTAAGAAACTTAATTGTAAGTGTATCTCGCTTGCGACCTCTATCAGCTTTCTTCCTGCGTAGCATTCTGTTAAATCGTGTTTTGTGAACCTGTTGAATTAGAGTGCCTGTGTTGCTTTGTCGTAAATAGTATACTGCTGTTGGTCTTCTTATACTAACCAACTGTCATCATCTCTTTTCATGCGAGTTCCACAAACTTGGTGCGAAGAATTTGTACGTGATTCAACAGGGGGCGGGTTGGAAATGGAGTCGTTACACCATGTACCAAATTGTGGGAAACTTGTTGAACATAGACTAGCTGGGTGGATCGTCCAGCCATAACAGCAAGAGAGCTTTATTGCAAATAAGCAGGTTCAGAAGCATGCCTTCTGGCAAGAGAGAAAATATCAAATGACAGGGCATTGACAAATAATTCAAGAAATTAAGCCCAACCCTGTACAATACTGGTTGAAAAGGTAATTCAATGATAAGATTCTTTGCAACATCAAGGAATATGCTTTTAAAACTTCCCTATCTGTATCATGACATTATTCTTGTGTTGGCTCAGGAACAATAATTAGTGGAAGACGCAATCTCGTATTGGTTTAGAGCCTCGGCAAACCTCTCAAGTACAGACTCAACAGCTGGCAGGCTAGTCAGTGACTGGTCATGGTATTCCTGTAAGGGAACACGAATTTCCTGCACTCGAGAAGCAAATAAATTTAAGCTAGCAACCAACTCCATGCCTTGTGATTCACTCGCAGCTCCTTGATGGTAATAAATCCTGCATTTCTTTCCATCTTGAGTATACTCATTCATCATTCTCGGTTTTGTAATACTGCAAACTGCTGTTTGTTATTCTTCAGTATTTTCCTCATTAACATTTACTGATGTCATTCACAGGTTTACAGTGGGTACTATGGATGGCAATCAACGTAAACTGATGTAAGATTTGCAGCCGCCAACGGATTCTCTTCGAGCCAAGATTGAATACCACCCTTGTAACGACCAAACGTGTGACAATGTTATCTCTGGGGTGATGTAATCATATTGTGAAATGGTAGTGTGTTATTTAAATTCTGAAGTTTTGAATGCAACATCTTGGATTTCAATTGTGAGTGTTGCCATTACTTCATGTACACACTATTGTTGTATAATTTATAACTTCTGCACTGTATAAGACCAGTTATCATAGTTTGCATTGCATTGTGAACTGACTGCAGCTTGTTTTGTTGAATGCAAGATATACATGGTTGCTGTCAGTTGGAGGATGAAGCGGTCGCAGGTTGATCGAAAAAGACGTTGGAGAATTGGTGTAACTCTGAGACCGTCTTGGTACGGTGCGGGAAAAATAACAACAGTTGAAGACTGATGAAGATCTTCGGAGACTGATTGCAGGTGAAAAACGCACATTGAGTAGGATTGTAGCAGAACTTTGCATAAAGAATTGTGACAGGCTGTAGTTTGTAGTTTAGGAAAATTCATTGAACTCCATCTGACTGTATCTTCCATCTCCATGGTTTTGTAAACAGGGATCACATGCATCACGTTCTTCCATATCTTGTAACCAATATTTAGAACCTATTTATTAAAATATGCTTGCACTCAAATGTACTTTGATTCCATCTTGTAACAATCCAGGTACTCTATAAATGTTGCCTTAAATAATCCCATCACGGCTTTGAAATCCAGAAAAGGCTCAAACTACATAACTTGCCTGGCTATCATAGCTCTCACGTTGACTTGATGTATAGATTGAAATTATCTTAATACCCTCAAAACTTTAATGAGGAAATAACCAAATAATTCAACAAACCTTTAAGTAATTTGAATCATTGCTTGTGAAACCAGATTCATGGCGTGAAAACAAATTGAAACATCCTGGTATGAGTTGACCTTGAAACAACTTTTAAAGCAAGTTCCACACGGCTGGTAATGACCAATGATCATGTCTTCTATAATTGACTCAAATTTTGATTTTTACTCTTTTATCTTGATAGTTTAGACCATCTTAATGCACTCACGCTTTACTCTAATAATTTCCCTTATATTTTAAAGTAATTCACATTATGTCTAAACATGCAACGAGTCTAGTCTTGGAATGAATAAATTAAAATATGACCAAATCGTCTTAGTATCATGTTGGAGTGCAATTTGAACCCATCTTGATATATGGCTTAAAATTAATAAAACCAATCAATTAGACCTTAAAAAATAAACCAGTCATATAACTTGAAACGTCAATCTTGTTTTGAGATTTGATCATGGGAAAGACGAAACATTTTTTCCTTCTTGACACCTCCATTTTGCCAAGAACTTATAATTACCACGAGCATAAACGAGGCCTTCATAATCCAAATCTTAAAAAACAATATCAGAAGCCCAAATGACTATCTAGAGTATTCATGAATTGACACAAACACTTAGAGAATGAGAGGGTAGGACAAATTTGGGGTATGACACCTATGTATGCTCATTCGGACGAGAATGAGAAATCAGAGGTTTCGTAGTTTGACTATGGGAAAGGTAGGGGAAACGGAAGATGGGTAGAATTATGAACGCGGAATGACAGAGGAAGATGGAAGTATGCTCTCCAAGATCATCGCAATCTTGTGCCTATGTATCTTACATTCAGACGAGAATGAAGAATCAGAGTGTTCGTAGTTCGTGGAGGCGACCACGAAAAGAGAGGGGGTTGAATTGGTTAAAGTTGGGTTTGGAAACGAAAGATTGAATGACAAACAACCCAAGGGGCGTGCCTCGAGAGCCGTCACTCAAGAATCCAAGGAATGCGAGATTCCAAGAACTCAGTTCTTTCGGAAGTTAATTGAAAAGGTTTTGAGAAAAGGTTTTGAGCAAATGTTGAACATTTTGAATTTGAAAGATTGAATGAATGACAACCCAATGGGCGTTCCTCGAGAGCCACTCATTTGAAGATCCAAGGAATGCTAGATTCCAAGAATATCCTTCTTTCGTAAGTTTAATTACAAAAATGTTTGGATAAAGATTATGTGTTTTAAAACAAAAGGTTGAATGAATGATAACCCAAGGCGTGCGCCTCAAGAGCCACTCATTTGAAGATACAAGGAATGCTAGATTCCAAGAATCTCCTTCTTTCGTTATTTGTTTAAGAAAACATTTGAATAAAACACAGCTTGACATTGGATCAAGGGTTTGATTGTATTAGCATGCAACAAAGATTGAAAAGAGGTTGATTTAAAAATGGCTCGACGAAGAGTCGAGGGTTTGGTTGAAAAGAGGTGAGAATCGATACTAGTGCCTAGGGGTGCTCCTAATAACAAAACCACAATGAAATGTGTGAGTGTGTGCGATAGGTTGATGGTGAATGCGTACGAGCAATCGACTTACAGAGGGTGTTTGAAAATGGCTCGATGCCGAATCGAGAATTAGTTTGAAAATGGTTTAGTCTACGCTAGTCCCTTGGGGTGCTCCTATAATACAAACCACAATCAAAGCAAATACGAATGTGTACATTGGAACGGGAGCGGGTACATGTAAGTTACACGGGATTACACAAAATAAAATGGTTCTTGTAAGGTAGCCCAAGAGGAAGCCGTGTGTATGCGGGGTGTCTTAAACTAAACCTTTAGCAAGAGTCGCAAAAAAGCTCCAAGTTAGGGTTTCTGTATACAGTCAAAGTTCCGTTGCTCGGAAAAGTAATCAACAGTCCATTAACTTAGGATTTTAGGGTTTCGATAATTGTTAAGGTATTTTAAACAGTGTGAACAAGATATGATGAATATGAATATGATGTGAACAATGTGAATAATATGACAAGATATATAACAATATAATCAAGATAATATCCACAATAATATAATCAAGATAATATTAACAAGTATATGAACAATGATAACAAAATCAATACATATTGACTGAAATTAAAACAAGAGTATATTGATGGAAATTAAAGTTAGTTGCTAGTCGTTTTTGAATGAATCGGGTCAAAATGTAGCACTAAACCGTCGTAGCTCGATCTATGACGAAGATCAAACTATAAAAGGTTACGCAAGTTGATATTCGTGCTAAAAAATGATGGAGAAATGATATTGAGGATCATTTTCCAAGGTAATTGTGCCACACGAAAAGAAAAGATGACGGTCTTGTCTTAATCACAAACTTGTTTTAATTAATCAAAGTTAACCTATCACGATCCCAAAGTATAGAAAATGATCTCAATGATCGTTTTCTATAGATTTAAAATAATAAAGATAGCAACCTCAATAAATCAACATTTATGAATAGAAAGATTTCATCGACCAAAGGAGAATCAAAAATAAAAAACAAAACAAGGTGAAACATTAAGATAGATGAATCAAAATGTAGTAAAATTTATTGAAAACCCCAAAAAAATAAAAAAGATTTAATGTTGAAATATTAAAAACTAGTATGTTTTAATAAAAAAGTAAAAACAAAAATAAATACTTGAAAAAGGGAGAGAGGGCATTTTGAACTGAAAGGTGTGTGATGGGTAGAGGTGTGGATTCATTTGGGCCTGAGGAAAGAAAAAAAATAAAAACGTGCCAAGAGACCCAATAATCCAAAAAAAGGTGAGCTCATCATCAAATCTTTTAATAAAACAAAGAGTATCAACAAATCACTCGTATCAACGCCGCATCACTCATGTCATCATCCTCTTATCTTTAAAAAAAATAGAACCACACATAAACAAAGTGAAAGACACAAATAAATCTCAGGAGAAAACTCCTTCATCACGGCGGCCATGGTTAAGAAGCATTATCATCAGCAAAAAAATAACAGAGTGATTCATGAAGGTCAAACATTCCAACTTCCTTCCTCATGTGGTCTAGTCCTCTCATACCCACTCGCTCACTCCGCTTGATACAATCCCGTTTTCAAGTTAGTGTTTTAATTTCGTGTTTGAATTTGTTTCGTCTCAGATCTCAGGTTGTTTTGATTTGTTTGGTTTTCTGTTTGGTATTGATTCAATCTCTCTCCTCCTTCTGAATCTCAATTTGTTTCGCATTTGAATTTTTTTTAAGGTTTAAAGGTTGATTGTTCATTGTATGGTTCTAGGAGGATGGGGAGTTGCAGAGTGTATTTGGGTTTTCTGGACCTTCTTTTTTTTCCAGTGAGGGGGGCTTCTCTTCTTCAACGTCCTCGAGAGAATGAGAGGAAACCTCCTTTTATGGAGTTGATTGAAGGGTTAAAATTATCATTTTTAATGAGGAATTGGTTGTTGTAGGTTGTGTAAATTGATTATGCATGGGATGTGTTGTGAATGCATTTTGCATTATACGTGAGCTTGTGTGGTACAGATTTATTGTGAGTCCAAACCAAGTCGATACTCTCATTTGCAGGTGTTTTGATGTGTGAGATGCATCATGTTTTTTTGCTGCATAATTATGGCATACGATCTATAATTGAAAGGTTAACATCATGTGATACTTGTGAAGGTACATGGAAAGTTTTATTTTTCCGTTTTGATGAAATCAGGATGCTGAGGTTGGTGTGGGTCATGGCTTGATGTACTTTTCTTCTTTCTTTCTTTTTTTTTTGTTTTGCTTTTTGGCTTGTAATTGTAACATGGACTTGTAGAATAATAATGGGCTTTGGTAGTAATAAATTGGGCCTTGTAAAATGCTAAATAAAAATTTGGAAATGTAATGGTTTGGTTTTTTTATAAGATATGAACTTTTATATTTAGGCTTTGAATTTTTGGAAAATGTAATGTGAATTTTTGTATGGACTTCAACTTGGGCTTAACAAGTGTTATGTGCACCCTCATATTCGAACCATGTATCTTTATTTTCTCGTAACGTCCATGATGCACTTATATTTAAATTTGAACGATGATATACAACTTTGAACACCACTTGAATCCAAATTCCATCCAACATGCCCTTTTCTTGAAATGAATCTCATTTAAAACCAAAATTTCAATACTTTTGGATCTTCACTTGAAAACAAAATCACTCAAATTAAATCATTGAAAAACGAAGGAAACACATGAATCCACCTTGAATCTAAACCTCAAATTAACATGAGTCCACCACTGGATGAGAAACAAATGCGTTGAAATCAGAAGATTATGACTTGTCACATAGATACCAATACATTGCATAAAACCGTGATTCAAATGAACCAATCATTGATAAAGCACTTGTCCTAATCACAGCCTAATAACCTGATTCATACACAACTAATTTGTCTTGTCGCATAAACCTTGATTGAAGCTTTGAGCATACACCACTTGAATAATTACAATCCCTGACCTTGGTCTTGAAACAAATCCTTGTCTGACTGACAGATTAAACCAAAACCAATGAACCTTAGCTCATACTACCCATACACCAAGACCTGACATCCTTGCCTGAAACTTGATTCACTATAGCATCACCCTGGGTAGAAACAACATTTTTCTTTGGTTTTTTGAATAATGTTAGTGAGTGGATGTACAGAATGAAAGATATATATATATATATATATATATATATATATATATATATATATATATATATATATATATATATATATATATATATATATATATATATATATATATATATATATATATATATATATATATATATATATATATATATATATATATATATATATATATATATATATATATATATATATATATATATATATATATATATATATATATATATATATATATATATATAGGTAGGACAAATTTGAGGTATGACAACCGGCAACACGTTAGTAGACTTGAACGGTTAGCAAAGAAAAGGGGGGGTACCTGTAGACACTCTGATGCTTAAGTTAGTTCAGGTGAAGAGGTGAGTAAGAAAGGGTAAGAATAAAATACATGACCCTTCTGTAGAGGAGGATTTTTATAACGAGCCCTCATCGTTGGGCCAACCGTCTCCACTATGGGCTGAGTGTCCAAGCCCACAACGAATGAGTGACAAGATTCCTACGTGGATACAGGGATGACTAGCTTGTGCTCATCATCCTGGGTCAACCGCTCTGCATTCCCCGATTAATGGACAGACTTGCCCATTGCAAAGGGCAGAAAGGTTCCACGAGACATGCGATTTGATTGGTGATGTGTCCTCGGGTGAAGAGCACATGTGGAATGCGTATTCTACTGGCCCTAACAGGTTGAGCCAGGATTCTAGTCCGTCCTCGATGTAGGATTGGATTGGGCTGTGCTCAATGCTGGGTCAGCCATAGGCCCAGTCCAGAACAGGAAGATATACAAAAAAACAAAAATAGGAAAACCCGTTTCTCTTATGTTACTGTTGCGGTGAAAATTGGATATCAAGCTATTATGTTAACTTGAATCTTAATTCTTTTACAATCGGACTTTATTGTATCCAAAGGAAAGGTCTAAAGAAAGAAAAACCCTTTTCGCGATGTAACGACAAGGCTTAAGAGATTCGGAGATCGGGGGTTGGTTATACCTAGGGAAGGTGTTAGCACCCTAAGCATCTGTAGTACTCTACATAAACCTTTTGTTTCATTGCTTGCTAAGTTTGTGAATATGTACTATGGATTAGGGATAAGGTATAAATTGAAACCTAAGGTTATATACACTAAGTTTGCTCACAAAGACGTCGCGTCTTCTGCCTACGTATCCTAACTAGGATAGAATCAGAGCAATCGTAGTTCACCTCACAAGGGAAGAAGAACACTTGATTATGATCAAGGTTCAAGGGGAAACAAACATGACAATGTTTGTGTGGAGTTTTACAAAACTCCCTATTCTAATTTATAATATTCAAAACGGGAAGTAAGAAATCATGATGATGATCCTTACATAGAGTTGACAAACTCTATCCTAGGGTTCTAGTTGAAGAACACTCCTAGTACAGGTGGTTCTTTTAGACTTAAAGCAAAGTCTAATGGTTTCTAAACTAAGGTTAAAATGACTTAACAAAGTCAAGGGAATGGGTGAATGAGTTATCCATAACATAAGGGTTATTGGAAAGATCTTTTCCTTTAGAGAGAGACAGGAGAGGCAACTTGGATGAGAGCTAACAAGCTTCATCACTTGGGGGAAAGAAAATTTTTGAACTAGATAACAACATAATAAATATGCATTCATGGTGACAACCATTAGGTGAGCATGTGAAATGATAAAATGAAAATGCACTGGTGACAAACAAAGCAGTTGATTAAGCAGGAAGTGTGACAACAGATCAAACTTCAGTGTATTTAGTAGATGAAGTAAAAATGAATATGATAACAACCAAAGATGAAATCCTAACATGTTAGCTAACATTTAATAACATGAATGCAAACAAATATTACAAGCAATCACAAGTATATCAAAAGAAAAATTCACCTGCATACGCAAAAACGATCACAGAACGTACATAACTTGCACATAGTCAAAAGAGATGAAAAATTAGGCAAACATGGAAATAAAAAATATGACATGAAATTATACATCAAGATGAACAAAATACAAAAAGAATGGGTAAAAAATGATTAAAAATGAGAGAGATATGAATTTTTGAAAATGGGATGAAAAATGACAAAAATAAATAAAAGAGTTGCCCTCCTCAGGGATCGAACCCACGCTTGCATGGTCAAAGGCGCTTAAGTGACAAGTTGCTTACCACTGGGGTGGCTATACATCCATTTGTAAATGCCACCCCATTAAAATATAAGGAATGCCTACAAAGCTGGCTGGGCAAGAAACATGAAGCAAAAACACCAACTTGCATTTTCATCACAACTCTCTCAAATCTTAATGTTTTTTGACAAAATTTAGGTCTAAATTGTGTAGAATTTCACAAGGAACAAAATGGAAATTTTAGTTTTTTGAAATTATCCCTCTATTTGAAAACCCGATAGGACATGCCTTTTGGAAGTTTGGAAATGCATTATGATATGTAACACCTGTTCTAAACATTTCCAATCCAAACCAAACACACACACACACTATAAACATAATGATGGATGATTTTGAATACCAAGATTGAGCCTAAACAAACTGTGACAGAAAGTGAGGTTCAAGTTGCAAATTTGTGTTTGTGGTGTGCATGAAGGTGTTCAAATCCAGTTCCAAACAGTTTCACATCATTCCAATCATATACACACATCACACCAATGCTCATGGATGAGTCTAAACATAAATTCAGATATAAAACAAGGTTTTATGGGAAATAGTGCTCAGGCTTGCAACTGTCATGAATAGGATTCATAATGAGGTTCAATTTTGATTCCAAACATATTTAGGCAAAATGAAACATATACACACTACACATACATTGTGTTGAGTGAGTTCAAGCCAAGAAAACAAGCTCAAGATGATCTATGGTGAAAATGGTTTTCTAGTTGCAAAGTTAACATGTGTGATGCATGAAAGAGCACAATTTGGGTTTTATGCATATCTACACCAAGTGAATCACATAGACATCTTGAAAATATGTTAACAGATGAAATTAACCAAAAGAGATGGTTCAAAACAGACTGTAGCAAAAAAAAAAGACATTTAAGTTGCTCTTTGGTTTTAGGATAATGCAGTAGATTACTCAAAACCAGATTTAGGCACATTTTGATCATATGAATCACATACACATTTGGTGATCAAAGTGCAAGTGTGTATGTGTGAAGATGCATGATGATACTCAATTCTAGTTCTGTGCACATTCAGGTCAAATGGATCATACATACACCATACGTACATGATGTTGAGTGGAATAAAACACATTTTGATGTTAAAAGAATGCTGTCATGGAAAATGGTACTCCAAGTGTAGGTTTGTGCTTGTGAGATGCATGAACATGTTCAATTTCTGTTCAAAACAATTTCTGAACAATTTAAACACATACACATCTCAGATTCATGATATTGAGTGGATTCAAACACCAAAATAAGTTGGAAACAGACTGTTATGAAAAATGATTCACAAATTGCAAGTTGTCATGAAAATGAGGCATGAGATATGAACTTCCAATTCCAAACATTTTCTGATCCAATCACCCACACACATAGCACATATACATGATATTGAATGAGTTTGCACACAATTTAAAGCCAAAGACAAGCTGCTATAAAGAATGATGACATAGTTGCAAAAAATTGGCATTTTGAGGCATGAAGGATGTTTAGTTCAAACTTATGCACATGTGGGCCAAACCAATTACACACACAAGTCTCATATATGGATATAAGTGATTTAAAACACCTAAACTGGTCTAAAACAAACTGGTATGAGAAATGACAAATGGGCTGTAATTTTGATATGTTTGTACATTCATGAGAGTGATCAAATCAGTTTCCAGTCAATTTTAAACTAAATCCAATGTATATACAAGTCATAAATGCACAAGTGTATGATCCTAAACTCAAATTTAAACCAATTCTAACCTATAACCCAAGCTAGCAGGTCTGTGGCATAAGAATGCAAGATATGGCATTTTGTGAATGAGCAAACAATTCAGATGCAATCAGTTCAAACTAATCATACACTCCTATCATGATTATGATTTTAAAGGGTGTCTCAATTCAATCAAACAACCATTCCTTGTCATGACAGAATTTATGCACAAGACACATACATGACATATTTTCACATAATGAACTCAAAATGCCAAATCATGGAATCATGGTATAAAGCAAGAATGGAGTGTTTACATACCTCTAGTGGACTGTGTTGAGTAGGTTAGAACACCAAGAAACCCAGAGAGACTTCCAAATAACACTAGCTTTAAAGCTTTCTTCTTTTTGAAGCAAGAATGCAATCTTTGAGACAGTTGGAGAAATAAACTCCACCAATGATCTTTAACACTTTAGACAGTTGAGAAATGATATATGAGAGGTGTTTGAGTGATTAGAACACCAAGCAAATGCATAGAACCAGTTTTGGCTGATTTTGTGGTTTTGGTCAAAGTAACTTGGTATGGAAGTTGACTTTTTGAATGGTGAGGTTTTTGAATGGTTTAAGGTCTTGGACACCTTCTATATCATACTTAGAGATTGTGTGGATGATTGTTGGGGTGTTTGAATGGGGGAAATGAGTTTGGCAGTAAATGTACCAAGACAGATTTTTGAAGCTTTTGGCAATTTTGTAATTTTGGTGATTTTGAATCAAGGAGTGGAAAAGTGAGAGTTTTGTGTTTTTCTAGTTTTTAGAATCAATCTTGTGTGTAAAATGAAGTGATGAGGGCTCCCTTTTATAGGCAAATGAAGAGAGGGGTATATTTGGAGATTTCTTCACATGAAAGAAAGGTTTTACCCCTTTGGAACGAACCTCCACAAAGGGGTTTTCTTGGCAGATAGGTAAGCCCAATAGTCAAGCAAAATGATGATTTTGAAAGGGCTAAATGCAGGCTAGAGGCATAGCTTGATGGTTGTGGCAGATTTCACTTTACACCTCTTGCTTGGTTTAATCATTTTTAAATGCAAGTTGCAAGGCAACTTGCAAGCTTGGAGAATTCACTTCCTCTCCATAATCTTCTCATTTATAGGCTTCATAATCTCTATATATCAAAAATAATATCATTCAAGGGCTGAGATTGGCCAGTTTGATCAAAGGAATGATTTTTGAACTTTGGACAATGTGGGACTAAAGTGTAAAACCACCAACTTGCCATAACCATAACTTTCAGCTCACAAATCCTTTTGAGATGTGCTAGTACTTTTTAGAAAGCCCTAAAATAGCTATAAAGCATTCATGTTTTCATGAGTTTCAATTTACCAAAGGAACTTGGCCAAAAAGTCTCTCAAAGTTGCTAAAAAAAGAACTTAAAAGTGAAATTTCTCTGTCTTTTTCCTTTCTCAAAATGAATTTGATCATAACTCCAAATCTATGCATTTTCTGATCATAGACCACTTAGGGACTTTTGTAGGGTTTTTCAAGAGCTTTCAAATGAGCTTTGAACCACTTCATTTGGATGTGTGGTTAAGGAGTTATGGTTTAGCCCCTTTCAAAACCCTAATTTCCCGATTTTTTGATTACTCCTTCATCCTTGATCCAATGGTCATGAAAATTTATAGGCAAGTGCAACATGATATAAGGAACATTTTTTATTCACAATTTGAAGTCCGATTCCTTAAATTTGAAGAGTTGACCTTTTGGTCAACCGTATGATCGATCGGTGACTACCGAGTCGTCTGTTGACACTCTGGACCTCTTGAGACTTTGAAACTTCTTGAATGAACTTTATTAAGATATATGAACTCCATGGATCATAATCCCATCATTAAAACACCTTCCAACATCAAAGTCAAACTACAGTTGACTTTCACTGGTCAAAAACCCTAATCGGGTGCCCTGAAATACACTGTTCTTGATTCTGGGGTAACAACCTCAAATTGGATTCTCAATTGGCATTATATGATACCCTTGAACTTGTTTCATAATTGAATTAGCCTAAAACTTTGATTGGTCACAAACCCTGAAGCTTCGATTTGACTGCACCAAACCCTGATTCATCTGTAACTTGACAAAGGCATACTTGTACTGGGTTAAGGTTAGATAACTCATGAGCATGCTCCTAAAATGATAATGAGAATCTAATGGGTCAAAATTTGGGGTGCAACAGTTGCCCCTATTTAAATATCTTCACTAGATGGAACTGAGAGATGACAATCCTCGTAGAATCGCATTGAAAGGTATTTAAATATAGAAAACCAAAAATTTTGTCCCTTAGATCCGATGATATGCAAAAGGACAGGTCATGATATGCCATGAATTTTAAATGATGCTTCATGACGCTTGGATGCAAGATATGTGCAGAAGACAGAAAAACAAAACAACGAGTAACTACTCATGGGACCTGGTTTTGTGAATCCGACACTGGGGAAAACTGTGATATAAAAATCAATAGTTCAATCATGACTAGTGATATCTGAGAGGAAAATTTCACATGAGGATGCACAAAATCCAATGAAGATGACGATCTACTAGGGATGAGCAAACACCCCACTAGGGAGAGGGATAGATTTCCATCGGGGAAAGGAACGACTTTCTACTAGGGAAATGAAGAACTAAAACACGAACTTCACTGGGGATGATCAGATGAGGAACTTCCTATAGTGAAGAGTTCAAACGGGATATTCAGGAATGGACTAGAAACAAAGACCAAATACATTGGGGATACTAGTGACTACTAGATCTCCGAGACTTGTCTGGGGAGGAAGATTTCATTGGGGATAATGATGTCACCCAGTTTTGACAGATGGTTCAACACAGTGCTAGTAACCACTAGACTTTCCAGAGGTAATAGCAACGACCAACCTGAGATAAAAACAAATGAGATTTCTCAAATCCAATCGAAAATACGTAAGATTTCGACTGGGGAAATTGGTGATGACCAAATTTTAAGCGATGCCAGTAACTACTGGACTTAAAGGAGATTAGTAACGACCAAGTCCGGGTACCAATGACGATTGGGTTTCAAGTAATGCCAGTTATGACTGGACTTTGAAAGAAAACATGGTGACGACCAAATCAGGGTATACCAACACATGTAGTAATGAGAATGCTAGCAAGCTACTATGCTTTAGCTGGGGAGGTTGGTAATGACCAAACCAAAAGATACCAATAACGATTGGATTCCAAGTGACGCCAGTTACGACTGGACTTCCTTGGGGAAGGTTGGTAACGACCAACAAGATATAAATGTCGATAGGACTTCACAGGGGATTTGCTAGTGACGACTAGACTTCAGAGGGAAAAGGTTGGTAACAACCGAACCAAAAGGTAATAACGAGTGAAGTTAAGACAATGCCATTTACGACTGGACCTCAAAGGAAACTATGGTGACGACCATAAGAAAACCAATAACAATTGGATTTCGAACACTACCAGTTACGACTGGACTTCAAAGGAGAAGGTGGTGACGACTGAATCAAAAGATACCAACGAGTGGAGTTTAAGATCATGACTGGTCTTAACAAGAAACATGGTGACGACCAAAAGAATACCAATAACGATTGGCTTCTAAAACAATGTCAGTTTCAACTGGACTTTAAAGGGCATTCACTAGCAGTGATTAGGCATTCACGGGAAATCAACAAATAGCACACTGACCCCGAGGGACAAAACGAATCACACTGAACCCAGACTGGAGGGTGTATGTAGTCTTGAAAATAGATCCACTCTTAACAGGGGAACGGAGCTTTAAACCAGCTAGTCAGAGATGATGAAGCAAATTCAAACAAAATGCTCAGAAGTCTTCTACTGGGGACGAGTCCTCATATCATCATAAGAGGTTCTGAGAGGCAGTCTTCCAACTTGATACTCACACATGACCAAGGGAGACTCAGCAGTTCAACGTGCTTACCCTTCACCAGGGAGTGCAATAGGCTTGCGTATCAAAGTTTCCACTACCCTGAGGTTTCGGGGAAGTATGATTTTCCTCGATTCTTTTCATGAGTCAAAGTTTTTTATGTTTGTTAATATTTTCAAGTTTTATTCAATAATTTGACCCTATTGCTTTCAAAATTATCGTTGATCAACGAACAATATTTTGCATAACAACGAAAATAAAGGAAATGATAAATTTGCAAAAGAAAGAATGGCTCAAAACTGATTTTATTCAAGGATGAAATCTTGCAAATGACAAAATTCCATAGAAGTTTTACAAGTGAAAAATGGCAATGTGGACAAGGTTACGTTGAATCCCATGACCAAACTATCCCTAAAGGCTAAAACTCCCAAAAATCCTCGCTTCTGATTAGAGTGAATTCTTGTAGGATCTTTTGCGGTAGTGACAACTCATCTGATACAGTGAAACGCCTTTGTCCCTAACTTTTTCCTGGACCGCCCTTTTGGGTTTTCAATCCACCGGGACGCTCATTTTTGCCTAAGCCGCCCTATCGGGTTTTCAACTTAGCGAGCTCTTATTTTTCTTTCTTTTTCTCTTTTTCTCTTTTCTTTTCTTTTTCTTTAACCCTAACTTTTGCACAAGCTGCTCGTTTGAGTTTTCGGCTTATCGGGTTCTTTTAGGCGTAATATTTTCGTACTGCATTAGAATTCACTGGATGAGTAAGCTGCTCTCCATCCATGGTAGTGAGAGTCAACGAGCCTCCTGAGAAGACTGTTTTCACAACAAACGGGCCGTCATAGTTAGGCATCCACTTTCCCCGTGCATCTTTATGAATTGGTAAAATCTTTTTGAGTACAAGTTCCCCTTCTCGGAATTTTCGGACACGAACTTTCTTGTCAAAAGCCCTCTTGATCCTTTTCTGATATAACTGACCATGACACATTGCAGACATGCACTTTTCGTCGATAAGATTCAACTGATCAAACCTTTCTCTTACCCATTCTGCTTCTTCAAGCTTGGTTTCCATTATGACTCTCAAAGAAGGTATCTCGACCTCAATAGGAAGTACCACATCCATTCCATATACCAAAGAAAAAGGGGTTTCCCCTGTTGAAGTGCGGACAGACGTTCTGTACCCATGCAAGGCAAAAGGTAGCATCTCATGCCAATCTTTGTAAGTTTTCACCAACTTTTGCAAATCTTTTTGATGTTTTTATTTGCAGCTTCTACAGCTCCATTCATCTTGGGACGATAAAGAGAAGAATTGTGATGTTCAATTTTGAAGTCATCGCACAACTCTTTCACGATTTTGTTGTTCAAGTTGGTACCATTGTCCGTTATGATCCTGCTTGGAATTCCATAACGACAGATAATCTCCTTCTTGATAAAACGGGCCACCACTTGCCGAGCAACATTAGTGTAAGATGCGGCTTCAACCCACTTTGTGAAATAATCAATTGCAACCAGAATAAATCGATGTCCGTTGGAAGATTTTGGCTCAATTGCCCCAATCATATCGATGCCCCACATAGAGAAAGGCCACGGTGATGACAACACATTTAGCAACGTCGGAGGTACATGCATCTTGTCCGCATAAATCTGTCATTTGTGACATTTCTTGGCATATTGAATACAGTCAGTTTCCAAGGTTAACCAGTAATAACCAGCCCTCAAAATCTTTTTAGACATAGCATATCCATTGGCATGAGTACCAAACATTCCTTCGTGAACATCTTGCATTAACAACTCTGATTCTCGTCTGTCGACACATCTAAGCAGGATCATATCATGATTTCTTTTGTAAAGCACATCATTACTGAGAAAGAACTTGGATGCTAATCGTCTTAGAGTTTTCTTGTCAAGTGACGTAGCATCTGCTGGATACTCTTGTTTTAACAGGTAATTCTTTATGTCGTGGTACCATGGCTTGTCATCAGTTTCTTCTTCAACCATCTGACAGTAGGCGGGCTCGGTCTTGCGTTTAATTCGGATGAGAGTGGCATCATTGACATCCCTGACTTTCCACATTGAGGCTAACATGGCTAGGGCATCGGCAATGTGATTCTCAGATCTCGGAACATGCTTGAAAGTGATTTCATCGAAATACTCCATCATCTTGACGATGTAGGCTCTATAAGGGATCAAATTCTCATGTCTAGTTTCCCATCCTCCAGTAACTTGATAAATAACCAAAGCTGAATCCCCACTGACTTCAAGAAGTTTGATTCTGAGGTCGATAGCTGCCTCGAGGCCGAGAATGCATGCTTCATATTCGGCGCTTTTGTTTGTGCAGTCAAAATCCAACCTGGCTGTGAATGGAGTGTAACCACCCTCCGGACTCATTAAAATGGCACCTACACCATGCCCAATGTATTTGGAGGAACCATTAAACATCATTTTCCACCAAAGACCTGTCTGCGGAATCTCATCAAGACCTGGCTCTTCACAATCTTTTACCAACATGATGTCTTCGTCTGGGAAATCAAATTTGAGAGACTCATAATCTTCCACTGGTTGATCTGCAAGATATTCTGACAAAACACTACCCTTGATAGACTTCTGGGCTACATACTGGATGTCGTATTCTGATAATAACATATGCCAACGGGCGAGTCTTCCAGTCTGAGCAGGCTTCTCAAAAATATACTTTATCGGATCCATTTTTGAAATCAACAAAGTGGTATGACAAATCATGTACTGCCTCAAGCGTCTAGCAGCCCATGCCAAAGCACAACAAGTTTTCTCCAGAAGTGAATATCGGCTTTCACAATCAGTAAACTTCTTACTCAAATAATAGATAGCATGCTCTTTTCGTCCAGACTCATCCTGCTGACCTAACACACAACCCATTGAATTCTCAAGCACTGTCAAATACATGAAGAGCGGTCTTCTGGAACAGGAGGTATCAAGATCAGAGGTTCTTGTAGGTAACCCTTGATCTTATCAAACGCTTGCTGACAAGCTGAATTCCAAACAACCGTCTGGTCCTTGCGTAATAATTTAAAGATGGGCTCGCAAGTAGGAGCCATATTGGAAATAAATCTGGATATGTAGTTCAGTCTTCCAAGAAAACCTCTGACTTTCTTCTCAGTCTGCGGAGCTGGCATATCTTGAATGGCTCAGACTTTATCTGGATCCACCTCAACCCCTCGGTGACTGACAATGAAACCGAGCAACTTTCCAGATCTTACTCCAAAGGTACACTTGGCTGGATTCAGTCTCAACTGATATTTTCTGAGTCTCTTAAATAGTTTCAAAAGATGTTACAAATGGTCCTCCTCGCTTTGAGATTTGGCTATCATGTCATCAACATATACCTCTATCTCCTTGTGCATCATATCATGAAATAAAGTCACCATGGCCCTTTGATAAGTAGCACTTACGTTCTTCAGACTGAAAGGCATAACTTTGTAACAGTAAGTCCCCCACGGAGTAATGAAAGTAGTTTTTTCCCTGTCATCGGGATCCATCTTAATCTGATTGTAACCGGAGAACCCATCCATAAATGAGAAAACTGAAAAACGATCCGTATTATCCACCAAAGTATCGATATATGGCAAAGGGAAATCATCCTTCGGACTGGCCTTGTTTAGGTCCCTGTAATCCACACACATTCTGACTTTCCCATCCTTTTTCGGCACAGGTACAATATTGGCTACCCATTTGAGGTATTTGGCCACTGCTAAGAAACCCGCATCAATCTGTTTCTTCACCTCATCTCGAATCTTGAGAGCCATGTTAGGTCTTGTTCTTCGGAGCTTTTGTTTAACCGGTGGGCATTCTGGTCGAAGTGGTAATTTGTGAACCACTATGTCAGCGTCTAGACCTGGCATATCTTGGTATGACCAAGCAAATACATCCACATACTCTTTCAGAAGTTTCTCTAGTTGCTGTTGGACTTCTGCCCCTAGAGCTGCCCCAATCTTGACTTCTTTCTTGTCTTCTTCGGTGCCAAGATTAATGACTTCTACCTGTTCTTTGTAGGGTTGAAGCTCTGCATACTCATGGTGTGCCAATTTTACCAGTTCATCAGGGATTTCGAAATCTTCATCCTCATCTTCAGCTTGGTATATTGGTGAATCAAAGTCAGGAGGGAATGTAGAGTCATAGGATTCAATGGGTTTTAGGACACCACTGCATGTTGGAATGGCTTAATTTATTAAAACACACAAAGACAAATGCAGCGCACAAAAGAGAAAATTGCTTTGGGTTTTTTAAGATTTCCATTTTTCTTTTTAAAACGAAAGCAAAAGCAGTAAAGGATATTAACAAAATAGTTCATTTTTCATTGACTTTCTTGAAAGCTCGGGGCCCTTACAAAACATTCCTATAGCCTCGGGCATGGCTATGGAGATTCAAAACAACAACAAGAAAAGAAAGACAAACAAATTACTTTAACTCAGGAGAGACCGTAGGAATCTCAATAGCTTCCCAGTTGCTCAAGGCAGAGTTGCAATGATACACTAACTGTTCAAGGTCTTCATCTTCAAAATCTTCCTCCACAGTACTGATTTGGAAACCTCCACTGATGAATACTTCTTGTATAGTCTTTGGACGTCCTTTGTCATGTGTCAGTGCTTTATCATGAGTTGGTTTGTAACCCAAGCCTCGGTGATACATCTTTGGCTTCATTTCAATAACCTCTCCCCAACCTGCAGGAGTACCTTCTTCCAGTGTAGACTTGATGCTCTGAGCGGATGCAAAAGACAGACCACTCTTAGCCATTGTTTCTTCCAACATCACTGCGTTAGCTATCTCGAGGGCTTGAAAGGAAGTTTCTAATGCGCCATCATCTGTTTCAATATACTTGAATGATGACAGATTGCTCACCATTAGGTCCTCTTCATCGTGTACAATCACTAACTTATCATTCACAACAAATTTCATTCTCTGATGCAATGTGGAAGTCACTGCCCCAACAGCGTGAATCCACGGTCGTCCCAACAAACAACTATAAGTTGGGTTAATGTCCATGACTTGGAATGTAATATCAAACACATGAGGTCCGATCATGACTGACAATTCTACCTTTCCCACAACCGTTCTTCTTGAACCGTCAAAAGCTTTTACAATCAAATACGTCGGTCTCATTTCTGCCCCTGCATATGCTAACCTTGCGAGTGACCTTGCGGGCAATACATTCAATGAGGATCCAGTATCGACTAAAACTCATGCCATTGTGTCTTCTTGGCATCTGAAAGATATGTGCAATGCACGGTTGTGATTGCGTCCTTCGTTCGGCAACTCTGCATCACTAAAGCTCAGGGTGTTACATGCTGTAATGTTGGCTATTACTGAATCAAATTGCTCGAGAGTTATGTCTTTTGTCACATGTGCCTGCCTCAATACCTTTTGTAGAGCTTCTCTGTGAGCTGGAGAGTACATCAAGAGAGACAAGATCGATATCTTTGATGGGGTTTGGTGAAGCTGATCAATAACCCTGTAATCACTTTTCCGAATAATCCTTAAGAACTCTTCATCGTCTCCTTCAGTACCTGGTACCCCTATTTCTTTTGTCGCAGCAAGGGTAACCTCTTTTGGAGCGGCTACTGTTATCTTTGGCTGATATATTCGACCACTACGGGTCATTTTGCTTGTACCTGCAATATTTGTTACGTCCACTTGGTCGTCTTTTACTGTCTTTTTCTGACTAACCTTCCCATATCCTTGGTCCATCACAGTCATGTCATACTTCCATGGAACGACCTTTGTGCTTTCAAAAGGGAATGGTCTTGGTTTCTAAATAATAACCGGTTGAGGTTGATCGATAGCCGACTTGTTGAAAATAGGCTTCACACTTTTGTTGATCATTTTGAACACCAGAACTTTCTCACCTTTCTTTGGCAAATTAAAAACAGGCTCAATTACTGAAACTTCTTCTTTCCTCACCTTACTACACACTTGTAACACTCCCTCATCAATCAATCTTTGTATATCTCTTCGTACCTCATCACACCCTCTAGGATCACGAGAACATTCTTTACAATCATTATGGGTATCTTCTATCAATCCTGCTTTCAGTAGTTTCCCGTGAAGTAACCTCAACGGGGTTTTGATCTCTGACACACCTTGGACTACCCTTTCATCTGAAACTTCTTCTACAGTATTAACCCCTCCATGGTTCGGCAATGGATTACTTTTAACATTTAGGGGTACATCATCAAAAGACAAGATCTTCTTTTCCATCAACTCCCTGACAAGATGTTTTAAAGCAAGACAACCTTCTAAATCGTGACCAGCAACGCTTTCGTGAAAAGCACAATGAGCATTTGGATTATAGTGAGGAGATGTAGTGTCTGGATTTAATGGTCGTGTTGTTACCAATCCTTACTGCACCAAGGAGGAGTACAACTCTGTGTAGGTCATTGGTATTTGAGGAAGTGGAGGTTTTGTTGTTGGTCTTCGATTCTGGTAGTTCTGTCTGGGTGCCTGGGCTCTAGGCTGATGATGTTGTTGATAGGGTGGAGCGTTGGGCGCTCGTTGATACCCTTGTTGAATTGGCTGATATACAGGTGCTGGCACTGCCTGGTAACTGGGAGCAGGGTGATTAAAAGCCGGAGTTACAACTGCCACATATGGTTGTTGGGCATACTGCAACGGATACATTGGTCGTTGTTGCTGGGATTGCTGAACATAACTCGCTTGAGGCGGCTGAACAAAGCCTTGCTGAGGTTGTTGAACATAACTCTGCGGATACTGTTGATAAGGTGGTCTCTAGGTGCGACTCTTTCTTCCCATGGTCCCTGCATTTGTCTCTCCTTCCTTCTTTTTATGAAAATTACTGCTGAACTTCTTGACATTGTTGTTACCAGAATTGCTGGAACCGCTAGCCACCTTTCCATTCTTCATTCCTAACTCCACTCTCACCCCCACTGATACTATATCAGAAAAACTTACGGTTACACTACTGATCATCTTCTCATAAAACTCCGGTCTCACGGTATCGACGAACCAATCTGTTAAGTCTTTTTCACTCAAAGGAGGTTCTACCTGAGAGGCAGTTTCCCTCCACCTTTGTGCATACTCTTTGAAAGATTCCGAACTCTTCTGTGACATACTCAGTAACTGTCTTCTATCAGGGGCTAAATCCATGTTGTACTTGTAATGTTTCACAAAAGCATCGGCCAAGTCTTGGAAACTATGAATACGAGATTGATCCAAACCCAAATACCATTTAGCGGGAGCTCCTTTTAAACTATCTTAGAAATAGTGAATCATCAATTTGTAATCTTCCACGTGAGCGGCCATTCTTCGGTAATACATAATCAGATGCGTCCAAGGATAAGTAGCCCCAGAATACTGATCAAAATTGGGAACTTTGAATTTCGGCAGAATTACCAATCCAGACACTAAGCACATATCTTTGGCATCAGTACCAAAGATGTCATTTCCTTCCATTGCTCTGACTTTCCTGCCGATAGTCTCTACACTTTCTTTCAACTTTTCATGCCATCCACTCTCCTCTTCATACCCATCAAGACCTTCGTACACTTGTGGAGGATTATGAAAAATAGGGCGCGCTTGAATCTGAACAGAAGGCTGAGTGTAAGTAGGAATAACTTGAGGAACTTCTGGCCCTAAAGGAACTGCTTGTTGATTGACTACTGGTGGAGGTACAAAACCAGGTGGTAACCTGTCGCTACTGCGAAAATCGGCGCCGGCTGACAGAAGAGTCGCCACCGTGCGTTATTTATCCCAACGGAGGGAAAGGAAACGCTCGAAGTAAACCTCGCAAAAAACGGGGAAAGGTATGGTCATCGCAACCAAAACCTGGATTCGGGAGTCGGTTACGCAAGGGGAAGGTATTAGCACCCCTCACGTCCGTCGTACTCGACGGGATCCACGCTTGCTTGGGTTGTCTAAAGGATGCAAAATAATCTATCTACGACTGCTAAATCTAAACGGAAGGGAATTGACTCGATAGAGCGTCGCACTCTATGCCTACGTATTCTCAAGAGAGAAAGTCAGAGTCAACGTAGTTCGGGACTACGGGGAAAATGGCTCGCCAAGACCTCGCGTCTTGTGCCTACGTACTTCCACACTGCATGGAAGATCAGAGCTTTACGTAGTTCAGGCTAACTACGGCTAAACAGGTATTCTCACACAGCAGTGAGAAAAACAAACTGGTTTTGAAGGTACGGGAACCTATGGCAAAAACCTACGGTTTGGTCTCAAATGCACTTGGGCAAGAGAGAAAAAGGGTAATAATTAATCGTTAGCGGGAAAGTCTCGATCGCACAGCAACGAGAGAACAGAAAGTTAGTTGTTAGTGTGCTCGCTAGGATATCGCATCCTATGCCTACATATTCTCGTCTGGTACGAGAAATCAGAGCAGCTGTAGTTCGGCTACTTTCGGGACCACAGCTCAAATCTCATTTTATTAACATTCTGAAACATGGTTACAATGAGTGAATACTGAAAATAAATCTCCTAGGAAATACTATCCTATCCTACCCTGAAAAATCGAATGGAAAATAGTCCCCTAACAAGTGGACTTCTAAAATATCCTTAAAAGGTGTAAAAGAAATTCTATGAAAAAAATGCACTCTAAAAAATATTACATCTAATATTTTTTTCTCTTTTTTCTTCTCTTCTTTTCAACTATTTTCTTCTTTTTCAATATATTTTTCTCTTTACTTTTCTCTATTTTTCTCACTATTTTTCCACATATTTTTCATATATTTTTTCTTTATTGTTTTTCTTTCTTTTTATTTTTCCTTTTTTCAAATATTTTCTTTTCTTTTTCAATATATTTTCTTTTCTCTTTCTTTATTTTTTTATTCCTAAACAAAATAAAAAAAATAAAGGGGAGGGAGTGTATGATCTGTTACAGGGGGTATTTAAGCAAAAGAAAATAAAAAACACTAGGGGCCCAGCCCAACAGCTAAGGCTGCAGAAAAAACTAACAAACAGAGGAGGGGTGCTATGAGGGAAACGCAGGTGTATGGCTGGTAAAACGTTGGGCCCAGGCCCACTTTCAGCAAAGAACACACGCAGGGGGGTGGAAAGGGAAATTGAGGGTGTAGGTCAAAATCTGTTGGGCTTGAGGCCCATTAGCCATGTGAATCCAACTTCAGAACACACCCCAAACCCTAATTGTCGCTATCGTTCACTGTTCATGGCCTAGCGCCGTTTCCTCCTTCGTCCTCCCTGAAACCCTCATCCTCGCCTCTTCACCTTTCAATCAATCGTCTTCTTCTCACCAAATCGCTCACCATGAAATCAAACGCGCTCTACACCTTGTAATCCCCAACGACCTAACAAGACCACAATCAATACAAACTAAATCCATGGCTTGATGATTCTCAGAGGAGCTTTTTGAAGATGTTATTGAGGATCTTGGATTTGTGAACGTTGCGATGTTCGATAAGTTCCGATCTGGAGACGTGATGATAATGGAGGATCTTTGAGCTCTTACGAAGAACACGAAGCTCCCGAAGGTAATACAGAGGCATCTGGAATGTTCTTGAAGGTGTTCTTGATACATGATGAAGCTTCGAATCTGGAAAATTGGTGAAGGACTGTGACGAAGAACGATGATTCTTGATGATGAAGATTCTCTGGCGATTTATGGCGTTTACTTGAAGATTTTGGAGTTTTGCGAACTCAAGGATTGAAGACTCGACGAGAGCTCCGGGGAACTATTGATGTAGACTTGAAGCAAATTCTGGAGAAGATCTTTAAAACCGGACGAAGATCATCAACGATCTGGCGAAGCTTCGAAGATCCAGAATCGAGGAAAATCCGTGAAGACGAACGAGTGTGAACGGTTGAAAATCTGGAGGATTTTTCTTGTAGGTTTAAACAAACTCAGGAACGATGTTCGATGGATCACAGGGAGATCTTTTGGAGGAATCTTGAACTTGTGATGAACTCTTGATGATGATGAAGACGGCCAGAAAAAATTATAGCAGTTGTTGTTGAAGATTGGATGAACACGCAATGATGATGAAGATCTTGTTGCAACTTGTTTCTGATATTGATCAGAAAGATGAAGGTTGATCAGAGAGTTTCTTGAAGGTGAATTCTGGAGAATGGATGAAGTTTGGATGAGAAGGTTGATCGGAAGGGATGATCGGAAACTGGAGATTAATGTTGATGATGTTGATGGGAGGACGATGAAGGAAGGAGGTGAGAGATGAAGGTAGATTGAAGAAATTCTGGGTTTCTCGGTGGTTTGAGCTTTCCGGTGAAATTCACGGTGGCCGGATCTGGTTAGGGCTGCCAGCGACGGGCTGTTGCGGTGGTTGCATGGCCGTCGGCCATGCAACCGGTGGGGGCTAGGCAGTGGACACATGGTGAGTGAGTGGGGGGAGACGGTGCATGCTGGACGCGTGTCCCACGCGTGGCATGGGGAGAGAGACTCTGAGTGTGAGGTGGCGTGCGTGTGACTGAAAACGTGGGGTCTTCCTTGAAGCTACACGTGGCTTGCTGCATTTATACTGGCTGGGATTACTCTGGATTTTTCTAGACTGACCTGGAAAATTCTGGACAAAAAACCAATAAACTGGGCCTTTCTGAAATGAATTTGGGCTTGCGAATGGAAATGGGGCCCAATACGAAAACTGATAACAAGAACCAAAAAACTGAATAAGATGGATTAAATCTGGATTAAAATCAATGAAGATGATTAATGGCCAATTAAATGGAAAAAAACTGAATTAACAAACCAATTAAACTCTGAATTAATACTAATAAGAGTAAAACAAAATGGTTAATGGATTATTAGACTTACTCAATTAATATTGACTAACTAAAAGCCAATTAACACCAACTCAATTAACCTAATTACATTCTAATTAAAAAAACTCTAATAAACCCACTAACCTAAAATTTAATAAATCCCTATTAAATTTCCTATATTACCTATATTATTTATTTAAAAGAAATCTATATCCTTCTATTTATTTATCCTATTAAAAAAATGAAACCTATTTATTTCTAATGAAGCTATTTAATTTCTAACCAATTCTAAAAAGATTGAAACTATTAAAAATATATTTTCCTATTAATATTCTAAAAGAAAAATCTATTAATATTCTATAAAATTCTATATTATCCTAAAATGATTAAAAATCTATTTAAACCCTAAAAATGGCCAATAAAATCCAGAAAAATCACAATAGCACCGAACGACACATAACACCGCGAGAGCGCACCAAAATAGCCGGTAAAAATAAACGGGCACCGAAATATCCCAAAAATACGATTCTACTATCCAAACTGATAAAAACCACCTGAAACACGAGACGAGGGTTGTGATCCCGATAAAATCAAAACAAATGAAAATATGCGCTGTATGCGATATGCAGATGCGAATGCGGTCATGCGTCGAAACATAGGACCAAATACGGGACCCGGTTGGTCAAATTTTAGGGTGCAACAGCTGCCCCTATTCAAGCGGCTTGGACCTGAATGGGTGAAGAGCGCTCAGCCTTCAAACATTCAAGGTAGATGATGGTTGAATACAAATGGAACTCTGAAATTTGCCAACCGCGGGAATATACTGCAAAACTGCTTGAGGAATAGTCTCCAATAAACTGAAGTTTGGTTGTCACGGCAACAACTGGTCGATTTTCTGATAAATTTTCTTCTCTTTGTCAATACCAATCACCTGTGTGACGCCACAAGTATTGGAATAATGCTTCGCAAAGCAAACACCTTCCCATCTGTCATGGGATTTTTTTCTGTCGACTCATGGTTCACGGCGAACCTGAGGACAATTCTCCTGGGGAACTTCTGAATCGACTGCTTGGCACCCATTCTGTCAACAGGCCGCAGCTTCAGAAACTTGATATATGTCAATCTTTGTTGTTATTTTTTCGATGCTGACGTAACAACCAAATGAAGAAATCACTCCGCTGGGGAAGACGAGAAGCTTAACCAAATAACTCTGCAGGTGAACAAATTCGAAATCCAATAGGTAACCAACCCGGTCCATGTTTCAACATGCGTATGCTTGAAATGATGCAATGTCCTATATGATACACGTTCTGTTTGAAAATGCGATGCCCAGATGGCATGGAAATGTTATATGCTTGATAAATGCAAATCTAATGATATATGCAAATGCTAATGTAGGCTTGAGCTGCCAGAGAACACCAGGTCTGAAAACCACTTGGCAAAATAAATGTCGAAGGTAGACGTCCAATCTACTGGGGATGACCCGAAGTCACAGAATTATCTCAGCAAAATAAATGCTGGAAACGGGAAACCAAATCCGTTGGGGATAACTGTCCTGCTGGAGAAATGAAAAGGCAACCCTGCTTGGCGGCTTCACTGGGGAAAGAAAACAACTCTGCTTGGGGATGCTCTCTTCTAACCATTGACAACCGATTGTGCTCTGCGGGGATAGACCCAAACTGGGATTGATTGCGCGCAGCACACTGCTGAGAATGCCCCTATTATCAAGGATATCACTCTTAATCGGCTGAGGATACTCCTGATCCTACTCTGATACGGGGTAGCAATACAATCTTGACTCTTCCGGGGATAATAAGCAACTTTCATCTGATGAAGAGTAGCAATTCTGATTTAACAACATCCACGAGGAATTCAAACGTTAATCGGAGCACTGGTATCCGTCGAGCTTCGTATCGGGGAACATGACAACATGCGAGTCATTGGGAATTACTGTGTCAGGTACCTTTAGGTTTTTATTTTTTCTGGTTTAGGATAAACATGGACTATGTACACAGTGGAAAAATACTAGATGAGAACTAGCATTCAAGGTAGACTATCAGACGAGAACTGATAGCAAAATTGATTTGGACGAGAATTGATTTGGTTCGAACATCAGACAGGGCTGACTAGATAACAGACTGAGGCATAGACAACCAGGCGGGAACTGGCTGAAAGCTGACGTACACCAGACGAGAACTGGTATAACACATAGGTTAACACACACGATGATCAGACGAGAACTGATTATGCGACGACATGTACCAGACGAGAACTGATACAATCTTTGAAGAAACGGTGACCAGACGAGAACTGGTTACGCAACGACATGTACCAGACGAGAACTGATACAACACTTGAAGAAACGATGACCAGACGAGAACTGGTTACCAATGACATGTACCAGACGAGAACTGATACAACACTTGAAAAAACGGTGACCAGACGAGAACTGGTTACCAATGACATGTACCAGACGAGAACTGATACAACACTTGAAGAAACGGTGACCAGACGAGAACTGGTTACCAATGACATGTACCAGACGAGAACTGATACAACACTTGAAGAAACGGTGACCAGACGAGAACTGGTTACCAATGACATGTACCAGACGAGAACTGATACTTACAATAAACTACACCAGACGGGAACTGATGCTTACAATAAACTGCACCAGACGGGAAATGATGCTTACGGAAGAGTGGGCCAGACGAGAACTGGTTACCAGCTTGCCAGGCGAGAACTGGACTTTGGAAATGACTGGTCACTGACACGCAACAGGTTTAGACTGCAGGTCAATGATCCAACGACAGCAAGGCCTTTTTCAAAATGTTAAGGTTTTTGATAAGGGTATTGACACGATTCCCTGATACTCAACTCCGACTGGGGATAAACAGACTGGTTTGAATAACCTGCCCCAGTCTACTCAGCTGGGGATAGAAAGATTGACTTGAACAACTTGCCCCAGTCTAACTCCTGGGAATACTTGCCCTGAACAGCTCTCTACGAGACGACTTCGAGAATATTTGCCCCGGTATCTGTACGACAACAGAATTCAATCTCCATTAGACAATTATCAACCCAGTTGATTTCAACACTCTCTGCGGTGACTTGCCCCTGAATGAGCGTTCTAGCGACTTAACCCAATCTGATTATCCACCTGAAGGTTCTGCTTTCAAATCTCAACGCTCTGTATAACTGCCCCTGATTGGCTCTCGAGAAGACTCACTTCTGATCAACAAACTGCCCCTGATCAACTGAAGCTTCAGGAATTGTCCTCAGACTAAATGGTTCCGAACTCACTGGAAGATAATGCCCCTGATTCATAGGTTTCACCACAACATACACCATTCTGATTCAGACTGCTGAATTACTCAGTCCTGCTTGACGATTCCCTGCTGGAATTTCTTTCATGCCAACTACTAACCTGCAATTTAAATTGTCTATTCGCGAATGGTAATCTTAATGCAGTGGTTATGCAGATTTTGAAAAAAATTTGAGCTGTCACCCATTTACATGCATGATGATTGTGAGTGACGAATGAACCAGAGTTCAAACGTAGTGCTTACGTGGTCAGTGAAAAAATGCGACAAGGATGTGACTAGCAAGTCAAGAAGGAGTCAGGTTACTCAACCTTATCGTAATGCGCTTCCCGAATAAACCCTACCTCAATTAGGTCTTTTAAGGGTTGTATCGTGGTCGGGTTCACGGTTCGTGAAACAAAGGATATTTGGCTCAAATTTTGATTTGTACCCACCCCTTCTACGTGATGATCTCCGATCCTAAAGGTTCGGTTAACCTGGCACAAGCGTTCGCCTCTTCGAGAGGTATGTTGAATGGTAAGAACCACAATTAAGGAATCCACAAGGCTTTTCCGGAATGACTGTTACTCCTTCTTCGCTTTCGGTGTCTGTGTACACGACTTTGACTTGCTGGGGAAAATTTCTATCCCTCTTTTTCATTCTTCTGATTCCCTAATTTTTGCCTGGACTGACTCCTTTTGAGTTCTTTTCGATTTTTCGTTTTCTTTTTGAAGTCCAGCGGGATGCCCTGATTTTTTGCCTAAATATTAGCTTTCTAGCTTTTTCTTTTCTTTTTACTTAGCGGGCTTTCTTTCTTCTTTCTTTTGGAACAAAGTCGTGTGACACTAGTTGTCTTGATTGCTCCGAAAGGATTGTAACTGTCTTACTTCCTGATTGGTGAGGCATGACCTCTTGAAAGGTATAAACTGATTGGTCCTCGAAAGGCAACACTCCTCTGTAAGACTTGAATGCTCGGTCAAGCTAACTGACAACTACCCTGCCCCGGGTTAAGATGTGAGGGTTTAAAAAGTCCGAAAAAACTTCTACTTCCTGGCTCGAAGTGGTTAACAAGTGACTAACTCCTTATATCTCCAGTGTTTAGGGATTTTGAAACAATGCCTTGTACGTCATCGGTACGGTCTTATCTGAAAGTATACGATCATCGGTCATGAGTTTAGTTCGTCATCCTCCCTCCAATCTTTGCTAGTCACAGGGATAAAGTGGAGTGAATAAAATGCAAGTGTTAGTGCAATGCAGTAAATGAGCGACAGCGACATGATTAATTCAGAAAAATGCATAGTCACTTTATTATTATCACCATTCGAAACATACAATGTTTAAAAGCAAGTAGTAACTAACAGAAAAGAAACTACAAATGCAAATGATATAAAAGCCTGAGGACTGCCAATGCTGAGGCGCCCGCCTGTCTGGATCACTAGCTTTTGCTGGGGAATACTTTCCAAGTCTACGAGCTTAGACAGCTGAGTGGTTGGGATGAACAAACAGAAACCCTTCTCGAAAGGAAATGCGATCTTGGTCAATCAACTGTTGTACCTTCGCCTGAAATGCTTTACAATCTTCTGTTGAATGCCCCGGAGAGCCACCATGGTAACCACACTGAACATGGGGATTGTACCCAGGAGGGTAAGGTTCTGGAACTGGCTTAAGAGCTTTAGGTTCCACCAAAGAACTCTGGATCAAAGATGGTAGCAGCTGGCTATACGGCATAGGCACTGGGTGAAAAGGAGCTTTCCTTCGTTCCAAGTTGTTGCGAGGTCGATTCTGATTCTGACGCTGATTCTGATAACCTCGGCCACGAGTTCGCTGCTTTGCAATGGAAGCGACATAAGATTCCTGATAGGGTGCGCCAGGCACGACTGTCTGTTCAGTATAACAAGCCGCGGGAGGTACTGATCTCTAATAAGATGAAGAACCGACAAAATTCACTGATTCGCTTCGAGGATATTCAACCTTAGGCACGACTGCATTGATCACAACTTCTTCTTCATCCGGATAGTCACAAGGATATTCAGTTTCACCAGCTTGATCGTTTGAAGCAATCTGAATTTTCCCAATTCTTATGGCATACTCAAGGCGTTCTCCTAATGCTATCACGTCAGAGAAACTTGACGAAATTCCGAGCAATCTTTCGAAGTACGGATCTTGTAGGGAATCTACAAACATGCTCGTCAGCTCTTGGTCTAACAGCGGTGGATGCACTCTAGCAGCAAATTCTCTCCATCTCTGAGCATACTTCCTGATAGGTTCATTGTTCTCTTGAGACAGTTCTTGCAACTGCATGCGATAAGGAGCTATGTCCATATTGTAATCGTACTGCTTCAGAAAAGCTCTGGCTAAATCCATCCATGACTGAATCTGATTCCTCTCTAACTGCATATACCACCTCAAAGATGCCCCAGTCAGACTATCTTGAAAGCAATGGATCATCAGTTTGTCATCCCGCACAAACGCAGTCATTCTTCGACAGAACATCATCAAATGCAGCTTCGGACAGCTATCTCCCGTGTACTTCTCAAATTTCGGCACTTTGAACTTGTAAGGCAACACCAGGTCAGGAACCAAACACATGTCGACAGCATCCAGGTTAACAGCATCTTTCATTATCAAAGCTTTCATTCCTTCTTCCAACGCTCGGAGTCTTCTATCCTTCTCAAGAGCTCTTGGATCTACCATCCCGGCCATTAGAATACCTCTTCGGTAATTCATCACAGGGAAAGCAACACCTTGATTGTTAGCAGGAGGAGGACGTTCATTTCGGGCAACAAACTGCTCCTGTCGATCTTGGTTCTCCACAGAAGGCTGTACAACTTGATCTGCAGTAACGTTGTTCACTTGCGGGAAGTCTTCCATAGAATCATACAGAGGGTTGGACGCCATAGTGAACCCTGTCAGGGTGTTAGGAGACTGGAAATTGCCTTCAGACATAGCTACCAATGATCTTCAACTGACTTCAATGCGTGATTCTGCTCAAATCTACTCAACCCCTAGGTCGGTCTTCTGACAATCAACAACTGCTCAATCCAAACTCCAGGTAATCACCTTCAGGAAACAAAGGCTGGATCAGAACTCTGGCTAGCTGGAGGGTAATATGCAATATGATGCAACACTGATATGCACATGATATGCAAGATGCAGCAAACAACGGGACCACAGCCCCCACACAAATCTGAATACTGCTGCGCTGCTGATGGAGTACGTTCGCTCTGAAGAGAAGACCAAAATAACGGGTAGGTTGGAAGTCAAGTTTCCTGCAAAAAAAAAACCCCCACTCACAGGTGTGGACCTATATCTGACAAGGTACGACATCCTATGCGGTCGTCAGCGTCACAGACTTTCAAGACTGACGATACGATTCCCAGAAGGAGTGGCATCATCAAGTCTTGAAGAGGCCTCACTTAGCTAACTTCCAAATGATCGGTTCCCGGAGTCGACAATCCAACTGACCAACAACCCCCTCGACCCAAAGGGTAGAAAAAGAAGTCAACCAGAAGAACCTCGTCCGAGTGTAGATTTCGCGGGACACTAGTACAAGCAAAGCCGGTACGCGCCCACTAATCTCTACTCTAAGTCTAAGGTGCACTCAAGCCCAGGTCCGGCTTCTCACTCAATCATAGAACACCCGTAACACCCCAACAGCAACAGATAATATCGATAAATAAACCCCCAATAGACAAGCAAACAAACGCTAGGATTGACTCTCTCTTAGGGGACGTTGGATCCCACATGCATAAGAACTATCACAGTCCTTAGCAGCCAGGGGACGTTGGATCCCCAGCAGAGTCGCCAGCTGTCGCTACTGCGAAAATCGGCGCCGGCTGACAGAAGAGTCGCCACCGTGCGTTATTTATCCCAACGGAGGGAAAGGAAACGCTCGAAGCAAACCTCGCAAAAAATGGGGAAAGGTATGGTCATCGCAACCAAAACCTGGATTCGGGAGTCGGTTATGCAAGGGGAAGGTATTAGCACCCCTCACGTCCGTCGTACTCGACGGGATCCACGCTTGCTTGGGTTGTCTAAAGGATGCAAAACAATCTATCTACGACTGCTAAATCTAAACGGAAGGGAATTGACTCGATAGAGCGTCGCACTCTATGCCTACGTATTCTCAAGAGAGAAAGTCAGAGTCAACGTAGTTCGGGACTACGGGGAAAATGGCTCGCCAAGACCTCGCGTCTTGTGCCTACGTACTTCCACACTGCATGGAAGATCAGAGCTTTACGTAGTTCAGGCTAACTACGGCTAAACAGGGTATTCTCACACAGCAGTGAGAAAAACAAACTGGTTTTGAAGGTACGGGAACCTATGGCAAAAACCTACGGTTTGGTCTCAAATGCACTTGGGCAAGAGAGAAAAAGGGTAATAATTAATCGTTAGCGGGAAAGTCTCGATCGCACAGCAGCGAGAGAACAGAAAGTTAGTTGTTAGTGTGCTCGCTAGGATATCGCATCCTATGCCTACATATTCTCGTCTGGTACGAGAAATCAGAGCAGCTGTAGTTCGGCTACTTTCGGGACCACAGCTCAAATCTCATTTTATTAACATTCTGAAACATGGTTATAATGAGTGAATACTGAAAATAAATCTCCTAGGAAATACTATCCTATCCTACCCTGAAAAATTGAATGGAAAATAGTCCCCTAACAAGTGGACTTCTAAAATATCCTTAAAAGGTGTAAAAGAAATTCTATGAAAAAAATGCACTCTAAAAAATATTACATCTAATATTTTTTTCTCTTTTTTCTTCTCTTCTTTTCAACTATTTTCTTCTTTTTCAATATATTTTTCTCTTTACTTTTCTCTATTTTTCTCACTATTTTTCCACATATTTTTCATATATTTTTTCTTTATTGTTTTTCTTTCTTTTTCTTTTTCCTTTTTTCAAATATTTTCTTTTCTTTTTCAATATATTTTCTTTTCTCTTTCTTTATTTTTTTATTCCTAAACAAAATAAAAAAAAATAAAGGGGAGGGATTGTATGATCTGTTACAGGGGGTATTTAAGCAAAAGAAAATAAAAAACACTAGGGGCCCAGCCCAACAGCTAAGGCTGCAGAAAAAACTAACAAACAGAGGGGGGGTGCTATGAGGGAAACGCAGGTGTATGGCTGGTAAAACGTTGGGCCCAGGCCCACTTTCAGCAAAGAACACACGCAGGGGGGTGGAAAGGGAAATTGAGGGTGTAGGTCAAAATCTGTTGGGCTTGAGGCCCATTAGCCATGTGAATCCAACTTCAGAACACACCCCAAACCCTAATTGTCGCTATCGTTCACTGTTCATGGCCTAGCGCCGTTTCCTCCTTCGTCCTCCCTGAAACCCTCATCCTCGCCTCTTCACCTTTCAATCAATCGTCTTCTTCTCACCAAATCGCTCACCATGAAATCAAACGCGCTCTACACCTTGTAATCCCCAACGACCTAACAAGACCACAATCAATACAAACTAAATCCATGGCTTGATGATTCTCAGAGGAGCTTTTTGAAGATGTTATTGAGGATCTTGGATTTGTGAACGTTGCGATGTTCGATAAGTTCCGATCTGGAGACGTGATGATAATGGAGGATCTTTGAGCTCTTACGAAGAACACGAAGCTCCCGAAGGTAATACAGAGGCATCTGGAATGTTCTTGAAGGTGTTCTTGATACATGATGAAGCTTCGAATCTGGAAATTTGGTGAAGGACTGTGACGAAGAACGATGATTCTTGATGATGAAGATTCTCTGGCGATTTATGGCGTTTACTTGAAGATTTTGGAGTTTTGCGAACTCAAGGATTGAAGACTCGACGAGAGCTCCGGGGAACTATTGATGTAGACTTGAAGCAAATTCTGGAGAAGATCTTTAAAACTGGACGAAGATCATCAACGATCTGGCGAAGCTTCGAAGATCCAGAATCGAGGAAAATCCGTGAAGACGAACGAGTGTGAACGGTTGAAAATCTGGAGGATTTTTCTTGTAGGTTTAAACAAACTCAGGAACGATGTTCGATGGATCACAGGGAGATCTTTTGGAGGAATCTTGAACTTGTGATGAACTCTTGATGATGATGAAGACGGCCAGAAAAAATTACAGCAGTTGTTGTTGAAGATTGGATGAACACGCAATGATGATGAAGATCTTGTTGCAACTTGTTTCTGATATTGATCAGAAAGATGAAGGTTGATCAGAGAGTTTCTTGAAGGTGAATTCTGAAGAATGGATGAAGTTTGGATGAGAAGGTTGATCGGAAGGGATGATCGGAAACTGGAGATTAATGTTGATGATGTTGATGGGAGGACGATGAAGGAAGGAGGTGAGAGATGAAGGTAGATTGAAGAAATTCTGGGTTTCTCGGTGGTTTGAGCTTTCCGGTGAAATTCACGGTGGCCGGATCTGGTTAGGGCTGCCGGCGGCGGGCTGTTGCGGTGGTTGCATGGCCGCCGGCCATGCAACCGGTGGGGGCTAGGCAGTGGACACGTGGTGAGTGAGTGGGGGGAGACGGTGCATGCTGGACGCGTGTCCCACGCGTGGCATGGGGAGAGAGACTCTGAGTGTGAGATGGCGTGCGTGTGACGGAAAACGTGGGGTCCTCCTTGAAGCTACACGTGGCTTGCTGCATTTATACTGGCTGGGATTACTCTGGATTTTTCTAGACTGACCTGGAAAATTCTGGACAAAAAACCAATAAACTGGGCCTTTCTGAAATGAATTTGGGCTTGCGAATGGAAATGGGGCCCAATACGAAAACTGATAACAAGAACCAAAAAACTGAATAAGATGGATTAAATCTGGATTAAAATCAATGAAGATGATTAATGGCCAATTAAATGGAAAAAAACTGAATTAACAAACCAATTAAACTCTGAATTAATACTAATAAGAGTAAAACAAAATGGTTAATGGATTATTAGACTTACTCAATTAATATTGACTAACTAAAAGCCAATTAACACCAACTCAATTAACCTAATTACATCCTAATTAAAAAAACTCTAATAAACCCACTAACCTAAAATTTAATAAATCCCTATTAAATTTCCTATATTACTTATATTATTTATTTAAAAGAAATCTATATCCTTCTATTTATTTATCCTATTAAAAAAATGAAACCTATTTATTTCTAATGAAGCTATTTAATTTCTAACCAATTCTAAAAAGATTGAAACTATTAAAAATATATTTTCCTATTAATATTCTAAAAGAAAAATCTATTAATATTCTATAAAATTCTATATTATCCTAAAATGATTAAAAATCTATTTAAACCCTAAAAATGGCCAATAAAATCCAGAAAAATCACAATAGCACCGAACGACACATAACACCGCGAGAGCGCACCAAAATAGCCGGTAAAAATAAACGGGCACCGAAATATCCCAAAAATACGATTCTACTATCCAAACTGATAAAAACCACCTGAAACACGAGACGAGGGCTGTGATCCCGATAAAATCAAAACAAATGAAAATATGCGCTGTATGCGATATGCAGATGCGAATGCGGTCATGCGTCGAAACATAGGACCAAATACGGGACCCAGTTGGTCAAATTTTAGGGTGCAACATAACCCATATGGTGGAACATTTGCAATAGTGACTGCCGTTGGAATCGGCTCCACAGCTATGCCAGTGATTTCAGAAACAACAGTGGCTTGAGTGTCCAACTTTGCACGAATGACTTGTAGGGCTTCCATGATCTGCCTCATGCCTCCTCGTAGCTCTCCTAGTTCATTATCAATCCTGTCCACATCCAAATTTTGTCCTTCCATTCTTAGGCAAGCTTGGGCTCGGGTGTTGTATCGGTGTTGAGGATTCAGTGTGATTTTCTCTGGAGACAAGACAGCGAGATTAGACACAACGCAAGAACATGCACATGCGATGCTTATGAATGCAAAATGCAACAATGCAAAATTAATCATTCAAGGAATCCAAAGAAATATTTGCAAAAATTATAACAATGGGGAAATAAGCAAATTCAAAGTCTTCATAGATTAATAACTGAGAGTTTTACAACAACGATTATGAAACTGAAATACAAGTCTTCAATACAGATACATGATGAAATAAAACAGAAAACAAAAGGATTTTAGATCTTCTGGTTGGATGGCCCTTCGTCTTCTAGCTGACTTCTCTTCCCACCTTGACAGATCAACTCTTGAAGTTCTTCTTTCTCTTGCATAGCCTTGAAATACTTATCCCTCCAAGTCTTTCCTTCTTTTTCAGCTTTCACCAAAGCAGCTTTCAATTCTTCTACGAGAGTAGGTTTGGGTGAGTCAGGCTCAAAACGAGTATAGAACATCTTCAATGCTGCTTCTTTTACCCATGATAGGTAAGATTCTGAAACAGTAGTGTCGTGGTAACCTAAGGCAGTTACTCCCCTCGTGTGGACATAACGCCAAGCATACACAATTCGAGCCCTGTAAGCGGGATTCTTCCCCTCTTCAATGTAAAAGCTTCTCAAAAAGTCTGGGTCTGGTTCATCCTCCATGGGGTGCCCCAACTGGCGACGAGCTAAAATAGGATTATAGCTTATGCAACCATTAACGCTGATGAGCGGTACATTCGGGAAATCTCCACAGCTTTGGATCATGGCAATCCCTCCATACATAGGGTCATACCACTTAATATCTGAGTGTTTGAGCAACAACAGTTTTTCTGTCTACAAGAGCCCATTTTGCTTATCCCAGAGGGCTGGAATTTTTGGCAAGTGCGAAATAAACCACTTGTGCAAGAGAACGGTGCAACACTCAATCTGCCCAACTCCATAACGGTTCCTACGGTGGATGGTAAAGTACATATCAGCCAATAAGGTAGGTACAGGATTCTTGATTAAGAAAAGGTTGATTGCATTTGCATCCACAAAATCATTAGCAGTCGGGAACAGGAACAATCCGTAGATTAGTAAAACTAGGATGGCCTCAAATGCTTCAATATTCTTTGACAAGACATAACTTTGAGCTTTTTCATACAGGAACATAGCTGGAAATCTATACAACCCTCCCCTAGCAATCGTATGAGATCGTACCTCGTCCACCTCCAAATATGCGGCCTCTGCAACTGCTCTTTCATTAGGAGTCCCTTCTCTTCCACTAAATGGTCTGGGAGTGACGTCTACTCCTATCAGGACGGAATATTCTTCCAAGATTGGCAGCAACTGATAATCTGGAAAGGTGAAACAGTGATAGGTTGAATCATAGAACTGCACGAGTGCGGACAACATCTCTTCATATACTTGAACTTCAAGCAAAGACAACATATTCCCATACTTCTCTCTGAATGCCTCGGGGTCTTCTACTAAACTTCCCAGTTTCTTCAAGTTCTCCAATTTTGGTCTTTGGAACACAACCTCTACTTTCTTTCCAGAATCCATCCTATAATATCTGCAAAACAATCTTTAGTTCCCTGAATGATTAATTAATGAGAATGCAAATGCAAATGTAAAGATTTTATGGAACTCAGATCAAAACATCATTTCATTTCATTGATTTTCAAGTTTTGAATTACAAAGTAGTACATCTTACAAAAGTACTAAACATAGAGCTAAAGATGTTCTAACAAAAGTCCTTTCTTGCTTTGATCCTCTTGAGTTCTTCTTCTATCTGTGTCTTCTCAAGAATGAGCTTGTCTACCATTAACTTCCATGGAGTTGACTGATGGTTGGAATAAAATAAATCTTCTTGTGCCTTTCTCTTCTTACAAGCAATCATTTCTTCATCCTTCATTTGAAGTTGTCTACGTAGTTCATCATTTTCTTCCACGGCCACTTGGTATTTGTACCTCCAGGCTACTTCAGTTTGTTGTGATTTCCTCAAAGCAATCTTCAACTTCTCCTCTTCAGACATAAAGATCATTGGGGGTTCCTCCTTCAACACCAAGGGTGCCTGCTGAGGATAAGGCATCTTCAGTTGAATAGCTCTCTTTCAGACCCATTGGAGATAGGGTTCGAGAGAGATGCAATTAGGTTTCCCTAAGTCTTCTTTTCCTTTCTTGTGTACATGACCCCAAGCTTTTAGAATTTCTCCTTTCAATTCGGAGCTTCCCTTAAAGAAAATATTCTCCACATAAGCGCTATTGGGTTTGTCCTTCAAAGGATATCCAAGCTGTCGGCAAGCGAGAACAGGGTTGTAACTGATTCCTCCATTTGTACCAAGAAGAGGTACGTTACCAAAACTTCCACAACTGTCAATGATCTTTATCCCATCGTAATTACGATTGTACCAATCAATATCAGAGTGAGTAAGAGCCATAACCTTCTGAGACCACCAACCTTCTTTCCAAAAAGCATGAGCTTTAGGTAAGTGAGAAATAAACCACTTGTATAACAAAGGGACACAACATGTAATCATTCCTCCTTTATGCAGATTCCTCAAGTGAATAGAATGATAGGCATCAGCTAGTAAAGTGGGCACAGGGTTTTTCTTCAAGAAAATATTAATGGCGTTGAGATCCACAAAATTATCAAAACTTGGAAACAAGAAGATCCCATAAATGAGCAAGGCAAAGATGGCCTCGAATGCATCCATACCTAATTGATCAGCATAGTATTGGGCTTTCCCAACCAAGAACTCTGCAGTCAAACCAAAGACTCCTCTCTTAGTAACCATATTTTTCTGAATATCCACCAATCCCAAACGTGTAGCTTTAGCAATTTCTTCCTCCTTAGGGTCCTTCTCCATGATTGGAAAAGGAGAGTCTTCAAGAATAGGCAAACCAATCAAGCAAGAATATTCCTCAAGTGTAGGTACCAGCTGGTAATCAGGGAAAGTGAAACAATGATAGAGTGGATCATAAAACTGGAGAAGTGTGGAGAGAAGTCCCAGATCCATCTTCCTTTTTATCCTCAACAATGACAATAAGTTCCCATACCTGCTCGTGAATCCTTCTAAATCTGTTATCAAAGTGCTCAACCTTTCTATGTCATCCAAGTTAGGACTTTTGTAAGTGTACTTCATAGTTTTCTTTTTTCCACTATCCATGATGATCCTAATGTTTACAAACAAGAGATCTAAGTTCCATGAAACTTTTATGATATGATGTTCATGAATGCATGAATGCACAAACACAGGTAAGCACAAATTCACATATACACATGGGTAAAGGTTTTAGGTTTGGAGAACATGAGCATGGAGTCAAGGTCTACCCAGCCCAAAGGTATGTACTAAGGCTTTTAAAAACTGTAGAACAAGGCTCTAAAAGAGTTCCCAGAGTCTTCGACCCATCTTTCGGATATTATCAATTTCCCAAATACTTGGTGGTCGATAATATTCTCAAGAGAGTCTCGTCCAAGTGTAGTATCGCGTATTAACCATTTTGGAATTACTTCCTTATAGTCATCGCACTACATCCTAATAAAGCCATAGTGGGGGAAAAGGTAATCTAAAGGTCCTCAGTATCACGGGCTCCCGTGTAGAAAGTAGCATTGTTTTCACGAATACTCGATCAACAGTACTAACTCTCAGAAGGGCCTCTACTGAGCGGTGGTTTTCTCAAGTCAACTTGGTCGGGAATCAACTCCCTATAAGTCTCTTTGAATATACCACCATCCTATCATAAGTACGCTCAAATACGGGTATAGTGTTGTCTCACCGCTCAAAGTTCCCAAGATCCAACAGTGCACATATGTACATATTTACAAGTATTCACAAATAAGCAAGTATTTAAACAAGGTAGGCTAAACTCTCAAAGCCACCTCCCCAGTGAAGTCGCCATTTCTGTTGCGGTGAAAATTAGATATCAAACTATTATGTTAACTTGAATCTTAATTCTTTTACAACCGAACTTTATTTTATCCAAAGGAAAGGTCTAAAGAAAGAAAAACCCTTTTCGCGATGTAACGACAAGGCTTAAGAGATTCGGAGATCGGGGGTTGGTTATACCTAGGGAAGGTGTTAGCACCCTAAGCATCTGTAGTACTCGACAGGAACCTTTTGTTTGATTGCTTGCTAAGTTTTTGAATATGTATTATGGATTAGGGATAAGGTATAAATTGAAACCTAAGGTTATATACACTAAGTTTGCTCACAAAGACGTCGCGTCTTCTGCCTACGTATCCTAACTAGGATAGAATCAGAGCAATCGTAGTTCACCTCACAAGGGAAGAAGAACACTTGATTATGATCAAGGTTCAAGGGGAAACAAACATGACAATGTTTGTGTGGAGTTTTACAAAACTCCCTATTCTAATTTGTAATATTCAAAACGGGAAGTAAGAAATCATGATGATGATCCTTACATAGAGTTGACAAACTCTATCCTAGGGTTCTAGTTGAAGAACACTCCTAGTACAGGTGGTTCTTTTAGACTTAAAGCAAAGTCTAATGGTTTCTAAACTAAGGTTAAAATGACTTAACAAAGTCAAGGGAATGGGTGAATGAGTTATCCATAACATAAGGGTTATTGGAAAGATCTTTTCCTTTGGAGAGAGACAAGAGAGGCAACTTGGATGAGAGCTAACAAGCTTCATCACTTGGGGGAAAGAAAATTTTTGAACGAGATAACAACATAATAAATATGCATTCATGGTGACAACCATTAGGTGAGCATGTGAAATGATAAAATGAAAATGCATTGGTGACAAACAAAGCAGTTGATTAAGCAGGAAGTGTGACAACAGATCAAACTTCAGTGTATTTAGTAGATGAAGTAAAAATGAATATGATAACAACCAAAGATGAAATCCTAACATGTTAGCTAACATTTAATAACATGAATGTAAACAAATATTACAAGCAATCACAAGTATATCAAAAGAAAAATTCATCTGCATACGCGAAAACGATCACAGAACGTACATAACTTGCACATAGTCAAAAGAGATGAAAACTTAGGCAAACATGGAAATAAAAAATATGACATGAAATTAGACATCAAAATGAACAAAATGCAAAAAGAATGGGTAAAAAATGATTAAAAATGAGAGAGATATGAATTTTTGAAAATGGGATGAAAAATGACAAAAATAAATAAAAGGGTTGCCCTCCTCAAGGGTCGAACCCACGCTTGCATGGTCAAAGGCGCTTAAGTGACAAGTTGTTTACCACTGGGGCGGCTATACATCTGTTTGTAAATGCCACCCCATTAAAATATAAGGAATGCCTACAAAGCTGGCTGGGCAAGAAACATGAAGCAAAAACACCAACTTGCATTTTCATCATAACTCTCTCAAATCTTAATGTTTTTTGACAAAAGTTAGGTCTAAATTGTGTAGAATTTCACAAGGAACAAAATGGCAATTTTAGTTTTTTGAAATTCACCCTCTATTTGAAAACCCGATAGTACATGCCTTTTGGAAGTTTGGAAATGCATTATGATATGTAACACCTGTTCTAAACATTTCCAATCCAAACCAAACACACACACACACTATAAACATAATGATGGATGATTTTGAATACCAAGATTGAGCCTAAACAAACTGTGACAGAAAGTGAGGTTCAAGTTGCAAATTTGTGTTTGTGGTGTGCATGAAGGTGTTCAAATCCAGTTCCAAACAGTTTCACATCATTCCAATCATATACACACATCACACCAATGCTCATGGATGAGTCTAAACATAAATTCAGATATAAAACAAGGTTTTATGGGAAATAGTGCTCAGGCTTGCAACTGTCATGAATAGGATTCATAATGAGGTTCAATTTTGATTCCAAACATATTTAGGCAAAATGAAACATATACACACTACACATACATTGTGTTGAGTGAGTTCAAGCCAAGAAAACAAGCTCAAGATGATCTATGGTGAAAATGATTTTCTAGTTGCAAAGTTAACATGTGTGATGCATGAAAGAGCACAATTTGGGTTTTATGCATATCTACACCAAGTGAATCACATAGACATCTTGAAAATATGTTAACAGATGAAATTAACCAAAAGAGATGGTTCAAAACAGACTGTAGCAAAAAAAAATGACATTTAAGTTGCTCTTTGGTTTTAGGATGATGCAGTAGATTACTCAAAACCAGATTTAGGCACATTTTGATCATATGAATCACATTAACATTTGGTGATCAAAGTGCAAGTGTGAATGTGTGAAGATGCATGATGATACTCAATTCTAGTTCTGTGCACATTCAGGTCAAATGGATCATACATACACCATACGTACATGATATTGAGTGGAATAAAACACATTTTGATGTTAAAAGAATGCTGTCATAGAAAATGGTATTCCAAGTGTAGGTTTGTGCTTGTGAGATGCATGAACATGTTCAATTTCTGTTCAAAACAATTTCTGATCAATTTAAACACATACACATCTCATATTCATGATATTGAGTGGATTCAAACACCAAAATAAGTTGGAAACAGACTGTTATGAAAAATGATTCACAAATTGCAAGTTGTCATGAAAATGAGGCATGAGATATGAACTTCCAATTCCAAACATTTTCTGATCCAATCACCCACACACATAGCACATATACATGATATTGAATGAGTTTGCACACAATTTAAAGCCAAAGACAAGCTGCTATAAAGAATGATGACATAGTTGCAAAAAATTGGCATTTTGAGGCATGAAGGATGTTTAGTTCAAACTTATGCACATGTGGGCCAAACCAATTACACACACAAGTCTCATATATGGATATAAGTGATTTAAAACACCTAAACTGGTCTGAAACAAACTGGTATGAGAAATGACAAATGGGCTGTAATTTTGATATGTTTGTACATTCATGAGAGTGATCAAATCAGTTTCCAGTTAATTTTAAACTAAATCCAATGTATATGCAAGTCATAAATGCACAAGTGTATGATCCTAAACTCAAATTTAAACCAATTCTAACCTATAACCCAAGCTAGCAGGTCTGTGGCATAAGAATGCAAGATATGGCATTTTGTGAATGAGCAAACAATTCAGATGCAATCAGTTCAAACTAATCATACACTCCTATCATGATTATGATTTTAAAGGGTGTCTCAATTCAATCAAACAACCATTCCTTGTCATGACAGAATTTATGCACAAGACACATACATGACATATTTTCACATAATGAACTCAAAATGCCAAATCATGGAATTATGGTATAAAGCAAGAATGGAGTGTTTACATACCTCTAGTGGACTGTGTTGAGTAGGTTAGAACACCAAGAAACCCATATAGACTTCCAAATAACACTAGCTTTGAAGCTTTCTTCTTTTTGAAGCAAGAATGCAATCTTTGAGACAGTTGGAGAAATAAACTCCACCAATGATCTTTAACATTTTAGACAGTTGAGAAATGATATATGAGAGGTGTTTGAGTGATTAGAACACCAAGCAAATGCATATAACCAGTTTTGGTTGATTTTGTGGTTTTGGTCAAAGTAACTTGGTATGGAAGTTGACTTTTTGAATGGTGAGGTTTTTGAATGGTTTAAGGTCTTGGACACCTTCTATATCATACTTAGAGATTATGTGGATGATTGTTGGGGTGTTTGAATAGGGAGAAATGAGTTTGGCAGCAAATGTACCAAGACAAATTTTTGAAGCTTTTGGCAATTTTGTGATTTTGGTGATTTTGAATCAAGGAGTGGAAAAGTGAGAGCTTTGTGTTTTTCTGGTTTTTAGAATCAATCTTGTGTGTAAAATGAAGTGATGAGGGCTCCCTTTTATAGGCAAATGAAGAGAGGGGCAAATTTGGAGATTTCTTCACATGAAAGAAAGGTTTTACCCCTTTAGATCAAACCTCCACAAAGGGGTTTTCTTGGCAGATAGGTAAGCCCAATAGTCAAGCAAAATGATGATTTTGAAAGGGCTAAATGCAGGCTAGAGGCATAGCTTGATGGTTGTGGCAGATTTCACTTTACACCTCTTGCTTAGTTTAATCATTTTTAAATGCAAGTTGCAAGGCAACTTGCAAGCTTGGAGAATTCACTTCCTCTGCATAATCTTCTCATTTCTAGGCTTCATAATCTCTACATATCAGAAATAATATCATTCAAGGGCTGAGATTGGCCAGTTTGATCAAAGGAATGATTTTTGAACTTTGGACAATGTGGGACTAAAGTGTAAAACCACCAACTTGCCATAACCATAACTTTCAGCTCACAAATCCTTTTGAGATGTGCTAGTACTTTTTAGAAAGCCCTCAAATAGCTCTAAAACATTCATGTTTTCATGAGTTTCAATTTCCCAAAGGAACTTGGCCAAAAAGTCTCTTAAAGTTGCTAAAAAAAGAACTTAAAAGTGAAATTTCTCTAAGTCTTTTTCCTTTCTCAAAATGAATTTGATCATAACTCCAAATCTATGCATTTTCTGATCATGGACCACTTAGGTACTTTTGTAGGGTTTGTCAATAGCTTTCAAATGAGCTTTGAACCACTTCATTTGGATGTGTGGTTAAGGAGTTATGGTTTAGCCCCTTTCAAAACCCTAATTTCCCGATTTTCCGATTACTCCTTCATCCTTGATCCAATGGTCATGAAAATTGATAGGCAAGTGAAACATGATATAAGGAAAATTTTTTATTCACACTTTGAAGTCCAATTCCTTAAATTTGAAGAGTTGACTTTTTGGTCAACCGTATGATCGATCGGTGACTACCGAGTCGTCTGTTGACACTCTGGACCTCTTGAGACTTTGAAACTTCTTGAATGAACTTTATTAAGCTATATGAACTCCATGGATCATAATCCCACCATTAAAACACCTTCCAACATCAAAGTCAAACTACAGTTGACTTTCACTAGTCAAAAACCCTAATCGGGTGCCCTGAAATACACTGTTCTTGATTCTGGGGTAACAACCTCAAATTGGATTCTCAATTGGAATTATATGATACCCTTGACCTTGTTTCATAATTGAATTAGCCTAAAACTTTGATTGGTCACAAACCCTGAAGCTTCGATTTGACTGCACCAAACCCTGATTCATCTGTAACTTGACAAAGACAAACTTGTATTGGGTTAAGGTTAGATAACTCATGAGCATGCTCCTAAAATGATGATGAGAATCTAATGGGTCAAAATTTGGGGGTGCAACAGTTACGTATCAGAGTGACTCCAACTATAGACCCAAACGATAAGAAACTAAAGAGGTCTAACACCATCCTCAACCTTAAGCTCCTACTTAGGTACCTGATTATCTGTACCCCAGAGGAGAACAAATGCAAGAACACAAAAGGGGTGAGAATACATTTAAATGATACACAGTGCATACATATTCAAGATAGATTCACATATCTACACGATTATCCACATAATAAGAAAACACACCAACGTCATGTATTCACACCTCACTCACATCACAATCACTCAACTACAATCATGCAATATAATGCAAATATTACTTGAATCATGCTCATCATGGTCAACACTCTAAACTAGACTCACAACTCAACTCTATATGCATGCGGTACTGACTCAAAGTTTGGTTCTTTATACGAATCAGGCCCGAATCTCTGTGAGTCCCGAGCCCCCACTCTGAGCTCCAAACCCCTACTCAAGGCTTAGAACAAGCCACTAGTCCCCACTCCGAACTAGCGAACATGCCTCTTTCACGACAATGATATATATATATATATATATATATATATATATATATATATATATATATATATATATATATATATATATATATATATATATATATATATATATATATATATATATATATATATATATATATATATATATATATATATATATATATATATATATATATATATATATATATATATATATATATATATATATATATATATATATATATATATATATATATATATATATGATGAATTTCATACAAATGCAGTACATACTCATTCTGACTATACATAATTACTTGAAACTATAGATTCAAAACAACCCCACTCTAGTTGTAAACAATAATATTTGTAATGCATCAATAATATCTCATACACATCTCATCAACACAATCAACATCCCAACATACTTTTACTCGTATCACACATATTCACATATAACTCACATGTATTCATAATTTACTCAATTAATTATATAAATTAACTAATTAACTAGTGTTTATCATAATACACCAAATAGTAGCACAACTTCAAATATATAGTCACATATAACATCTAATCATGTTAAATCATCTCAATATTGATTCGTCGTCAAGCATGCGCAATATGTAACGCAATTATACACACACTTCAAAATATATACTCACACATAACTCAAACATGACAATTCATCTCACAAGGAACTACCATAATGTCGCTTTGTGCAATATCTTTCCAATGTTTCAAACCGCGCCTCAATCCGAGTCCCCAAACTCAAGTTATGATAAAAATCATATTTGAAACAAGGTCAGCCTGGTCAAGATGAGTGGACTGTCACAAAGATGGAGCAATGACCGGTAGTCCGTCACTATTGTAGAATGCAGAATTTTGCATTTTTCACCATTGGAGACCTTCTGAACCTCCGATTTTGATTCTGTAAATAGGCAAAAGCTCAAAATTCGATACACAATAATTATATTACAATTATACAACAACAACACAAATTATACAGACACAACATCAAGTAATCATCAACCAATCATGGTATTTAACATGTTTTTCTCATCAAATTCTTAACAACACATGAACACACATTCATACCAATTTCATTAACAAGAACATGTAATTTTTCACGGCAAAATATTGCACGAATTTGCAAGTAAACCATGGTATAAAAGCAAAATTACAATAAATTGTTCATCACATAACACAAATTAACAAAAGAGAAATTCCTATTGGAGGTTAAAGGAAACTTCTCTATCCTTTCATGAATTAAACAACCATAGATGAAGAATCTTCTCCACCTACCTTGTAATTTCAAAAAATTCAGCAACTCAACCTTCAAATAGTCTATTCTCTTAAGCCATAACACTCTTCCTTCCAAGTTCTTTTCTCCAAAATCCCTTGTTTTCATGTACTAATAAAAATAGCTCTAAAAACCTAACTTTTGGTCTAATTTAAGAATATATAGTATTTTATTTTTATTTCTCTAAGTTTCACTTTTTACTCAATTCAATTCAATTTCCCCCCGTTACCACTAAACTCTTTCAATTCCCGAAATTGACCCAATTCTACAAATTCTTTCTAATTTCTAACTAAATAGTTAATTAATTCTCATTAACCGAATTAATTAACACAAAACGCCACAAATACTGTCATTGGCCAAACATGTCACATATTCACAAAAATAATCATTTAAATCAAATGCTCAATTTGATCAAAAAAGTAATAATCAAATACTCAATTAAATTAAATAACTAATTGAATTAGCGAATTTTTAAATCAGGGTGTTATAGTCAGTGCCTCCAAAACGATGACGACCAGGACATCATTATGGTGACGCCCGTCATCATGAACCAAAAGGCAGAAACTGCATTTTTGCCATTAGTGTTCAAAACAAAACTCCGATTTCACATCCCCTGGCCCTAAATCGCACTGCAACATCAAGGACAATAACATTTAGCATCAATATAACACTTACCCGTCAATTATCATGCAATTTCATCAATTAATCATGTATTTATTATGCTTTTCCATCAAAACCACAATGAACACCCACACATACAAACATCATGAACATGAACATACAAATCACATAGTAAAACAGTGCACGAAGTTCAATTAGTACATAATATCATTCATGCTATTTCAGAATATCCTTCATGCTCCTCAATCATTTAACATAAGAGATAAAGTAAAGAAAAAACTAATTGGATTAAGGATTTCCCTCTACCCAAAATGCAATCTACGCCAATATTATGAGTAATTCCCTTTACCATAGATTGCTTGAGAAGTTCAGAATTTGCTCCAAATTCTTCTCTCCCCTTCAAGCTCCAACCTTGTCTCTTTCTCCCAATTCTGTTATTCACGTACCAATTCCAAACTCTTACTCACTTCTTCTTATTAGAAACCTAATCTCCCCCAATTAGTGACTTCCAACATTGCCCTCACTTATTCCTTTATTCACCATAATACCCCTCTCATCTTTAATTTTATTTTAATTAAAATACTACTAATATTCTCTCTTATTCTCTACTCTATTTTATTCCAATAAATAAAATAACATAGATATATTTCAATTATTTTAATAACAATTCTCATTACTCTAATATTATTAATTCTATTATTTATTTAAATGACCAAAACTATGCACAACTAACGCAAAACATCAAATACTACTACTAACTATCCAAATACAACCCAATGCACATAGAAATCAATTTAAATGATGAAATACACACAATTTCAATTAAATAAATAAATTAGAAAAATCAGGTGCTAGACTTGTCGTTATTTACAAAATGCACCAGAAAACATATTTTTTATATATTTTATCACTCTCTGCTCTATTCTTTCTCATTTTATATTTTTTTCTCCCACTAAATTGTCTATTAGTGTTTTGAGAGTAAACTAATATTAGAGTATTATTGTAATTTATCTAAGATGAATTTATCCCTTGTGCAATATCTTTTATGAAAAGTTGGTGTCTGGTTTGTAAATTTAACTAATAAAAAAAATCATTCGTGAAATTGGTCAATGTCTAGTTAGTAAGCAAGGACTTTAAGAATTTACATTTAAAAATCCTTGACAAGAGAATCATATCTCTACATTATCTTTCATGTGAATGATGATACGTTGTCGTTTAACTTGAAAAGAAAGAGGGGCATTAATTGAATAAATTCAATTATACACTTGTTTATCTCTATATAATAATTAACTATTGGTTATTGATATTCTGGCCAAAAAAGGTTACAATATGTAGTATATGTACTGGGTATATTCCCAAAGAATTATTTTCAAAAAGTTGATGCTTTTGATTAACCAATGGAGATAGATCATTTTGCTTATTGCTTATTAGTTATTAACTAAGATTAACTATTATTATGCTGACATGTGATTGATAAGTATACTTAACATTTCAACAATGGAATGAAAAGTTGATCTGTGAATCAACTATATACTTGGAAGTTATGAAAAGCTATCATAATATTTTAAATTAATTAAATCTCAATCACATGTAATTCTAATTCTAGTACTCATAAAAATACTATTGCTTTTTAATAAAAGATATTCCAAACAATATAATAATTAACCAAAACATGCATTGCGGTTAGAGGTATAATCAAATCGGTTTTGATTAATTTTTGGTCAAAACAATATCTAAACCGATGATTTTTTCATTGATTTGATTTGATTTTTAGTATTTTTTAAAAATAAAACCAAACAAAAAACTAGTTGGTTTGATTTTGTTTGGTTTAGTTCGGTTGATCGGTTTATAATATTTTTTCAAACATTATATTTATCAGTGTATTATTTATTATCGTGTTTTTCAATGTATTTTACGCTATTATTTTTAAAAATAATACATTACATGTAATTTATTTCATGCTCTATTTTTTCAAATACATTATAAGTTGTTATTAATCCATACAAAACAGTGACATGATTTTCATTGCATTACGAAATAAGTTCATTATCAAACGTAAAAGTTGGCAATTGGCATCAAAATGTCGGGAAGAGATTTAAAACCTTAACAAACAAAATGCAACAATAACAACAAAAATTTTCAATACACATAAATTAACATGTTTCACCCCTCAAACACATATCAAAACTATTTTGTAACAAAACTAAAATGAATTTTGTTGAAGAAGAAGAAACAGAAAATATTTATAAAAAAAAAAATATGAAAACTAACCGGGAGAATTTGAACACGAAAAATGCGACCATAATATATCAAAACGACGATAGAGAGCAACAGTGGTGGCAGACGCAAATAGCAGCACTTTGGTGAAAATAAGTTTTCGTAACTTATGATTCATACTTTCTATGTTTTTGAGTTTGCTTCTAGATGTGTGTTTTGCTTAAGGTAATTAAATAAACAAAGATGGAGAATGGTTGGACAGATATAAAATTTGGGTTTAATGATATACTAAATAAAAGATTTAGGAGCATTTAACTTGACATCTCCCTCCAATGTGTGTGAAAAGACGACATTGTCCCTGCAAATTCATTTCCCAAAAATTTTAAATTTAGAGTGCAGTGGCAAAAATTTCAAATTTTAAAATTTTCGATGTTTACATTGAAATGTATATCGAAAATTTTAAAATTTCTGTTACAAATCCCATTCTTTATACTGAAAATTTCAAAATTTACGGTAGTTATAAATACCTAGTTTTATACGGAAAATTATGAAATTTTTGGTATATTCCATGATTTTGTACCGGAAATTTTGAAATTTCCGGTATGTCCAAAAACATTGTTTTGTACCAGAAATTTTGAAAATTCCGGTAATTGCCAATTTTTTTTCTTCTGTTGTAGTGAAATACAGAGGCATGGACGATACTATTGTAGAAAGAGCTGTTGATCGAACAACAGATCAGAGTAGGACTGTCAGGCGTGCTAATGCTAAGTCTTCCCAGATGCGGGTAGGACGAGTGGCCCCAACCGGTTCACACCGGAAGAGATTGGCTGAGCAGGGTCATTTTCGAGCACCTCGTTGTACTCAACACCTACCAGTATGATCAGTAGAAGAGCCTAGAGATAAAGTGGTGCCAGATGTTGTTGTTGCTAATTCGATGGTCCAGCCATATATTGATCCAATTGTTGATGCGGTTGTTATGGAGGTTGATTTGGAGGAGGATGCTCGGGTGGTCCAGCCAGATGCTGCTCTTGCTAATTCAATCTCATCGGTTACTACTGGCACAAAGGTTACAGATCCTTCGACCAAGCGCTTTGTGCACACTGATGGAGGATTCCTTGGAGAACCCATCGATCGGTCGGTGCTTACAAAGTATGTTGACCATGTGGAATTACAATTATGGAAGGGTGAGATATATGTCTTTTAGCTTAACTTTAATTATTGTTTATATATGTTTGTCACAGGAGGTATCAACTAATTTGTTTATATGTTTTTATCACAGGAGCGACCCACACTGAAGGTGGTATCGCATGGGTCAAAGATGAAAGACTTCACAAAGATTCTGATTCCTGGGCAAGTCAGTTGGATTAATACGGGAGTTCCTACCACTTGATTTTGCCCACTTCTTCCTCACCAACATGTTTAACGCTCTACTACATAGTGCGTTTGTTGAGAGATGACACAATGAGACATATTCATTTCATATTTCGTTCTTAGCATGTTCCTTGCATGTCAGACTATTGCACGAGATTTGGGATTGTCTGAGGCGGAGGTGCAGAAGGAGTTTGGCGAGACCAGGGGCGCGCACCTTTGTATGTATTGTCTTCAGAAGACATATAATCAACTTGTAGCTGTTGGGAGGTATGAGGCTTCCGCTAGGGCGTACATGCTACATATCGTAACATGTACTCTCTTTGCGAACGAGTATAATGTTTTTATCGATGTCTGGTACGCGTAACCTTTCAGTAGCTTCGAGGACACCAGTTGGGCTTGGGGGTGTGCTGCATTGACCCTTCTATATACAACCCTTGGAATGGCGATGGTCTTTGAGACCAAACAACTTGCTGACTATTTGAGTCTGTTACATGTATACTTGAAATTATTATTTGTTATTGATTTCTTATTTAATTGTTACAAATAACATTTCTTATTTATTATTTGTTGATCTGTGTTTTGATATTAGTGTTGGATATACAAGCATACAAAAAGGTGGAAGGCTAAGTAGTCATATCCTGGTGGTGTTGTTGAGTACAGGAGGAGGCTCGATGTGCTGACTGTTAATGATGTCATATGGACACCACACACTAGTCATAAAGTCTACCGTGAGTTCGAGGAGTCGTCATTATATTCAGGTTATATGTCATGGGATACCATGGTTGCTAGATACTTATTTGAGAGGTGTCTCCGATAATATGGTTATGTTCAGAGTATCCCACGACCAGTTCTAGATATACCATCATCAGGTATTGATTGGTGGTTTTAGAGTAACTTCATCAGCCCTGGTTGTGCCATTAGAGATCGAGTAGTCACTATTCAACACCCCTTGTAGTGTGCAGATGTTATTTAGAGTGGTACCTCACTGTATCACACTCTCGCATCACCCCACCCACAGTTAATGTTAGGCCTTCTGATGCCACGGTACCTGTTGATGACGTGTCTTCGCCTCCTCCTCCAGCAGATGATGTCGATGACCAGCAGCGCCTCTAGATGATTGTATTTTTATGGATAATCTCATGGGTTTAGTAAACCCAGATGGCGAGGTTTATACTGGATTATCTCGGGCTACACACATAGCCCGTGGGGGGACTATTTAGATATATTTTGTATTATTTATTATTTTTATCATTTGTATATTATTCAGACATATCCATCATAACGCTTTACTTGCTAATATTATTGATCTTCTTTAAATTGTAACGTGAACATTAACTAACATCTACAATTGTTTACATAACTTAAATAGAAAAAACTTAACACTACTAGATGCTTCTGGATATTTCAGCATCTCCATTATGTCGTCAACAGATCTTGAAAGCTTAGACTCTAACTCGATCAACCCCTTTGTTATCCTACGACAAAATGATCTCCACATTTCCTTCACAACTTCGTCAGTCTTCAACTCAATAAGGTTGTATTTCACCCTCTCGTCAGTATCAACCCAATCTTCATAAAACTCGATATTTTTCACCTTTCTGTGTTCGACATCAGGCAATAGCTTATTTAACTTGGACATCGGACCGCCAAGAGATGTAGTGCCATCTAGAAGCCGAAACTCTACAGGAGGTGAAGCTCCATTGAAGTACACTTCTGCCTTAATCAAAAATTAAGAAAGAGACATTTTTTGAGATGTGTTTATATAGACCCCCTATTTATACAACTTTGCATTTACTATAGATCACACAAATTGTTGGTGCAATCACAACCATCCAAAATTGTCAGCAAAATCCTAAACATCCAAAAAATCAAACAAATAAAACTACCGAAAATTTCACTTAGGTTAAAATTTCTGGTATCCATATGTAAATTTAAAATTTTTGGAGCTTACTGAAACTTACCGGAAATTTCGTTCAGTACTAAAAATTTCATTATAACTACCGGAAATTTTAAACGGAAATTTGGTCCCCTTTACACCCAAGAGCAACTTTGAATATAAAAGATTGGAGGGGTGGTAGGTTAAATTCTAAAGATTTAGAGCGTAATTGTAGCAATTTGTTCAGTTAATTGATTTGGAGATTCCTAAAACTTAAAACTAAAAACCGAACCAAACTGCATCGACTTTTGTTAATTTTGAAACTGAACCAAAAACAATCAACTTTTTTATTTTATTTAATTTAAATTGTCGATTTTATTAATTTTTTATGATCTGATTACATCTTTACTGGAATGACCCCCTTCTTATGGATGGGATAAACAGGAGACCATGTATACCTCTACAGCAGGCGTGTCCAATTACTACAATATTCTCAATGTGTAATGCATAACGTTTAGAATTCAAATAAATAAAAGCAAAAAGCTATTATATTTTTAGATAAAGACATTTTGTTCATCAATACTAACAAAAAAAAAAATTTTAAATGATTTAAGTACGTAAAGTAAAATTATATTTGAACTTTATATAAAGATATATGCATATTGTGATGTTTGTAAACCCAAGAAATAATGCAACATTACATAACAATGTGAAATGGCTTTTATTACCGAATTTTTTATTAGGGTGTAATCCAAATTCAATTAGTTATATTTTTATTTAAGTTGCATTTGAAGTTAATTTGAGTTTCATTTATATTAAACTTGTGTATAAAACCAAATCTGTAACAAAATTCAGTAGAGTAATCATTTTGTAAAAGTTAGTTATAATTTCTCTCTCTCTCTCTCTCTCTCTCTCTCTTTCTCTCTCTTTCTCTCTCTCTCTCTCTCTCATCTTCATCATCTTCGTCTTCTTCCTTCTTGTGCACCAAAAATTGGTATCTATAGCTCTAGTTCGGATCCACAGGAAACACCAAGGGAAACATGAGTGAACATGAGACGTGTGTGATTCATTTTGATTATGAAATTCACAGTGAATTGAAGTTTGAAATGCAACTGAAGCACAAAGGAAAACATATAGAGAGATGATAAAGAAGGGTCATAAAGCTCTGTTCTATATCCATCGGTGTGTGAATTTGTTTGTATTTGAGAAGATCGTTTATTCAACAACAACAAATAATGTTATGGTGGTGATGCATAAACGAAGAAGGTGAAGCTTCAGCCTCTACATAAGCAGTAATAGAATCTCAACCTGAAGAACAATGAGAAGGTACCTGATTACATCTCTAGAGTAATTCTGATCACAAATGAGATGAAATCTTGTGGAGAGACTCTCTCTGAACAAGTAATCATTGAAAGGGAACTGAGATCACTTACTCCTCTATTTGAGTACATTGTGGTAGAAATTGAAAATTCTAAGAACCTAGGCATCATAAGAGTTGAAGAGTCGCAAAGCATTCTAGAGGCACAAGAGTTGTGTTTGATTAAGAGAACCTCTAAAAAAGAGGTAGAGCAGGCTCTGAAGGCATCTTCTGGTAAGAAGAATCAGAAGCAGTCTTGGTTATAGGCAAAGAAGATACATGGTGGTGGTTATCAGAAGTCAGAAGCCTCTAACTTTGATGAGAAGAAACATTAGAAGGGAAAGGATAAGTTTGGCAAGAAGAAGGTTCAATGCTACTGTTGTAAGAAGTTTGGCCATTTTGCTGCTGACTGTTGGTCAAACAAAGAAAGAAAATCAGAAGAAGAAAACATAACCAGATGTGAGTATGATGATGAACCTGTGCTATTGATGGCTTCTGAATCTGATGGTGGATATTTGGTAGACTGGTGGTAGATGGAAATTGGCTACTCAAATCACTTAACTGGAAACAAACAATGGCTGATTAAGTTTCACTCTAGAAAGAGGAAAAATGATCAGATGTGCTGATAATAAGTATCTGAATGCTGAAGGAATGGAAAATGTCAAGGTCATAGTGAAGAATGGAAAAATTGTTCTAATCAAGGATGTTTGGCACGTTTCTACCATGAAGAGCAATTTGATGAGTGTATATCAGCTAATTGATAAAGGTTTCTCAGTTATTATGAAGGACAATCTCTTGAAGTTTCTATGATTCTAATCAGAAGCTGATTATGTGGTCTGAACAAGGAAGCGACATAACATTCAAGGTGAATGTGAAAACAACTGACATTAAATGCCTTAGTGCGGAAGGTGCTAAAGGTGACACTGAGTTGCGACACAAGAGATTAGGGCATCTGAACTTCACAAGCTTAGGGATGTCATACCCCAAATTTGCTATACCTTTCTCAACTCTCTCTGAAAGATCATCTGGTTTTTGACCATGATCTTCTAAGAATTAGGTCATAGGGTCATGCGTGCATACTCATTATGACTAAGAATCTTGTGCAGGTGCATTAAATTCAAGTGGAGATGGTACTCATTCTCATGGTCAAGTACTTCAAGATATGACCAATTGATTCTGATTCAAAGTGGTCCTAGAGTTTTTATTTGATTTGAGCCCCACTTTTGGAACTCTTTCTCATTCTTGCAACATCCTTGGATGGGTTTTGTGGCCATATCTCATTAAAGTCAAAGCTCATGTTGTGTTTTCTTATGGTTCAAGGTATTTTTGTAAGTTGTTCTTGAGGACATGGTGCATCGATCTCAAACTTGAATTTTTGTTGGGATTTGATGCATTATGGTTTTAAATTAATTTGGGCCATGATTCATAGTATCTCAAATTTGGTTACAATGTGATGTTTCAAGAGGTTTTAGGTGCATGATTCTTTAAGAGTTTTGGCCATTGTTAAGAGCTCTTCATGATTACATAGTTCAAGGTGTCATTTCAAATTCAAATTTACAAGTCTAAGCACAAAGAGTTCAAGACCCTTTTCCACATTCAAGATTCAAAGTCTTTCATAAGATTATATCATTCTTACTACAAAAATTCAAAGAAATTCAAGTTGAAAGTTCACATTTTTAGGCCAAGTTCAAGATGATTTCAAAATTCAAAGGATACAAGGATTCATTACAAGCTCGGGCGTAGAAATTCAAGTTAATATTATTTCACCATTCTAAAATTCAAGTTACAAGAGCAATGAGATTTTCATATGATTTTCATCAAACTATAGTTCCAAAACTCAAGGTGTACAAAATTCATGTTCCTCATAAAATTCAAGTTGAAAAAGTCAAAACTAAAATTCAAGTAATCATGGAATTCAAGTATTCAAGTTATCATGAGAATTCAAACTTTGAAGATTTACAAGCTCAAAGTTCAAAGTACACCAAAATTCATCACCATTCAAGTTACTACTTCAAAGAGATCTTGCAAGGAGGATTTGCTCCATTATCATCATAAGGTTATCACATTAAAAGTAGCCTACATCAACATCATCAGTTTTGGTACATTCTAAGTTGTCTTTATATACAAATGGTATTGTGTAAAAAACAAAGCAATGGGATCATCATCACCATCATATGTATCAACCTTAGGATCTATAGCATTATGTGTTTTGGTGTATGAATGCTAAATTCCAACTCTAGGCTTTCATTTGAATTAGGAGAATAAGTGAACAGCAATAACAACAACCTTCTCTAGTTAAAGATTATTTTCACAAAACCAAAACAACTCAATTTCTTGGATGCACCACTCTGATCGTCCTTTAAAACAACGATGGAACTTATCCTCTCCTTGCTATTTGTGATGCTCTTTTGCTAAGAAACCAGTTAGGATGTGGCTGAAGTCTCACGTGAGAAGTTGCTTTCGTTGATTACCGAACAATTGATTGATTCAAATAGAAATGAGATGCAGGCTAAGCAGTAGAAAATCCAAGATTCCAGCCTTGGAGAAGCATCTCGTAACGACCGAGGGAACCACATTCCATGACCTGCGAGAAAAAAATTGAATTATATCAATGGATTTTCAAGTTGGAACAGAATGTAAATACCGCCTACACAGTACAGGGACATGCCGATCGCATCCAATCTTCCTTGATGAATTGGTGAAAGCAATATGGATTACATGTAAAGCCCACAACACTAGTGGAGCTACCCTTTGGCTGGCAACCTGATAACCAAAAAAGGCCGCCCTTGCACATAATAACCTTCTTTAGTATCTCAGCATGCTGCTAGTATGGTGCTTGAAGCCGTCTACTTAAAAGCCAACTCTCTACAAAAACAAGGGAAATTTAATGACGCTTCTAATGAATGCAAACAAGTTCTAGATGTTTTTGAGAAGATATTTGGTCAGAGTATACCTGATACACAAGTGGACAATAGATTGTAGGAGATTGTAAGCTGTGCAGTGCAGCTTCTTCCAGATCTTTGGAAACAGGTTGGTTTCTATGATGAGGCAATCTCTGCTTGTAGGTGTCGCTTGTTAGTTAATGGAACCTTGATAATGATTGTTGTTCAAGAATTCAAAGATGTTTTTTGTTTTTCTTCTGTATAGTGGTGTGGAGCCAAACTTCTCTTTTAGCGAAGCAATTCGAAGACTTGATGCCTAGAGTATACCATCATATTGATCGTTAGAATTCTTTAGCTTTATGTCATTTTGCAGCCATACAAAATGTCAGTGCTTTAAATCTGCTAAGAAAGCCGTTGCACAATCACAAGAATTTAGGACATAGTTATCAAAGCATCCCATTAATTTCCAGAATATGTCCCAAACACAATCAAGCAAAAATGAAAACTTACTCATAATGTTTTAGCATCATCACGACAAGATTGAACATGACAGATGAAAACGGAAAGCTCTTCAAGTCACGTTCATGAAAAATTATAGCAAAGAATCATCGTAATTCATTTCCAAAGCAGCAATTGTTAGAAATTTGAGTATTATAATCCTGGATAACTTCGAGGAATCGTGTTCGTACACTTTCCGAACAAAGTATTCCGATCCTATTATTGCCTGGGTTCACGAAATCTTTGTGGGGATAATTCTTGAAGAACAATCTGCTTCTGGCAATAGAAAACAGATCAGGAATATAGAGAGAAATTATGGTTTTTGTTAAGTGTTTTAAACTGAGGCCAAATGACTCCTTATATAGGAGATTAATAACAGAAACCGAAAAGACACAACTGTCCAGAAAACGGTTAAGTCGGTTGGGAAAGGGTTCAACTGTTCAGAAAACTTTCGAACGGGTTCAACTGTTCAGACACTGTTCAAAAATTTCGAATGGGGCGCTGCCCCGCACCCCGCCAGGGGCTTCGCCCCTCGGAACCCCTTTTCAATTATTCGTATTCAATTAGACGTTGGCTCGACGAGCATGCACTTCGCACTACCCTAACTCATTTCTATATTTAACGTATAATTGCATCGGCCTACAGTAAATCAAATTACTACTAAAATACATTGATGATACTAAAATCACCAACAGCAATCAACAAAGAATCTCAATCATCAAGTTCTGCACCAGAGAATAAATTCTACATACATCTATAAAAGCCACACGAATTGAAGGACACAAGGAGGAGAAATCACAACATCACGTACACAGACATTGTTTTAAAGCGAAAGCAGGGCCAGCAACAACAACAAGTAAAGGCAGCAGTAATACGAAACAAATACGCATACGCAAGAGAATTGAAGGGAGAAGAATGAATCAAAGACATACCGAACAAAATTCACTTTGCCGCAAAGCCTACTCCATCGCGAATCCACCTTCACCGTTGGGAGATTAATTGTCGGCTTCCATTAGGTAACATTCCTCCCTTTGTTCAATGTTGTATGATGTTTTAGATTGATGAGGAAAAACCGATATGTGTAAGAAAGTAGAGCGTAAAGCAGGTCGCAGTCGCTAGAGAGAGCTATGAAGAGTGAGGTAATGAGAGAGGAAGAGAATGAGTTGGAAGATAAGTGATGATACTCCTGGTTGTATCCCTCATGTGTAGTGAATACTCAGTTGGGATTAGGATCTTAAGCCCATGTAACTTCTTTTTTAAAACACTCTTTTTTTTAGCACCCAACATTTTTTTCTTAATCTTATAGTTTGTTTTTCTAACTAGAATTTTGATTAATCTATAAACTAGTTTTGTTACTAATTAGATTTTTCTTTTTTTGGAATTTTGTGATTAGAATATTGATTTATTTGGAAGTGTATAGACTTATGATCATTTTTTAATTAAAATGTTGAATTATCTTTTATTTAGATTTTGATTGAAAGTTTTTTAATAGAGTTGCAATTGGAATTGTGACAATATTAAAAAGGCGAGCAATTGTTTTCCCGAGTATCTTGATTGCCTAGTCTTGTAGAAGGTTGTGATTTTCCATGATGAATGGTTATGTTGTTATCCATGCATGATACTCCCACCCTTTTTTTATTATCGGTAGTTTTTTTTTACTTTTCACACATATTAAGAAATGTAATAATTATGGTATAGAAAAGAGGAATTATGAAGAGTTTTACAAAATTGCCCTTTATTACTGATATTGAAAAGACAAATTTACATAATTGAAAGGAGAGAGAGTAATAAATATTTAAGGGTATAATAGGAAAAATAACATTAATGATTTACTGGTATTATAAAACAACTTATATTATGGTACAAAATATTTTCCCAAAACTACTTATAATAAAAAAAAAAACAAAGGTAGTATGCTTGTATGTTTTGGGCATCCCCTCAAGTGATTGAATTCCATCTTGATCACTTAGTGATAACATTAGGATCAATCTTTAGCATGACAACATTAGGATAGTTCTTCTCAAATCCAAAACCTAGGTCCTTAGTATTAGGGTAGATTTGCCTTCATTTGCATAAAACAAAATCTTTTCTTAGTAAAAATATACAAAAATACTTTAACAAACTTGATATGTATTGCGCGCCATGAGCCTTAAGTACATGAGAAAAGATGAGCGAGAGTTTTCCTTGCCTCTTTTTAGGATATTTCGTACGTGAGATGCTTGGATCATTTGTACGAAATACTTGCTCCTATTGTCATAGACTTTAGTGTGATACATATCTCTAACCTTTTTCAAATCCTGATAAAACACCTCACAAATCTAAACCTTTTTGCCTTCGGGATTTTCCTTTAAAACCTTTTCAAAAATGGCATGCAACTTTCATTCTACCACGAACAGGTAGAATGTGAACTTAGCATTGTCCATAAAAAAACACACTACAAATCAAACTTTTTCAACAAGAATTACAAAGTTCTGATTTCCTCTGGGATACGTACTCGTTGGGTTGCAAAATTCAAACGAACTCAATAATAAAGATCTTTTATTTTCCCTCAAGTAATCATCTGATGTTCCCTTAGAAAGCTTAGAGATATAAATCAATCTTTCATGCTTAGACAACTTAGATGGTTCCCATCGAGTACAATGGATGTAAGGGGTGCTAATACCTTCCCCTAACATAACCGACTTTCGAACCCGACATGGTTGCGATGACCATACCCTATCCTTTCACCTGTGGGTTTTCTCGATGTTTTCTTTTCCCCCTCTTGGGAATAAATAAAATTTGGTGGCGACTCTCCTAAGTCCATCCATGATCATGCAACCCCCATTTTTCGCATCGCGAAGATCATATTTTTTTTAGGTACGATAAGAGAATCTGAGTTTGAGAAGTCATGTGAGATATGCATGAAAGGCAATCAACCAAGATTGTGTTTGCATCAAAAGTATCCCCAAGAGAAAAAACATGCATCAGGAGTAGTGTATTCTGATGTATGTGGGCCATTTGAAGTACCCTTACTTGGAGGAAATAAGTATTGTGTATATTTTGTGGATGAGTTCACAAGAATGACATGGGTAACACTTATCAAGTTTAAGCATGACGTGTTTGCTGAGTTTATGAAATTCAAGGTGAAGGCTGAAAAACAGAGTGGTTAGAAGTTGAAAATTATCAGAACTGAGGGTGGAAGTGAGTACAACTCTACAGAGTTCAAGAACTTCTGTGAGGAGAATGGAATTAGGCATGAGGTTACTGCTCCATACACTCCTGAACACAATGGTCTTGTAGAAAGAAGAAACAAAACTTTGCTTGATATGACAATGAGCATGCCGAAGAAGAAGAATCTCCCTCGCACCCTATGGGGAGAAGCTATTGCCACTACAACATATGTGCTCAATAGTTAGCTAACTAAAAATCTGAAGGAAATTGTCTCTTTAGAGAAGTGGAATGGAGATAAATAAAGTGTGACCAATATGAAGGTGTTTGGTTTTGTTTGTTTCAAACATGTTCCAAATGCTAAGAGAAGGAAGTTAGATAACAGAAGCAGAGTTATGTTGCTTGTAGGGTATCACAGTACAAATGATTATAAAATTTATTGTCTTATCACTAACAAAGTTGAACTCAACATAGATGTTATTGTGAAAGAGTCAAAGGCGTGGGCAGAAACAAGTCTCAATCCAAATCTGGTACAGTGTTAACACTTGAGTTAACCTCTGAAGATATTTTAGATTATGAAGGAGAATTTTCCTCTAAAGAGATTCCGCCTCTGAAAATGAATCAGAGTTTAAAGGTGACTCTAATGTTGAAGACGGGTCTGACTCTAAAGGTGAATCTGATTCTGATCCAGATTGACATGATGATCAAGACTCTAGGACTGAGACAAGCTCCTAGAGCCTGGAATTGGAAAATTAATTCATTTTCAAGCTTCAAAGATTCAGAAAATGTGAGATAGAGTATGGTGTTTAGGTTTAGCATACATTTGATAGCAATATAATTCTGGTGTGTCTTTATGTTGATGACATATTGCTGAGAATAAGTTGTTCAGATGAGATAGCTAAGTTCAAGAAGGTGCTGATGAATGAGTTTGAGATGGTTGATCTAGGAAATATGACTTATTTTCCAGGGATGGAGATTATGTACTCTGGTAAGGGTATAATCTTGCATCAGATGAAGTATGAACCTGAGCTTCTGAAGAGATTTGAGCTGCTGAAACAAATCACAAGTTGGATTCTGATGTTAAGGGTAATGATGTAGATGCTAAAAATTTTAATTAATTGGTAGGCTCATTGAGATATCTCTGTAATACCAAACTTGATATTCATGCCAAGAAACAACATCAAGTTAGACCAAAAAAGGATGCTCAGGTCAAGAAACAACAATGGGTTGCTAAGGAGGTTGCTCTAGTAGCTCATACATCTCTTAGGATGCCAACCAAAGAAGACTGGTATTTTGACAGTGGTTGTTCTAGACACATGACTGGAATGGAGAATCTTTTGATGAACCTCAAACCTCATACCTCAAGCCATGTAACCTTTGGTGATGGAGCTAGAGGAGAAGTCATAGGTGCTGGAAAACTAGATTGTCCTGGTGTTCCAAAATTGGAGAATGTCATGTTGGTTAAAGGACTGACTGTGAATCTTATAAGTATCAGTCAGCTCTGTGACCAAGGTCTCAATGTCAAATTTACTAGGGGTAAATGTGCTGTCACCAATGAAGAAGGTGAGGAAGTCATGAGAGGGTCTAGAGCTAAGAACAATTGTTACTTATGGGATCCTAAAAGTAACTTGAATATCTGTCCCTTGACCAGAGAAGAAAAGGAGGATAAACTGTGGAATAAACAGAGTGGACATCTTCCAAGGATAAAGAAGACCATATCCAAGGAAGCAGTATGAGGAACTTCAAAGATAACTCCAGATGATAGAACAGGTTGTGTAAAATGTCAGGCTGGTAGGAAAGTCAAGAAAGGACATCCAAAAGATGGACATCATAGAAACCTAGACCTGTTATACTGGAATTTGTTGGAGTCCATGACAAATGATCATAAAAGAAGCAATGTCACTCAGGATATCATGACTTTTTACTGTGACATTAAGAGTAACATCAATATAAACTCAGGTCAATCTAAAAGAGTCAGACATAAGGATAACAAGCATCAATTTGGAAAGGTTCGTGTGAAGCTTGGAAACATTGACCTACATAGTGCTGACATAGTTACTAGAGGTCTCAAGGCCACTCAATTTGAAAGTTCACAAAGCAAGTTGAGGACGTGTCTTTATGAGAGTTTATAGCAATTAATGTTAACTGGGAATTGTATTTTGAAAATTAATCATCTGGTGATTCGTCAAAATATTAAGTTCCCTCCTCTTGTGAAATATCACCCCTCTAGCACCCTCACACATTACTCTTACTTCATTTGGTGCTCATACAAACTCCTCATCTTCCATACTTCTTCCAACAAGCACATAAAACCCCCTCTCTCACGATCAAAGTCTCCAAGAATGTCTCAACATCCAAAATCTCCCCCTTCCAAAAGGATGAACATCATCGCTGATACAGATGCTGATGCTAGACCTGATTTTAGCAACCCTAACGAGGTTCTTGTGGTAGCTCTTCTGCGCATGCTAACTCCAGAAGGACTGTTGGTGAAGAAACCACAGTCTTCACATGTAAGAAGACCTAAAGACCTAGTCACAGGTCAGGCTTCTCACTCTATAATCTTCATTCCTAATGATGATATCAATGGGGAAGAAGCTAGGAAAATCCATAACATCATTGCCAATTTGGTATCCAGGGTTCTGAGTGAGCCTCATGATGTGCCAAGAATATCTATTCCCTCTAACACAGAGGGTTCTGCTCCTCCTCTGGATGAACAAGCTGATGTCATTCACGATGTTGAAACCTTGGCAACAACTTCTCAAAAGGACACTGACAAGGGTCAAGCCTCTAAAAAGAATGATGATCACATGCAACATGATAAAAATGATGCTGATGAGGTTCAAAAAGACAAGGCTGATGTTGTGAACCTTGATGAGTTTTTAGACAATGATCTGATTGCCACAATCAACCCCTAGCATAGCCAAATGGCTCATGACTAGGAAAGGGAATAAGGCTATTGTGCAGAACACTCCTACAAAGAAGGTTGGGACTAAGAGGACTCTGGTTGGCCCTACCAAAGCTTAGAACAAGGTTGTTCCAAAGAAGAGGAAGGCCCAAACTAGTTCTGAATCAGAATATGAGTCAGATGTTGCTTGTGATGTTACTGACATCCAACCAAAGAAGAAACCCACAACTAGAAAACTGGATGCTAGTGTTTCTGATGTCCCCATTGACAATGTCTCCTTCCACTATCCATCTAGTGTCAACAGATGGAAATATGTTTATCAAAAGAGGTTGGCTTTAGAGAGAGAGCTTGCTTAGAACGCTCTTGAAAATAAGGAAATCATGAATCTCATCCATGATGCTGGCTTGCTGAAGACAGTCACTCAATTCTCACACTGTTATGAGTTACTTGTCAAAGAACTCATAGTCAACCTATCAGAAGAGTGTGCTGATAGGAAATCCAATGAGTTTGGCAAGGTTTATGTACGAGGTAAATGTGTCACGTTTTCTTCAACAACCATCAACAACTATCTGGGAAGATCAGATGCAGCACAACCTGATATAGCTGCGCCTGACAACAAAGTGTGTCCGGTGATAACAGCCAACCAGGTAAAGAGCTGGCCATCAAAAGGAAATCTAGTTGCCAGTAAGCCGAGTGTCAAGTATGCCATGTTACACAAGATTGGTGCTGCAAATTGGGTGCCCACAAATCATAAGTCAATTGTGGCAACTATCCTTGGGAGATTTATCTATGTTGTTGGAACCAAAGCCAAATTTGACTATGGGACCTATATTTTTTACCAGACCATGAAGCATGCAGGAAGCTACAGTATCAAAGGCCCCATAGCATTTTCTTCTCTTATCTGTGGAATAATTTTGACTAAGTATCCCAATCTCCTTAAAGAGAATGACTTTGCATGCAAGAGAGAAAGCCCATTGTCTTTCCATCACAAGATGTTTCAAGGAACTCATGTTCTTGACATTGTCATGACATCTGCAGAAACATCAAAGGGAAGTTCCAAGACAAGAAAAGCTGAGGTCATTACAATGCTCAAAGAAACTTGCAAGGAGTTGTACACTAGAAAGAAAAGTCTTGAAAATTTGATCAGGTCTCTTGAGCAAGATGAGGATTCTGAATTCACTGACACAGATGAGAAGAGCAATGATGATGGTTCAAGAGAGGATGATGGACAGGATGTTGCATCAGAAGAAGCTAGTGCCAGTTCTGAGGAGACTAGTGATGAAGATTATGAGGAGGTTAGTTCCAACTCTACTGAAGAGGAGGAACATTGAGGTGTTGGTGGCTTGCTGTGTGGCTCAGGATGATGGGTTGATGTAGGTGTTTGAGCTGATGATGATGTGCTATTGGTTTGAATAGTTTTTTGGTTCTTTGGTTAGCATTTTTGTTTTATTGTGATAACATGAAATCTCTGATGCTCTTCATGAGCTTTATGTTGTAATGACCCCTAACATCTGCACTTCCATACTTTTTGATCTATACTATTTAGTTATTTTTGATCTAATTTTGTGGCTAAAAAGGGGGAGAAGTGGTAGTAACAACTGGGCTAGATGTGTATGTGTGTATCTCATAGGTGGAGACTTGGTTGTTGGTGATGCTCTAAGTGTGCTACAGGTGTGATGTTGTTGTTGTTGTGTGAGTTCCTAATGTGTGTAGGAATGTATGTTAGAATTGTGGCTGAAGCTGCATAAGATATGCGTGTGTTCCTTGATGGAACCTAGTAGTAGGATAGCTGCTAGATTTGTGTGTGTCTGCAGGGTGTTTGCAGAATGTGTGTGGCTGTGCATCTTTTCAAGGGGAGTAGCATATGATGTTATGCTTCACAGGTGATTATGTTCTTCAGGATTTCATCTTGAATGTACTGACAACCAGAATCCAGTCTGGACAAATATGAGTGACTGCTGTGTGTGCAGGTTATGTGTGCACTAATGTGCTGTGCATCAGTTGAGGGGGAGTATCACTAGATGATCCACAAATCAGTGTGATACCTGTAGTATGGACTAGCAGGTAGTCCTTAGGGTGTGAAGATGACTCTGATATGGTGAGATAGATGTGTGTGTTGTTAGCTAGTAGCTTTCTTGCATGTATGGTATGATTTCTGCTGCTTGTGATCTCTGATATGGTAACAGAGTGTTTTAGCCAAAAATTTGCCAAAGGGGGAGTTTGTAGATGCTTTTGATTGGCTGCATTTTGTGGCAAAACGTTGATGGATGTATGAATGTCATGATTGATGTTATGATATACATAATAAGGATTTAGCAGGGTAAGTTTAAATAGCTAAGAGTCACTTAAGTTGGATGTCATGACTGAATGTTATGACATCAAGCGTATGACATCAGGGCGCACAGGTATTAGTTTCTGTTATTAGCTCAGGCTATACTTCAGGAAACATTTTAGGAAGCCTAGTTATCTAAGGCGACATATCAGACATTGCTAAGGATAACATGGAATGCCCCTGACTCAATTGGACGTGCGCAACTTCACGAAGAGAGGTTTATCTTGGGTAAACTTAACTTATGTACGAAGGCCCAAAGACTTTATGCTGCCTATATATACAGAAGGAGCAATCCTATTTGAAGACAGTTCTTGACAGGGTTTCGGAGAACGTGTATTTGTGAGTGAAGAATTATGTTCTTCACGTGTTTTTGTGTGTCTTAGAAATACTTGTAAACCAAGCAATTATCTATTGTATGATTGCATTGGTCTAGAGTTGTTAAGGCGTTTGTTAAGTGTGTCACTCTAAAGCTTTTAAGCAAGAGTGTTGTGTCACTTGATCAAAGCTGTGAAGCAAGATCAAGGTGTGTTTGAAGTGTGACTTCATTGTTATTTGTAACTTTGAATTGGTTGATATCACTGTTGTGATTGAGGGGGAGTGAGTTGGTAACTCTGTCTAGTGTTAGGCTGAAGTGTCATTGGGTAGGTCTTAAGTGAAGAGTGCAAACTGTGTGTTTGACTCTGAATTAATTCTACTAATAGTGAATTTCCTCTCTGGCTTGGTAGCCCCCAGATGTAGGTGTGGTTTGCACTGAACTGGGTAAACAATTACTTGTGTTATTTACTGTTTTCATTTGCAGTTAGTCATTAAGTTTTGTAGTCTGTGTTACAGTGGATGCCATAACATCTGTGATAACATCCACTGTTGGGTACTTAGAATTTCGAACTCATTCAACCGCAAATGTCGAGAAGTGGCCGAATCATTTTATGGAAAGGATGCAAGAATTCGATAGATTGAACAACATTGAAAAGGAATCAAATGCACAAAAGTCCAAGGGGGTACCACCTATAGATTTAGTGACGACGCATGTTTCGATTCGTTTTGATTTCGTGTGTAATCAGACAAATAATTGTATATAAGCGTGTCTCAATAGAAATGAAGTGTTACATATTCACTTATTATTCATATTTGATCTTTATGCATATTTGGTTCATTTATGGTGCATATTTAGTCTTTGTGAACTCTTTGTCATATGATTATGTTTTGAAAATGTATCAGGAAAAGTTTCGGAGATACATCTTCGAAAGGTTCTTTTATTTGTTATGTTTTTGAATGGTTCAGGAAAAGTTATAGAAATGCATCTCTAGAACAAGATATTGGGGTGGCGTTTCGGAGATATATATTCGGAGTATGAATGTCAACCAATGAATGGTCCTTATTGAAGTAGGTCTTCTATAAATTTGGATGTTTTGGTTTTATACTTTACACAAACTCAAAATGTCTCAAATGTGTGAAATAAATATTTGTTGGTATGTCGCAAGTGTCTCCTACTCCAACGCCTTTACAACCGGGAGAACGTTCAAGTTCACGGATCTCACCTCCCTCGATAATATCATAAACGAAGTCCACTATCTCATACCTTACAGAGACACACAAAGGATTGTCAAGCTTAAGTGCCTTTCACCATCGCTTGACAATGAACAGAACATTGTGTTCAACAAATTTGAGCTCAAGACTCGAGCGGATGTTATGGCGATGTAGCGAACGTTTTTCATTTTCGAAGAGAAAGTTCCACTCGAGATGGAAGCGACACTATGAAGATCGACCAAAGATATCTTAGAGATGTGCAAACATCCACTGAGACATTGAAATTTAGTATTTAATTTTTTGATGATATCATCATTGTAATACTCACTTTATGTTATTAATGCTCATTTTATGTTTGGAAAGTTCATTTTGTTTTGATTCTGTCTCGAGTTTTGTTTCAGAAATATAATTACGGTTATAGTTTCGAAGATATATCTCCAGAATAAATCTTTAACAAATCCATGAGGCGACATCTAGAATGACCCTTCTTGAGTATAAAAAGTGTGTTCGAAGATATATTTTCAAAATTTAAGAGAAATTGTAGGAATTTCACACGGTGTCTAAGAAACTCTGATACCTTTAAAAATTCTCTAATTTTAATCTATCAAACAAAAATATCCTTATAATAAAAAAAATAAATTAAATGAAAAAAAATACCATGTATAAACAGAGAATAGATGTTGATAGAGAACAAAAATACTTGATTTATTGTTGTTTGTAACCAAACATTATTATTTCTGAATGTATGTTTCTTTATCGGTGTTTTACCAATTACAACCGACAAAATACTCTTCCAAAGACTAATTCATGATATATACTGCAACTTTACTTTCTTGTTGGAGAAACCCTTAAACAGTCACAGAGGGCAAAACGTTGAAGTTCAAATCCCAGAGCTCAAAAGTGCCATTCAGAAAATTGTAATGTGCTCCTTTCAAAGCAAGTGTTTTCTTCACAACAGCTTCTCTTACAAATGGATAAGTCAATAAGTTCCCAATTGATACATTCACAGCTTCCTGCATTTTATTTAGAAAGCAAAATATTAAATTACAATTTTAAACACTGCTGTATTTAATTTAATTCATTATTAAGTCATAAAATAAAAAGATTAATTTGTTTACCTTTTCACAGTTTGTACACTGCTCGGAGAAGCTTAAGCTGCTGTCTGTTTTAACCTTGGACTTTGCTGGATTACAGATTTGGACCCAATTTTCTATGAAGTCACTGTGAAATGATGAAAATGATGGAAGAAGGAAATTATTTATTTATTTTCCACATGATTTTTGTGAGTCATTTTTCTTATGTTACCAAAGTTTATGTACAAATATTATACATGCAATTATGTATAGATCCAATGTCGAGTCAGTGAGTGAGGACTTTAAGGATTACATTGATAAGAGAAAATCTATACATTAACTTTCACGTGAATTAATTAAATAAATTGAATTATACACTTGTTCTCTATGTATACTATTGGTTATTGATATTCTGGCCAAAACTTGGTATATTCCCAAAGTGTTTTTTTTCAAAAAGTTGATGCTTTTGATTAACCAATGGAGATGGATCATTTTGCTTATTGCTTATTAACTAAGATTAATTATTATTATGCTGACATATGATTGATAAGTATACTTAACATTTCAACTATGCGATGAAAAGTTGATCTGTGAATCAACAATATACTTGGAAGTTATGAAAAGCTATCATAATATTTTTAAAATAATTAAATTTTCATCACATGTAACTCTAATTCTAGTACAAATAAAAAAAACTTTATTGCTTTTTAATAAAATATATTCCAAAACAATATAATAATTAACCAAAACTTGCCTTGCGGTGGTCCCATCATCTGGGATAGACATGAGACCCTTTATACCTCCACAGCAGCTGTGTCCAATTACTACAATATTCTCCACCTGTAATACATAACGTTTAGAAATCAAATACCAAAAAGTAAAATGCTTATAGTTTTAAATTTTTTTTATATAAGTACGTAAAAAAAATTATATTTGAACTTTATATAAAGATATATGCAAATTGAGATGCGTGTGGACCCAAGAAATAATGCAACATAACATAACAATGTGAAATGGCTTCCACTACCGAACTTTCTACCGTTGAACGTGACCAACCATATTACTAATTTATTATAATAATAAAAATAACAATAAGGTATTTTTATAACATTATAATAATAATATGGTGAAGAAGTATAGGGATATGAGTAACAACAAATGAGAACCTTTAAATGTAGTACAGCATATTCAATGGCCGCCCCTGCTCCCGAATACTTGGTCTGCAAAAACAGAAAGGCCAGTCAGACTTTCCTGTCTCAGTTCAAACATCAAATCACCAATTCAAAAAGAGAAAAATTAACATTGACATTAAAATATTAAAATATTAAGCATTGAAAATTTCATAAACTTAAAAAAAAAAGTAAAAAACTTTATATTAAAATAAAAGTATGCATGTGTGTGTATAAAAAAGTGAACCTTATCAAATGGTGGAACCATGTTGGCGATGTTTCTGACCACAAAAGCTTCCCCTGGTTGGAAATCCAAAATGTGGGAAGGGCAAACTCTTGAATCTGAGCAAGCAAACACCATAAACTGCATGTGCAATTTAATCATTAGTCATACAATAGTATCTCTAATATCCATTAAAAAAACTTTATACTATAATGATGCTGATTTTAAGTCAATGCTTTATTTTTCCTATACTATAATTAGTATTATAAATCAAATTATTTAAAATTGCAATGATTATGAAACCAACCAATATAATATTATCACTCTTGATCAGATAAGAAGCAAGAAAATGTAACAATAAAAATTTAGTTTAATTTTGAATTAATAAAACACATAGTTGGTGAGAGATGTAGTAGTATAAAATAATATATCAATATCAATAATAATAATAATAATAAAAACTAACCTTTGGGCTCTGGCCTTTGGCAAGTTCACCGTACAGATCAGGATTTTTCCTGAAATGAAGACGTACAGCACCCACCAATATTTCAGTAAAATGTACTTTCCCTTATCATTTAAAAGTAAAATCTTTTACGAAAAAGAAAATTTTTAATCTAAGGTGGTAAATTTTTTTATCAAATACTTTAACTTTAACTTTATTAATTACTTGATTTATTCATTATTAATTAGCTTAACCACGAAGAATCACCACTCTATTTTGAGATTAAGACAAAATAGAGTACGTTCGTTTTAACTTTCTGTATCCATTTTTTTTTGTTGTTTTTCGATTCTTCACTTGTACACGAAAGTATATTTCAAGGAATTTTATCCAATTCGAATAGTTACGTTCTCAACAAGAATCTTCCTAACTTTGTAAATATGAAAAATAATGAAGAAAAAATGATCGTAAAAAACGTACTCGAATTTTTCTGTTTTGAATTGGACAAAGCCGGATCGGATCCTCTCATCCGGGTTAAACGGTTTGGCAGCGGTGGCCTCCAACTCCGCCGTGAGCTCTCTGATCTTAACGGCCGCGATGCTACTTAGCTCAGCTTTCTCCCTGAAAATTAAAATGAAACGGAAACCGTTACATTGCACGGAAAACAAGGCGTTTGTTGCGGTGCGTGTGGGCCCCACGTGACAATAACAATAACCGAAACGAACCACCATTGAGAGAGAGAGAGAGAGAGAGTTTTGTGATTTTTTTCTCTTACTGGAGAAGCTTGGTCAGCGATGCGATGGTTTCGTCGTACGATTCTGCAGCCATGTCTTCCTTCTGATTTCGTTCCAAAAAACACAGACGAAAAAATAATCAACACGAAAACAACGAATCAATAATTTCAGATCACTCTCCAAATTCATATGATAGATCAAAATTGATTAATAGAATTTATAAATTTATGTATGTGTGACGTGAATTTTAGGTGATAAATTAAAGTAACTATAGCATGCTCTGAATCTGGGGAGGAATCAGACAGAAGTCGCATGTAGACAATAGACAAACCTTGTTGTTTTTTTTTTTGTTGTTGGTGTGTTTCCTGTGTGATACTGGTGAGATTTGTGGGAGAATAGGGAAGAAATTTTGACGCGGTAGCTATGAAGAGAAACCACAAGAGTTGCGCATGGTGTGCCACTTAACACGGTTTGTAATATACTAATTTTTTTTTGTTGTTGTTGACACTAATAAATTTGTATTCAATGCTTTGTCTTGACTCTAAATATGTTTTAAATATAATATTATTAAATTAAATTTTGTTTTTGTTATTTTTTGGTCTGTACTGATAACTTTTAGATAAAATCAAGTAATTGTTCTAGAAAGAAATATAAGGAAAAATAATAAATTTTTATTATTATTTTATTTAAGATGGAGTATTTTTAAAAAAAGTAAATTAATAATAATTTTAGATGATAACATAATATTAAAAGATTGGATAAAAGTATATATTCAATTAAATTCTAGAGAATTGAAATGTTGTTTAATATTATTTCATATTTTTTGTTTGAAAAAAAGTTATCTTTGATTTTTTTTAAATAATACTCCCTCTGTTACTTTTTAAGTGTCATTCAGAAAAAATTGTTTTTTAAGTGTTATTTTAAAATTCAAAGTAGTGTTTATAGTTGTTTTATTAAAATTATCTTTAATTATATATTATGAAGAGACAGAAAATCATATAAATTTATCAAAAGTTCAAGGTAAAATAAGAAAAACATATTATTTAAAAAATAACAACAATTATTAATGTTTTAGTATGTGTAAAAAGTATAAAAAAAAACTCTTAAAAAAGAATGGATGAAGTATTAAAAAAAACTATTTTTATTAATTTATTTTATTTGTAATCAAAATTAGAATGAGTAATAAACTAATGTGTTTATATTTGGGGTCAAGCCTTGGATAAGGACGTCTCATTTTTTTTTCTCAAAAAAGAATGGTTGTGTTCTATGGTAGTCAATTACTATAGTAGATGTACAATCATATCAGTAATTGAACCAAAAATAAAAGCATAATTTCGAAGATTTGTTCTTATTATCAGAAATAAATTTATTAATAATTTGTATGGCTATTATATTAATCACTTCACAAAAATGACAATAAGAATAATTTGTCTTCTATTGAATTTAAATCTGGACACTGTAAGTTTAATTTTCGTCGGTGTTTTTGAAGAAGATAAATATAAATACTTCTATGACGCATAATTTCATCACCCTAACACATTCTCTAGTAAAAAGTACACAGTTTTAATTAAAATTTAATTGATATGTATTAGTCCGGTAAAGAATTTATTTTGTTTTTAATTTTTAAATAACATTTATAAATAATTATAATACATTGACTATTTAAAATAATTTATACTAACATTATATAACCATTAATTTTAATTAATTATTAAAAAAAACAACTTCGATCGAAAAATGTGAGTAGATATATATTTTCTCAAGTTCTATTTAAAAATATTTTATTTTTAATAATAATTTGTGAGAATTTTATCATTAAAAAAAACTAGAAAAATAAAATGGAACCTTAGGTAGGGTGGTGGGACTTAGTGGCGTATACTGTGAACATAGTCACCCAAATAAAAGTCATGGTGGTCCAAAATTGCAAACACAAATGGCATGATACAAAATGATCAATTATGAGACTTAGGTAAAATATATTTTGGTTATTCAATAAAAAAGATATATTAATGAGAGGAACCATAAATTTAAAATCAGAATTGTCTAACTTCAATGGTTTTTAAAGATATTATACAAAAATCATAAACTATATATAAAAAATAGAATGGAGAATACACTATACATTATTGCCTAGTTAATGGGAAGAAGGTGGGAAATTTTTATTTTAATAAAAATAGTTAGAATTTATTAGAGTTTGACCTAATACAACCTTACAAAATCGGTTGGTAAGGTGAGGGTGTCATTCTATATAAACTATTTCAATGCTCTATCTTCAATCAATGTGAGACTTTAAGATCTTCCTAATACACCCCCTCACGCCCAACACTATTTTTGGGTTTGGTGCGTGGATTTAAACGGTGGGCTGCCCAAGGTCCGATCGATAGACTCTGATAACATATTAGAGTTTGGCCTAATATGACCTTACAAAACCGGTTAATAAGATAAGACATGTCACTCTATATAAACTATTTCAATATTCTATCTCTAACCAATATGAGACTTTAGAATCTTCCTAATAGAATTAAACCATAATTCAATTGTCCATTTCTATTTTAATAATCAATTTTTTTATAACAATATGCAATGTTTTTCTAAGACGTAGAGATAATTTTATGACATTTTGTCAATGGTTCTTTTTTATAAAGATAATGTTTGTCCATTATAAAATAATGACAAAAGATTATTTTTCTCCTCTCTCTTAGGCGTGAGCCATTTCTTATGCATAATGTTGTAATGAGACTACTTTTTGTTTTATAGTCAATGTAATCAACTTGACTACTAGAGCTCTCTGGTTACATCTAGAATGTTTTTATTAATTTACGCTAATATAGTTCTATAAGTAACTCAAATTTTTAGTATAAAATTTATCATTTGGATGATATGCTTGAAAGAATTTTGAAAAGAAAGGGTTTTACTAAGCATTTTATCAAAACTAAATTTAAGCAATTTTAAATATTAATTTTTAATTTTTAATTTTTAATATATTTTACACTATTAAATACGAATTTGAGTGGTCTCTCAATATTCTACTTCCTCTGTTCCAAATTATAAAATATTTTAATTAAATATACGTAAAATACTTTTTACATTGACAATACACTACCATTAAACTCATTTTAAAATAAATAATTAATTATTAATAATAATTGTATACTTTGATCAGTAGCGTCTCATTAAATAAATGAAAATGCATTGTTGGTTAAAAAAATTGAAAGTTACTTCACCATCAGACTTTTATAGGTTTTATGTTAAAATTATACTTCGCTAACATATGATTGGTATTTAAGTTAGAGAATTTCTTACTTCACCCCTTAATATTCTTAAGCACCTAACACGTTTTCTTTTATGCCTTCTGCTTCCGAAGATAAATGCACCTTTTTTTTTCTGAAATTATATCTATGGAATAATTTTAAATTGGTAAATGCTGGAAAAAACTTTAAAATAATTCAGTTCAGGAAAAGTTCCGGAGATACACCTCCGAAACTAATAATTATGGGGTTGTTCCGTGTATATACCTCTGGAAAAAAGTTTGACAAAAAATGGTTGGTCCATATTCACCTAAGTTTTCTATAAATTTGGGGTTTCATTTGTTATCTTTCTCACAAATACGAAAATGTCTCAATTGTGTGAAATCAAGAACCATTGGTATGTCGCAAGTGTCTCCTTTTCCGATGGCAAAACACTCGGGATAACGTTCAAGCTCATGGATCTCACCCCCCTTCACCGATATCATAGACAAGATCCAATATCGCATACCTTACAATGACAAACGAAAGATTGTGAAGTTTGAGTATCGTTCACCTTCAGTTGACAACGAATAGAACATTGTTTACAATAAGTTTGAGCTCAAGAATCAAGACGATGTTAGGGCGATGTGGCGAACATATTTCGGTTTCAAAGAGAAAATTCTGCTCGAGTTGGAGGTGACGGTCCGAAGAACGGTTGATGACATCTTAGAGATGTGCAAGCGTCCATCGAGCTATTGAAATATAGTATTTAAATTTTTGTCGAAATCATCAACGTAACATCGATTTTATTTTATAAATGTTGATTTTATCGTTGCAATGTTGATTTTTTAGTATTCTGTTTTTAATTTTCTTCCGTAAATACGCATATGAAAATATTTTGTGGATGCATTTACAGAATTAATTTAAAAAAGTTGAAAAAAATGTGTTTAGAGATACATCTCAAAAATCAGAAAGATATTTTAGCCAGAGCTTATAGTATCTAAGAAGGCCATGAGGTGGAATAAAAAATTCTTCAATTAATTTGGAGGCCTGATATATAGAGAAAAAAATGAAGCCCAAGATAATGGCCTTGGGCCGGACCTGAGTGCACATTTATTTTCTTCATTTATTTTGACTTCTTATCATTGGAAATTAGATAAAAATATGTAAAAAACAGGCTGAATTTTTTTTCTCCTAATCTCTCATGTTCGCGTATTAATTTATAAAAAAAATGCATTTAGCTTTTATTAATAAAAAGCCAACTCACTTATAATTCTTTTTTATTTGCATATTTCTATATTTTTCAACTTTGCAAATTGATTCATATTCACTTAAAATATTTAATGTTTTTCATATTTCTTCTTTTTTATGCCACTTTTCATTATATACATTATTAAAAAGGGATTAAGGCAAAGATTATTCAAATTTGTTTTATAACGATTTTAAATTTAGTTATATTTTTTTTAATAATGTTAATTTGTGACTTTGAAATATAAGTTAAGTGATAAATATAATAAAAATTTATTAAAAAATTTGTTTTAAATTTAATATAAATTAATAATTAATGATATTATTTCTTTTTTCAATAGGAATTTTTTATTTGTGAACTTTTTAACATATATTTCAATGACACAAGTTAACATTCAGTAAACTATTTGAATTTTAGTACATAAAACTTGTCTCAGTCTGTATTTACTCTTTTTTGATGTCTAAATTTTATAAATACTCACAAATATTCTAAAATCATAAGTATTTTAAAATTGTTGAACACTCGAGTAGCATATATCGCAAGATATGAGAGAAACACAAACACAAAAGTTATATTAAGGAAACTCATTCCAGTAATAATAAAAAATGAATAAATAACATACCGAGACAATTTTGCTGGTACAACAGAGCATCATACACTTTTTGAATGCCCCAGCCATCACACTCTTTGCTCCTCTTCGCCCTGAGCTATAGGTAAGACTCCTTGAAATGAGAATGAACTTTGAAATGTTTGTGTTACATTTGGACTAAAAGGTAATGAAAATGAATATGAACAAGGCATGTATATGAAAAGGATAAAGAAAGCGAAATGTGAGTTAATAGCAGCTATGAGTTTGTAATTGACACTACTTCCTTATCTCTATTCTCTCACTACCAATCTGAATCATGTTCTTAAATCTTAAGCCACAGGTAAAGATGAATGCTGCATAAACGTTATCTTAGTCAAGAATATTTGTGAATGTGATTTGAGGACAATGCCAATTTGTCTTGTAATGCATTTCATTCATGTTTCTATTTGCATTTTGAAGGCCAACCAATCTTAGTGGATATTGTTGTTTCAAGAAAGATAACTCATGAAATAAAATAATTATAATATTTTTTTAGTCTTTTTTACCAAACAGATTGGTCCAAAAAGAATTAGGGTCAGTTGTTTCGAGTCATTAGTCTATATCCATTAAGGAGATTTTTAACTGGCACCCCACCTTTAAAGCTAACACTCCTACGTTTGCTATGCTTTTACCATTTTGACATTGTCTAATATTTTCGGGTTTTATTAAAAGTATTGTCAGGTATCAAATTTTTTGACATAATGTCGGATTTTTGGAATTTATTTGAAGAAATACCACGTATTTATTGGATTTTTTTAAATTTATTTGAAGAAATATATAATACTTTTAAAATTTCTGAAAAAATACATTATTTTTTTGATCTATCCCATTCATTTTTACTAGATGTTTCAAAAAAATTGATAACCTATACTGCGTATCGGATATATTGAAATATCCGAAACATACCAAGTTTTTTGAATATTTAAAAAATCGGATAGTTAGAGAAGGGTTATTTTAAGTTTTTGTTTTTCAACTTAAATTTTTGACATTTTTAGCAAAATAGTTACTCCCTCTGTTTTTTATTATAAGTTGTTTTTGATTTTTCACATCTATTAAGAAATATAATAATTATGGTATGAAAAGAAGAAATTATGAAGAGTTTTACAAAATTGTCCTTCATTAATCATATTGAAAATACAAATTTACATAATTGAAAAGAAAGAGAATAATAAATATTTAAGGATATAATAGGAAAAATAATATTAATGGTTCATTGGTATTATAAAACGACTTATATTGTGGTACAAATTATTTTCCCAAAGCAACTTATAATAAAAAATGAAGGTAGTATATAATATAACAATTAACTCGGTAAAATATATACATATAATGAAAAAATGTACTACAATATCAATACAAAACAAATTAAATTGACCTTCTAACTTCTTCCCAGTGCCTTGTACCTTCCTGCATATGTTGTTTCTCGTGCTCTTGCACCTTCAGTACAACTTTGTCTCCATCAGCCAATAATAGGACGCAATGGTCAATCAGGTTCCAATTTCAATTAAATCCAATGATTGTTGTTAACCAAACAAACTATAATAAGCTTATGTTAGTGGGAAGAAAGTGATGTTAAGGTTCTTGGACAACGAGACCAATATGACATTGTATATAAAAGTAACAGGGTAACCTATATCAGGAATTGTCATCCATTTTTCACGACCTTGCACATCAAGCTAGTTATTCACAAAGAACTCCTAACTTCAGAGGTTGTGTCATAAAACACACTGGAATACACTTGCTGGTGCTAATAAACTTTAGCATCTAACTACATTTGAACCAAAGGTCAAGACTCTTCGCACCATCCAAGTAAACCTACGAAAACCATAATTTACATCTTGACCCACATCAACAATGTCATCAATGTACTTATGTAAGAAAATAGAAAACTAAGACAAGTAAAGAAGTCTTGAAGACTGGCTAGACGGTTGACTTCTAGTTAGTTTTATACATGATCTATTCGTAGTTTGAATTTCATGCGAACACTAAACATATTACCAATGCGAAAGATCACGATGCACATCACTCTCTTGACCATTTTTTTACTCTTCTTATTTCCCCTTTCTGGTTTGTACTTCATTGGTGGTAAACACATGGAAGTTGATGATGGATGCGTTAGTTCCCGTACTTTTTTCTTCATCACACTTTGGCCTAAATTATCCAATGTACTGAAATATCTCTTCAAGTTTTCACACTCTTCTTCTAAATCTAATTGTGTCACATTATCTTCTTGAGTGACCTCATGCTCTTCAATGTATAATTTCTTCCAAAATACATGAATCGATTCCAATGGAACAAACTCACCTTGTATTTGAAGACCGGCAAGGTTACATGCATAAGGTAACTCATGTGTTGTTCTAATGAAGCAACCACATACATCTTTGTCATAAACAACAAAATTTACCCTTTATAACTCCTTTCTAACGTGTTGTATACAATGTCTTGAAACGAAGTCATGCAATCTAGAGTTAAATGAAGTGTTATATCGATGCTAAATGTTGGAAATACTTGTTTTGAAATGATACTCTGATTGAACCAAGTTACAATTTCAACATGGTGTTCATAACATCCCAGCTTCTACCTAAATATCCACAGCTAGTAGTCAACATGTTTTTTAGCCACCAATGAGCAGACTCATCCCTAGAAACATAAATAGAAAAAGAAGTTATAACTTGATAATTAGTAATGTAATACAATCAAAGTTACATCGATGTATTTGTTTGTTGTCGTGTTCCCTAAATGAGTGATTCTATTAGTATATGCAAAAATAAACCTTTACTTATAGTGTGAACCATGTTTCATGCACATAGTGAACAAATGAAGGAATATCAACACATATTACCTCAAAATGCTTCTAAAGGTGAGAAAAGCACACAAGAAGGGGGGTTGAATTGTGTTTTCTATTTTCTTAGTTTGCATCTGATCAGAGTTCAGAATCTAAATTGGTGTTCAGATTCTGGTTATTCTTAGCAACCGAATGTTAACAGAAGCAAATAAATAATAGCAAAAGATACAAAGATTTATAATGGTTCCTCCTAAACTGAAAGTAGTCCAGTCCCCTTGCTTCATAAGAGATTTTTAATATAACTAAATCATGATTACAATCGCTTATGTATTCTGCATAAAACTTTTACAATTGCTCAGACCTAAGGTCAAATACTTCTGCTCAAGCTCCTCACTCGAGACTTCTTGCTCAGGTTCCATGAACCCAATACTTCCTTTCTTAGGCCATCAGTCCCAAACTTCTGCTCAAGTCCCTCGGACCCAAGACTTTTTCTACAAGCCACTCTAGCTAAGCCTACTGCTCTAAGTCCCATGAAACAAGCCTCCTTGCTTGATCCCCTCAGATCCAAGGCTTACTCTTCTAGTTTCATATATCGAGCCAACCTGCTTAAGCTACATTGGCTCAAAACTTCCTGCTTAATCAATCCATTTATTAATACTTTCACTGCTCAAACACATAGCAAAAGACTTACGTGGCTCAAGCATCTTAGCTCGAGACTTACTTGCTTGTATCCCAATGATACCAGACTTCTACTCAATCAACCTAGTTGATTAATACTTTCACTGCTCAAACACATAGCAAAAGACTTACGTGGCTCAAGCATCTTAGCTCGAGACTTACTTGCTTGTATCCCAATGATACCAGACTTCTACTCAATCAACCTAGTTGATTAAGACTTTCATGGCTCAAACACATTGCTAAAGACTTACGTGGCTCAAGATTCTTGGCTCGAGACTTCCTTGCTTGTATCCCAATGACATAAGACTTTTATCTAAATTGCTAAACAAGTTCAGCAGAATAGAGAACAAGGTGTACATGATACAAGCATCAGAGGTACGTGAAATCACCACAAACAAAAACCTAATGCACTTAAAATTTCTAAGATATTCAATGTGTAAGAAATCTTAAGGCTTTTACAATTACAACCTGCAACAGAAAATCTACATATACAATTGTGTTGATAATTGTTGATCTTGTTACTCCTTCTTCTAGTTGATTCTTGTTAAAGATTCAGTTTGAACCTTTAGGAATATTTACAGCCTTTTCAGAAAATAGTTGTTGAAGAGGTAATTTGATCAAGATGCTTTACTGTTACTCCATAGTACAAGAGTCATTGAAGATAAATACACCAGAAGATCTTGATCCAATGTGAAACATGTTTAACCTTTAAGTCTTCAAGAGATTATTTACTATTAGATTCGTTGAGAGTAGATATCCATAAAACATCTCAACCTTTCTTGAGCCTTGCAATCTATAGACTCTAGCTGACAAACTAATTTGATAATACGACTTGCTTTCTACAGTACGGATAGCTTCAACTTTATCACCGACTATGAATGATACCATAAGCCAATTTGCATTCACTAAGTGTAGAGACAACTATGTTGCTTCTTCTGATGCTGAGACCTTTAGCTTCAGAGTCTACGCCAGACATCACTTAGCAAATGTTCTTCAGATTCTGCCACCAGAAGCTAGCAATTCAGCAACTCTCAAAGTGTGCTAATACAAAATAGATTCTGACTATAATATTTACAAGTATTAGAACCTGTACATATGCAACACACATAAAATAAACCATTATTCTTTCCATACTTTTTTATCATCAAAACCCAAGGAAAATATGTCATGAACAAATCTTGTTCTAACAATCTCCCCCTTTTTTATGATGAAAAACACAACTATTTAAAGGATAATGTTGGGCAGTGTCATACCATAAATTTGACCCCTAGATTCCATCATTACTCTAGGAGCATCAAGCATGTGTTATCTAACCTTAACCTTTTTCAAGTTGATCTTTGTCAAGATGCAGATGAATTAGGGTTCTACACTGTCAAAATCGAGGATCTTATGGACTGATCAGTCAAGGTTTGTATTGATATTTTACAAATCAAGTCTTCATGTCATCAAGAGACTCAGATATTGTCAAGAACAAGTGATATTTGAGGTTGATACCAAAAGAATAAAAGCATTACAATGCAGCACACTGATTAGGGTTTCGAGTGGAAAAAGTCAACTGAAGTTTGACTTTTGGTCTAAAGAGGTTTCCAATGCTTGAATCATGATCCATGACATCCCTATGATTTTTTAAAGTCTCACCAAGAAGTTTGATAGGCTCAAAGAATCTAGAACACTGAGGATCGATCCTGAAGATTTCAGCCGTTCAGTTCGTTTGTTTGGAAAGTCAACTCTTTGACTTTTAGGGCTTTGACCCCAAGTTGAAGCAAGCAAGTATTCCAACATCATTTTGTGACTAAATAGTGGGTTTTGTGGATATTTAATAAAGGATTGATGGATAACTTGCAAATTAAGAAACTAGGATTCATGAAAAAACCTAATTTTAATCCAACTTGAAGTGATCATAACTTCCTAACCACACATCCAAATGGAGTGGTTCAAAGCTTGTTGGAAAGCTCTTGAGGAGGCCTACAAAAGATTCCTATGGGATTTAAGTCCAAAAATACTTATATTTTGAGTTATGAGCTCATCAATTTGTGAAGAATTTCAACACTTAGAAAATTTTCATGTTTCTTGCCTTGTAAGTCAACTTTTGCAACAATCTTCAAGAGGGTTTTTGACATATTTACCTTTGGAATTTGAACTTTTGTAAAACATGAAAGTTTTAGATCATGTTTTTGGCTTTTAAAAAAATACAAAAGCATTTTCTCAACCTTTGTGGTTAGGTAGAATCGAAGAAAGCAAGTTGGGCATTTTCCATGTTACAAAACCAAGTTCAGCATTGGCATTTTCTTGCATAAACCATTCAAACCTCTCCTAATCCCTTTATTAACTCATTATTTTATGCTTATGAACTTAAGTTAGGAGACTAGAATGCATAGCCACGAGCAAAACTCAGACTTTGGATTAATTTATTTGTTTAATCATGCAAGTGGATGTATGTGGCATGAGAGAGAAACGTTTTGCAAGTTCTGCCACAACTCAGCGACCTGTTTACTGTGAATTTTGATAAACAACCGCTGATCTATCAATTTAGGGTAAATTTACTAACTTGCAGGATCAACCATACTTAATCCTAGAACATCTGCTAAGCGTGTGCTAAGTTTCCCTAAGCTGAACTCCACGTTCGACTATGAAAGCTAAAAAGGTGTTGATAATAAAGACAAGAATGTAAAGGGCGAAAGATTATAACCAAACTCCACGTTCGACTACAAGCTCTTTGTAAAGTAAAAGGTGCTCGGAGATAAAAGTGCAAGACAGTAAAAAGCTTTGAAAACAACTCCAATATGAACTCCACGTTCAACTAGGGGATCTTTAAGTAAAAGGCTATAAGGTAAATGACTTTGAAATTAAACGTGCGAAAGACTCAAACGGGAACTCCACGTTCAAATTTGAAGTCTTGGAAATTTAAATAGAGAAAAGGTAAATAACTTTGAAAATAATTGGACGAAGGATTAAAGGCGCAAGAAAAGTAAATGGCTTTGAAAAGTAAAGTTGAAAGTAAACGACTTTAAAAGAACAACTGGAATTTAAAGGCGACAAAGATTACTGTCAAACTCCACGTTTGACGTACTTCTTTTGAAAACTAAATGACTTTTGAAAATAAAGATGCAAGTAAGTAAATTGCTTGGAAAATAACTCTGATCAGAACTCCACGTTCGACTAGGGGGTCTTTGCAAAGTAAATGAGCAGAAAAGTGTAAAGGGCAGTTTTGAACATAAAAACTGAAAGTTAAAAATGGAAATTGTAAAGATAAATTGCATTGATAAGAAAGGGTTTGGTGTTGTATCACGTACATTCTCGTTAACTCGTTTCTCTACACGCGGATACTTTGAGTTGTATGAACTAGTACAATAATGAATGAACACCCTTATTACATAAAATTTACACCTATTTATAGTGCTATAGAATAACTACTACATAGCGGTTCAAACTTTCTAGCATACTTTTTGGCGCTTCTTTATGCTCTTAACCGCCCACACGTTCCTTTCCACTTGATTTGAATTTTGAATATTCTGTAATTCCCTCCAATTTGGTGAAATCGTCTCCTTGCTCTCCTTAGCATAGTCCTCGTCGAGCATTTTCCAAAACTTAGTGTTTTTTGCCCCCTGTTCATCTTTCTTCGACTTGAAGTTTTCCTTGATTGGTTCGAAACTCTTCCATACACCAAGTATTGGTATTTTTTGACCTAAGATAGCTCTGGTCTCGCCTAACGTCGAAAATTAGGAGCCAACACAACCACATCAGCTTCTCCCTCCATTTCACTTCAAGACCATTATTTTCAGGCTATAGGTGATGATAAAACTCATATAGAGGTGGCTAGAACTCAGAAGAAATATCTCAAGTTAGTCTTGCACATTTTCCCTCCAAAAAGGGCAAAGTTGGCAAGATTAGCCAATCTGCCCATACCACTTGATTTTCAAGTTTGCCTATAAATAGAGCATCCTCCTCACATCTAAGATACACCATATTGAGCTAGAAACTAAGCAAAATCTCTCCCATTCCACAGATCACAACCTTTTTGCAAGTTTTGAAGGTAACTTCCTTGTGAAGCAAAATCTGTTTTGCACAAACTCTGTCAAAACCTCATAAAATCATCAAACACCTCTACCAACACTTCAAACATATCACATATGATGTATTGAAGGTGTTCAAACCCTCACTCCCACCAGAAAACTTCTCACTCAAAAAGTCAATTGTCAATCCACAAAAGTTTGACTTTTCTACATTTTCAAAGCCAAGTCACTGTCTAGACCATTTGCAAGCCTCTAAACACTTCAAATACCTCCCATAAATCATTACCAAGCTGCTACAAAACAATTTTTCCATCTGTAGCTTCATCTCCTTAAAGTTCCATATTGGTCACTTTGCTATTTTGCAAGAGGAAGGGAAGATTTTGTTCCAAGTGCTTCCACTTGATTCCAAGCATTCAAAGAGGTTCCTAAAGGTGTATTGAAGCTGTTCAAACCAACAAATCATTTCTATAAGAAGATTTCTTAAAGATCCCAAGTTAGCTCCAAGAGGTAAGTTCACTTGATCTTACATTTTTCAAATCATGCTATGTTTTGATGTGCACTGATCGTGGACATGTTTAATATGATATTTGTGATGTGTATGAACCTTTACTTGCTGCTTATCATGTTTGAATGAGTCTGCACTGTTGAAATTACAAGAATGTGGATTTTATGATAATGCTATAAGGTTTTGAATTAGAGGCACTTTTAGCAAAAAATAATGAAACCATCATGATCCTCGTGAACTTTTGAATGACTTTGATCTTTGGATCATTGAAATCCCTGGAGAAATGAGAGAGTTAGGGGTTGTTATGCAAACCAAGATTTTGAGGTTCTTGCCCAGCAGCCATGGTGCATGAGGGGAGACCTCAGGCCATGTTTAGGTACTTCATTTTATGAATGGGGGTGATATAATGGATGTATCACCACCCCAGTGGTTTACCATGCGCTTTCTATACTCTCTTTGCCTTGCTAGTCCTAGGTTTGATCCTGCGGATCAACCTTTTTATTTCATTTTGTAATATTTTGATGTTTAACCATCTATCGTATTTGCTCAACTTGTTTCTCATACGTGCTGTTAGCTGAGATGGTAAGGTTTTGACTATTGAACCATAATGTGTGGGTTCAAACCCTATAGGATGCATTTCCCATATTTTTACCATTAATCTTCATGTTTTTCTTTGTAATTGATTTATGCATAACTTCTTTGATTTTTATCATTTTGATTCCATTCTTTTTGCAAAATGATCTTTGATATGTCTAGTTACAATGTGTGAAGAAATAATTCAAGAATTGTCATTTTTGAAACACTTTGATTCACTTGAAAGATATGACCTTTTTTTTAGGGTTTTTACTTATTTTCATGAGTTTCCTTGACCTGGTACTTGATTTATCTTGCATGATTAATCTTGTATGAATCACTTTTTAGTGTTTAACATGTTTGTATTTTTGAAAAGATATGAACATGAAAATCATGCCTTGAAATTTTTGTAAAGATATGAACATGAAAATCATGCCTTGAAATTTTTGTTGATTTGTAACATGCTTCTTGATGTTGTAACCTCTTATACATGATCCCTTAACCTCATACTACTTTTTTTAGGTGTCTTGTTAGAACCATAACATGTTTAGAGTTTGATTCTTGCCTTTGTAAATGCATGAATGTGAATGTTTGACTTGAAACTTCTCTGTGAATCCTTATATGTTTCTTGATGTTGTAACCTCATGAGCATGACCCCCAACCTTATCTTACTTGCTTATGTGTCTTGGTATAACCATAACATGTTTTAGGATTGATCCCTGCCTTGGTTGTTACCATGAATCTTGTTCATCTTTCCTCTTGCGCAATTTGAATCCATGCATGAATTGTTGTCACTCTTCTTGCTTATCCATGATTGATTGTGGTCAAAATGCCTTGAAAATGATTGTATGTGGTTACATTTATCCTTGTTTGATTCATATGTCAAGTTGTAACTTGTATGAATGGGTTTTATTTGTATACTATTGATGAACTTGTTGTTGTTATACATGTTTTATGTTTGCTCTGTAAGGTCGTTACCTTTATAACCTTTGAACATTGGCATGTTAAAGCTTTATTGGTTGTTACCATGCTATTTTTATCTTCATCATGTTTTAATGAATGCTTATGTGGGCTTTAACTTTGTTAAGTTATCCCCAAGTGGTGGAACTTATTAGTTCTCATCCAGTTGCCTTGTTTTTTCCTTATTCTAAAGGAAAGTCTCTCTATTGACTTTGTTGCACCCCAAAATTTGACCAACATTTATTTACCTAGCTTGTGTTCATCAAGAGGTATGAGTACCAATCAAGAGTACTGATCAAGACTTTGAAGATAGCCAAGAAGGTTATTCAAGTGTTCAAGGGTTGATATCTTTGTCAGAGAAGTTAAGAGGTCCTCAGAGAGATTGGTTGAAACCAAGATTGTGTGCCTCCTAACTTGAGAGTTGTGGGAGCTCCTCAGATGATTATGAAGCTATGAGGATGGACTTTAAGCTTTGAGAGAGCTTATGAGATGTATTGAAAGCCATCATAAAGCCTAGAGAGGTCATTGTGCAAGAATAAGAAGACTCAACCATGAGTGGTATAATTAGGGTTTGACTAGGTCAACCCTAGGTCAACTGATGATTTGGAGAGGGTTGAGACCTAATCCAAGAGCCATGTGACCATGGATTGATGCATTGAGATGCTATAAGTATGATTCCTAGACCAACTCATCATGATTGAAGAGTTTGAGAAGTTTTAAGCTAGGGTTTTTAAGGGGCGACAGTGTAAAATCCCCTAGTTTGATCCCTATCTTCAAGGAAGTTTAGCTCAAGATGTGATTATCATCTCATCTTACCCCCAACATGAATGTTGTAGAGCTTGTTCTTAGCTTTAATTTTAGTACTAGAAGTCCTTGATAGGATTTGTAGAGCTCAAGTTATGACTTTGGCAAGTTACAGGTCATTTGAGGTATGTGAATTTGGGTCCTTGAAAGTTACCCAACTTGCATCAAACTTTTGGCCAAGAAGGATGATTCCTATGAACTTTTGGTCAACATTAATGTTGTTCCTCATCTTCTTAGCTTTCTAGAGAGTACTATAAGTCCTTGATATGATCTGTAGATCTCAAGTTATGGCTTTGATAAGTCAAGGGCATTTTGGTCATTTGGAGATTATAGGTCATTTCAAGCATAAGGCCATATCTCCTATTTCCAAGCTTCAAATGGAAAAATCTTCAACATCAAACTTGCTTAAAATGATGTTTTAAGGCTAGTAGGGATGTCATGAGATGTTGAAAAGGCTTGTAGCAAAAAGTGATAAAAATGACCTAAAATGGAGGCATAAGTTAAATAAGTTGAAATTGGAAATTGGGAATTCCAAGTTACACACCCAAACCATGGCATATAATAGGTCATTTTGACTCCAAAAGACATTCTAAAAACAATGGTTCAGCCACTTTTTTGATTTGAGGATTAGATCATGGGGTTGCTTTGGAAAATGCTTGCTTGCATAATAAGGCACAAATGCAAAACTTAAGGAAACTCAATGTACAAGCTAGTAAAGGGTTTTAACACATCACATATCTCATTTAAGGAGATTTTCAAGTCAAGGCAAGTTGCTGCAAAGGGGTTTGGCATGAGATGATACATGAGATGGATGAATCCATAAACTCATGACATGAGAGTTCCAAAATCTCATTGGATGATGCCAGATGGTTCTAGATGTGTCTAAACCATTCTATATATGATATAGAACTTGCTCAGATGCAATGGTTGGTGAGAGAATTGAGAGAAGAGAGAGATATCCATTTCACTTGCTTCCATTGCAAGTTGAAATCAAATTCCACATTCTGATTCAATTCCATTCATTCTTTCAATCTAAACACATTCCTCTGATCATATTGAAGCTGTGCAGACCAAATTGAAGGCAAAACCATGGAGATTTGAAGAGATAGCTTTTGGATTTTGAAGGTTGCAAGTCATAATCGGTTTTGGAGATTGAAGCTTTCTTGGTCCAATCTTTTGCAAACAGTAGCAAGATCATCATTCAAGGATTGATTCTGAAGAGTTTGAAGGCTTGAAGTGAAGGTTTACCCCATCTGTTAATCAAGATTCAACAGGTTAGTAACTTTTCTTCTACACCATGATTTAGGCATAATTAAGGAGAATTGTTAGGTTAGAACGGTTAGAGACAATTAGGTGATGGATTCTGGGAAGTTTGGGATCCATTGGTGAGGTTTCAGATGGTGTCACCATTTTTGTTTGGACCAAGAACATGAGATATAGTGAGCTATGGCATGATTTAGATATCAAGAATTAATCAGGGTGAAGTGGTGATCATTCTGAGGTAGTTAATTGCAAGAATTGTTGAAGTTGATGTCTGAGCTTATTTTTGACCTTGGATCGGGTTTGAAGATTTAGGATGATTCAATTAATTTCAAGACCATGGTTGTGATCAGCATGAAATTCTGGACAGATTAGGGTTTGGAATTTTAGTTTTTCATTGAGATTTGATGGATTTCGAATTGGGGCTTCGAAGCTCTGTTCATGGAGCTTTCCCTCCATTTCCATGGCTGGAGGAAGAAGATGAGTGGGATACCGTTAGATCATAAGCTGACCCTTGACTAAGACCAAGATCCCACGGCCGTGATTTAATCTCCATTTGTGAAGAGAATCTAAAACCAGCATGAAGCGCTGCGTTTCATTAAAAGATTGTGTTGGGCTTAATGAAATGAGTTTCTATCCACACCCCTGGTCTGGGCCCAGTTGCATTTTGTACTGTATTTGGTTACTTTCTACACCGTTTCTTATTCATTTTCTTTATATTTTTGATTTAATTTCTGATTAGAAAACTGGGCCTAGCGCACCTTACTATCCCCACCCCCATTTTGAGCCCACCTGGATATTGTACTGCACATACTTGCTATTCACACCAAACATTTCATATTTTAATTTCTTTTTCTCCATTTTTCATTAATCTTTGAAAAATCATAATAAATAGGAAATTAATGATTTTTGCATGGGGATTTTTTCTCCCATTTCATGATAATGTCTAGAAAATTATAAAACCATAATATTTGCATTTCATGCATTTTTAATATTTTTTGTGTATTTTCTCTTTTAATAGCATTTTAATTCTTTTATGTTGATGCATAGACTTGTAGAATTTTGTTTAGCTAGTCCCCTTTGAATTTTTAGGCCATTATTTTTAGGATAGTTAGATTAGGACTTTAGCTCCCCTCTGGATTTATTCCATAATTTTGTGATTAATTTTTGATTAGTTTTGGGTTAGATGCCTTTAGGTTGTGTAGATTTAGGTCAATCCTTAACATAGGTCCACAATAACACTAGAATTTTGGGTTTCTAGGTCAAGTTAGACATTGGGACATATAGGGTATTAAGGGTAGTCATCTAGGACCCCTTAGAAATTATATTAGGTTTTAATATAGTAGTATACTATTTTTAGATGATTTTTGTAGTTGATGATTGTTTGTGTTGCCCTTATGGGCTTGTATTTTTGTTTGCTTTGCTTTGTGGGCTTGGTGAGCTTGGTCTTGCTTTGAGGAGCATGGAGGAGCATAGTAGAAGACTTGGAGATTGATTGAGGAGCTTGAGAGCTTGAGAATATTGTTTATTTTGTTGTAGTTTTAGGGTTAGGAATTAGGAAGAGTTTTAGACCTAGTTAAGTTCTTTCTTAAACATGGATGGTATCTTTCACATCCATTCCTCCCTATGATTCAAGGTCCTTCCATGGTATTCACCTCCTTCCTTTGGAGGGATAAGTGATTGTAACTAGGAAGTAGAACCTTTGAGGGACCCCTTCTTTTGATGTTGAACCCTTATAGGTCACCTTTGGTGGTCAATAAGCAGTTTAATGTCCCCAGCTTATCCAGTTAAGTGATTTCTTCTGGTTTGAGTATCTTGAGAGATGTTGAGCTTGAGTGTGAAGATGAAGACTTCATTGAAGAGTATAGAAGAGGATGATTCCTTGAGCATTTCCATTGTAGCTGAAGCTTGAAAAGCAAGAAGAGCAAGTTGATACTTGAAGATCCAATGAAGATCCAGTAAAGATTGAAGGATGAAGTTGACACTTCTAAGCAATTGAGATTGACTGAAGAGCTGAAGCTTGAAGAACAAAGGAAGTTGATACCTACTTTAAAGCTTGGAGATCCTGAAGGAATCAAGTTGATACTTGTGGTTAAGAGTGAAGCCTGAAGGTGGAACTGATCAAGGAAAGCTGAAGCTTGAAGAAGAAGATAAGTTGAAACTTATGTTGAAGGGTTGAAACCTGGAAAAGCAAATTGACATTTGTCAAGAGTAATTGGAAGTCTGAAGACTGAGTTGATGTTGGAAGAGCTGAAGCTTGGAGTTGAGAGAGGAGTTGATCTGCTCTCTTGTCTTTTTCTTTTTTGTATTGATGTGCCTTGTTTGACTTGCTTGATGCATTAGAATAAGTCCATATCTAGAATAGCTTTAATCTAGGAGCATGATTGCACTAGAGGTTGAGTTGTTCCCTCTGCTTGTATTGTTACTGTGTGGCTTTGGTTGCGGGTATTCGGTAGAGCCCAGCTCCCTTGCCCATGTGGTTTGTTTGCCTGATGGCATCTTATTTCATTTCTTCTGTATGATTGCAGTTTACTGTATTTTGCTTGATAGCATGATGTTTTATCTTTCTGTATGATTACTGTTATTCATTCTGGCTTGAGGTCGAGATGAGCTTGTGGAGGCTGATGCCCCACACACATTTCCTCCCTCATTTGCATTGCATGCATTTTACCGTATTACTGTTTACTGGTTAAGCTGATGCTTTATCTGTTTCGGTGTATCATTGACATGATCCCTTAGGACTCTCATTTCCTTTGATAAGGAAGTGATGATAGAAATTTAGGTTGAAACCTATGCATGATAACTTCTAGGAGTTCCCTGTTTCAAACCTCAACCATAGGATGAATCCTTGGCATGACAACAGTAGGACTTGATAGTCTCCCTCCTAGTTGGCCTGTTCTCTCTTCTCATCTCAAAACAGTTTAAGATACAGTAATCATGAATGATTTCTTTCGTAAGTTACGAGCCTTAGGCTATCTGAGAAAGGATTGTGGGATAGCTTCTTTTCCACAGTCTGGATGTTTAGTATGGTACCCTTTGGGTGACATGCGACGCATTCACTCTTAGGTCATAGTCTTTAGTGCGATTGAAATTGCAAACGCAATGAAAAACACTTCTTCTGTAAAAGACAGAAAATAAACCGTAGTGTCCCGAACTACGTAAGCTCTGATCTCTCATACCTGTTGAGAGTACGTAGGCACAATACGGATGTATTGGCGAGCTACCTTCCCCATAACCCGTCGTAGGTCAAACTACGTTGACTCTGATTTCTCGTTCTCTGATGAGAATACGTAGGCATAAAGTGCGACACTTTGCCGAGTCATTTTCTTTTCTTTTCAGACCAGCCTTGATAGGTAGATAGATAAACAACCCGTCCAGTAAACACAACAAGCGTGGATCCCGTCGAGTACGACGGACGTGAGGGGTGCTAATACCTTCCCCTTGCGTAACCGACTCCCGAACCCAAACAATGGTTGCGACGACCTTGTCTTACCCTTTTTCGTTAGGTTTTTCCGATCGTTTCCTTTCCCATTCCAAGGGATAAATAACGAAAGGTGGCGACTCTTCTGTTATGCCGACACCTTATTTTCGCGAAAGCGACAGCTGGCGACTCTGCTCGGGACCGAACCCAGAATCTCTGGTTCTCCGGTTCCCCTGCGAGAGTCAATCCTAGCGCTTGTATGATTACTTGTTGGGCTGTGTTTATTTATCGCATTTTATTTCTCGCATTTTATTTCCCGCATTTTATTTCCAGTATGATATGATTATCTGTGCTGTTGTGGGAAGGGGCATTCTGATGAGTGAGAAGCCAAACCCAGGCTTGAGTGCACCATAGCATTAGTTGTGGAAATTAGTGGGCGCGTGCTTGCTTTGCAGGCACTAGTGTCTCATGAAATCCACGCTCAGACGAGGTTCTCCCGGTTGGCTTCTCTTTCAACCCTTTGGGTTGAGACGGTTGCTGGTTTGGTGGATTGTCGACTCTGGGGACCGATCATTTGTGATTCAGCTGAGTGAGGCCGCTTCATGAGCTGGTGATGCCACACCTTCTGGGTATCGTATCACCCCTCTTGAATGTCTGTGACGCTGATGAACGCATAGGATGCCGAACTTGAGTCAGTTTAGGTCCATACCTGTGAGCAGGGTTGGGTTCATTGCAGGAAACTTTGACCTTCAGACCACCTGGTTTTCTTGACAGCGAATCAGTTTTGTTGGGATCAGAGGATCTTATCATCAGATGTATGTTTGTTCTTGATAGAACAGGTTTTGATCAGAGGATCTTATCATTGGATGAGTATTTGTTCTTGATAGAACAGGTTTTGATCAGAGGATCTTATCATCAGAGGTGCATTTGTCCTTGACAGAGCAGGTTCATGACTGGGGTCTAAAGATCTCATTATTAGATGTTTGCTCTTGATAGAGCAGGGTTTTATTATCAGATGTCTATTTTTGATAGAGCAGAGTGTTATTACCAGATGCTTGTTCTTGATAGAGCAGAGTTTCGGTCATCAGTTGTTTGTTCTTGATAGAGCAGATTTATGATTGGGGTCTGAAGATCTCATCAGAAGATGTATGTTTGTTCTTGATAGAGCAGATTTATGATTGGGGTCTGAAGATCTCATCTGCACTTGTATGTTTGTTCTTGATAGAATAAAGTTTTGTTATCAGATGATTGTTCTTGATAGAGCAGAATTATGATCTTGTGTATATGGCCCTATCAGATGGTTGTTCTTGACAGAGCAGATTTGTGGGGTTCTCTTCTTATCAGTGGTTGTTCTTGATAGAGCAGCGTTATGGTTTTGTTGATACAAAATATCCACAGCACAGTTGCCTCGATCTCCTGTTGCATGATTGCATTTTACATTATTTTGCATACATTTGCATTTCATTAACGTGTGTCTGTGTTGCATGCACCATTTTCCCCGATCCAGGATTTCTTGCCTCCTATTGTATTGTTATGGGTTCTCTGAGGAAGACCGTGGCTTACAAGTTCCCTGCCCCTGATGTGTTTAAGTTGACTGGTTTGATAGCTTTAGCAGATGATTCTGTGAGAGATGAGTTCAGAAAATCTTACGGCAGGTTGCTCACTTTGGTTCATAAACCTTCTGTGTTCGAGTTGAATGGGTTGCACGCTCTGCTGCAGTTCTACGACCCTCCGTTGAGATGTTTCACTTTCCAGGATTTTGTTCTCGCACCCACGCTGGAAGAGTATGCTGATTTGTTAGGTGTGCCTATCAAGAGGCAGACGCCTTTTGTTCATATGGACGCTGAGCCTGATCTGGCTGGTTTAGCTCCTTCACTTCATCTAGATGCCTCCGAGTTGGAACAAGGTTTCTGGGTTCTCCTTGCAGTTTCTAGTGGGAAAGGCTCAGCAGTGCGCCAAAGACGGATGTTGGGTCGCGTTCAATGCCATCCTCGCTTTGTGCATATATGGCATCATCCTGTTCCCCAATATGCCCGATTTTGTAGACTTCGATGCATTTCATATCTTCGCTTCAAGGAATCCAGTCCCTACCTTGATAGGAGATGTCTACCATTCTATCCACTACAAAAACGAAAACAGGAGGGGCAAGAATGTCTCATGCTGTGTACCCTTGCTTTATAAATGGCTTGATAGCCATCTGCCCAAGAAGGGTCCTTTTGTTTCATCTGCAGCCACGGCTGAGTGGTCCGAGCATCTGATGAGTTTATCTGCAGAGGATATTGACTGGTTCGACAGGGATAGGTTGGGTACTGAGGTGATCTTCAGCTGCAGCGGGTTTTCAAACATGCCTTTGATAGGCAGGAAAGGCTGTATAAACTACAATCCGTCGTTGTTGGTCCGACAGTTCGCGTATGCTTTGAGAGCTCCGCCGAAGGATGAAGAGGTGCAGGAATCTCTGTACCTCACTGGTCTTCTAGAGGGGGATCTGTTATCCAAGCTTCAGCGCGCCTGGAATGGTATCAGTAAGCGAGGAAAGCCATTGCTGGGGAGAAGCAACAATCAAGCCTACCCTCCGTATGTGACGTGGATCAGAGCAAGAGCAGATGCAATAGGGATGCCGTTTCCTCATGCCAAGCCAGAAAGCCCTCCAACGATTGAAGAGCCTGCTACTGTGCCCATTCAGCAGCATAATCAGGTGTTAGCTGAGCGAGACGAATTGAAGCGGGCAAATGAGGAACTGGAGAAAGAATTGGCTCAGCTCCGAAGCGAGAGGAACGAAGCCGTTCATTCCTTCAAAAGGAAAACAGAGTTGGTGAACCAGCTAGGTACAAACCTGACTAAGCAGATAGCCGAGCGTGAGCACATGGGTCAAGACTTCAAAGCTGTCAACGACGTACTGGCTACGAAGAAGCAGCACTTGGACAAAGCGTATCAGAGGATATCCAAGTTCAACCAGCACTGGAAGGCTTCCCTGGCCACCAGGAAAGAGCGGGAGGATAAGCTGATGCTACAAATCTCTAAGCTGGAAGCCCAAGTGAAGGATAGTGAGAAGAGGTTTGATGAAGAAACCACTCGTAGATACGCCGCCGAAGGCCAGCTTAACAAAGCTCTCGCTAACCTGAAGGAGCGCAAACTGACGTTTGAGTCCAAGAAGCGGAAGTTAGAAGATTGCTTCGGCGAAGGAGCATGGGAAGGTTCGGTCGAAGGACTTCAGTATACCACTGTGCAGAGGGAATTACTCGTCGAGGGGTTACTCACTCTGCCTGATCATTCAGAAACGAAGGAGTTGTTAGAAGAGTATCGCGCCCGTGGCCGTATTTGACTATTTGTATTCCTTTTGTTTTAATCATTGTTGTATGCTGACCATCACCAGGCTTGTTGGCTGACGTCACGCTGTTGATTCATCTTGTACTCGTTGATGTTGTGTACTGCCTTGATAGGCTTTCTTTATATATGAGATTGTTATTTCCATGATTGGACTTGGACTTCTTATTATTATCAGCACTGGCACTCAGGCACTAGGATCGAGGAAGATCTCCCCAACGCACAGACACACGCATGCATTTGCATGACGAGCATTTTGTTGTTTTTTCCTAACCCTTTTGTGTTAACAGGTTATTTCAGGTTGCAACAGGTTGTTTCAGGTTGTTTCAGGTGGTTCCAGGATTGATCAGAGAACGATTCACCGCTACCCGACTAGAGCTAATCAAATCAGGATCATGGAGCAAGTGCAAACTGAGGTTCAGGAACTCCGCGACAGGATGGATCGCTTCATGGAGCTCATGCAAGCGGTCGCTAATGGTCAGGAGCAGCTCAAAACTTTGGTTCAGCCTCTGATTTCCAGGGTTGATAGCAACAGCGTACTCCACGGTGGGATCGTGCCTACTCCTCCGCCAGTTGAAACTCCGCAGAATGGTGTCCCCGTGACCGGGGGAAACGGCAGTGCTAACGGCAATGTGATGGCCAATCTGGGACTCAATACGATGGGCGTCGGTAATGGGAGTCTGAGAGCTAATGTCAATATCGGGCCGGGCAACGGCAATGCAGGCGTCGGGAATCTGTTTGTGCCCCAGCCATGGCTAGAGGATCATCAAGACGATGTGTTCTCTCAGAGAGGTGCTGAAGGGGAGCTGAATGCTGAAGCGCGGCTTAGATTCAAGGCACTTGAAGACAAGATGAGAGATATCGAGAATCAGAATACTTTGGGCGTTGATATGTCCAAGTTGGGGCTAATTGCTGATTTCAAGGTGCCTCCTAAGTTCAAAGTACCTGACTTTGAGAAATATAAGGGCACCACTTGCCCTCGTGTCCACCTGAGATCGTATTACAGGAAGATGTCTGCTCATTCCGAAGACGAGAAGTTGCTGATGCACTTCTTTCAAGACAGTCTTTCCGGGCCATCCCTCGAGTGGTACATGGGTATGGAGCCCACTAGTGTGCGCACATGGAAGGATCTTGCTGAAGCATTTTTGCACCACTACCAATACAACAACGACTTGGCCCCGAACCGAGTCCAGTTGCAGAATCTGTCGCAGATGAGCAACGAAGGGTTTAAGGAGTACGCCCAGCGGTGGCGTGAGTTGGCAGCTAGGGTTCAGCCGCCGATGGTTGAATGTGAGCTCGTGCAGATGTTTGTTGCTACCCTCCCAGGGGTTTACTATGAGAAGTTAGTCAGCAGTATGTCTGGGACGTTCTCAGATCTTATTATCACGGGTGAGCATGTCGAAAATGGGATCAAGATCGGGAAAATTCAAGGTGAGTCATCCTCAGCTGGGGGAGGAAAGAAACCTTACGCTGGCAAAAGACGAGAAGGAGAAGCGAGCGCTGTGACCAACGCTCGAAGAAAGGGTAAAGGTCCTCACCAGCAGGTGGCCAGTATAAATATCCCGGCAGCTCCGCAGCAACAGCAGCAGCAGCAGCAACCGAATCAGCAGGGATACAGAAAGTACCAGAATCTGACACCTTTGGCGAACTGTCACTTCGAGACACCGCCCATGTCGTACGCACAACTGTTACAGACTTTGCTTCAGCTACAGTTGATCCAGAAGAGGACGCTGGCTCCCTTGACAGGGGCACCTCCGCCAGGGTACGACGCGAATGCCACTTGTGAGTTTCATTCAGGGGCACCAGGCCACACAATAGAGAACTGCAAAGCCTTCAAGCACAAGGTGCAGGACATGGTGGATGCCAAGATCATCAACTTCTCCGATAATGTGCCCAATGTCATGAAGAATCCTATGCCGAATCATAGGGGAGGCGGAGTGAACGCCATTATCGAAGAAGAGAATTTGGATTTGTTGACTGATGTCAGAGATCTGAAGACGCCGCTTAGCTTCGTTAAAGCTAAGTTGCTGAAAAGAGGGTTCTTTCCAGGTTGCGGAGAATTATGCATGGACTGTGCCACACGTTCTGATGGATGTGAGCAGTTAGTAGAGGGAATCCAAAGTCTGATGACTGAAGGGATTTTATAGTTTAGCCGGAGGGCTGAAAGTGGATCAGGAGAGGTAGTGCTGAAGCAAGCCGATGAAGTTGCCACCATCACCATCCCTCGCCAGCCGATAACCATTTCTGCGCCCAGACCGTCCACAATTACTATTACCAAAGCTGGGCCGATACCCTTCGAGAGCACTAACGCCGTTCCGTGGCATTATGGGACTGAAGTCTACTGCAACGGACCGAGGTTGGAGCTAGAACCGTTTGGGTCGACTGTGGAGAACCTCGCGGGAATTAGTGGTATTACTCGCAGCGGGAGAGTATTCGCACCACCAGAAGTCGTGGCGGATAAAGCGGTCAGAGCTGATGCGGCCGATAAGGGTAAAAGTAAAGTCGTTGAAGAGACCCGGCGTGGGGCAGAAACAGATTTGCTTGTTAAAGATGTTGAGGAGTTTATGCGGTTGATTAAAAAGAGTGACTACAAGATTGTAGATCATCTCCATCAGACGCCCTCGAAGATTTCCATTATGAATTTGTTGCTGTGTTCTGAAGCACACCGCAATGCGCTGCTGAAGGTGTTGAACTCCACCTATGTATCGCAAGAAATATCGGTAAATCAGTTAGAAGAGGTCGTAGCCCATGTGAATGCTGGGAATGGGCTAGGTTTCACGGACCTGGAGCTGACGCCGAAGGGGAGGAATCATAATAGCGCCCTGCACATCTCAATAGAGTGTAGGGGCACGATTATGTCGCACGTGCTGGTGGACACGGGTTCGTCGCTTAATGTCCTTCCGAAGAAGGCATTAATGAAGTTGGATACTCGTGGAGTGATCTGCACACTCGGTGATCTGGTTGTGAAAGCGTTCGATGGGACTAAACGCCACGTTTTCGGGGAGGTGACCCTGCCGATCCAAGTCGGTCCGGAAACGTTCAATGCGGTCTTTTATATCATGGACATCATGCCTGCCTACAGTTGTCTCTTGGGCCGGCCGTGGATCCATGCTGCTGGTGCCGTGACCTCCACGTTGCACCAGAAGCTCAAATATGCTGTCGGAGGTAGCATCGTAACCGTGTGTGGCGAGGAAGACATAATGATGAGCCATTTGTCGTCCTTCAAGTATGTGGAAATGGATGGCGAAATTCATGAAACTCTTTGCCAAGCGTTCGAAGCTGTCCAGGTAAAAGAAGTAGCTCCCGTAGCCACTGAAAAGCAAGAGATGACTCTCTCCTCGTTCAAGGAAGCTCGGGCTGTTGTTCAGGCCGGATCTACCCCAGGCTGGGGGCGAATTTTGGAGATACCTAACAAGCAAGACAAGTTTGGGTTGGGGTATTCTCCTGGAGCTGAAGCTTCTTCTTCTTCTAGCAGTGCGTCTTGAGGTAAAGGGCCGATCCAGTTTACCAGTGGCGGAGTAATTTTCGAAAGCATCAACGCGGTGTCTGAAGACAGCGGAGATAGCGACTGTGACCTCGACTCTTGGATCCAGCCAAGCAAGCCAGGCGAGGGCCTCAACAATTGGTCCATCAAGGATATAATCCAGATGACAAGCGAAGAGTAATGATTTACTTTTTCCAATCATTGTACAACCCTATGTCCTACCCGGGGCATAGTGGTTTTATTGTCAGGGCCTTGTTGGATTATGTACATGCATTTTGTTAATAAATCAAAGGCTTTTTCTTCGTATTCAAATATTGTGATCTCTGTTATTCCTGTTTTATATTTGTTTTGAAAAACAATAAAATGGCAATGGGGTTTGTGCTAACCTGCACATCCTTGTTTTAAACTTAACCCTTGTTATTGCAGGATCCACATAACAGATGACATCGACTCTGGACCTTCTACGGCTCACTTCGACTTCGATTGCCCGATCTATCAAGCTGAAGAAGAGATTGATGAAGACGAAGACCTTCCTGAAGAGTTGACCCGCTTGTTGAAACAAGAGGAGAAAGTTATTCTGCCTCATGAGGAGGAGATCGAGATCGTGAATTTGGGTTCTGAAGAGCTCGTCAGAAACGTCAGGATAGGGGCTGCATTGCAGAATGATGTCAAGCAGAGACTGGTCGAGATGCTAAGAGAGTATAGTGACGTCTTTGCTTGGTCGTACGAAGATATGCCTGGACTTGACACGGACATCGTGGTCCACCACTTGCCACTGCGAGAAGACTGTCCTCCCGTTAAGCAAAAGCTTAGGACGACAAGACCAGATATGGCCGTTAAGATCAAAGAAGAAGTGCCGAAACAACTCGATGCTGGCTTCTTAGCGATCACTACTTACCCTCAGTGGGTCGCCAATATAGTGCCTGTACCGAAGAAGGACGGTAAGGTACGCATGTGCGTCGATTATCGGGATTTGAATAAGGCGAGCCCTAAAGATGATTTCCCGCTGCCTCATATCGATGTGTTGGTCGACAACACAGCCCAGTTCTCCGTGTTTTCGTTCATGGATGGCTTCTCCGGTTACAACCAGATTAAGATGGCGCCGGAGGACATGGAGAAAACGACGTTTATCACTCCCTGGGGAACATTTTGCTATAAGGTAATGCCTTTCGGCCTGAAGAACGCAGGGTCCACTTACCAACGAGCAATGGTAACTTTGTTTCATGACATGATTCATCACGAGATTGAAGTCTATGTTGATGACATGATTGCGAAGTCCCAAACGGAGGAGGGACACCTGGTCAATTTGCTGAAGCTTTTTGAGAGGCTTAGGAAGTTCAGGTTGAGGCTGAATCCTAACAAATGTACTTTCGGAGTACGGTCCGGAAAGTTACTGGGGTTTATCGTGAGCGAACAAGGCATCGAGGTTGATCCTGCGAAAATAAAAGCCATACAAGAAATGCCAGTGCCAAAAACAGAAAAAGAAGTTCGTGGTTTCCTGGGCTGAATAAACTATATTGCAAGGTTTATCTCTCAGCTCACGACCACGTGTGAACCGATGTTCAAGCTTTTAAAGAAAGATCAGGCGATTACCTGGAATGGGGATTGCCAGAAGGCATTCGAAAAGATAAAGCAGTATCTTCAGGAACCTCCAATCTTGATACCCCCAGTGGCTGGACGACCATTAATCATGTACTTGACGGTTCTTGAGAATAGTATGGGGTGTGTTCTCGGTCAGCACGACGAGACGGGCAGAAAGGAGCATGCCATTTACTACTTGAGTAAAAAGTTCACAGATTGTGAATCTCGTTACTCGATGCTGGAGAAGACGTGTTGTGCACTAGCTTGGGCTGCCAAACGTTTACGACAGTACATGCTCAATCACACCACCATGCTAATTTCGAAGATGGATCCGATCAAGTACGTCTTCGAGAAGCAGGCTCTTTCGGGTAGGATTGCCAGATGGCAAATGGTGTTAACGGAATATGATATCCAGTACGTTTCCCAGAAGGCCATTAAGGGAAGCGTATTGTCTGATTACCTTGCCGAACAGCCGATCGAGGATTACCAGCCGATGAAATTTGAATTCCATGACGAGGATATCATGTTTCTCAAAGCGAAGGATTGCGATGAGCCGTTGCCCGACGAGGGGCCAGATAGGAAGTCCCAGTGGAAATTGATATTTGACGGGGCGGTTAATTCCTACGGAAGTGGCATAGGGGTGGTCATCACAACTCCCCACGGATCCCACATCCCGTTCACTGCAAGACTGACGTTTCCAGTCACCAATAATGAGGCGGAGTACGAAGCATGCATCATGGGTCTAGAAGAAGCAATTGATTTGAGAATCAAGAACCTAGACGTATATGGTGATTCGGCGCTTGTGATCAACCAAATTAAAGGGGAGTGGGAGACTCGTCAATCGAATTTGGTGCCGTACATGAACTATGCCAGAAGGCTACTTCCGTTCTTTGATAGAGTGGAACTCCATCATGTGCCCAGAGCAGAAAATCAGATGGCTGATGCCTTAGCCACGTTGGCTTCAATTTATAAAGTCAATTTTTGGAATGAGGCTCCAAGAATTGTCCTATCTCGTCTTGGTAGACCTGCATTTGTCTTTGCGATCGAGGAAGCCGCCGACGGCAAGCCATGGTTCCATGACATCCAGACCTTCCTTATGACTAAGGAGTATCCTGCGGGTGCGTCAATCCAGGATAAGAAGACTCTGAGGAGGCTATCTGGAAATTTTTATCTCAATCCTGATGGAGTGTTGTATAAAAGAAACCACGATCTCGTGCTACTCAGATGTGTAGATGAGAAAGAGGCGAGTATGCTCATGGAAGAAGTCCATGAAGGCACATTTGGTACGCACGCCGGCGGACATGTCATGACAAGAAAGATCCTGAGAGCAGGATACTACTGGCTGACGATGGAGTCTGATTGCTTCAAATTCGCGAAGAGATGTCATAAATGTCAGATTTATGCTGATAAAGTTCATGTGCCGTCGTGCCCGTTGAATGTCATGTCCTCCCCGTGGTCGTTCTCCATGTGGGGCATCGACATGATAGTCAAGATAGAGCTCACTGCATCTAACGGTCATCGCTTCATTCTAGTAGCTATCGACTACTTCACCAAGTGGGTGGAGGCAGCCTCATATGCTAATGTGACCAAGCAGACTGAAGCTTGAAGAACAAAGGAAGTTGATACCTACTTTAAAGCTTGAAGATCCTGAAGGAATCAAGTTGATACTTGTGGTTAAGAGTGAAGCCTGAAGGTGGAACTGATCAAGGAAAGCTGAAGCTTGAAGAAGAAGATAAGTTGAAACTTATGTTGAAGGGTTGAAACCTGGAAAAGCAAATTGATATTTGTCAAGAGTAATTGGAAGTCTGAAGACTAAGTTGCTGTTGGAAGAGCTGAAGCTTGGAGTTGAGAGAGGAGTTGATCTGCTCTCTTGTCTTTTTCTTTTCTGTATTGATGTGCCTTGTTTGACTTGCTTGATGCATTAGAATAAGTCCATATCTAGAATAGCTTTAATCTAGGATCATGATTGCACTAGAGGTTGAGTTGCTCCCTCTGCTTGTATTGTTACTGTGTGGCTTTGCTTGCGGGTATTCGGTAGAGCCCAGCTCCCTTGCCCATGTGGTTTGTTTGCCTGATGGCATCTTATTTCATTTCTTCTGTATGATTGCAATTTACTGTATTTTGCTTGATAGCATGATGTTTTATCTTTCTGTATGATTACTGTTATTCATTCTGGCTTGAGGTCGAGATGAGCTTGTGGAGGCTGATGCCCCACACACATTTCCTCCCTCACTTGCATTGCATGCATTTTACCGTATTACTGTTTATTGGTTAAGCTGATGCTTTATCTGTTTCGGTGTATCATTGACATGATCCCTTAGGACTCTCATTTCCTTTGATAAGGAAGTGATGATAGAACTTTAGGTTAAAACCTATGCATGATAACTTCTAGGAGTTCCCTGTTTCAAACCTCAACCATAGGATGAATCCTTGGCATGACAACAGTAGGACTTGATAGTCTCCCTCCTAGTTGGCCTGTTCTCTCTTCTCATCTCAAAACAGTTTAAGATACAGTAATCATGAATGATTTCTTTCGTACGTTACGAGCCTTAAGATATCTGAGAAAGGATTGTGGGAGAGCTTCTTTTCCACAGTCTGGGTGTTTAGTATGGTACCCTTTGGGCGACATGCGACGCATTCACTCTCAGGTCATAGTCTTTAGTGCGATTGAAATTGCAAATGCAATGAAAAACACTTCTTCCGTAAAAGACAGAAAATAAACCGTAGTGTCCCGAACTACATAAGCTCTGATCTCTCATACCTGTTGAGAGTACGTAGGCACAATACGGATGTATTGGCGAGCTACCTTCCCCATAACCCGTCGTAGGCCGAACTACGTTGACTCTGATTTCTTGTTCTCTGATGAGAATACGTAGGCATAAAGTGCGACGCTTTGTCGAGTCATTTTCTTTTCTTTTCAGACCAGCCTTGATAGGTAGATAGATAAACAACCCGTCCAGTAAACACAACAAGCGTGGATCCCGTCGAGTACGACGGACGTGAGGGGTGCTAATACCTTTCCCTTGCGTAACCGACTCCCGAACCCAGACAATGGTTGCGACGACCTTGTCTTACCCTTTTTCGTTAGGTTTTTTCGATCGTTTCCTTTCCCATTCCGAGGGATAAATAACGAAAGGCGGCGACTCTTCTGTTATGTCGACACCTTATTTTCGCGAAAGCGACAAACTTCACAGTCATAGATAGCTCATTATCCATTCCCTTGACTTGGTTAAGTCATTAGGTCCTTTAACTTAGTTAAGTTAGAACCTATATCTATTAGACTTTGCTTTAAGTCTAAAGACCTACCCCTTGTTAGGAGTACCCTTCAATTAGAACTGTAAGATAGAGTTTGTTCAACTCTATGTAAGGATCATTGTCATGATTACTTACTTCCCTCTTAGCTTTTTTCAAAGCCAACCTCTTTGAGTGATAACTTAGATCTAGAAAGTTTTGTCAAACTCTATACAAACATTGTTATGTTTGGTGCCCCCTTGGAATCTTGACCATATTCAAGTATTCCTCAATCTCTAGTTAGGAGAACTACGGTTGCTCTGATTCCATCCTAGTCAGGATACGTAGGTATAAGATGCGATATCTTTGCGAGAAAACTTAGAACCATCCTTAGGTCTTTACCTAGAACTTTACCCTAGCTTTGATCCTAATGACCTTAGAAAACAACTTAGATAGCTTAGCATACACACACAAAAGGTTCATGTAGAGTACTACAGATGTCTAGGATGTGAAATACCTACCCTAGGCATAACCAACCCCCGATCCCCGAATCTTTAGCATTGTTGTTACATCGCGCAAAAGGTTTTTTCGTTCTTTAACCTTTCCTTTGGATAAATCAAAGCTCGATGGTGAATTTCAATGAGTTAAGATTCAAGTTAATCAATAGCTTAACATCCGATTCTCACCGCAACAGAAATGGCGACTTCACTGGGAAATTAGATACATCTTGCTTAGGGGTTTAGCCCATTTTGTGTGTTTATATGCTATATCTCTGTATGTCTATACATGTATATTTGTGAATATATAACTGTATTATTTTTATTGGGTCTTTGGGTGACATCTTGAGTGGTGAGATAAGTTCTAACCCAGACTTGAGTGTACATATGATAGGATGTTGTATGATCAATAGTTGACTGTTGGGAGTAGTCCTAACATGTTTGACATATGATGTAACCATGCTCAGTTGAGACCTCGAGATAATTGATGGTGTATGAGTAGTCATGCATTTCATTGGTTATTTGAACCTGAGAGTCCATGAAACTAAGGACCTTTAGTTACCTACTTACCCCACTTGGCCTTTTTAGAACGTAGTGCAAAGACTATAAGGGAGTAGTCCCAAAATAGTTGTTACGCGATACTACACTCAGACGAGTCTATCCCGAGAATACATTTTGACCCATGTGAGTAGTCATATTGGATGATAATATCCGAGGGATTTATCTATGACTCTGGGAGGGTATACGCTGGCTTCATGCTTATAACCCGAACCTAGGACCATTGCTTGTTAGCATTTGCATGTGTGTGATGTGTGCGCATCATATCATCATGTCATCATAGCATCTCATTTAGTTGCATTGGTTTTGTAAAACTCATTCATTTTCTTTTTGCGAAACCCTAGTTATCATGGATTTTGGGAAAAGAAACACTAAGAAATATAACTTCAAGAAATATGATATGATGAAGTTGAGAAAACTATGAACAATTGTATCCGAAGACTTTTGGAAAACATATGGAAAGCTTCTGAGCATTATAAAGACTAGAATGGAAGAAGAGGTTCTCAGCACCTTGGTTCAATTCTATGATCCACTGTACCACTATTTCGCCTTCCCGGATTATCAGTTGATGCCAACATTAGAAGAGTATTCCTACTTTATTGGAATTCCCGTGAAAGATAAGAAACCTGAATATTCTGGCAAGCACACGATGGACGTTATTCCCAAGGTTATATCATCCACTGTGACATCTGCTACTTAACAGCTAATACTTAGCAATAATAAAAGCAGTAAATAACACAACAATTGTTTACCCAGTTCAGTGTCAATAACACTTACATCTGGGGGCTACCAAGCTAGGGAGGAAATTCACTATCAGCAGAATCAATTCAGAGCTAAACCTCCAGTTTACACTCCTCACTTAATCTCTACCCAATGACACTTCAACCTAGAGACACTCTAGACCTGAGTATACCCACTCACTCCCCCTCAATCATACAATAGTGATATCAAACAATTACAATACAAAAACAGTATGAAGAGACACTTCACACACACACACACACCTTGATCTTGCTTCACAGCTTTGATCAAGGAACTCACACACTCTTGCTTCACAACTTCGAGTGAGACACAACCTAGAATCTACCTAACCAATGCAATCATCAACCAGACATTTGCTTGGATTACAAGTATTCCTAAGCAGAATTCACACGTGAAGACTAGCCTTCTTCACACACAAGTACTCTCTAATTAATACTCTCTAATCTTCTGTCAAGAGCTACTCTTCAGAATTGCTCCTTCTGGTATTTATAGCCGCTTCAGTCCTTTGGGCCTTGGTGCATAAATTAGGTTTTATCCATAATAAAACCTCTCTTCAGTATTCTGCACGCTTGCCTCTTTAATAAGGTACATATTAGTTCCCCTAGGGCTTCTAAAATGTCTCCTACATTCCAGCTTGAGCTTCTGATTTGTTTCCTGAGTTCTAGCTACCAGAATAAAAAACCTGCGCTTGATATCATACGACCTATGTCATAACATTGAGTATGACATCCAACTTAACTTATAGTTAGCTGAGTTAACTTACCCTGCACAGTCTATATTATGAATGTATCAACATCAGACATGACATTCATACATACACTAATGTTTTGCCACAAAATGCAGCCAATCAAGAGCACTTACAAACTCCCCCTTTGGTAAATCTTTTGTTAAACACTATGTACTTACACCAGAGATTTACACACAGCAGAAGGCTTAACATATGTCCTGTCATGCATGTAAGTCACTTGTTGCTCAAGCTCTCAGAGTCCTCACAGTTGGCTTTCAGCCCTGTTAACACTCACCTTGTTAGCCATCTGTTAGTTATCACTATAGATGTCACTCTTTGCTAAGTGAGTAACACATAGAGTTACTCCCCCTCAACTGATGCAACTCACTAGCTAAACACATTACCTGCACATCCTGCAGTCATACAGACATCCAGTCTGATCTGGATGTTATGACATTCAGCATAATCTTCTGATGTTACACACCTGTGTTACTCCCCCTAAAGGGATGCACACTGCTCTCATCCTGCTTATACCTTGCAAACACATATATGGTTAGCATCCTAGTTCTATCATACAACCCTACTCAACCTAGGCATTCATATATAGCATTAGCACAATCCTATACTAACAACACTAATCAGCTGTTATCACACATATCTTCAGCAGCACCTACTGTACCTGCTATTTTTATCATACTTGGTATCAGAGCCCTGCAAGCATGCAAGTATGATTATGTCACATATACACAATGGTACATATGCTCTAGCTATGCACTAGCTAGTCTTCAACCTGTTCTCTCACCTGTTGTACCTGCTGTTTTCTATCATACTCTCCCCCTTTTTAGCCACAAATTAAGATCTAACTAAATACTTAGCAGAGGTCAAAAGTTGTAGGAACAAATAATTGTTAGGGGTACGTTAAACCAACGGCTCAGTCAAAGCATTACAGGATTCAGTTCTTACAAAAATCACACAGAATTCCAACCAAACTTAATCAAGAAACAGCATCTCATCTTCTCTATCAACTTAGCATCAATCAGTTAGAGCTTCACAGCTCTTTATCAGGACATGTCATTCTTCTTCTTCAGATGCAGAACTGGACTTACCTTTGTCATATTCTCCATCACTAGACTCCTCAGCCTCAGTGGATCCATCTTCATCACTGTTCTCCCTTTCTTTCTCTGAATTAGCTGCATGATCATTACTCTCTTCAACACCATCGTTTTGCCTGTCCTCATCAGTGAACTCAGCATTGTCATTTTGCTCAAGGGTCCTGATTAGTGCTTCAAGAGTTCTTTTCCTCGCATCCAGCTCCTGACATGTTTCCTTTAGCTTGGTAATCACTTCTGCTTTTAATGATGTAGACTGGGATGTCTCAGCTGAAGTTGCAACCATGTCAGGAACATGAGTTCCAAGAAATAGTTTGGGATGAAATGATAAGGGGCTTTCTCTTTTGCTTGCAGCATCACTCTTTTTGAGAATGTTGGGATATTGTTTCAAAATGATGCCACATATGAGTGAAGGGAATGCAATGGGGCCCTTGATGCTGTAGCTGCCTGCATGTTTCATAGTTTGATCAAAAACATATGTTCCAAAATCAAATTTGGCCTTGGTCCCAATAACATAGATGATCTTTCCAAGACCATTTGCCACAGTAGATTTATGATTTGTGGGCACCCAATTTGCTGCTCCAATCTTATGCAACATAGCATATTTGACACTCAATTTGCTGGCAACTAGCTTTCTTTTGGATGGCCATCTTTTTACTTGGTTGCCTGTTATCACTTGGCATATTTTGTTTTCTGAAACATTTACATCAGGACGAGCTCTATCTGATCTTCCCAGATATTTGTTGATTGTTGTTAGAGTAAAAGTAACACACTCCCCTCTTACATGCACCTTCCCAAACTCTTTAGATTTCCTGTCAGCACATTCCTCCGAGAGATTAACTATGAATTCTTTGACAAGTAACTCATAGCATGAAGAGAATTCTCTAATTGTTTTCATTAATCTTGCATCATTAATGAGTTTCATGATTTCTTTACTCTCAAGAGCATTCTGTCTCAGCTCCCTTTCGACTGCCAGCCTTTTCTGAACAACATACTTCCACCTATTAACACACGAGGGGTAATGAAATGACATGTTGTCAATTGGAACTTCAGGGACTTTTTCATCCAGTTTGCTCTTGGAGGGTCTCTTCTTGTTTGGAATGTCAGTGACATCTTCAGCAACATCAGTCTCAGTCTCTGATTTAGTACCAGATTCAGCCTTTCTCTTTTTGGTGACTACTTTGCTCCAGGCTTTGGGAGGTCCAACTGGTCTTCTTTTAGTTCTAGCCTTTCTTGAGGGAGTGTCATGTTCAGTTGTCTTCTTCTTTGTGAGGTTGTCTTGCTCAACAACCTGTTCAGTTGCCTTTTTCTTGGGGGAACCTTGTTCAGCTACCTGTTTACCTTTCCTTGTCATGAGTCTTTTGGTTATGCCAGGATTGATGTTTGCTATCAAATTATTATCAGAATATTCATCAAGGTCCACCAACTCCGCATTCTTGGTGCCTTGCACATCATCACTTCCACCATCAGAGACTACTCCCTTGTTCTTCTCTTTTAAGGTACGATCTTTCAAGGTTCCAACATTGGTCATAGCATCACTTTGATCATGCACAGTTGGGCCAGACCCCTCATTGCTGGGTGGAATGGGGATGTTCAGAGCCCTAGCCACCATGCCAGCAATGATGTTATGCATTTTCTTGGCTCCATCATCATTAACATCAGAAGTTGCATGAGTAGGAGTTTTACCTAAGACAGTGTCTTTGGACCTTCTTGCATGTTGGCTCCTTGGATTTTTTACCAGAACTCCTTCTGGAGTCATCATGCGTAGGGGTGCTATTTCAAGCACTGAGTTAGGGTTGCTTGACTCAGTTCCTATCTCAGACTCGTTGGTGGGTATGTTCCTGGAGGGAGATGATTTTGGTGAATGTTGAGACATTGTACAGGACGTTGATCGTGTGAACAGGGGTTTCCGTTTGTTGGAGACTGTAGGGAAGATGAACAGTTTGATACTGAACCAAGTGGTGTGGGAGTATGATATGGAGAGGCTCACTAGGTGATATGGCAAATGAGGAGGGAACTTACTGTTTTGACCAATCAGTAAATGATTGAATTTTAAATTATAATTCCCTATTCTCATTAATTGCTATAACTCACCATTACTTAAAGGCCTCAATTTTTGTAAATCACTTTTATGGGCCTTGACATTCCATGCATCAATTTCAGTCCTATTTATTTCATCCTCATCATGTATTGCACCAATCCCTTTCCATTTACAAGAGTGACCCCTGAGCATGCCTCCTTTGAACTCACCAGGACCTGTTTGAATGGTGCGCTGGATGTCACAGAACAAGATCATGACATTAGTTGTGACATGGCTTCTTGTAGGCAGGGTAGTATCCATGGACTCCATTAGGTTCTAGTATAGCCTATCTAGCTTTCCCTGATGACTAATACATGGGTATCCATTCTTGGCTTGCTTCCCTCCATGAGGTTTCTTGCATCCTGTCCTTCTTTTTGAGGCATACTTTGAGGATCTTCTTGCTGGTGTGTTGGATCCTCTCTATTGTCTGTCCTTCACCAGCAATACTTTTTCCCTAGTTTCCTTTTTCTCTAGGTTATTGAGGATACTTCTGGGCTCCCATAGGTAGCAATTGTCCATTTCTCTGGATCCCCTCATTTCTACCTCACCTTCTTCATTGACAACTACACACTTATCCTTTGAAAACTGGACTTTTAAGCCTTGATCACATAGCTGACTTATGCTTATTAGGTTGACAGTTAGTCTTTTAACTAGTAGGACATCCTTCAATTTTAAAGCTTTAGGGCTGTCAAGTTGTCTAGCACCTGTGATTTCTCCTCTAGCTCAATCACCAAAGGTTACATGACTAGATGAATGAGGTTTGAGTTTGATCAACAGATCCTCAATTCCAGTCATATGCCTGGAGCAGCCACTATCAAAGTACCAATCTTCATTGGTAGGCATCCTTGGAGAAGTGTGAACTGCTAGTGCAACAGTCTTGGCAATCCATAGATTTTGTTTGTTATGCACTTCCTTATTAACTTGATGCTGCCTCTTGCCAGGCTTGGCATGATGCTGCCTTTTTCCATGTGTAGCATGATGCTGCCTTTTTCCATGCTTACCTTGTTTGGTCTTTCTTTGGCTAGGAAATCCATGCATCCAGAAACACACAACTTTTATATGCCCCAGTTTTCCACAGTGGTAGCATTTGTGCCCTTGGAATTGTCTCTTGACTTGATTCCAATTTTTGTGTGGAGGAAGTTGTGACTTTGGTCGTGACATCCTTTTTAGCTTTTGAAGTTCAGGATGCAACCTATTGAGTTTCAAGACAGGATTTTGTTTCCCAACAAATCCTAGACTAGATTTATCTCCTAAGGTCTGTCCACTTTGAAGGATTTCCTCTAGGGTTTCAGTCCCAGAATTCAGCATCCTTATGGATTTTTCCATTTGATCTTTCTTACTTTTCAACTCCTGTACTTCACTACTGAGTGTGTCAATTATAGCTAGATGCTCTCTCTTTTCAGCTTCTAACTCCTTGATGGTTCTATTCTATTACTCTCCTTGCTGAACCAGTTCTGTGCTTCTGATGTGAAGCTTTTTGTATGAGGCTGCAAGCTCCTCAAAAGACAACTCTTCATCACTTGAATCATCATTAGAGATGCACATACTGTTTAGAGCAGTGACATGTTTAGCTGATTCCTCTTCTGATCCACTGTCTGAATCTTCATCAGACCAGGTGACTGTTAAGCCCTTTCCTTTCTTTTTGAGGTATGTAGGACATTCCTTTCTGATATGTCCATATCCTTCACATTCATGGCACTGTACTTTACTGACTTTCTCCTCAGATTTCTCTTTGTCAGCAGGCAAGCTTTTGGAATAAGGTTTAGACTTAACATCTATCCTTTTGACCAGTTTGTTGAATTGTCTTCCAAACATGGCTATTACCTCTGATAGATTCTCCTCTTTTTCATCATTTGAATCCTCAACAGTGTTTGAGGCAAGAGCTATACTTTTGCTCTTTTTCTCCACAGCCTGATCACACATCCCCATCTCAAAGGTTTGGAGGGAGCCAATGAGTTCATCCACCTTCATGTGGCATATGTCTTGAGCTTCTTCAATGGCTGTTACCTTCATGGCAAATCTTTTAGGTAATGACCTTAGAATCTTCCTTACAACCTGGAAAAAAACGATGAGAGCGATGAAGGTGAATGGCGATTCTGGGAATTTCTTGGAAAGTCTATGAAGATTGTTGGCGAACTGATGAAAGGGACGAAGATCTGGATTTTGCGATCTGCAGTTTTCCGGCGAGTTTCCCACCGCATGCATGCACGCCAGCTGCTCCCCCACTACCCCTACTTTGCCGCCGGCCATGCAAACAGCCGGAGAAGGCCATCGGTAAAATCCAGCGGCGGTGCACACGGCCGGAAACTCGCCGGAAAATTGCATGTCACTGGAAAACTGCAGATCGCAAAATCCAGATCTTCGTCCCTTTCATCAGTTCGCCAACAATCTTCATAGACTTTCCAAGAAATTCCCAGAATCGCCATTCACCTTCATCGCTCTCATCGTTTTTTCCCCAGATCATTCATCATCTTCATCCAGTTCGTCACTCCCCATATTTCACCAAGAACTCCATCAATATTCAAGTTTTTCCAGGAAATTTCCAACGAGTTCAAGAACTTTCACTTTCTTAATCTCCAGACCTCCTCCGATTTCAACACTCCAAGATCTCACCGAACATCATAACCACCGAGAATCTTCAAGAAACTCCAGAAATTTCATCAGGATTCATAGGCCGCTAGTTCGTCTCCTTTTTGTCAAGAACTCTTAGGGTTTTCATCAGAAGCATCCGCGCCATCATCAGTTCCCAGAATTGCTCCGTGGATATGCATCGCGTTCGTAGATCTTCACCACACTCGTGAGGATCTTCCAGAAAGCCTCAAACGTCGTCAAGAGAGTCCAAGCTTCAAGATCCTCCTTAACAGCTTCAAACGTCAACTTCATCATCTCCAGGAAATCACCACGTTCTTCAGACTCATCGTATTTCCAGGTTGGTGTTCATCTCGTTCATCGTTTTTGTGAGAGTGAGACAGGTGTTTATTTGAGAAGATTGAAAGAGAGTTTGTGAGGGATAGAAGAGTTGAACGGAGAGATAGGTTGGGAGATGGAATGAGAGAGTCACAAAGAGAGAGGTTTGAGGGCGCCGCTAGGGCTTGCTGGGAAAGACGGTGAACAGTAGTGAGGGAATGGGAGATAGATCTAGGTTTTGTTTTGCTAAGGCTGAGTTGAAACCGGACTCGGGCTTAGGCCCATTTGTGTTGTTTACTGATCCTACTCCCCGTTTCCCCAGTGACACCCCCTCTCCCACATGTTTTGCGTTTTGGGCCCAGATGGATTCGATATCCAGACCCCCTAGTCTGGGGCCCAACAGGATAACAAGGAGAATATTTGCTATTCGCCCCCCCGTTTTTATTTTTCTTGGTTGTGTTTTTGTTTTGTTTTTCTGATTATTATTGGGCCCAGCACGCTAGCTATTGGCACCCCCTTCTGAGCCCAATGCATTTTTGAACTGTAAATAATTGCTATTTGCCACGCATATTTTCCATTTTTAATTGATTTTCACTTTTATTTCATGTTTGCATATAGTTTAGTAAAAAATTATAACAAATTGAAAAATGGTTATTTTTGCATGGGATTTTTTCCCTCATTTTCCTAAAGACATCAAGAAAATTATAAGAAAATAAAATTGGCATTTCATGCATTTTTTCATTTTTTGGTTTATTTTTACTTTTAATTGCCTTTATTTCATTTTATTTTGATATACCAACTTGCTGAATTTAGTATGGTCATTGTATTTTATATTTTGATGTAATTCTTTTTCCTATGGTTAGATTAGAGTATTATTTTCCCCCTGGAATTTTATCACATTTTTTTGATTTAATTTAGGATAGTTTTGAACCATCAACTTTAGGGTGATCAGGATTAGGGTTTCACAACAGTTAGGTGCAGTTTAGCACATAGTTTTGGGATTTTAAAATTGATTTAGGTCTTGGGGTTTATATGGGGTATAGGTTATATAGTTAAGGTCCCCTATAAATTTAATTAGGATTTTATAGTGAGTTTTACTATTTTTACTTGATTTTTGCAATTTGGTTGATATTGGTGTGTTTCCCACTTGGGATGTTGCTTTGTTTGTGGGGTCTTTGGGTATTTCTATGGGGTGTGAGGCTTGGGCTTGGCTTGTGGAGCATGGGGAAGCATGTGAGAAGATTGAAGACAAACAAGGGATAGAGCTTGATGCATGGAGATTCCTCTCCTGGAGGATGGTTTTTGAAGACTTAGGAGATAGGAAAATAGGCAGAGCTTTAGGTTAGACTGAATTCTTCCACAAACATGGAAAGCATCTTGTGCTTCTATTCCTCCCAATGACTAAAAGTACTTCTAATATATTCACATCCCTCCTTTGGAGGGATAAGTGACTTATCTTGAAAGTAGAACTTTGAGGGAACCTGTCTCTCATAATGTTAAACACTTATAAGCTTCCTTTGGTTGTCAATAAGCTGTTTAGCATTCAACTTATTCTGTTAAGTGATTCTCTTCTGGAGTGCTTGCCTTGAATAAAGAAGCCATTGCAGATAAGAATAAATTCATTGCATTGAAGATTGATAAAGATGATACCTATTCATGTCAAAGCTGCTCAACTGTTGGATTAGGATTTTATTGCTGTCTGAAGCTGTCAACTGTTGGGGTTCATTGCTTGCTCAGGTTTGGTGATTGCTGGGAGTTTGGAGGATCATTGAAGATTTGATTTTGGGGTTCATTTGAAGATGTTACTGTTTGCTGGCAATCAACTGTAGGAGCTGGTGTTGCTGTCAGAGCTGGTGTTGGGGTTTATTTTCTTTGCTGTATTGTTTGTTAATTTTCCCCTTAGGTTTGAAGTGAAGTTGTTTCACTTTGCCTATTGTTTTCTCAGGTTCGAGGTTGAGTGGGACTCCCTTGCCTCGCTTGTATTGCTGCATCTCATGCATTTTACTACTTTACTGTATATATATTGTTTCTTTTCCGCTTATCCCCTAGGATCTTTGTTTCTCTCTGTGCAAGAGAGAAATATGACAGACATTAGGTGTTAACCCATGCATGACAACATTAGGTTAGTTTTGATTCCCCTTTCAAACCCTAGGCTTTAGAGTGTCGTTTCTCTTCTCATCTTGAAACAATAAAAAATACAATAAGATTTCAAACATCAATAAAAGACAGTTCTTGCGTAAAAGACTGAAAACCAATCAAAGTGTCATTTTTGTCCGCTTGGACCCGTAATCAGGAGAAAACCTTTTTCAAAAAGATAAAAAACAGTCAGACAAATCTGTGTCTTCCGTAGCCGGAACTACGTTTGCTCTGATCTTTCATGCTGTATGAAAGTACGTAGGCATAGGATGCAATATCCTAGCGAGCAACCTTCCCCTCCTTTCCCGTAGGTAGGCGAACTACATTGACTCTTATTTCTCGTTCCAAACGGGAATACGTAGGCATAAAGTGCGATACTTTGCCGAGTCATTTTATTTTCTTTTAACCCCAGACCTGTAAAGTAGATAGAATAACAATCCGTACTAGAAAACAAGCGTGGATCCCGTCGAGTACGACGGACGTGAGGGGTGCTAATACCTTCCCCTTGCGTAACCGACTCCCGAATCCAGGATTTGGTTGCGACGACCATTCCTTTCCCGTCTTTGCAGTAGGTTTACTTCGAGCGTTTCCTTTCCCTCTATTGGGATAAATAACGCACGGTGGCGACTCTTCTGTTCAGCCGGCGCCGATTTTCGCAGTAGCGATAGCTGGCGACTCTGTTGGGGAGAGAAAACTCCGCTGGGGAAGAAACGAATCTCTTGGGGAATATTAACCGACTCCGCTGGGGAGAATAAACAACCCTACTGGAGATAGGGCATCCTTTTGGAGAAAATAATACTGTGTGAGCACGGTCTACCATTTTGGAGTTATTAGTCTGCTGAGGACAAACATCCTGATCATCGGTCTGACAACCTGTGGGGAGAAAGGAACCCATCTTCTACGGTAAAAAATCCTTCTGAAACAAACCTGACTTGGTTAAACACCGCTGGAATCCTCTCAGCTGGGGATTGCACCTGCACGTACTCTCTCTAGGGAGTGTCCGCCCTGCAGGGGATACTGATTCGATTTGCTGGAGACATCCTGTAGACTGCTTTCATGAGGATACTCTTCTGGGGGATTATCCCTTCCTTCGGTAAAGGCTATCATTATCTCAACTTCGGGGACGAAGTACGACCTGCATGGGGATTAGCATCGCATAAAGTCAAGTTTTTCATCACAAGCCTCTGGTTAGGGCAGCATGAATTCCATTCACCTTCTTGGAACTTTGCACAAAGGATACTAACATGCCCCAGTCTGAATTCTGGAATACTTCTCCTCGAAAGGAACCCTGGTCAGGACACTATCTTGAAATAGCTTGCCCCTGAATCTGCAACAATTTTGAAACAGACCTTACAGTCCTTGTACCCTGACGGCCAGACATGAACTGCTTCTGCATCTCAAACCTCGAAGAGGTGTTCCAACAAAACAGCTTCCATGCTCTTAGGGTGATCTGCCCCAGTCTTGCAATAATCTTTTGCCCCTGGTTGACTGATTCGTGGAGCAGTGCCCATAACTGCGAGAGATTTGCCAAATCTCGACCTGATTGCCCCAGATTGGCTGATTCTTGGATAGCTGACTTTACTGGATTAATCGACATATCTTGCCCCATCTCATGAAACATTCGGGCCTTCTGCATTCTGTCCTGGTCAGGCCTTCCATTGTAGGAACCTTTCCTGCCGGCATGCGCTTACTCGCAAGTAACACAAGTTGTTCTGCATAAAAGATATATTAAATGCAATGCATATGACAGTTTCAAAAATCCAAGTCTGTTCACTGGAAAATTTTTTGTGACATATAATGAATCAAACTGTCAATATTAATGCTGATAAGAGGAACCCTTTTAGGAGTCAGTTTCGATGCGATCTTTACCGATGTATGCCTTCGAAACAAACCTGCTTCAATTAGGACTTTTGAAGGTTGTAACGTGGTCAGGTTCACGGTTTTGAAAAAAAGGATAAAGGCTCAAATTTTATTTTAACCCACCCATTCTCCTTGATGTTCTCCAATCCTACGTTCGGCTAATTCGACCTTAGCGTTTACCTCTTAAAGATTGAAATATAGGAGTGATAGTTCGAGAAACTATGAGCTTTTGGAGTGACAACCACTCACTCTTCGTCTTTGACACTTGGGGTCACACGACTCGTATTTCATTTGAGGATTTTTTTTGTAATCCTTTTCATTTTTCTTTTTCTTTCCCTAACTTTTGCCTGGACTGACTCTTTTGAGTTTCTTTTGATTATTAAGTCCAGCGGGATGCCCTCTTTTGTGCCTAAGTCATTTGCTTTCAAGTTTTGACTTAGCGGGCTTTTGATTCTTTTCGATTTTTGTTTTTTTTTTTCGGAACAAGTCGTGTGACACTGGTTGTCTGACTCTTTGGAGAATAATATGACCGTCTCACTCCTGATGTTTAACCATTGCAGTTTTTAGGCACGACCTATACAGGTGTGACTGATCCTCGAACGAACACTCCTTTTTGTAATTTGGACGTTTGGTCAAATTAGCTAACACCTACCCTACCCCAGGTTAAGATTGAGGGTTTTTAGTTTTCCGAAAGAACTCCTACTACTAGGCTCAAAGGGGTTGTCAAAGGATTATCTTCCTTATATCTCCGGTATTTAGGGATTTGAAACAATGCTTGTACATCGTCAGCAGGTTTTATTTCAAAAGCATACAATATTGGAAGCTTGCATGTCGTTCAATTTCGTCATCCTCCCCGAATTCCACTTAACAAGCGTTTGAAATAAATGAAAACACAAAGAGTGACCACGACTGGATTAATTCAAACATGCATATTTATTTTATTTATCAATATCAGTTGAGAAAACAACAAGTTTTACAAACGAAATTTGCAATTAAACAGAAAGGCAACTACAAATGCAAAGACATGAACAAGATAACATGAACAATGCCAGTGTCTCAGAATCGGACTTCTTGCACTTTGACTTAATGGCGAGTCAACCATCCTCAGACCAATGTTAGAGGTAGCCTGCTGCTGTCTTGACCTTCTTTCAACGGCCCTGCCAAACCAGAGAACCCCTTTTTGTCATTCAGACCCTGGCTTGTCTGTGACCCTGCGCCGCATTATGCTTAAAGGCCTTGCATTGCTCAATCGAATGACCAGGTGCCCCTGAGTGAAACTCACATTGCACATTCTCATCATAACCAGGTGGTGGCGTCCCTGTCAAGGGTGCCAAGGTTCTCTTCTGAACAAGCTGTAATCTCAACAAGGTTTGGAGTAACTCAGCATAGGAGGAGTTTGGTGTGTCAAAATCTCTGTTTGCTGGCCAAACTGGATACTTCCTATACCCCTGCTGATTCTGCGGCTGCTGTGGAGCCACGGGAATGGTGACATTAGCGACCTGTTGCTGCTGGTTGTCCCAACGTTGATTCCTCCTTCTTCCACGGGAGCTGGACACAGAGCTCGTTTCCCCTTCTCCTTTTCTGCCACCGAAGGCTTTCTTAGTTCCTCCAGCCGAGGTAGACTCACTTGCTTGGAACCTTCCAACTCTGATCCCGTTCTCGATCATCTCCCCCATAAGAATTAAATCTGAGAAACTGCCCAGCGCCACAACAAACAATTTTTCGTAGAATATCCCCGTAAATGTCCCAATGAACATGTCATTCATTTCCCTCTCAGTTAAGGGAGGATGCACTCTTGCTGCCATATCGCGCCACCTTTGTGCGTACTCTTTAAAACTCTCCCCACTTTTCTGAGACGAGCCTTGCAATTGGACTCTGTTCGGTGCCAAGTCACTGTTATATTTGTAATGTGTCACAAACGCATCAGCCAGTTGCTTCCAGGTTTTGATCTGAGTGGGTTCCAGCCCCATATACCACTCAAGTGATGGTCCGGATAAGCTGCCTTGAAAGAAATGCATCAGCATTCTTTCATCATCTGAGTACGCGGACATTCTTCTGTAATAAGAGCGGATGTGCACCTTTGGACAAGTGTCCTCCTTATATTTATCAAATGTGGGCGCTTTGAACTTCGGCGGTACCTTCAGCCCAGGCACTAACCCATTGTAGTCATGTCTAGCCCGGTAGTATTCTGATTAACAACCCCCTTCATCTGTTCTTCTAACATTTTGATTCTCTGCACAGGATCCACAGGCCCTTCAATACCTCTACCCGAAAAGGCATCTTCTTGTTGGTCTTCACCCCAATTGATATTTTCATTTCCGTACCCGTCATAACCAAAATTACGACCAAATCTAGTCTGATTCATCATAGGGCCCCGTCCTCTGTTACCATACCCTTGAGTGACCCCGGCAGGTCCAAAAGGCATCATTCCAGCACCATTTCCGTTACCGAATCCACCATAGCCCTGATTAGCATTACCAAAACCATCATATCTGAAACCCTGAGCGTTGAAGTCGAACTTCCCATCCTGGTTGACATAATCAAACCCCTGATCGTTATAGCCGAACCCGTTGTTGCCAAAGCCATTACCTCCATTGTTACCACCGCCTAGATTGGCGTCTCCGAATCCAACATTGTTAATGGCAGTCTCATTACCAATTCCTGTATTACCATTCCCGGCGCCAGCGCCATTGTTCACATTCACAACAGGTATATTCACCACAGGTGGAGCTACAAGCGTAGGAGTACCATCCCCATGAATGGTTTCAACATGTACAGAATTGTGGTCTTCGTTTCCATTCCCAGCACTTCTCGCCAACAATGGCTGCACCAAAGTCTGCAGGTTTTCCTGCCCCTTCACAACTGTCTCCATTGTCTGCATGAACAGCGCCAGCTTTTCACGCATCTCCTGCATCTCGTTTTGTATCTGGTCCATGATTGTTTTGCAGTTGGTACGAGTAGAGTATCGGTGAGGACGTTGACTTTCAATCCTGGAAAAACCTGGCGAGATGCAGGAAATGAGATACAGTTCAACAATTACCTGGTAATGCAATATGAATGTGTATGCAAATGCAACATGTGTCTGTGCATTAGGGAATATCACTCCCCAATTCTAGTGCCAATGTGCCAGTGCGGTGATAGTGATAGCAATAAGAAGCTCGAAACCCAATCATAGAAAAACATCTCATACATTGCAGAAAATCCCATCAAGTCAGGAATACAATATTAATGAGCGAACAATAGGAAGGCATGAGCTCAACCAACAATCCTGGTGATGGCCAGCACAATGCAAACAAAGCATACACATCAATACATGAGATAGTCAAGTGCGACCATACGCCTGATACTCCTCTAATAATCTCTTAGTCTTGGGATGATTTGGTTGAGTAAGCAATCCATCGACAAGTAGATCTCTTCGCTTGAGAACACGTCGTAAATCACCAATAGATTCCTCCCATGCCCCTTCTCCAAAGCAGTCATCTAACTTCCGTTTCTGAGATGCAGACTCCTTCTTGCACTTGATAACTTTGTTCAAGGAATTCTGGACATCATACCTCCGCGTAACCTCTTCTGGCTAGCTTTCAACTGACCTTCCAGCTCAGAGATCTGCAGCCTCAGTTTGTCTTCTCTTTCCTTATTGCCGGTCAGCGTGGCGTTCCAGGTTTTGTTGAACGCAGAGATCTCCCGGTAGGCGACATCGAGTGACTTCTTCTTGGACTCTAACATGTCATGAGAGCTTTTGAAGTCTTTTCCTAGGCGTTCACGCTTCTTTTTCTCTTCTGCCAGTTCGGCACCTAACCTGCTTACCCACTCAGTCTGCTGTTGGAAGGAATACACAGCCTCGTTTTTCTCCCTCCGGATTTGAGCCAATTCCTTCTCCAACTCTTCATTGATCTTTATCAAGTCTTCTTTTTCTTTTACTACCTGCTCATAGACCTCAATAGCCACAGAAGTAGGCTCCTCAACTGGAATGGGAACAGGACGTGATACTGCTGGAAAAGGCATCTGCACCTGTCTTACCCTCTCTTGAATCCACACCTTGTCAGGCATATAGGCTTGACAATCATTCTTGCCTAGTAGTGGTTTCCCTCTTCTGCAGATATGATTCCAAGCGTGCTGAAGCTTGGCCAATAATTCCCCACTCAGGTCACTAGTGAAATACAGAGATTCCTGTATTTCTTCCTCCTTCGGTGGACTCTTCAAAGCATACCCAGATTGTCGAACCAACAAAGACGGGTTGTAATTAATACCGCCCTTCCTTCCAATTATAGGAACGTTGGGAAACCCGGCGCAGCTGAAGATAATCTCTGACCCCAATAAATCTCTATTGAACCAGACAATGTCTTCTGAAGAAAGCCCCATTAGACGCTCAGACCATTCAACCGTATCTGCAGATTCAACAAAAGGACCCTTCTTGGGCAGATGGCTCTCAAGCCACATATTCAGCAAAGGTACACAACAATGGACATTTTCCCCCCTCCTGTTTTCATTCTTATAATGCAAGGAATGATAGAAATCTCCAATCAAGGTAGGCACCGGGTTGCCTGCAGCAAACAAGTGGAATGCATCCAAATCAACAAATTCAGGAAGATTAGGGAACAGTATAATCCCATAGATACACAAGGCAAGAACAACGTTAAACACGACCCAGCAACCACTTTTGGCATATTCTTGAGCTTTGCCAACCAAAAACTTGAGAGAGAACCCAGAAACTCCATGCCAGGAAGTCAACAACAACTCTGCAGGATTCATATGCAAGGGAACAACTAAGTCTTCCAGCTTAGGCTTAGCATCAAAGTGAATGAAGGGCACTCTGTTCTGAACCGGCAACTCTAGAAACTCAGCGTACTCCTCCATGGTCGGAGCCAAAATGAAGTCCTGGAACATAAAACACCTCAAGGAGGGATCATATAACTGCATCAATGTGTATAACCCATTCAGCTCATATGTAGTTGGTCTGCAAACCAAACTCAGTAGCTTCCCATAACTCTTTCTAAAACTTCTGTTCACATCATCGTCAGCTAGGGAAATCAGACCCAACAGAGAAGTCACATCAGGAGTAGGCAACTTATACGCAACAGTCTTCCTCAAAGTACTCATAATAACAGATAGAAGTCCGGATCACTAGAATCGGGAAGTATGAAAATGCACCTGCAGCACAGACACACGTTAATGATATGCACATGATGATGCAAACAATGCAATATGCAAACAATGCAACAAGGGATCAAGTGCCCCTGGTTGAGAAGCCCAATCCACAATATTGGCCTCAAATAGACCCACAAACTGCTCAAGACCATCCACGATGCTCCAACCTGGTCTCTGACAGACCCAATAACACTGTCCTCAAATATCACACCACTGAATCTCAATCAAGAAAACCGGTAATCTGGAGGTCAAGTTACCTGCATGCCCAACCCCGCTCACAGGTAGGTGTCCTAATAACTGACACAAGTTACGGCATCCTATGCGGTCGTTGGCGTCACAGACTTTCAAGACGGATGATACGATACCCAGAAGGTGTGGCATCATCATGTCCTGAAGAGGCCTCACTTAGCCAACTTCCAAATGATCGGTCCCCAGAGTCGACAATCCAACTAACCAACAACCTCTTCAACCCAAAGGGTTGAAAAATAAGCCAACCAGAAGAACCTCGTCTGAGTGTGGATTTCATGAGACACTAGTACATGCAAAGCATGCACGCGCCCACTAATTTCCACTCTAATTCTAGGTGCACTCAAGCCCATGTCCGGCTTATGTCTCAATCATAGAACCCCCTCATACCCACAACAATAACAATAATAATATAATGTTGAATGTAAAATACAGAAACGTAAATCCATACAAAACCCACGACGGGAAAACAAGCGCTAGGATTGACTCGCGTAGGGAACCGTTGGAGTCCCCAGCAGAGTCGCCAGCTGTCGCTACTGCGAAAATCGGCGCTGGCTGAACAGAAGAGTTGCCACCGTGCGTTATTTATCCCAATAGAGGGAAAGGAAACGCTCAAAGTAAACCTACTGCAAAGACGGGAAAGGAATGGTCGTCGCAACCAAATCCTGGATTCGGGAGTCGGTTATGCAAGGGGAAGGTATTAGCACCCCTCACGTCCGCCGTACTCGACGGGATCCACGCTTGTTTTCTAGTACGGATTGTTATTCTATCTACTTTACAGGTCTGGGGTTAAAAGAAAATAAAATGACTCGGCAAAGTATCACACTTTATGCCTACGTATTCCCGTCTGGAACGAGAAATCAGAGTCAACGTAGTTCGCCTACCTACGGGAAAGGAGGGGAAGGTTGCTCGCCAGGATATCGCATCCTATGCCTACGTACTTTCATACAGCATGAAAGATCAGAGCAAACGTAGTTCCGACTACGGAAGACACAGATTTGTCTGACTGTTTTTTATCTTTCTGAAAAAGGTTTTCTCCTGATTACGGGTCCAAGAGGACAAAAATGACACTTTGATTGGTTTTCAGTCTTTTACGCAAGAACTGTCTTTTATTGATGTTTGAAATCTTATTGTATTTTTGATTGTTTCAAGATGAGAAGAGAAACGACACTCTAAAGCCTAGGGTTTGAAAGGGGAATCAAAACTACCCTAATGTTGTCATGCATGGGTTAACACCTAATGTTTGTCATATTTCTCTCTTGCACAGAGAGAAACAGAGATCCTAGGGGATAAGCGGAAAAGAAACAACATATATACAGTAAAGCAGTAAAATGCATGAGATGCAGCAATACAAGCGAGGCAAGGGAGTCCCACTCAACCTCGAACCTGAGAAAACAATAGGCCAAGTGAAACAACTTCACTTCAAACCTAAGGGGAAAATTAACAAACAATACAACAAAGAAAATAAACCCCAACACCAGCTCTGACAGCAACACCAGCTCCTACACTTGATTACCAGCAAACAGTAACATCTTCAAATGAACCCCAAAATCAAATCTTCAATGATCCTCCAAACTCCCAGCAATCACCAAACCTGAGCAAGCAATGAACCCCAACAGTTGACAGCTTCAGACAGCAATAAAATCCTAATCCAACAGTTGAGCAACTTTGACATGAATAGGTATCATCTTTATCAATCTTCAATGCAATGAATTTATTCTTATCTGCAATGGCTTCTTTCTTCAAGGCAAGCACTCCAGAAGAGAATCACTTAACAGAATAAGTTGAATGCTAAACAGCTTATTGACAACCAAAGGAAGCCTATAAGTGTTTAACATTATGAGAGACAGGTTCCCTCAAAGTTCTACTTCCAAGATAAGTCACTTATCCCTCCAAAGGAGGAATGTGAAATTCTTAGAAGGACTTTTAGTCATTGGGAGGAATAAAAGCACAAGATGCTTTCCATGTTTGTGGAAGAATTCAGTCTAACCTAAAGCTCTGCCTATTTTCCTATCTCCTAAGTCTTCAAAAACCATCCTCCAGGAGAGGAATCTCCATGCATCAAGCTCTATCCCTTGTTTGTCTTCAATCTTCTCACATGCTTCCCCATGCTCCACAAGCCAAGCCCAAGCCCCACACCCCAGAGAAATACCCAAAGACCCCACAAACAAAGCAACATCCCAAGTGGGAAACACACCAATATCAACCAAATTGCAAAAATCAAGTAAAAATAGTAAAACTCACTATAAAATCCTAATTAAATTTATAGGGGACCCTAACTATATACCCTATACGCCATATAAACCCCAAGACCTAAATCAATTTTAAAATCCCAAAACTATGTGCTAAACTGCACCTAACTGTTGTGAAACCCTAATCCTGATCACCCTAAAGTTGATGGTTCAAAACTATCCTAAATTAAATCACAAAAATGTGATAAAATTCCAGGGGAAAAATAATACTCTAATCTAACCATAGGAAAAATAATTACGTCAAAATATGAAATACAATGAGCATACTAAATTCAGCAAGTTGGTATATCAAAATAAAATGAAATAAAGGCAATTAAAAGTAAAAATAAACCAAAAAATGAAAAAATGCATGAAATGCCAAATTTATTTTCTTATAATTTTCTTGATGTCTTTAGGAAAATGAGGGAAAAAATCCCATGCAAAAATAACCATTTTTCAATTTGTTATAATTTTTTACTAAACTATATGCAAACATGAAATAAAAGTGAAAATCAATTAAAAATGGAAAATATGCGTGGCAAATAGCAATTATTTACAGTTCAAAAATGCATTGGGCTCAGGAGGGGGTGCCAATAGCTAGCGCGCTGGGCCCAATAATAATCAGAAAAACAAAACAAAAACACAACCAAGAAAAATAAAAACGGGGGGGGCGAATAGCAAATATTCTCCTTGTTATCCTGTTGGGCCCCAGACTAGGGGGTCTGGATATCGAATCCATCTGGGCCCAAAACGCAAAACATGTGGGAGAGGGGGTGTCACTGAGGAAACGGGGAGTAGGATCAGTAAACAACACAAATGGGCCTAAGCCCGAGTCCGGTTTCAACTCAGCCTTAGCAAAACAAAACCTAGATCTATCTCCCATTCCCTCACTACTGTTCACCGTCTTTCCCAGCAAGCCCTAGCGGCGCCCTCAAACCTCTCTCTCTGTGACTCTCTCATTCCATCTCCCAACCTATCTCTCCGTTCAACTCTTCTATCCCTCACAAACTCTCTTTCAATCTTCTCAAATAAACACCTGTCTCACTCTCACAAAAACGATGAACGAGATGAACACCAACCTGGAAATACAATGAGTCTGAAGAACGTGGCGATTTCCTGGAGATGATGAAGTTGATGTTTGAAGCTGTTAAGGAGGATCTTGAAGCTTGGACGCTCTTGACGATGTTTGAGGCTTTCTAGAAGATCCTCACGAGCGTGGTGAAGATCTACGAACGCGATGCATATCCACGGAGCAGTTCTGGGAACTGATGATGGCGCAGATGCTTCTGATGAAAACCCTGAGAGTTCTTGATGAAAAGGAGATGAACTAGCGGCCTATGAATCCTGATGAAATTTCTGGAGTTTCTTGAAGATTCTCGGTGGTTATGATGTTCGGTGAGATCTTGGAGTGTTGAAATCGGAGGAGATCTGGAGATTAAGAAAGTGAAAGTTCTTGAACTCGTTGGAAATATCCTGGAAAAACTTGAATATTGATGGAGTTCTTGGTGAAATCTGGGGAGTGACGAACTGGATGAAGATGATGAATGATCATGGAAAAAAACGATGAGAGCGATGAAGGTGAATGGCGATTCTGGGAATTTCTTGGAAAGTCTATGAAGATTGTTGGCGAACTAATGAAAGGGACGAAGATCTGGATTTTGCGATCTGCAGTTTTCCGATGACATGCAATTTTCCGGCGAGTTTCCGGCCGTGTGCACCGCCGCTGGATTTTACCGATGGCCTTCTCCGGCTGTTTGCATGGCCAACGGCAGAGTAAGGGTAGTGGGGGAGCAGCTGGCGTGCATGCATGCGGTGGGAAAGGAGAGGGAGACACGTGGTGTGGAGTAGAATGAGGGGAAGACGCGTGTGAGGAGAGAGGGGGAGACGTGGCAAGGGGAGGGATATTGGATGGTGAGGTGTTAGAAGCTGAGTGATACGAAAAATGAGGTGGCTAGCTCCCAAACACACGCGTGGCATGTGTCGCTTCCGCGAAAATAAGGTGCCGGCAAAACAGAAGAGCCGCCACCTTTCGTTATTTATCCCTCAGAACGGGAAAGGAAACGATCGGAAAAACCTGACGAAAAGGTATAAGACAAGGTCATCGCAACCATTTTCTGGGTTCGGGAGTCGGTTACGCAAGGGGAAGGTATTAGCACCCCTCACGTCCGTCGTACTCGACGGGATCCACGCTTGTTGTGTTTACTGGACGGGTTGGTTTATCTATCTACCTATCAAGGCTGGTCTGAAAATGAAAAGAAAATGACTCGGAAAAGCATCGCGCTTTATGCCTACGTATTCTCATCAGAGAATGAGAAATCAGAGTCAACGTAGTTCGACTAACTACGGGTTACGGGGAAGGTGGCTTGCCAATACGTCAGTATTGTGCCTACATACTCTCAACAGATATGAGAGATCAGAGCTTACATAGTTCGGGATAGTACGGATTACGGGAATTCAGATTCATCTGTTTTATCGAATAGGGTTAAACAGCAGTTCCAGCAGTTAGGGACAAAGCCTGTTTGCGGTAGAACTAGGAGTTTAACGACACTCTTTTCTTCAGAAAAGCTTCCTTTGAATTACGGGCCCACGGGGCAAAAAGGTTTGAAGTTTGTTTTCTGTCTTTTACGAAAGAACTGTTTTTTTATGTTTGTTTGCAATTTCAATCGCACTAAAGACTATGACCTGAGAGTGAAAGCGTCGCATGTCACCCAAAGGGTGCCATACTAAACATCCAGACTGCTGAAAAGAAACTCTCCAACAATCCTTTCTCAGATAGCTTAAGGCTCATGACGTACGAAAGAAATCATTCATGATTACTGTATTTTAAGCTGTTTGAGATGAGAAGAGAGAACGGGTTCAACTACAGGGAGACTATCAAGTCCTACTGTTGTCATGCCAAGGATTCATCCTATGGTTGAAGTTTAAAACAAGGAACTCCTGGAAGTTATCATGCACAGGTTTCAACCTAAAGTTCTAATCATCACTTCCTTATCAAAGGGAGTGAGAGTCCTAAGGGATCATGTCAATGATAAACAGAAACAAATAAAGCATCAGCTTAAACCGTAAACAGACATACAATAAACGGTAAAATGCATGCAATGCAAGTGAGGGAGGAAATATGTGTGGGGCAGCAGCCTCCACAAGCTCATCTCAACCTCAAGCTAGATATGAATAACTTCAATCATACAGGAGAAGTAACATGCTATCAAGCAAAATAGAATAACAACTGCAATCATACAGAAGAAATAACATGCTATCAAGCAAACACAAACCACATGGGCAAGGGAGCTGGGCTCTACCGAATACCCGCAAGCAAAGCCATACAATAAAAATACAAGCAGAGGGAGCACCTCAACCTCTAGTGCAATCATGCTCTTAGATTAAAGTCAGTCTAGATATGAACTTATTCTCATGCATCAAGCAAATCAAACAAGGCACAATAATACAGCAAAGAAAACAGTCGAGAAAGAAGGCAGATCACCAGCTCCCTCTTTCCCTTTCAAGCTTCAGCTCTTCTGACAGCAATCCAGTCTTCAGACTTCAACCACCCTTCAAGGCTATCATCCTTCATGCCAAGTGTCAACTTGCTTCTCCAAGGTTTTAATCCATCCAACATAAGTATCAACTTATTCTCTCTTCTTCAAGCTTCAGCTCTTCAGTCAGTTCCACCTTCAGGCTCCACTCTTAACTATAAGTATCAACTTGATTCCTTCAGGCTCTCCAAGCATCAATGTAGGTGTCAACTTACTTTACTCCTCAAGCCTCAGCTCTACCCTCGATCTCAAATGGATTCCTCTCACAAGCATCAACTTAGTCTTCAAGCTTCAACTCTCTTTTGCTTTACCAGTATCAACTTGGTCTTCTTCTCCTACAAGCTTCAGCCTCTCAGAGTAATCTCCAATCACCTGGAAGTGTCAACTTCATCCTTCAATTCTTTAAGCCTCAGCTCTTCACTCAATCTCAATTGAATCTTCAAGTATCAACTTGGTCTTCAAGCTTCTCAAGCTTCAGCTGCAATGGCAATGCTCAAGGAATCATCCTCTTCCACACTCTTCAATGAAGTCCTCATCTTCAAACTCAAGTCCAACATCTTTCAAGATACTCAAACCAGAAGACAATTGATTGAACAAAATGAGTGGAAATGATAAACAGCTTATTGACAACCAAAGGAAGCCTGTAAGGGTTCATCATTATGAGAGACTGGTTCCCTCAAAGTTCTACTTCCCAGATAAAGCCACTCATCCCTCCAAAGGAGGGATGTGAATATCTTAGAAGGACTTTTAGTCATTGGGAGGAATGGAAGCACAAGATGCTTTCCATATTTGTGAAAGAAGTCATTCTAGTTCTAAGGCTCTCCCTAGGTCTCCTACCTTCTAAATCTTCATCAGACACCTTCAGGCACAAGAAAATCCAATCTCCAAGCAACTTCAAGCAACTTCAAGCATCCTCACCTTGTCTTCAACTTGTCTTCAATCTCAACCAAAGGCAAACAAAGCAAAACCCTAATCTAAGGGAACTAAAGAAGTTAGTCTAGTTGAGTTAGTGCCTTAGAATCATCTAAAACTAGCACCTAAACTAAAATCAAACAAAAATAGGAAACTATCCTATAAATTTCTACAACAATTCCTAAGGGATCCTAATTCAATTAAGAATGCCTCATACAAAAACCAGGGACTAAATCATATATTAAGCCCTAAAATTAAATCCTAAGTCCAAAGGTATCAACCATAAACCCTAAAAATGGAGCTTCTAAAGGTTTCAACCTAAACTACCACCTAGGTTCATCACAAAAATGTGAGAAAATTCTATTGGGAGCATACATGTCTACACTAATCACACACAAAAAATCAGGATCAAAGTCATCATCACATGATCACACAAAATTCCATAAAATTAGGTATCAAACATAACTATTTTAATATCAATTAAAATGTAAAATTCCCATAAAATCAGAAAATGCATGAAATAAAAATATTTTTTATCTAAAAAATACTAGATTCAATCATGAATATAATGCAAAAAGAATGGGGTTAATTGGATTAATTTTCAATTTTATATGATTTTTTCAAGAACCATGAATAAAATGAAAAAATAATAGAAAATCAAAAGAAAAAGAACAAGCACACGGTGCAGATAGAAATAAAACACAGTTCAAATAATGGATTGGGCCATCAGGGGGTGTGATTATCAATTAATTCACTAAGCCCAGCATCAGCACCCAAATGAAACGATGCGTTTCATTAACTCAGATCCTTCACAACTTGAAATTAAAACGTGGCCATTGGATCACTCTTCTAGTCAAAGGTCTCACCACATCCAATGGCTCTAGAGTCATCTTCTACCTTTTGAACCTCTAAACTTCGCGTGCAGCTCCGGCCACTACCGATGGTGCTCCGGTCATCGTCCCCAACCCTAACTCTCTCTAGGATCCTCCATTGCAAGTGGTCCATACATGAATCTTGTCCCAAATTTCCTCACGAATTCATTCATGCCCTTAATTCTCTCTGAAACCTCAAGATTCTCCATAACCAATTCTCAACCGAAAATGGTAACACCCTAAATTGGTCACTAATTCTCAAATTAATGGTGTGAAATCATTCCTACACCGTTCTACAATGCATCTAACACCCTAATTCATCTTGATTCTACCTAATTTATGCTGGAGGAAGAAAGTTACTAACCTGAAAATTCTTGATGAACAGATGCACTAAACCTCCAAATCAAGCTCTCCAACCTTTCAGACACGATCAATGGACCCTTTCCTTGCTTCTGTATGCAATAAAACTGGTTGAAAACTCCTGAATCTTGAAACCCGATGGTGAGTTGCAGGTGGAAAAATCTGAGCTCAAGAACACCAATCAGCCACGAATTCCCTTGGATTATGATCTGGAATCAATCCCTAGCATCCATGGAAGAAGTTGCAATCAAGAAAATGGATGGAAAGTGAAGAAATTGGTGAAACCGAATTCAGTTGCAAGCTATGCAATTTCAATTTCAATCTCTGCTCTCTCCTTCAATCATCACCAACCTTTTCTTTGGATCACCTCTACTCAATATATAGAACCTGTGTGGATGATCTAGAACCCTCTAGATCCTTCTAATGAGAGTTTCAATCTCTCATGTCATGAGATTTTCAATCACATATCATGGTATGCACAACCCTGCAAACAACTTGAAACCAACCTCAATTCCTTCCAATTTCTCCCCTAGTGACATTTTGAAAGTGTTTAGCTTGCAAAGGGCCTTGGTTATGCCTTGATTCTAGGTTTTGCAAATGTTACTTATGATGTAAATAATCACTTTTCAAAGCAAGTCCACAAATTAGACCTCAACTCAAAAATGTGGCTAAACCAATTTTCTTAAAATGTTTTCTAGAGTCAAAATGATATATTACATGCCTTGGTTTGGGTGTGTAGATTGAAAATATCAATTTCCAACTTTGGTTTATTTAACTTATACCCTTATTTTAGGTCATTTTTGCAACTTTGAGCTACAAGTATCTCCATCATCTCATGACCTCTTTAATAGCCTTAAAACATCATTTTGAACAAGTTTGATGTTGAACATTTTCCAATTTGAAGCTTGGAAATGGGAGTTATGGCCTTATGCTTGAAATGACCTGTAATCTCCAAATGACCAAAATGCCCTTGACTTGTCAAAGCCATAACTTGAGTTCTACAAATCCAATCATGGACTTCTAGTACTCTCTAGAAATCTAAGAGAATAAGGAACAACATTCATGTTGACCAAAAGTTCATAGGAATCATCCTTCTAGGGCAAAAGTTTGATGCAAGTTGGGTAACTTTCAAGCCCCCAAATTCACATACCTCAGATGACCTGTAACTTGTCAAAGTCATAACTTGAGTTCTACAAATCCTATAAAGGACTTCTAGAACTCAAATTAAAGCTAAGCTCATGCTCTACAACATTAATGTTGGGGGTAAGATGAGACGACAATCACATCTTGAGCTAAACTGCCTTGAAGATAGGGGTCAAACTAGGGGATTTTACACTGTCAAGCCTTAGAAACCCTAGCTTGAAACTTCTCAAACTCTTCAATCATGATGACTTGACCTTGGAATCATCCTTATATCATCTCAATGCCTCAATCCATGATCCCATGGCTCTTGGATTGGGTCTCAACCCTCTCCAAATCATCAGTTGACCTAGGGTTGACCTAGTCAAACCTAACTGCACCACTCATGGCTAGGTCTTCTTAATCTTGCACAATGACCTATCTAGGCCTCAAAGTGATCTTCAACACTTCTCATGAGCTCTTTCAAGACCTCAAGTCTAACTTCGTGCCTTCAGAATCATCTGATGACTTCCCACAACTCTCAAGTTAGGAGGCACACCCTCTTGGTTTCAACCACTATCTCTGAGGATCTTCTAACTTCTTTGACAAGGGTATCAACCCTTGAACACTTGAATAAGCTTCTTAGCTAGCCTCAAAGTCTTGTGTAGCCCTTGATTAGTAATCATACCTCTTGATCTCCTGCACACATGTCAATGAAATGCAAATGATAATGCTAATGTGAATGAAATGAAACATAAGCTGGGTAAAGAAAAGTTGGGCAAATTTTGGGGTGCAACAACATGCTCCCTTATATGACACTTGGCAATGAAATGGACCCGGGAACTGGGCTTTTTGACATTCTCTGGATAAACGGCCCAATATGGATGAACTCTGATTAATGATGATTAAGGACTAATAGAATCTGGACTAAAAAAAAAGATATTAGACCTAAAGACTCAATTAAGACTAATTAACTGAATTAACAACCAATTAAATTGGGACTAATGACCTAATTAACCATAAACGAAAATCAACACTTGTTAAGACTAATTGGAATCTATCCTAAACAATTAGACCTAATTAAACCTAGATTAACCCCTAATTAATATCCTAAAACTTTAACAAACTATTAAAACTATTACCTATTTAATATCTACATTAAAATCTATATTAATCAATATCCCTAAAATCTATTAATGTCTATTAAAACCTAGAAAAACAAATATTAATAAAATCTATTAATTTCTAAAAAACCCTATATTAATATCTATTTAAATTCTGAAAAAAAAGGTATTTAATATCTACAAACTATTAAAAGTCTATTTACTTCTTAAAACAAGTCTAATTATATTCTAAAAAGATTTAAAACATTAAAATCTATTAACATCTATTAAACTCTAAAAACTCCTATTAAAATCTATTAAACTCTAAAAACTCGTATTAAAATCTATTAAACTCTAAAAAACTCTTATTAAAATCTATTAAACTCTTATTAAAATCTATTAAACTCTAAAAACTCCTATTAAAATCTATTAAAAATTCTAGAAAAATCTACTTAAATCTATAAGAAAATATCTAAAAAAAATCTATTAAATTCTATTGCACTCTATTAGAAAAATTCTAGAAAAATCTATTTAAATGCGTTAAAAAATCTAGCAAATAAAAGGAAAAAAACAAAAAAATGCCTGGAGGCCGATTAAATTGATTAGAGAACAATTGCGCAACCATAGCGAAACCCGGGCACCGAGATGACCTGAAAACACAGGAAACGAGTACCAATTCTCAAAATACACTTATCCAAACCGGCCTGAACTGCCTGAAGCGCCAGGGGCGGCAATCCCGATAAAATCGATCTGACTGAGAAAAATGCCATGCATGTAATATGCGAATGCGAATGCAAAATGCGTCGAAACATAAACCAGATATGGGAACCGGTTGGTCAAATTTTGGGGTGCAACACACATCCCCATCTCAAAGGTTTGGAGGGAACCAATAAGTTCATCCACCTTCATGTGGCATATGTCTTGAGCTTCTTCAATGGCTGTTACCTTCATGGCAAATCTTTTAGGTAATGACCTTAGAATCTTCCTTACAAGCTTTTCTTCAGTCATCTTTTCTCCCAAAGCTCCTGAGGTGTTAGCTAGTTCAAGAACATTCATGCAAAAGTCATGAATGGTCTCATCTTCCTTCATTCTTAGACTTTCAAATTTATGGTTAGCATTTGAAGTCTAGACATTTTTACCTTGGAAGTTCCCTCATGAGTGGTTTTGAGAGTGTCCCAAACATCCTTTGCTAGTTCACAGTAGTGGACCAGTCTGAAGATGTTTTTGTCTATACCTTTGAAGAGTGCGTTTAATGCTTTAGAGTTTCCAAGAGCCAATGCCTCTTGCTCTTTGGTCCATTCCTCTTTAGGAATTTGCACAGATATTCCATCCTTGTCAGTCTTCACAGGATGTTCCCAGCCAGAGTTTACAGCTCTCCAAGCTTTGCTGTCTAAGGACCTTAGGAATGCAATCATCCTAGGCTTCCAATAGTCATAATTAGAACCATCCAGAATTGGAGGTCTATTGGTGAATCCAATATCTTTATCCATAGTACCAGAATTTAATTTCCCTAGATCTCACCTAGAATAAACAGGCATGTGCCTGCTCTGATGCCAATTGAAAATTCTGGCAAGCACACGATGGATGTTATTCCCAAGGTTATAACATCCACTGGGACATCTGCTACTTAGCAGCTAATACTCAGCAATAATAAAAGTAGTAAATAACACAGCAATTATTTACCCAGTTCAGTATCAACAACACTTACATCTGGGGGATGCCAAGTCAGGGAGGAAATTCACTATCAGCAGAATCAATTCAGAGTTAAGCCTCTAGTTTACACTCCTCACTTAATCTCTACCCAATGACACTTCAACCTAGAAACACTCTAGACCTGAGTATACCCATTCACTCCCCCTCAATCACACAATAGTGATATCAAACAATTACAATACAAAATAGTATGAAGATACACTTCACACACACACACCTTGATCTTGCTTCACAGCTTTGATCAAGGAACTCAAACACTCTTGCTTCACAGCTTCGAGTGAGACACAACCTAGAATCTACCTAACCAATGCAATCATCAACCATACAATTGCTTAGATTACAAGTATTCCTAAGCAGAATTCACACGTGAAGACTAGCCTTCTTCACACACAAGTACTCTCTAATTAGTACTCTCTAATCTTCTGTCAAGAGCTACTCTTCAGAATTGCTCCTTCTGATATTTATAGCCACTTCAGTCCTTTGGGCCTTGGTGCATAAATTAGGTTTTATCCATAATAAAACCTCTCTTCATTATTCTGCATGCTTGCCACTTTAATCAGGTACATATTAGTTCCCCTAGGGCTTCTAAAATGTCTCCTGCATTCCAGCTTGAGCTTCTGATTTGTTTCCTGAGTTCTAGCTACCAGAATAACAAACCTGCGCTTGATGTCATCCGACCTATGTCATAACATTGAGTATGACATCCAGCTTAACTTATAGTTAGCTGAGTTAACTTACCCTGCACAATCCATATTATGAATGTATCAACATCAGACATGACATTCATACATACACTAATGTTTTGCCACAAAATGCAGCCAATCAAGAGCACTTACAAAACCCTTCAGTGGTTTGGAGAAGCTACCCTCGCCAAAGGAAATTTTTGACACCCTTCATCTAGAAGTATCTAAGGTCAAAGCTAATCATACTTTAAAAAATGAGGTCAAGGGTTTTCTCTCTGCTTACTTATTAAAGAAGGCTACTTGCCTTGCCAAGAAAGGTAGTATGGACGCATTCGAAGCAGTTTTGGCGCTACTGATATATGGTTTGGTATTGTTCCCGGAGGTAGAAGAATTTTTCAGTTCAACTGCCATCACAATATTCTTGAATGGTAACCAAGTACCGACCTTGTTAGGTGACGCTTATCATTCCGTTCATCACAGGACTCTTCAAGGTAGAGGAATTATTAGCTGATGTGCATCTTTGTTATACAGATGGTTTGTCAATCATCTACCAAGAATGGATGCTTTCAAAGAAAATCCTAATGGTTAGAGATGGTCTCAAAGGATTACGTCTCTAACGCAAGCAGACATTCATTATTATGATCCTGCCTACGACCGAGGAGTCTACATTGATAGTTGTGGTACTTTTCTGAATGTACCACTCTTGGGAGTACAAGGGGGGATCAACTACAATCCTGCTTTGGCTAAACATCGGTTTGACTTCCCAATGAAAGATAATCCTAACAAAATTCTATTGTCTAGTTTCTTCTACCTCAATACCTAAGCGGAGGAAAGTTTAAGAAACAGTACAATTGATGCTTGGAAGAACATCCGGAGAAAAACCAAAGTTGACCTTGGGAAGAGAAATTATGTAGCTTTTGAGCCATTCACTCGGTGGGTCCAATCTAGAGCTCGTGATCTCAAGATGCCTTACCTTCCTGAGAAAAATACGTAGATTGTTGTCGTGTCATCTTTTGCCATTCCCATTGAAAATATGGAAGAATACCAAAAGGTTCTTGAAAGAACAAAGCTTGAGAAGAATACTTGGGAAGACAAGTACCATACTCTTCATGCTGAGACGAAAGAACTGCAGAGAGTTACAAGACAAAGATGAGATGATTAGGTGGGTCGAAAGACGATTGACTGACGGAGATGTGACAAAGGAGAATTTATTTTTCTCTAGCGTCAAGCCTACGCAGAGTACTCATGAGTATTCAAATATCCCACCAACTTCTAGCACTTGGAAAGGAATAGTAGACAAGTTGGTGATGGAGAACACTATGTTGAAAAGACTGAAGAGGACACGCAGATAGGATTCTTGTCAGATTTCCTAATCATAGGGCCTAAGTCTTCTCCTCTGATGTAACCTCACATTTCTTGGGTTATATTTCAAAAGTTGTAACTTTTCCCAACATAAATGAAACAAGGGTTTTTCTTTAATTATCTTCTGAGTTTTGTAAAACCAGTTGCGTCTTTGCATTGCATTCAGCATTTTGCTAACCATTCAAGGAGTTCAAAATATTTGTTTTTTTGCAGACATATTGATGTATAAGAGAAACATGATTACATTCCCAAGCCTGAGGTTAGACAACCTAAGGATCTTAAGGAGCCTCGTAAGGAACCCTGCTGCTTTTATAGCCAAGTATGGGGACTTGTTATCTCTGCTAGATACACAAGTAAACGAAGAAATGCTGCAAGCCCTCGTAAAGTTTTATGACCCGCTATACCATTGTTTTACATTCCCAGACTTTCAGCTACTGCCAACCTTGGAAGAATACTCTGAGCATCTAAAAATTCATATGACCTTCACACCTAACTATGGAAGGGAGATGTGGCTGAATCTTTTCACCTAGAACCCACTGACCTTCAAACCCAGTTGGATAATAGGGGTAGATTTACCGGAATGGAGGCGAAACCATTCATGGAGAGAGCTGAGTTCTATTATGATCGAGGAGATTTGGAAATCTTTGAAGTTATATTAGCTTTCTTGATTTACGGCTTATACCTGTTTCCCAGCAAACCTGAGTTCATCAGCCTGAAAGCCATCAAGCTGTTTCTTGTTAGAAATCCAGTTCCCACTCTTTTGGCTGATACCTACTACACCATTCACCGGTGGAAGGTGTTCAATATCAGACAATTCTCCTGCTGCAAAACACTCATAAGCAAGTGGTTTATTTCACACTTATCTAGGACATTTCCTCTATGGAAACTTCAAGACAATGATGCATGGATTGGAAAATTAGTTACACTCTCTCATTACGACATCAGCTGGTATGACCTGACTCGCAAAGGAGTAGCCATGATACACGGCTGTGGGGAGTTCCCAAATATACCGCTAATCAACACTAGAGGATATATCAATTACAGTCCTATCCTAGCTCGTCGTCAGCTATGATACCCCACTGAGAAAGAGCCAGAGCCAACCCAGCTAGAAACTTGCTTCAGTGAAAAGGATACTGACCTGAATCTTGAAGCACGAATTATCTTTGCCTGGCGTCACCCCAAACTGAAAGGAATGACTACTGTGGAAAGTCCAAGTTGTCTCGTCTCGAAGGAATATCTCTTTTGGTCAAAAGTAATAGCATTAAAGATGTTCTATACTCACTCCTATGACATTACTCTAGAGCAAAAGAAGCTTTTGTCTAGGGGAGAATTGAAATTTTCCTTGGTGAAAGCTGAACGGGAAAATGAAGAACTTTGGGAACTGCTCTGTCAGAGTCAGAAACAGACGAGACTGCTAGAGGGAGAAGGGTCATCTTGTTAGAAGATCCTTAACTATTGATTTCCTTTTGTTGTTGTTCGCCAAGCTTATGGGAATATCTAATCTTTCATTTTGTAAAATGATCGAAAAAGCTTCATTTGTTAATGAAGACTTTATGTTGTAAAACTCTTTTATTAATGAAAATTTTGTTAAGTTTTCATCACGTTGTTACGTGTTGATCCATTAATTTTGTTCGTAAACAAACTTTTTGTTTCTCCTTGAATGTGTGGTCGGCATTACCATCCCGCATTTCATCCTGCATGTCATTTTTGCATTTCATTAGTCCTCCGGCTTATCCCATATGTTGTTGCTGTCAGAAAGAGAGAGAGAGTCACGCTGAATACTCATCGGTACAATACAAGATCCAACACTCAGAAGAGAATGGCATATCAAGACTTGAGATTCGATTAAATCAACAACAATGTCGAAGGGCTGCACGGTGACGTTAGTCAAATCATGGAAGTCCTTCAGGTAATCAAGGCAAAGATGGACACACAACCTACAGTAGTGTCTGAAATTAACACAACGACAACAAATTCTCCTCCATTAGTAACTTCAGCAGCAGAACATCCTTTCAAGATTGCCAGAGATTGCATGCCTCCATACAGTGATGCTTAACCATTCAATCATCAAACATATTCAAATCCACAAAGTGTTCCATTAATGACGGATTCCAAAATCCCATTTACACTCAGGCCGGTGCTCAGGCACAGGTTGAACCAGTCTTCAACAATCATCAACCAATATTTGACGTGCCCGACAAATCTGAAACTGAAGATGAGAAGCATGAGAAACTACGGGTTGAAATGGACATAATGGCCAGAAGAATAAGGGCTATAGAAGGGAACAATGTCTTTGGGTCTGATGCCAAGGACACGTGCTTAATCTCGGGCTTGGTATTTCCTCCCAAATTCGTAATGCCTACGTTTGAAAAGTATGAATGGGTAACCTGCCTAAAAGTCCATCTGATCATGTATTGCCGACGTATGGCCCCACTGTCGCTACTGCGAAAATAAGGTGCCGGCAAAACAGAAGAGTCGTCACCTTTCGTTATTTATCCCACAGAAAGGGAAAGGAAACGATTGGAAAAACCTGACGAAAAGATATAAGATAAGGTCAACGTAACCAAGTCTGGGTTCGGGAGTCGGTTACGCAAGGGGAAGGTATTAACACCCCTCACGTCCGTTGTACTCAACGACACTCACACTTGTGTTTATCTGACGGATTGGTTTAACTATCTACCTATCGAGGCTGGTCTGAAAAGAAAAGAAAATGACTTGGCAAAGCTTTGCAGCTTCGTGCCTACGTATTCTCGTCAGAGAACGAGAAATCAGAGTCAATGTAGTTCGGCTAACTACGAGTAACAGATAGGGGAAGGTGGCTCGCCAATACGTCAGTATTGTGCCTACGTACTCTCAACAGGTGTGAGAGATCAGAGCTTACATAGTTCGGGATAACTACGGGTAACCGGGGTGTTCTCGATCACACAGGGGTGAGAGAAAGAATTGACGATAATAGCGTACTCATTCTAGCAGTTAGGTGTATGCTGCTCGACCATTGGAGACTTAGGCATTACCTGTTTGCGGTAGAATAAACGTAGTATGTCGGGGTTTAAAGGTAAGGGAACCTACGAGACTTAGAACTACGGTCTGGTCTCAATTGCGCTAGGGCAAGAGAAAGGGAAGATCAGTCGTTAGCGGGAAAGTCTCGATCGCACGACAGCGAGAGAATAGAGAAGTTAGTTGTTAGTATGCTCGCTAGGATATCGCATCCTATGCCTACATATTCTCGTCTGGTACGAGAAATCAGAGCAGTTGTAGTTCATCTAACTACAGAAAAGGGTATAAAGAAACACAGCTGTCAAGCAGGTGAAATATACGATAACTGGATGCAGATGCGATGCAACAGTACAAGTAGAAGGAGGAAGCCTCAACGTATAATGCAAACATGGGATGCACAGAGAAATCACACAAGCAAAGAGAGATAAACTCAACCTTTCAATGCAAACAAGCAAAGGGAGACACACTCAACCTTTAGATGCAAGTATGAACCTAAACAAAAGTATTCTACTCATGCAGTCTACCCTAATGCAGCAAGCAAATCAATCAAACAGGAAGGGGAGGTGTAACCTAGATGAGCAACAAGGAGATCATCCCAGGCTACATCAGGTTGGATGTGTGTCAACACAAGAGTCTGTCATGGGCACAACCTCCTGAGGAATGCACAGAATCCAACCAAAGGAAGGATTAGGCTCTCCCAAAAGGGATCCTATGCCAATAGGACAGAGAAACTGCATAATGGTCCTAGATATCAATCTAAGGTATCTAGTTTAAGGTGTATCAACACAAAATTTCCATCTAAGGCTCAACCTATTGAGGAATGCACAGAATCCAACCAAAGGAAGGATTAGGCTCTCCCAAGAGGGATCCTAAGAAAGGGACTTGGATAAAGAAGACAGTATACTGTAACACGGTGGGAGAACTGACTTTAAACAATGTCGCGGATAGCAAGAGTCGCCACCGACTTTTATTTTATCCATAAGGAAAGGTTATAAAAGAACAGGAAAGACCTTAGAGAATATTTTGGGTCCGGGGGGTAGGTTATGAAAAGGGAAGGTGTTAGCACCCTTTTCATCCATGGTTATCCATGGGCTCTTAGGTACTTAAGCTCACTTTTGAATTGTTTTGAAAGTGTAGTGTATGAATAGAAAATTTTCAGAATAGTTAATAAATAATCCATGTGAGGATGTGTTAAGAACTTGTTTGAAAACTTGTTGAAAATTTGTTTAAGTGCGAAACAGTTTTGAAGCGAGCAAGCACCTAGGAGTAACCTACCCTAATGTTTAAAGGTCTTTCTTATTCTTTATCCTTTTCTTAGTAAGACTATCTCTACTATAACGGAGTAGGTGGTCCTTACTTTGGATGTTAAGGGACATGTGAGGGACAATTGGATTTTTGAAGGCCATTGTGGGGTGTAATAAGCAAACTGGAGGGACTATCATCATTTTTCGAAAGGGACTCGATTCGTAAAGGCAACCATAAGGGACTTTGATGATTTTTCTATTTGAGGGACTTGCTTTATACACCCCACTTAACCATTATTCGTAGGCAACTGGAGGGATATCCTTAGGAAGTGTGCAATGTGACATAAATAATAGTGATGAAAGTGTGAGAAATTTAAATCATACAAGCGGAAGTAAAATGCGGAGAGTAAATGCGATTATTGATTCGCGAGATTACAACCAGGAAACAGTTACAATTATAAATAAATAACGGTAAACATAATAAGCTGCAAAACGAACAAACAACGTTAGCGGGCAGAATTAGATGAATTATCAGACACGCCAGGAAGTGAAATTATGTATATTTTCGTGGTTTGTATTTTATGATAGAAACTTCAATTTGAATTAAAATAGGATTTTTAATTTAACTTAAATCCTCAAAAACTGTTTTAAACTATTTTTTTATTTTTTTTTAAAAAAAAGTGGATTTTAATAGAAAACATTTTAAAAAATAATTATAATAATACAAATAAATAAAAACTAAATAATAAAATAAAAAAAAAGGATTGATTAATAATTAATAAAAAAGAAAAAGGTTGATTATACTCTAAATTAATGTTTTAGCGGGTGGTTAAATGATTAAACTGGTGTATTAGGCGAGTGAATTAGTGGTTAATGGTGATTATGTGTGTTTAGTGCTATAATCTGAAAATTACAAAAAAGAACAATAATCAAACGAAAAAAAATGGAGGGCAAACATAGGGAGCCTCCCTCGCGACGGAACCCTAAACCTCTCACGGATTCGCTCGATCCTCCCCTCTCATTCAATCTCTATTTCTATTTCTATTTCGAAATCCACTGGTTCTCGTACCTGAAACGAAAATCAAAGCATTAGTCGTTCATGATCTTAATGCGGGTAGAGGTTTTACCGAAGCTTTATGCGTAGCGGCGGCGGTGTTTGAGACGGTGATGACAAGGGCGGAAGCTTCGTTGGGTTCACGGTGAAGGGCGAAAGCGGCGATGTACTTCGAGAATTTAGATAAGTTTTCTTCTCCTTTCGGTCTAGGGTTTCCGATTGTGGATTTCTCCGCGTGTCTCTTAGGGTTTCTGTGGTGATTGCGAATTTCCTTTCTTCTGTCTCAAATTCCCCCTTTTATAGGCTTCATATGAGATTAAATTCCATGATTGCTTGATTGGATTTTCTGTTAATGTTTTGAAATGTTTCCTTTTTCGAATGATTTTGTTTAATGGAATCCCAATCTGTGATATCCAGTATCAATCATGCTTAATGCCTCTGTCTTTCTAGATTCAATGTCTTGGGAATCTTTTCTTTTGAACCGACACATTCCTCCTCTAATTGCTAACTCTTGAATTGTAACCTGACAGGTGTAGATAGCGAAGGGTTACGGGCCAGGAAACTAACAGACCGAAGTGGTTTACGGTAAAAGAGCTAGTGAGCCCAAAGCCTCATCGTTGGGAGCAATCCTGAACTTTGCAAACTCATCTTCGTGTGCTTGAATTGGTGATTCCAAAGTTGCGAATCTATCCCTGTTTCTTGAGCAAGAATCTAATGTGAATTACTGCTATGGGGTTTGTGTTGCAGGTGAAGATGTTGTTCTGAGATGGATTTGGATACACTCCCAGCCCTCAAGTGGTTGTCCTTGTACTATGCAGCAATTTGTTCTGATTAAAAGAGTTTGAGTCCTATTGGTTTCTTGATGACACTCTTTATCATTGCTGTAGGTTTGCGAATGATTTTTTTTTTATAGAATAATGGTCTTTGAGACTAGCAGTGGTTATAGTTCTTTGCTTTGAATTTTGTAATTGATTTCTCTATTTGTTCTATTGATCTTGCTGCATATTTTCATTGTGATTTCCATTATCGGTTTGGACAGGTGGCTGTTCCCCCAGTGAATTTATGCTAGCACCAACAGCAGGGCACTCATTCAATATTGAAGATGCACCAAATGGAGATGCAGGGTCAGCATAGTCTTCCCATTCTGGATCGTACATGCTCCAAGCTGGGAGGTCATCTCCTTCACAAGGATTTGCAGCAGATGGATTTGAACTTCTGTCATAATGTTAATTTTGGGGACTGCTCAGGGTCTTCCGCTGATGAAGTACAGTTTGTAGCAGGCCATTATTCGTGGAGAAGAACGATCTATAAGCTTCAAAACTTTATGTGTGCTTTTGTCTTGCAGGTTGAGTTTCTCACGGAGGTAGCGGCAATGATCCATTATTGTGCACCATAAAAAGAAGTTGGTTGCTGCTGTTCTGCAATCTGACCATTCCCAGACAGGGCATGTACTTATGTATGCAGTGACTGCTCCTACTGAGGTGAACCAGCATTTGGCACACTTCCATTGGGGTAGAATACATCTTTGAGATATGAATGTTTGTTGTTGTTAAAATTGAGGGGTTGTTGGTTGGGCATTAACAAAAAGTGTCGCGTTATTTCCATTAGAAAATGTATCAAAGCGAACAAAGGCATTTTGTTGAGATTTAGGACTGACTGCTTGTTGTTTTCTCGCAGGACCAAAAGCAGGTGAATTATCTACTTTGGTGAGTCATAGGTATCACCACTGAGAAGGTCTCACTTGGGATCAACTTTGGCGGGTATAGCAGAACCAATAGATGTAGCTGGTGCAGGAAGCATTAACTGATTCAATGTTTGGGTGCCTGCTTCAACACTAGCAGTTCTGTTATCAATTTGCATACTAGTATCCCCTGTTTGATGTTTGGAGAAAAGGTAGAAGCCAATACAATCATGGCAGTTTGTAAATGGGGGAGGATTCTCCGCACGAAGATGTCTTAGCACGGTTTCGATAGCGAAGAGACAACTGACAACTGTTGCATCGAGACCTAAAGAAGTTCAAGCTGCCGCACCAGCCGCAATAACTATTCCTTTCTCTTTTGTTTTCCACCATCAATGAGAATCCATTGGCGCATGACTTTCCAATGTTCGTACCAGGATGACAAGGTGTCCAGCTTTGGTAACTTCAAGAAGTATCACAAGGCAGCTCACTCCATCTTGAACTTGATAAATATATGGAAATTCATCCTTTTTGTAGAAGAACTGTGGAATGATGATGTATTTGTAACTTAAAATTAGCTCATTCTTGTACATCAAAGAAAATTTTCTTATTGTAAAGTTTGTGATCTTGGAATCTCTTGAGTTTGGATCTTGATTCAAAATATATGTAAATCCTCTTGATTTCATAACTTAAGTACACTATGTTTCTCATGCCTTGAATCTTGAAATTCCATGCTTGATCCTTTAAATTTGAGTCTTTAACAACCTTCTACATCAATCTCGAGTCTTGTAAGGCAACTAGACTTTGTATCTATACATGCAAAGTTTGGCATTTGTCATCAACATAAACTTTTTGAAAAGAACATGGATCTTAAATACCTAACTTGGTAAACTTTCAAAGATGAAACCTCTTGTCATGAATTTTGTGGATATTTCAAATTGAATCATGACTTGACTTTGAATTCCCTTCTCTCTTTTTCTTCATGAGCACAACGGATAAATCTTGAATTTTGGTCTCATAAATCTCTAGTATGGAACTTATTGCTTGTATTTTGAACGATGGTAGACAACCCTTGACAACAAGATGGTGTAACCCGGTGAACATCATGAAGTGGCTTTGTAGGCCTCATGACCCTTAGGAAAACTTTGTAAGCATTGTGAATCTTGTGAACCTTATGAACCTCCAAGAAGCAACCTATAGACTTCATGAACCTCATGAAAGGTATTGAAAGCACTGTGGGACTTGTGAACCTTGTGGACCTTCTTAGAACACAAAGTCTTGCATTGTGAGGGCAAATTTTGGGGTGCAACAGCTGCCCCTGTTCAATTTTCTGAAACCTGAGGGGTTAGATTGGTATATTTGCCAGTCGTAACCTGGAAGGTTGAAGGGGATTGAACACAAAAGCCCAAAAATTTGCACTCACTAGTGCACTAGAGTGGTACAGATGGCTAGTTGAATATGATTGAGTGGGCTTAAAGATGCCACTAGGGGGGAAGAGGTTCAAAATATGGGTGTAGGAGGAAAGCTATCAGGATTCTGGAATAATAATGATGTAGCAGCATGTCTTCATGAGGATAGAGCAATCAATAGTGATAACTCTAAAGCAGTCTTGAAGCAATGATATGATTTCAGGAGGATAGAACAATGAATGGCTCTAAAGCAGTCTTGAAACAATAATGTGATATGTCTTCAGGAGGATAGAGCGATCAATAGCTCTAAAGCAGTCTTGAAGTAATGATATCAGGAGGATAGAGCAATCAATAGCTCTAAAGCAGTCTTGAAACAATTAGATGGCTTCAGGAGGATAGAGCAATGAATAGCTCTAAAGCAGTCTTGAAGTAGTAATATGACCTCATGAGGATAGAGCAATGAATAGCTCTAAAGCAGTCTTGAAGTAATAGGATGATTTCAGGAGGATAGAGCAATCAGTAGCTCTAAAGCAGTCTTGAGATAATAATGTAATTTCAGGGGGATAGAGCAATGAATACTCTAAAGCAGTCTTGAAGTAATGATTTCAGGAGGATAGAGCAATGAATAGCTCTAAAGCAGTCTTGAAATAATTAGATGGCTTCAGGAGGATAGAGCAATCAATAGCTCTAAAGCAGTCTTGAAGTAGTAATATGACCTCATGAGGATAGAGCAATGAATAGCTCTAAAGCAGTCTTGAAGTAATAACGTGATATGTCTTCAGGAGGATAGAGCAATGGATAGCTCTAAAGCAGTCTTGAAGTAATAAGAAGCTCATCAGGAGGATAAAGTAACCCTGAGGTTACAATAAAGCAGTCCCAAAGTAATAAGAAGCTCATCAGGAGGATAAAGTAACCCTGAGGTTACAATAAAGCAGTCCCAAAGATCATAAGCTTGTTTGTTGGATAATTAACCTGAAAACAAGGTAGCATTCTGTATAACAACATTAGTTTATGCTTTATGTATGCATGTATGACATGATGCACCTAGGTAATGTACTATAGACATATATATTATGGTATGATGTAAATGATGTATGTATGATATGACACTGCTGGAAGTGTCTGGCTATCCTTGTATAACAACTGCTGGCCAAGGGAAATAAATCCCGATTCGTTGTTGAAGAATATATAACCCTCCGTCTGCTGGGGATAACAAGGTATAGATAACCTCCCATTGTTGGGGATAACAAGGTATAGATAACCTCCCGTTGTTGGGGACAGTAGGGTATGGATAACCTTCGTTTTCGTTTGATAGTAGGATAAGTATAACATCCCGTCTTCGTTCACCGTGCCCTTATTGGAAAGTAATTTCCCGTATATCCGTATGAGGATAAAAGAGATGGATATAAATTCCAGGGGAGATTAGACTTTGTGAAAATGGATTAGTCCTACTGATGGTTTGTAACTGCCTTGTAAAGATGAACCGGCGAAGCTTCGTTGAAATCCTTCCCTCGTTCGTCCTTAATAAATACTATTACTGCATTTTCATGCATTTCTGGTAAACCTCAATCATATTAAAAGCATACATGCGTTTCTGGTAAACATCAATCATATTCAAAGGCATACATACATTCAAACACAACCAATGGACGTTTCGCTTATGTAAATAGGGTAAAAGTGAATCTGGATTCAAAAGATGGAATTTATTTATATCAAAAGTGACCCATACACGGGTAAGTTTGTACAAGGAGACATAAACCCTAGTAAGAGAATTTTGTCATGAAGTTTTTACAAAAAGAATCAGCTATGTGGGAAATAATCCTATTGAGTTTCAATTCTACTATTGCCACTCAAGTATCTCATCTTCTTGCTGTTGAGACGGAAACGATTGGATTGAGCTTTATCTGTTTGAGCTTGAGTAAGTAGTACAACTGATTGCAGTTTCATGAGTGATCCAAACGAGACATAGTCATACGCTTTAATCCCTAACTTTTGCCTGGATTGCCCTTTCAGGTTTTCAATCCACCGGGATACCCTTTTTTGCCCAAGCCGCCTTTTCAGGTTTTCGACTTGCCGGGTGTACATCTTTTTATATATATATATCCCTAATTTTTGCCCAAACCCTTTTGGTTTGCCGGGATGCCCTTATTTTTGCCTAGGCCTGTCAACCTAGCGGGTCTCTTTTTATGCGTAGTATTTTTTAACTATGTCTGCGTTTATAGGTTGTGGGAAGTCTTCACCATCCATTGTAGTCAATATCATGGCACCTCCTGAGAACACTGTCTTGACTACAAATGGTCCCTCATATGTTGGAGTCCACTTGCCCCTAGGATCACCCTGTGGTAATATGATACGCTTGATTACCAAGTCACCAGCCTGATATACCTTTGGCTTAACCTTTTTGTTGAAAGCTTTGATCATCCGTTTCTGGTACATCTGGCCATGACAAACTGCTGCTAACCTTTTCTCATCAATCAAATTTATCTGGTCAAGTCGAGTCTGAATCCACTCATCTTCATCCAAGCCTGCATCCTTCATAATTCTCAAGGAGGGGATCTGAACTTCAATAGGCAGAACTGCTTCCATACCATAGACTAAGGAGAATGGGGTTGCCCCTGTTGAAGTACGTATTGTAGTACGATAGCCATGCAGAGCAAATGGTAACATCTCGTGCCAATCCTTGTAAGTAACAGTCATCTTCTGTACAATCTTCTTAATGTTCTTATTAGCAGCTTCAACTGCCCCATTCATCTTTGGACGATACGGAGAAGAGTTGTGATGCTTAATCTTGAACTGCGTACAGAGATCAGTAATCATAGTGTTGTTCAGATTAGAGCCATTGTCAGTGATAATCCTTTCAGGGATACCATACCTACAGATGAGATTATTCTTAATGAACCGAGCCACAACATTCTTAGTCACAGATGCAAATGAAGCTGCCTCTACCCACTTCGTGAAGTAATCAATAGCAACCAGGATGAAACGATGCCCATTAGAAGCAGTAGGCTTGATCTCACCAATCATATCAATGCCCCACATGGCAAAGGGCCAAGGAGCAGTCAACACATTCAATGGAGATGTAGGTACATGTACTTTATCAGCATAGATTTGACATTTGTGACATGTTCTGGAGTGTTGATAGCAATCAGCTTCCATGGTAGACCAATAGTAACCTGCTCTCAAAATCTTCTTTGCCATGGTATGACCACTGGAATGAGTGCCAAAGGTCCCATCATGCATCTCTTCCATAATTTCTGTAGCCTCCTTTTTATCCACGCAACGAAGCATAGTTGAATCATGATTACGCTTATACAGAATGCCATTACTCAGAAAGAACTTAGCAGAAAACCTTCTCAGGAACTTCCTATCTTTGACAGATGCCCCTTCAGGGAACTCCTGAGCTTCAAGATAGTTTTTCACTTCATAGAACCAAGGCTTCTCCTCTGCCCCTTCAGTGTCAATCTCATTGCAGTATGCAGGCTTCTCAAATCTATCAATGGTAATCTTGGGAGCTTCATCATCCCAACTGATCTCAAACATAGATGCCATGGTGGCCAATGCGTCTGCCAACTGATTCTCTCTTCGTGGAATATGTCCAAAAGTAATCTCTTTGAAATGTGGGATCAAAGACAACACATGTTCTCTGTAAGGAATGAGATTATCATGCTTTGTATCCCAATCTCCTTTAATCTGACTTACTACCAGAGCTGAATCTCCATACACCTCAAGGAACTGAATCTTCATATCAATAGCAACTTGCATACCCATGATACATGCCTCATACTCAGCCATGTTATTGGTACAATAGAAACAAAGTCTGGCAGTAATCGGAGTATGACAACCTTCAGGGGAACTAATCACAACACCAACACCATTACCATGTGCATTGGAGGCACCGTCAAAAACCATAGTCCATCGGGATCCTTGTTCAGGTCCGTCATATTGTCCAGGTTCTTTGGTAACAGACATAATGTCTTCATCAGGGAACTCAAAATTCATTGACTGGTAATCATCTACCGCTTGATGAGCCAAATGATCAGCAACAACACTCCCCTTAATGGCCTTCTGAGTAGTATACTGTATATCATATTCCGTCAAGACCATTTGCCATCTTGCAATTCTTCCGGAGAGAGCAGGTTTCTCAAATATGTACTTGATTGGATCCATCTTCGAAATCAACAAGGTAGTATGGGTCAACATATACTGTCTTAGTCGGCGAGCAGCCCATGCCAAAGCGCAGCAAGTCTTCTCGAGCAGTGAGTATCTTGTTTCACAGTCGGTAAACTTTTTGCTAAGGTAGTATATTGCCTGCTCTTTTCGACCAGACTCGTCATGTTGCCCCAATACACACCCCATTGAGTTGTCTAATACTGTTAAATACATAATCAAGGGTCTTCCATCAACTGGTGGCATTAAAATTGGAGGTTCTAGCAAATATCTCTTGATTTCATCAAAGGCAGTCTGGCACTCATCATTCCATTCCATTACCTGATCTTTCTTCAACAACTTGAAGATTGGCTCACAGATGGTAGTTAATTGGGAGATAAATCTTGCAATATAGTTCAATCGTCCCAAGAAACCTCTAACCTCCTTCTCAGTACGGGGAGCTGGCATCTCTTGTATAGCTTTCACTTTTGCAGGATCCACTTCAATACCTTTTCCACTGACAATGAAACCCAGGAGCTTTCCCGATCTAACTCCAAAAGTACACTTGTTTGGATTTAATCTCAACCTGTATTTCTTCAACCTCTCAAACAACTTGTGCAGATGATCAAGATGTTGCTCTTCATTCTGAGATCTGGCTATCATATCATCCACATATACCTCTATCTCATGATGAATCATATCATGAAACAAAGCCACCATAGCACGCTGATATGTTGCCCCTGCATTCTTCAAACCAAATGGCATTACCTTATAGCAAAAGGTGCCCCACTGTGTCACAAATGTAGTCTTCTCCATATCTTCAGGTGCCATCTTGATTTGATTGTAACCAGAGAAACCATCCATAAAAGAGAATACCTTATGCTGAGCAGTGTTGTCTACCAGAATATCAATATGAGGAAGTGGAAAGTCATCTTTAGGGCTAGCCTTGTTCAGATCTCTGTAGTCTACACACATACGTACCTTACCATCTTTCTTAGGAACTGGTACCACATTTGCAACCCACTGAGGATAAGAAGTTACGGCCAAGAACCCTGCATTGAACTGTTTCATTACCTCTGCTTTGATCTTTTCTGACATTTCAGGACGCATACGACGAACCTTCTGCTTCTTTGGACGACAATCTTCTTTCACTGGCAAACGGTGAACCACAATGTCTGTATCCAACCCTGGCATATCTTCATAAGACCAAGCAAAGATCTCCACATAGTCACGTAGCATCTGAATCAACCTGTTCTTGACACTGTCCTCTAAATCAGCCCCTATCTTGACCTCTTTTCTGTTTTCTTCAGTTCCCAGATTCACAACTTCGACTGGCTCTTCATGTGGCTGTATAGCTTTCTCTTCTTGTTGTAACAACCTAGCAAGCTCTACAGGTATTTCACAATCGTCCTCGTTTCCGTCTTCAGTTTGATAGATCGGATTCTCGAAATTGTAATCGGCAATAGTAGAACTGTTATCAACTGGATCCAGAGTGGATGAGGGTCTGCATTTTAGTGACGTGGGTGTGTGTAAGAACACATAGCTGATAAAGCAAAAATAAAAGAAAAAGAAAGACAAGGAACACAATATTTACGAAAACGAAACGTCCACTGATTTTATTGAATGAAGTATGCAAATGAAATGACAACCCGTAACAAGCACACCATTGTGCCCCGGGCAAGGCACAGGGCTTGAAAGTTTTAATTGTTCCAGAAATTATAAATTTAAAAACATAACACAGTAATAGTATTTACTCCTGACTAAAGGAGATAGGGATAACATCTTCAGCTGTCCAATTATTGAGTCCAGCACCCATAGTAGGGAAAATCCATGCCTCCAAGTTGTAGTCTTCATCTTGATCTCCCACAGCGTTGATAACCCCTTGATTGGTGATACGAACAGCACGAGCACGACGAACAGCCTTCTGGGACTCTGCATTGAAACCCAAACCAAACTTGTCAGATTTGTATGGCATATCAGGAAGCTGACCCCAAATAGTACAACCACCTTCTTCCACCACAGCTTTTGCATCATTGAGGGAGGCCATTGCCATTGTTGGAGGGTTTCTGATGACCACAGGAACCTTCTTCACAGCAGGAGGAGTCACACAATCCTTAACAGCCCAGGGGACCACTTCAAATGACTGACATGGAGTTTCAATGTATTCACCTTCTACTTCCAGATACTTGAAAGTGTTTACATGGCTGACAAAGTATTCTTCCTCTCCAAAGACAGTAACAACTTTTCCATTCACCGGATATCTCAACTTTTGATGTAATGTGGAGGTCACAGCACCTGCCCCATGGATCCAGGGACGACCAAGCAGACATGAGTACGAAGGACGAATATCCATCACATAGAATGTAGCAGTAAACACCTGAGAGCCAACCTTGATTGGAAGATCAATTTCCCCATGCACTACTCTTCTAGAACCATCAAAAGCCTTTACCACAATATTACTGGGCTTCAATACCGTATCTTCAGGACTCAGCTTGTTCAGGACTTCCTTAGGCAACACATTCAGAGAGGAACCATTGTCTATCAGCACATGAGACAGGGTAGTGCCCCTGCATTCAATTGAAATATGCAAGGCCCTGTTATGATCCCTCTTGGCAGGGGTCAAGTCAGCATCAGAAAATCCTAACCCGTTGTCATAGGTCAGGTGAGCAACACAATTCTCAAACTGGTCCACAGAAATTGCATTGGGTACATGAGCCATCTTTAGAAACTTGATCAATGACTTGGCATGAGCCTCAGAACATAATAACAGGGAGAGCATAGAAATCTTTGAGGGAGTATGCCCCAGCTGATCAACAATATCATAATCACTCTTGCGAATGATTTTCAATACTTCTTCCATCTGCTTAGAGAGGTCATCAGCAGCTGGCACATCAGTAGATACAGGCTCAATAACAGGACCCTTGCCCCGAGCATCAGTGGTGGAAGTAACAACAGGAGTAACTGCACTCTTAGAAGCAATTGGAGGAGAGAAGACTCTTCCACTACGAGTGATCTTGCTAGATCCAGCAATATTATCAACGTCAACAGGCATATCGGGTAAAGGCTCCTGCTTGACACCATGGATGTAAACATCAGACCCATAGTGCCAAGGCACAGCTTTGTCAGACGTATAAGGAATAGGACCAGGAGTGGTAATGATCAGAGGAGCTACTCTGGCTTCAGCGACAACTTTCACAGGGCCTTCAGCAGTAATCTTGATTGGGCCCTGATGAGTGATTTTAATGGGACCCTTTGAAGTGATTCTTAGTGGTACTTTGTCAACCATGTCAACCTCTTCAATCTTCTTACCCTGAGTCAGATGATCCACCCTACTTCTTACAGATGCTGGTCTTCTTTCAAACACTATGGTATATTTATCCATGAGACGTTGAATCCCATCTCTCAAAATGAAGCAACTATCCGGCTTATAGGTGCAGTATAGACAATCTTCATGACAACCTGGAAAGATCCCAGCTTGTATTAACCTCTTTTTGATAACAGACAATGGTGTGCTCAACTTCATAACTGAATAGACATGCAGATCTTCATCAATATCTTCATCAATGGCGTTGACAGTCTTCTCGTGATTTGGCATTGGAGCTGTAATCACATTTGGAGTACCTGGTGGATCAAACTCAATTTCTCCAGCATCAATCATATCCTGAATTTTGTTCTTCAAGACCCAGCAGTTATTAGTATCATGTCCTGGACAGTTTGAATGATATGCACATCGTGCATTGGGATTGTACTTGGGAGAGGTAACATTGGGATTCTGAGGAGCCTCCCTCAGGGTAATAAGTTCAGCCTTCAACAAGTGTTGCAATGCCTGAGCCATTGACATGTTGATCTTCGTGAACTGTCTTCTAGCCCTCTGTTGGTTGCCTTGAGGCTGCTCTGCTGTTGCAGGAGTTGGATTTGAAATATGAACTGCACTAACAGACTGATGCCTTCTGTTACGATCAGGCTGACCATACACAGCATTAGATTCTTTCTTCACAGTGGGAGGCTTCTTTGCAGCACCTGATGAAGAAGTGCCTATTTGGATCTTGCCACTCTTGATGCCATTCTCTACTCGCTCTCCTGTCATGATCAACTCAGTGAAGCCAGATGATGAGCTTCCAATGAGATGACTGTAAAACGGACCATTCAGCGTACACATGAACATATCAACCAATTCCCTATCAGTCAAAGGGGGTTGAACTCTTCCAGCTAAGTCTCTCCACTTCTGAGCATACTCCTTAAAGCTTTCTTTGGCACCCATAGACATGCTTTGAAGCTGCATGCGAGTGGGGGCTAAGTCAGCATTGTATTGGTACTGCTTGTAGAAAGCTTCAGCAAGGTCATTCCAATCTCTGATGTTGACACTCTCCAACTGATAATACCACTCTAGCTGAGCTCCAGATAAACTCTCTTGAAAGAAATGGATCCACAACTTTTTATCAGCAGTGTGGGGTTGAATTCTTCTGACATAAGACCTCAGATGCAATTTGGGACAAGAGACCCCATCATAGACAACAAATGTAGGAACTTTGAATCCAATGGGTATGACCACCCCAGATATCAAGCTCAAATCCTCAAAATCCAGCCCAGATGATTTCTGTAATTCCATAGCATCCATTCTATCCACCAGCATCTTGAATTTGTCTTCGTTAGGCTCATGGTAGTAGTTAGCCTCAGAATCAGAGTCCCCCATAGTGTTGTGGAGACTGCCTCTCTCCTGCTCAGATTCTTCAGATTCATAGCCTTCAACCTGTTTCTTGGTCCTGACAGGACCTTTGAACCTTCTTCCCATGTTGAGCAACCCAGCAGACTTTCTAGCCTTCTTAGTCCTCTTGGCCAGCAGTGCCTTCAATTCATCCTGCCCCTTGGATAGGTTCAGGATCAGCTCTTGGAACTGTGCATTCTGTGCCTGGAGATCCTTAACTGATTGTTCAAGAGCCATTGCTGAAATAAACAGCGAGAAGATGAGAAACCTGTGCACAATTATAAACCTGTGATGCAATGATATGGGAATGCATATGCAATGTTTTCAAGGACCGCAGGATTTAAATTTGCTTAAACAAACAAGAAAGTAACTTTTTATTAGTAATAACTTGTTTTGCCTTATAGGCTTACAAAAAATGAAAACGAAATAAGTACAAAAGATGGGGTTTTAAGTCTCCCATGGACGTTTCCTCTTTGTGTTGAGGTATGAGTTGAGGTTTCGTTCCTCATGAAGTAGCTAGATCCAATAAGTGACCATGTCTCTGGACGAACTGGGAATGATCAGACACTTGGGAAACCAACTCTTTGAGCTTGGGAGGTATCCTTACAAAGTTGATCCTGATGGTGTTTCTACGAGCAGAAGCCATGACCTGTAACAAAGAACAAAGATAGATCTTTTGGTCCTTGAAATGGTTAGGGAAAATGATATGCTTATGGTGCATGATGATGTCATGATGTTATGTTCAATCACAAACATGTGGCACACACAAACAAGTCACACAATTGCCCTAGGTTTAAAGGCTTGCATGAGGTTTAAAGGTAAGTACCCTCCCCTGAAGTTAGATGGTCCATCCTGTCCTACAAAAGTAACCAGGTTCTAAGGGATCTCAATATCATTGATCCTTCACTAGGGTGGTTGTTCAGAAGGCAACTTACTTGCCAACCAAAACCCTCCAAGTTTAAGATCTCAATGAGCGTAGTATCGAGTATCAACCAACTTCAGTCTGCACCAAAGCCGGTTACCTCACTACTTTCTAAAGGCCAAGATGAGTTAACTAGGGTTCTAAAAGTCAGTTAGTGCATTGACAACATATGGCAGCCTCAATATTATCCTCAACTTGACTTAAGGAATATAAGCACCAACCAAGAAGTCGCACTAACTATGGCCACCAGATCAACCGTATCGATATACGTCGTACAGTTTCCTTGGTCTATTGCCATTTACCTAAGGTACACTAGATCCGGGTTAGGATCTTTCACACATAAGAGCACCCCACCAATATAATAATAAAGCAAACAAGGCAAACAATTTAAAGTGATCTTAATTCCTAAGGGTACCCCTCTTAAATAGATCCCCAGCAGAGTCGCCAGTTCTGTAACACGGTGGGAGAACTGACTTTAAACAATGTCGCGGATAGCAAGAGTCGCCACCGACTTTTATTTTATCCATAAGGAAAGGTTATAAAAGAACAGGAAAGACCTTAGAGAATATTTTGGGTCCGGGGGGTAGGTTATGAAAAGGGAAGGTGTTAGCACCCTTTTCATCCATGGTTATCCATGGGCTCTTAGGTACTTAAGCTCACTTTTGAATTGTTTTGAAAGTGTAGTGTATGAATAGAAAATTTTCAGAATAGTTAATAAATAATCCATGTGAGGATGTGTTAAGAACTTGTTTGAAAACTTGTTGAAAATTTGTTTAAGTGCGAAACAGTTTTGAAGCGAGCAAGCACCTAGGAGTAACCTACCCTAATGTTTAAAGGTCTTTCTTATTCTTTATCCTTTTCTTAGTAAGACTATCTCTACTATAACGGAGTAGGTGGTCCTTACTTTGGATGTTAAGGGACATGTGAGGGACAATTGGATTTTTGAAGGCCATTGTGGGGTGTAATAAGCAAACTGGAGGGACTATCATCATTTTTCGAAAGGGACTCGATTCGTAAAGGCAACCATAAGGGACTTTGATGATTTTTCTATTTGAGGGACTTGCTTTATACACCCCACTTAACCATTATTCGTAGGCAACTGGAGGGATATCCTTAGGAAGTGTGCAATGTGACATAAATAATAGTGATGAAAGTGTGAGAAATTTAAATCATACAAGCGGAAGTAAAATGCGGAGAGTAAATGCGATTATTGATTCGCGAGATTACAACCAGGAAACAGTTACAATTATAAATAAATAACGGTAAACATAATAAGCTGCAAAACGAACAAACAACGTTAGCGGGCAGAATTAGATGAATTATCAGACACGCCAGGAAGTGAAATTATGTATATTTTCGTGGTTTGTATTTTATGATAGAAACTTCAATTTGAATTAAAATAGGATTTTTAATTTAACTTAAATCCTCAAAAACTGTTTTAAACTATTTTTTTATTTTTTTTTAAAAAAAAGTGGATTTTAATAGAAAACATTTTAAAAAATAATTATAATAATACAAATAAATAAAAACTAAATAATAAAATAAAAAAAAAGGATTGATTAATAATTAATAAAAAAGAAAAAGGTTGATTATACTCTAAATTAATGTTTTAGCGGGTGGTTAAATGATTAAACTGGTGTATTAGGCGAGTGAATTAGTGGTTAATGGTGATTATGTGTGTTTAGTGCTATAATCTGAAAATTACAAAAAAGAACAATAATCAAACGAAAAAAAATGGAGGGCAAACATAGGGAGCCTCCCTCGCGACGGAACCCTAAACCTCTCACGGATTCGCTCGATCCTCCCCTCTCATTCAATCTCTATTTCTATTTCTATTTCGAAATCCACTGGTTCTCGTACCTGAAACGAAAATCAAAGCATTAGTCGTTCATGATCTTAATGCGGGTAGAGGTTTTACCGAAGCTTTATGCGTAGCGGCGGCGGTGTTTGAGACGGTGATGACAAGGGCGGAAGCTTCGTTGGGTTCACGGTGAAGGGCGAAAGCGGCGATGTACTTCGAGAATTTAGATAAGTTTTCTTCTCCTTTCGGTCTAGGGTTTCCGATTGTGGATTTCTCCGCGTGTCTCTTAGGGTTTCTGTGGTGATTGCGAATTTCCTTTCTTCTGTCTCAAATTCCCCCTTTTATAGGCTTCATATGAGATTAAATTCCATGATTGCTTGATTGGATTTTCTGTTAATGTTTTGAAATGTTTCCTTTTTCGAATGATTTTGTTTAATGGAATCCCAATCTGTGATATCCAGTATCAATCATGCTTAATGCCTCTGTCTTTCTAGATTCAATGTCTTGGGAATCTTTTCTTTTGAACCGACACATTCCTCCTCTAATTGCTAACTCTTGAATTGTAACCTGACAGGTGTAGATAGCGAAGGGTTACGGGCCAGGAAACTAACAGACCGAAGTGGTTTACGGTAAAAGAGCTAGTGAGCCCAAAGCCTCATCGTTGGGAGCAATCCTGAACTTTGCAAACTCATCTTCGTGTGCTTGAATTGGTGATTCCAAAGTTGCGAATCTATCCCTGTTTCTTGAGCAAGAATCTAATGTGAATTACTGCTATGGGGTTTGTGTTGCAGGTGAAGATGTTGTTCTGAGATGGATTTGGATACACTCCCAGCCCTCAAGTGGTTGTCCTTGTACTATGCAGCAATTTGTTCTGATTAAAAGAGTTTGAGTCCTATTGGTTTCTTGATGACACTCTTTATCATTGCTGTAGGTTTGCGAATGATTTTTTTTTTATAGAATAATGGTCTTTGAGACTAGCAGTGGTTATAGTTCTTTGCTTTGAATTTTGTAATTGATTTCTCTATTTGTTCTATTGATCTTGCTGCATATTTTCATTGTGATTTCCATTATCGGTTTGGACAGGTGGCTGTTCCCCCAGTGAATTTATGCTAGCACCAACAGCAGGGCACTCATTCAATATTGAAGATGCACCAAATGGAGATGCAGGGTCAGCATAGTCTTCCCATTCTGGATCGTACATGCTCCAAGCTGGGAGGTCATCTCCTTCACAAGGATTTGCAGCAGATGGATTTGAACTTCTGTCATAATGTTAATTTTGGGGACTGCTCAGGGTCTTCCGCTGATGAAGTACAGTTTGTAGCAGGCCATTATTCGTGGAGAAGAACGATCTATAAGCTTCAAAACTTTATGTGTGCTCTTGTCTTGCAGGTTGAGTTTCTCACGGAGGTAGCGGCAATGATCCATTATTGTGCACCATAAAAAGAAGTTGGTTGCTGCTGTTCTGCAATCTGACCATTCCCAGACAGGGCATGTACTTATGTATGCAGTGACTGCTCCTACTGAGGTGAACCAGCATTTGGCACACTTCCATTGGGGTAGAATACATCTTTGAGATATGAATGTTTGTTGTTGTTAAAATTGAGGGGTTGTTGGTTGGGCATTAACAAAAAGTGTCGCGTTATTTCCATTAGAAAATGTATCAAAGCGAACAAAGGCATTTTGTTGAGATTTAGGACTGACTGCTTGTTGTTTTCTCGCAGGACCAAAAGCAGGTGAATTATCTACTTTGGTGAGTCATAGGTATCACCACTGAGAAGGTCTCACTTGGGATCAACTTTGGCGGGTATAGCAGAACCAATAGATGTAGCTGGTGCAGGAAGCATTAACTGATTCAATGTTTAGGTGCCTGCTTCAACACTAGCAGTTCTGTTATCAATTTGCATACTAGTATCCCCTGTTTGATGTTTGGAGAAAAGGTAGAAGCCAATACAATCATGGCAGTTTGTAAATGGGGGAGGATTCTCCGCACGAAGATGTCTTAGCACGGTTTCGATAGCGAAGAGACAACTGACAACTGTTGCATCGAGACCTAAAGAAGTTCAAGCTGCCGCACCAGCCGCAATAACTATTCCTTTCTCTTTTGTTTTCCACCATCAATGAGAATCCATTGGCGCATGACTTTCCAATGTTCGTACCAGGATGACAAGGTGTCCAGCTTTGGTAACTTCAAGAAGTATCACAAGGCAGCTCACTCCATCTTGAACTTGATAAATATATGGAAATTCATCCTTTTTGTAGAAGAACTGTGGAATGATGATGTATTTGTAACTTAAAATTAGCTCATTCTTGTACATCAAAGAAAATTTTCTTATTGTAAAGTTTGTGATCTTGGAATCTCTTGAGTTTGGATCTTGATTCAAAATATATGTAAATCCTCTTGATTTCATAACTTAAGTACACTATGTTTCTCATGCCTTGAATCTTGAAATTCCATGCTTGATCCTTTAAATTTGAGTCTTTAACAACCTTCTACATCAATCTCGAGTCTTGTAAGGCAACTAGACTTTGTATCTATACATGCAAAGTTTGGCATTTGTCATCAACATAAACTTTTTGAAAAGAACATGGATCTTAAATACCTAACTTGGTAAACTTTCAAAGATGAAACCTCTTGTCATGAATTTTGTGGATATTTCAAATTGAATCATGACTTGACTTTGAATTCCCTTCTCTCTTTTTCTTCATGAGCACAACGGATAAATCTTGAATTTTGGTCTCATAAATCTCTAGTATGGAACTTATTGCTTGTATTTTGAACGATGGTAGACAACCCTTGACAACAAGATGGTGTAACCCGGTGAACATCATGAAGTGGCTTTGTAGGCCTCATGACCCTTAGGAAAACTTTGTAAGCATTGTGAATCTTGTGAACCTTATGAACCTCCAAGAAGCAACCTATAGACTTCATGAACCTCATGAAAGGTATTGAAAGCACTGTGGGACTTGTGAACCTTGTGGACCTTCTTAGAACACAAAGTCTTGCATTGTGAGGGCAAATTTTGGGGTGCAACATATACACCAAAGGAATATACCATGCCATGAATGTCAATCCCAGGCTCAACCTCTTGAGGAATGCACATAATCCAACCAAGGGAAGGATTAGGCTCTCCCAAGAGGGATCCTTATCAAGACTTGGAGGAGGAAGATAGTGCAAACCAAAGGAATGTACTATGCTGATGAATGTCAATCCAAGGCTCAACCTCTTGAGGAATGCACAGAATCCAACCAAGGGAAGGATTAGGCTCTCCTAAGAGGGATCCTTATTAAGACTTGAAGGAGAAAGATAGTATAAACCAAAGGAATATACTATAATGATGAATGTCAATCCAAGGCTCAACCTCTTAAGGAATGCATAGAATCCAACCAAAGGAAGGATTAGGCTCTCCCAAGAGGGATCCTAAAGATAAGACTAGGAGAGATTGGAATGATAAGGCAAACTCAATCAAGGGATCCACACAAGGGATAAAAATCATCACAAAAACTTCTAAAGAAATCCTAATGGTTAAGCTCTAACGGAAAGTTCATCCCAAGGGAACTTAAGGGTATGTTAAGGACTTGAAATGGACCTAAAAGGGTGTTAACCTATGTAGTAAGGGTTAATGGGAAGATTTGATGCTTAAAGTTGGCTAAAAGTTCATTTATTAGGCCAAACTATGAGAAGGTGCAAGTTGAAACATGCAAACATTGGTCAGAATGTAAAATACGGGAAAAATAGGAAATCAGGTCCTAAAATCTTGATAAAATTCCTAAAGGATCCTAAATGGGTTAGGAGTCTATGGTTAAAGTTTCAAGTCCAAACTATAAGCCTAAGGCCACTAACCAGATAGTCAAACCTAGATGTATGCTATGGGAGATTCAAATGGGGAAGGCTCTAAAGATGTGCTTCAAAACCTATTCAAATGGAATCTAAAAAATGCAAGAAAAATATTACAATATTCTAAAATGTATCAACATTCACCATACAAAAAAATCAGAGATTAATATGGATTATTGAAAGAGAAAGAAAATCACAAAGCATAGCATGTAATTTTTCAATTATTAAAAACATATTAAAAGAGGAAATATGCAATTAATTGAAAATGAAATGGAAAATCCAAATTAAAAAATATAAAAAAATTTTACACATGTCAAGGTGCATTCCATATTTTTCTCAAGATTTATTGAGTTATTTACCATTTTCTAATGAATTAAAATGAAAACGGATATTAACAGGAAAATAAGAGAAAAGAAAATAAAATTGGAAAATGTTGCGTGGCAAATAGCAATGCAAATCAGTTTATATCACAATGGGCCATGCAGCTGGGGGTGCAAAGAGGAATTAGAGCCCAGTCCAATTGGAAAGTCAGCTAAACCCAAGGGACAATCATGGCCATACGATTGCAAGACCAGTAAGAGATCTCATGGCCATAAACACGACACGCGTGCAGTCAAAATTTCAGTCAAAACGGAGACCAATCCTGGCCGTCAGACCAGATTATAGTATGGAAAATTAAAGGTCATGAGGGAGGGGGCCAAAACGCCCCGTTTCATTAAACGGGTAAGTCAAACACTCAGATCACATCCCGGCCTTACATCTTGCATACTAGTCACGTGATCTAATGGTTATAGATACGCCTGGGCTTTTAAACATAACGTGAAAACGAATCAAGGCCACTCGATTTACCCCTAGTCCACTGATCCAATGGTCAAGAATACGCATGGCATTTAGAACCTGAATTGAAGTGAATTACAGACGGTGGAAGGCACGGTGGCCCGACCAGTTCCGGTCACCTTCAACCTCACGACGGGCACTGTATCAGTCTCATAAACGAACCAAAATCCACAATTTTTTAGCCTAAAGTGATCTACACTTCACGTACATTATGAATCCACCAATTATTTTCATTTTTGAAGCCTAAATCACCTAAAACGAAAGCTTGCAAGGTTTGGTGTTCTGTCAAGAATTGTCACGATTGAGTACAAAACCTATCTAGAATCCATCTAGGGGTTGTCAAGAACCTAACCGCATACCCAACGAGTTCTAAAACGCCATGAATTATGAGTAATCGTGAAGTTTACATACCTTTGAAAAATCTTGTGGAGCACCTTCAAACAGCCACCAATTCTTCAGTTTCTTGGACTAGAATTACTCCATGGATGTTGTAGAAGCTTTGTGGATGCTTGATTTTGCCTAAAACTGGTTAATTCTCAAAAATCGAATTTTCATCTTCCACCACTTTTTTCCAACTGTTTTTCTGTTATTTTTCCTCCAAAAGCAGTTATGGCAGTTGGGAAATGATCATAGGAATATATAGAATGGGCTTGGATACTTTTGAAGCCCAATAGAAGCTTGTAAGAGTCCAACTCAAAATCCACATTTTTGATTATGGAGCTTTATGGAAATGGTGAAAACAGAGCCAAAACAGCTTGCAAGATGATCCATTCTAGTTACTTATGATGCAAGGGATATAAAGGGCTGAGATTGATGCCTTGGAAATGAATGGATGGTTGATTTGAAATATGTTGCTTAAAGGTGAAGAAATCATGAATTTGGCATAGCAAATGACTTCAAATTGGATTTCTGATTTTTCCATTGTTCTTAAAACATTATTTCCACTCAAAAAATGTACCAACATGACATGAATTGGTTCCAAAATAAATTGATTTGAATTAGCCCTTTTCAAGCTTCCTTTCATGAATTTTTCTCCAAGCATTTTCCAATTCAAGCCATATCAATGATCCCTTGAGGTTTGATAACCAAATAATACTAGTTGGAGCAACTTTCAAGTTGGCAAGATTTTCATTTGAGGTATGCAAAGTGGTGAACTTGACCTATAATGAAAATGACCTGTAATCTTATTTTCCCAAAATACCCTTGACTTGTAAGTCTCATATCTTGAGTTCTACAAATCCAAATGAGGACTTCTAGTACTCTTTGGAAATCTAAGATCATGAGGAACAATATTCATGTTTGTCAAAAGTTGAGGAGAAACATCCTTCTAGCTCAAAAATGTTCTTGAAGTTGGTTGACTTTAAAGTACCAAAATCACATTCATCTGATGACCTGTAACTTATCTGCTTCATAACTTGAGTTTTAGAAATCCAATGAATGACTTCTAATACTCAAATTAAATTTATGAACATGCTCTACAAGTCTCATGTGGATATCAAGATGAAATGAAACTTGTATCTTGAGTTATGTGGTCTTGAAGTTGGGCACTAAAATAGAGGATTTTACACCGTCAAGCTTAGAAACCCTAGCTCAATAACTTCTCACACTCTTGAATATTGATGAATTGATCTTGAAATGATATATGACATGTCTCAACACAACATTCCATGATCACAGTTGCTTGGAATTGAGTCTTAATCTCCTCAAGACTCAGAGTTGACTGGGGGTTGACCAGGTGAAAACCCTAGTTGTAACAACTTTGGCTGTGGCCTCTTGCACTTTGCATAATGACTTAAATAAGTTCCATAATGACTCTCAAGACCTCTTATGAGCTCCCACAATGTTTCACACCCATATCCATGGACCCACAATCATATGGTGATCTTTTCACGGCCTCCAAGATAGGAGGTGAACCACATACAACTCTTAGACCTTGATAACCTCTTCTTGATGAGCACACCCCCTTGATCCCCTGTGAATGGATGATGGTATGCAAATGTTAATGCAATGAAATGCAATGCTGATGCTATGAAACAAAAGCTAGTTAAAGAAAAAAGTTGGGCAAATTTTGGGGTGCAACAGCTGCCCCTATTCAAACGGCTTGGACCTGACTGGGTGAGAAGAGAACGACTCTCAAACAATCAAGGTAAAAGACGGTTGAATACCAAAGAAACTCGGAAATTTTCCAACCTGCAGAAATAAATTGCGAAACTGATTGGGGAAAAATATCCAGAAAACTGAATACAGTTGCACGACAACCAGCTGACTGCTCATCAGATACATAACACCTGACCTCATCATCGGTCATCTATGTAATGCCACAGACACTGGACCCACAGGCCGGATCAACATGCACTTGATTCTCTCACTTCGTCAGAAAGAAAACAATACTCACGTCGTCTAAGGAAAGACGGAAAGTCACCGCTGAAAGCTGGATCAACATGCACTTGATCCTCTCACTTCATCAGAAAGAGAAACAATACTCACGTCTTCTAAGGAAAGACGGAAAGACACCATACGTTCACATCGTCTAAGGATAGACAGAAAGAAAGCCACCACACTCACATCATCTGAGGGTAAACAGGAACAAATCTGATACTCACCTCGTCTAAAGAAAGACGGGAAGACTCCAATACTCACATTGTCTAAAGAAAGACGGGAAGACTCCAATACTCACATCATCTAAAGAAAGACGGGAAGACTTCAACCCGCTTACATCACCTGAGGGTAAACAGTAATAAATCTGATACTCACATCGTCTAAAGAAAGACGGGAAGACTTCAACCCGCTCACATCACCTGAGGGTAAACAGTAATAAATCTGATACTCACATCGTCTAAAGAAAGACGGGAAGAAAGTGTCCAATCATATATCATGCCAATAAACTTCAAACCCATACAACAAACTTCAGAATCCTTTCATTAATTGGAATTGATGGAAAGAAAATATATTCAAAGGGCCACATCATCAATAGGATTCGACAGTAAGAGAACCACCTTCAAAGAGCCATGTTGTCAATAGGAATCAACAACAAGGAAATCAAACATTCTTCAGAGAGCCACGACATCAATAGGAATTGATGGCATGAAAACCTTCTTAGAACAACTACTCATCCAATAAACTGAAAGAAGACCATATCCGACACTCACATCGTCTAAGGATAGACGGAGAGTAAACCATATCTGAATTTCGTCTCGAAATCTTGCATCGTCCAAGGATAGACAGAGAGAAAATAATATCCAAAATCCAAATCATTGAATGCTGAACAAACCCAGAAGATCGTATTCATAACTCACGTCGTCTAAAGGTAGACGGTGAGAAGACTTGCTGAGGAAACACATCGTTAATAGAGATTAACGGAAAGAGAATCTGCTCGGAGATACACATCGTTAATAGAGATTAACGGAAAGAGAATCTGTCGACATCAGAGGACTGATGGACAAAGGAACTCTGCTTGGGGATGTCATCATCAGAGGACTGATGGACAAAACATAACCGTTGTATGATCTGAAACCCGAGAGAAAGTAAGCTGATGAGCTATCTGAACAAAGCTGCTGGATAAAGGCCCCTGTATCGACCGCAGGGTGATTCACGTTGCCACGGAAGGCTAATAACAAACTGGCTCATGCTTCATATGCATATGCGTATGTTTGAATTTTTCTATGGCGTAATGCTCCATATGATGGAAATGCTACACATTTGAGGATGAAATGAAAATATGATGATATATGCAAAGATGCAAATGCAGGCTCAGGCTGCTAGAGAGAGCTGGGTACGACAGATTTGCTTCGGCAAAATAAATGTCGAAGACAAGGCCAACTCCGCTGGGGATAACCGGGTATCACAGAATTACTCCAGCAAAATAAATGCTGGAAAGGTGAAACCGACTCCGCTGGGGGATAATAGAAGGTGCCAAGTATGATTGGACTCTCCTAGGGATGGCTTGCGTGTGCCAATGATGATTAGGCTTTGCTGGGGAAGACTGGTGAAACCTGACGGTGATTGATTAACATGACTTCCCGACATTCGTTTTGAACTTGCAAGGTTGATCAAACCTACTTGAGTAGCTCTGATGATACGGAGAGGAACGATTCCTTTATTTCCATATTTTCCCTCAGCCTTTGGGATCTCTGTGGGGATATTCCTCAAAAGGCAATCTGAATTCTCATACCCCGATGGTCTGATATGGACTGCTTCAGCATTTTGAATCCTCTAAGAGGTGCTTCATATTAATTGTCCCACGGGCAAGAAATAACTTCTGCGCTCTTAGGGTGGCCTGCCCCTGTCCTCAACGACTTTGCCCCTGATTGGCTAATCTGTGGGGAAATACTCTGGTTGTCCTCGAGAGATTTATCAAATCTCGACCTGACTGCTCAGGTTAACTGAGTTCTGGATGACTGACTCCCATGCTGTGATTGTTTGACATAGCTTGCCCTGGTTCACCGGAATTCAGGCATTCTGCATTTATTCTGATCAGACTTTCCACTGTGGAAACTTTTCTGCTGTCAAGCGCTTACTCGCTAGTAAAACGAGTTGTTCTGCATAAAAGACATATCAAATGTAATGCATATGACAGTTTTGAAATTCCAATTTGTTCACTGGAAAAAAATTTGTAACATAAAAGGTATGAATCATTCATTAACATGTCAACATTAGTACAACGCTGTAAGAGGAATCCTTTCAGGGAGTCAGTTTCGATGCGATCTTCACCGAAGTATGCTTTCGAAACAAACCTGTTTCAATTAGGACTTTTCTAGGTTATAACATGGTCAGGTTCACGGTTTAAGAAAGGAAAGGATACATGCTCAAAATTCATTTTAACCCACCCATTCTCCGTGATGTTCTCCGATCCTATGTTCAGCTAATTCGACCTTAGCGCTCACCTTTCAAAGGCAGGAGTGACGGTTCAGGAAACCACAAGTTTTTGGAGTGACAGTCACTCGCTTGCCGTCTTTGTTTGGGCACCAGTAGCCACACGATTTCGTTCTTTTCGAGGATTTTTCTTTCGTAATCCTTTTCGTCTTTTTGTTTTTTCATTCCATAACTTTTGCCTGGACTAACTCTTTTGAGTTTCTTCGATTTTGAAGTCCAGCGGGATACCCTAATTTTTGCCTAAGTCGCTTGTTTGCAAGATTCGACTTAGCGGACTTTTTCCTTTCGATTCTTTTTTTTTCTTTTTTTTTTGAACAAATCGTATGACACTAACTCGCATGACTTGTTTGAAAATAGATTGTGACTGTTTCACTCCTGATCGACCAGGTTTAACCATCATAGTTTTTTAGGTACGACCTATAGCGGTGTGATTGATCCTCGAACGGACACTCCTTTTTGTAATTTGAACGCTTGGTCAAATTAACTGACACCTACCCTGCTCCGGGTTAAGATTGAGGATTTTTCGTTTTCAGAAAGAAACTCCTACTACTCGGCTCAAAGGGGTTAACAAGGGATTATCTTCCTTATCTCTTCGGTGTTTTTGGATTTGAAACAATGCCTGTACATCATCAACAGTTTTTTATTCAAAAGCATACACTCGGAAGCTCAATTCTTTCGATTTTTCGTCATCCTCCCCGGATTCCACAAGCGTTTGAAATAAAGGAAAGAAATAGAGTGAACACGAATGGATCAATTCAAAATATGCATATTTATTTCATTCATCAATATCAATTGAAAAACAACAAGTTTTACAAACGAAAATTGCATATAGACAGGAAAGAAACTACAAATGCAAAGAAAATAACAGAATAAAATGAAAATTGCCAGCCTTCAGTAACTGGGCTTTCACACTGATTAGCTGCTGAGGGAGCGACTCATTGAAGTCTTCAGACTCGATCAGAAGAGCGGTTGTTGTGAGGTCGACTCTGATTCAGGCTCCGATAGTTTCGCTGCAACGGGGCAAGAGGTTGTCGATGCTGATCAACAAAAACATCGAGAGACGAGGTCTGAACTAATGAGGACTCTCTCTATTCAGGGGCTTCATCCTTAGACCTGATCTAGGAACAGGCAGAAATTGCGGGCTAGGCGATTCAGACTTCAAAGACTGCAGGATATACTCCTGATCTTTCTCAGCTTCAGGTGAGGGAATGGGAACAAATTTTCCTAATGCCTTCATGCCGCCCGACACAAATTCAATTGCTCTCGAATCAATCAAGTCTTGAACCTTATGCTTAAAAGCTTTACAGTTTGTTACATCGTGCCCCGGTGATCCAGAATGGAATTCACAATGGGCATTTACGTCCCAGCTAGGTGGTAGTTCCTCAGTCAATGGAGCCATAAGCCAGGGTTTAACCAACTGAAGTTGGAGCAAGAATTGCACCAACTGGGCATAATCCAAAGGATTTGGGTCGAGGATTCTGTCAGATAGTTTCATCTTTTGACCAGATCTTCGAGGGTTATCCTGAGAAACCTGACGTGGCCGCTGACGAGAAACATTTTGAGCTTCAAGCTGTGCAGAGGATCTCGGTGGCCTATCATACCTTGGTATAGGTTCCACAGACACAAGTGGAACAAGCACTTTTGCTGCAGCTTCGGGTACTTGATCACATTCTTTTCGGAGCACGTTCCTCAACACTTCTGCAATCAAACCCACCTGGGTCTTCAGCTGATGGTTTTCCTCTCTGAGCATCTGCATGTCCCTCATGAACAACCCCATCTGGCCTCGAATCTCACTCAGCTCTGCTCGTACCTGTTCCATAGCCTTGTGGGGATTTCTGTAAACTTCCTGATCGGATATCCTGCAACAAACTAGTTAGCACAAGGAATAAGATCAATGGTTCTGAGGTACCTGTTATGCAAAAATGTCATACAGAATGCAAACACGTATAAATGCAACAGGGAAATAGCAATAAGGCAAATAGGAACCCAAGATTCAAGCACAAGGATAACCCTCACACAAATATGCATCATACAAGAGTAACTAGGTACAAACAAAGTGACCTCGACCAACAAGCCTGGTGATGGTCAACATGCAGTAATGAACAAATGCTACACAGGGAAACAACCCTCAACTGAGTCTTCAGTTTGATACTCTTCTAAACAAATGCTCTCGGTGAGTTCTTCCATAACCTGAACTGATACACTTGCCTGGCTGGATGAAGGAAGAATGTTAATTTGAACACCCTGAGGCGTGATCGAAAACCTGTTGGAATCCAGCAGAGTTTGAACTTGGCTTCGAAGCACCTTACAGTCTTCAGTTGAATGCCCCTGTGCCCTAGCATGGTACTCACAGCGGGCGGTGATATCAAAACCTGGCGGATACGGTGGAATCGCAGGATTAATTTCTTTTGGCACAACCAATCCACCTTTGATCAAATCCGGAAACAACTGACTGTTCGATACCGGCAGCTGAGTAAAATGCCTTTCTGGTTTCCTCGGCCTACGTCCGGTGTGCTGACGCGGTTGACGATGATATGACTATTGACTTTGAATACTTGAAGCATTAGAAGACTGAATCTGAGATACTGGATATTCTGGGATGACATCACTTTCTCTCTCCCATTCTTCCTGAGAACTGATAATTGATTCGTTTTCATCAATTGAGATACAAGGAATGTCTCAAATCTTTCCATTCTTGAGTCCGCTCTCAACACGTTCACCCATTATCACCAAGTCAGCAAAGTTTGACATTCTGCCACTGATCAACTTGTCAAAGTAATGGCCTTTCAAAGTACCCAAGAATACATCCACCAACTCTCTGTCCAGAAGTGGGGTTTGAACACGAGCTGCGAATTCTCTCCATCTCTGCGCATATCCTTTGAAGGATTCATTATCCGCTTGAGACAATTCTTGCAACTGCGTGCGGCTAGGAGCCATGTTAAGGTTGTAGTCTTACTGCTTCACGAAGGCATTGGCCAGATCTGACCAGGATCTGATGCAACTGCTTTCCAACTGCATATACCAATTCAACGAGGCTCCACTCAGACTATCTTGAAAGCAGTGAATCATAAGCTGATCATTGGCGACATACGAAGTCATTTTTCTGCAGAACATTACCAAATGTAGCTTCAGACAACTATCCCCTTTGTACTTCTCAAACTTTGGCATTTTGAATTTCGGAGGCATCACAAGGCCTGTCACCAAACACATGCTCGAAGCATTCAAATCAAGAGTATTCTGACTCATCAGGGCATCAAGTTTTTCCTCCAACAGCTGACATTTTCTCATGAATTCAACAGTCTGTGGGTCCTTAACATTAACCTTTGGAACAACCCTCTGAGGATCTAGCACAGGGAAAGTGAAATGCTGATAATCTGTGTCATGGAGAGAATATGCCTCTTTATCTCTGACAGGAATCTGCACATGTTGGGCTTGAGCAACATCATTCACCGAAATCCTCTGATCATTGGCCTCATCTCTAGTCATAGCTACCACAAATTCCATGAATTGACTCAACTGATCCTTCAACAGTTCAAACTCTACCCTGGTAACAACCAAGTTCTGCTCCTCTGAGTTCATGATCCTGAAGCTAAATCAAACCCAATGCGAATGTCGGGAAACCAACTGATGAAGCAGGCAAAAGATGGGCGAGCTTCCTGTTCCGGCTGAGGATAGATATTCAAAATGAAATGCAAATGCAATACAATGCAAAATGCAAAATGCTAATGCACACATAAGGGATCAAGATAGCTGCTTGTTGATTGAGAAGAAATCAAAGTACTGCCTTGTCAAGAACATAACACTGCTCTGATAGGAACCAACAGGTACCAATAAATCTGATTCATACTGTCAAGAAAAACCAGGTAATCTGGAGGTAAAGGTTTCCTGCATAACCCCAGTCCCACTCACAGGTATGGACTTAATCCACTGGTAAAAGTACGGCATCCTATGTGTTCCTCAGCATCACAGACTTTCAAGAAATGATGATACATTCACCATTTCTGGTTTGGCATCATCACTCCCTGAAGAGGCCTCACTTAGCTGAGTCACAAATGATCGGCCCCCAGAGTCGACAATCCTCAGATTCAAAATCCTCTCGAGTCCAAAGGACCGATAGGAAGTCATCAAAGAGAACCTCGTCTGAGTGTGGATTACATGGGAACTAGTGCGAGCAAAGCAAGCAAGTCCACTACTAATCCACTCTAATGCTATGTTTGCTCTCAAGCCTAGGTCTGGCTTATCACTCATCAGAGTCAGTCCCCCCACAACAGCATAACAAATAATCATATTATACTGAAAGTAAAGTGCAGGAAAGTAAAGTGGGATAAATAAGTGCAAACCCAACAGATAAACACGCAAGCGCTAGGATTGACTCGCATAGGGGATGGGAAACGGTCCCAGCATAAGGGATGGGAAAATTCCCCAGTAGCTATAGGTCCCCAGCAGAGTCGCCAGTTGTCGCTACTGCGAAAATAAGGTGTCGGCAAAACAGAAGAGTCGCCACCTTTCGTTATTTATCCCACATAAAGGGAAAGGAAACGATCGAAAAAACCTGACGAAAAGGTATAAGACAAGGTCATCGCAACCAATTCTGGGTTCGGGAGTCGGTTACGCAAGGGGAAGGTATTAGCACCCCTCACGTCCGTTGTACTCAACGGGATCCATGCTTGTTGTGTTTATCTAACGGGTTGGTTTAACTATCTACCTATCAAGGTTGGTCTGAAAAGAAAAGAAAATGACTCGACAAAGCTTCACAGCTTCGTGCCTACGTATTCTCGCCAGAGAACGAGAAATCAGAGTCAATGTAGTTCGGCTAACTACGGGTAACGAATGGGGGAAGGTGGCTCGCCAATACGTTAGTATTGTGCCTACGTACTCTCAACAGGTGTGAGAGATCAGAGCGTACGTAGTTCGGGATAACTACGGGTAACCGGGGTGTTCTCGATCACACAGGGGTGAGAGAAAGAATTGACGATACTAGCGTACTCATTCTAACAGTTAGGTGTATGTTGCTCGACCATTGGAGACTTAGGCGTTACCTATTTGTGGTAGAACGAACGTAGTATGTCGGGGTTTAAAGGTAAGGGAACCTACGGGACTTAGAACTACGGTCTGGTCTCAATTGCGCTAGGGCAAGAAAAAGGGAAGATCAGTCATTAGCGGGAAAGTCTCGATCGCACGACAGCGAGAGAATAGAGAAGTTAGTTGTTAGTGTGCTTGCTATGATATCGCATTCTATGCCTACATATTCTCGTCTGGTACGAGAAATCAGAGCAGCTGTAGTTCAGCTAACTACAGAAAAGGGGAAAAAGAAACACAGCTGTCAAGCAGGTGAAATATACGGTAACTGGATGCAGATGCGATGCAACAGTACAAGCAGAAGGAGGAAGCCTCAACTTCTAATGCAAACATGGGATGCAAACAGAGATGCACTGAGAAAGCACACAAGCAAAGGGAGATAAACTCAACCTTTCAATGCAAACAAGCAAAGGGAGACACAATCAACCTTTAGATGCAAGTATGAACCTAAACAAAAGTATTCTACTCATGCAGTCTACCCTAATGCAGCAAGCAAATCAATCAAACAGGAAGGGGAGGTGTAACCTAGATGAGTGTCGCCGTGAAAATCGGATACCAAACTATTGATTAGTTTGAATCTTTAATTCATTTTGCAACCGAGCTTTGATTTGTCCAAAGGAAGGGATAAAGATCGAAATTCCCACAATGCAATGCAAATGCAAGCTAGAGAGTTATACGTTCGGGGGTTGGTTAAACTTAGGGAAGGTGCTAGCATCCTAAGTTTCTGTAGTACTCTACAGGAACCTCTTGTTTTATGTTGTTTATTGCTAAGTATGTATCTGCTTAAGGTTAAAGACCTAAGGGTTTATTTCTAAGTATACTCGATAAGATATCGCATCTTATGCCTACATATCCTTGCGGGAGTGGAATCAGAGTATTTGTAGTTCCCCTAAAGGGTTGGAGGAGTTCTTTGACTGTGGTCAAAGTTCCTACGAGTTTAGGGTAGTTGTTTGATTGATTTTAGGAGACAAGATGTGTTGTCATTTTAAGGGAGATTTAACCGCCACAAGTTGTAGGAAAATAGTCTTTGCATCGTCTTAAGAAAAGGGCTCAAGTACTCGGATTGTTTGACGAGTACGCCTTTATCTCTCTTAAGGCAAAGTTCCTACGAATTGATTGTATTGTTGTGGGGTGGAGATTCTATCTCGCTTAAGATGATTAACATCTTTCTCTATTGTGTTCGAATATTTGATTTGAATTGTTTTGTTGATTGTGTTTTGTCTAAGTTATAGAGATAAGGGTCCTTCCTATGGGGTAGGATCTGTCCTAGAGATCAACTTGAATGGGATCAATGATCACGTGGGAAAATGATGCAAATGATGCATACGCACGATTGTTGAGATCATGCACAGATTCTTCCTTTGGACGGATGCGATGCAATAATGTAAATGCGATAATATTAAATTGCTGAAGAATAAATTGCAAGGAAAGTAAACCATACACAAACGCATGAAAGCGCTGAAGTGTGTGAGAGTGAATGTGTCGTGGGGCGCACAATTAAGTTGTATTTTACGCTGTTGATTGTTTTTAGACGAAGTTCATTTTAGTTTGAATTAGGAGGAAATGTTGATTTGAGTGAATTGATTTTAGTACAAGTTGGTTTAGTTATACTAGTTTTAAGTAAGAGGTTTTAATAAGTGATCTTATTTTATTATCTTATAAAAAAACTTAAATATGAAATGCTTTATTTTAATAAAAGTTATGGTTATTATTAGCAAACGAAATATATATATTTATGATTTTTTCTGTTATATAAAAAAAGTTTTTTTTAATTTAAGTTACATAAAAGGTTTGTTATCATTAATCATAAAATGATTTCCATTATTATATTATAAAGGTTTATAACAAAAAGAGGGCTCTTAATTATTATAAAAAAGGAAAAAGTTGATTTTAGATTAAAAAGAGTTTATTATTATATTCTAGAAGAAAAAGAGTGTTCTTATTAAAAGTTAATTTAAGAAAGATTTTTATTATCAAGGTGTCTTTTTAGTTATTAAGAAAAAGAGTTTAAATAAATATTATATTATTTAAAAAAGTTTTAAATATTGACTATAAAAGAATATTGTTTTTAAAGAGTCTAATTGAAATTCCTAGATTAATTAATTAATTAAGAATGGAATGAGAGTCAATAAGAAAAGGCTAATGCTAATAAATAGAAGATTATTATTAAATTGTTTAATAGATTAAATAAAAGGTTAATTAAAGAATATTAATTAATTTTTAAAAAGTTGATTAAGTCATTAACTGAGTTATTATAATGATTATTAAGCTAGATTAAATAGATTTAAAAAAATAAATAATTGGAGGGCGAGTGGTTGGGTGTGTATCAGATCACGAGGATATACGGTGAGGCTGCGCAGTGAGACGTAAGATGGGGATCCGTTGGAGATCCACGGTTTGTGTGTGAGGGTACATAGTACCCGCGTGGGTGTGTGTGCATCAGATTACATCAATACAAAAAAACGAAAAATTAGAGAAAACAAAGGAACCCTATCCCCAAACCCGGCCTCTCTTCTTCTTCTTCCATTCCCTCTTTGATCCTCTCTCATTTCTCTCGTCCGCTACCCTTCTTCTGTTCTCCTTCCATCATCTTCTTCATTTCTCCGTTTATCCGATTTTCCTGAAAAAAATGAACATCGATCAATGAAAAGAAACTAACGATAGAGATGGGTTACCTTTGTAGGTTTTCGGTGGTCGACGGTGGAATGGAGACGGAGGCTCGCGCATGGGTTTTTGAAGATATATAATCGGCGGCTTCGTGGTGGATTTGTTGAGGCTGAGGGCGGCGCCAAGGGCTTTGCGGTGGATCTCGAGATAAGTTCTCATCACTTTGATCTACGAAATTAGGGTTTCGGTTTGAATTAGGGGTTTTTCAAATGTTGTTTCTGTTTGTGGATTTTTGTGAATTTCTCGTGGATTTTGGATGTGTTCCCCTATTTTTGGTTGTCTTGTCTTCAATATATAGGCCTCATGAAATCTCAATTTAAGTTCTGAATCAATGTCGTCCACTGGTTTTGGAAGAAAAGATCATATTAGTCTCTACTGCGAATATTGTCTTGAATGCGCCTTCCTTTTTTATTCTGATATACTTGTAATCTTCTTAAAGAAATTTCCTTTTTCCTGATTATGCCACAGACATGTTTTGAATTGTTTGGGAAGTTTTGATTATCGTTTGATTTGCGTTGACAGGTTGGTTATGATTCCACTTGCAGCATTTATGGAAATAAAGACTTGGCAGATTCTTCGTCCTTCAATGAGGAGGCTTGGTGAGTCTAAGACAACGTTCTGGAAGACGTGTTCTTCATCAAAATATGGTCACAGACTTCACCGATTCTCTTCTATAACACTGCCGTGGGATCTTTCCTTAAAAGTCTAATAGTTTCCATGAGGAGGGGTTACTAATAAATCTGATGTAGCCTGAGAACAACGAGTGATCTTCGTCGCACGATTTCCTGGAGGCTTCAATGTTGTTGATAACATCGTTCCCGTCAAGATTGACAACTCCGACTGAGAGGTAGAAGTCTTGACTTCCTTAATTAAACTCCCTTTAATTGTTGTTTTGAATGTTGACCTGAATTGAATTTAGAGTGGCTTTACTAGTCTGTTCATAATGTGATTTCAGTTTTATAACATTGCCTTATTATTGCAGGCTGTTTATTTCGTAGGGATTCTTGAGGGTGTCGTGGCAGGAAGTTCCAATAAGGAAAAGGGAACTTGTTGATATAATTGTAAATGTGCACGCCATCGATTCGACTGGGTAATATAAACACTCGATAAGCTGCATTCTGAATGGTTCAAAACAATCTATTGAGGCTCACACTATATGAAGTATTTATTTGTGATTTTTTCTCTTTGGTTTGTAAAACCCCAGAAATCGGCTGATATCATCGATCATATTTTCATTATATCATGTCATGGACTAAATTTCTGTCAGTCACTGACTGTCATGTCAAAGTTGCCTTACTAACTGAAGCACCCTTCTCAGAATGGTGCCACGATGATGCTGATAAATGTTGCTGCACATGTGTTTCATTTACAGGACCATCCATTCAAGCGTGGGGAACGAGTCATCAACGGGAGTTCCTATTTCGGCGTGTCTGTCCATTGGACCGATGCAATTGAACATAAATCTTGCTATCAAATAGTTGGAGAACAGACCACTAAGGTAATAAAATGATTTGGTTGTACAAGGCTCGATTGTCATCATTGTTGTGGGCATATTTGACGATGCTACGATTATGCAGGTTATGAGTTGGCTGGTACTTGCTTTTGATAGTTTGGGAAAAGAGCTGTGGTGCATTTACCGGCGGGAGGTTCACCTTCTAGTCTTTCTGCAAGAAATTCAACAGGAGCTAATCTTTAAAGCATGACGGTTTGGCGCGGGTCAAGGCGATGGCTTCACAACTCTCTTCTGTGATCATATCAATGCACGGTATAGTTACGCAACTTTCGTGGCCCTTTATATTGTTTGCTTATCGATAGTGTCACTGTTAACAAAGCCATGTTATGTGCAGGGCTAATACACCTCTGGTGTCAAAACAGTGAGGAAAAAAATGAAGCCATGGTACCAGAAAAAAGGGGTTCAGACGACATGATGGCGGACCGACCGAAAATGCGGACGCAGACGGCAGAAACTTCTTGCATTCATAGTGATGAGCAAAACTAGGGAAGCATGTAACTTGCGAATTTGTTATTTTCATACCCATGACCTTGATATTTGGATAAGTATTCTTGATCCTTGGATATTTAACTCGCACCTTTGTCGCAGAGGTTGTACATGGCCTTATTAACTTTATCCAATTCGGTTGGCAGGTTTCCTTGTAAGATCTGGAATAGGCCTGTGGACCTTCATGTCCGTATCTTTGAAGTTGCGAACATTTCCGATATGAAAGACTTTCGAATTCCCTGAATCGGCCTCTTCAATAAGTGGAGGTAAAAGGTTTAAGATCTAAGCAGTAACAGACTCTTGGTATTATCAGAATGTTGCGCCCCTCAAAACTCCCACCGGTGGCGGAAGGTTCGATGGCATGCTACTGCTTTCTAGCCCGCGAGGCTACGTATCTCGCATGGGGAGCTTCTTCGTGCCAGTCGAAGGGCGGTCAAAGATGGATAGTTCACTACACACTTCCTGCATAACTCAATACCAGAAGACTTTTCTTTGGCCTTGGTGTGAAAAAAACGGCCTGGCATGACAATGATTGCAGGCGTTTTCTCTTGTATATGTGAATGGATTCGTGAGAACTTGTAGGCATTTAATTAAGTGGATATTTGTAAGTAATAGAACTTTGGCTCACAGGTCCATGACAAAAACAATACATGTACCAAACCCATTATTATTAGCGCTTCATGTTTTTTTTAATTGTTAAACGTTAATTGTGTTCCGTTAAAACGTGAATTTGTTCGAGTGTGGTGTCTTAAGCTTGGCGGATAATCCCCTTGATGTTTGAGGCTTCTTATTATAAAAGATATGTCACCCGAGAGTGGATTAATGGTATGGGAACTTCAACGTGATCTCCAATTAAAAGATTGGGACAATGTTCAAAATGAGTTTTCCTTAACTTTGGAGTGTTGACTTGAGTCTTCGTGAGGATTAATAACTTGAGTTTATAAACTTCCAAATCTGAATCAATACTTGGGTCACATAGCAACTTGATTTTGACCTTTGATTTGAACTTTGTCAAGCACGTAAATTCAATTTTAACCAAATGAACTTCATCAATTGAGCTCTAAATAATACAGACCAAACTCGGACGTCGCCTGGGATCCTCGAATTCTATCTCGCGTTTATAGCAACAAATACTTGATGGCGCAAGGAGCCTTAATTACCATGATTCGTGTCTTGTCCCTGCGATGCTTGATCATAATAATCTATGAAAATATCGCACTTGCGCAAATTGATTAGTGGTAATAAACACATAAAAGTATAAATATAAAATACAAGATAAAACATGGGGGGTGGGATCTTAAGGTCAAAAATTAGGGTGCAACAGATGCCCCTATTTAAGTTACTTCTATCCGGAGATATGGAGATTGAAATTTTCGTCTCAACGAGATAGGAGGGACTTAAATACAAACATTGCACGAACTTTTGGCCCTAAGAAGCCACCGAATGCATATGACATGCAATGATATAAAATGCGAGACATGTGGGGGGTCCTGTGGAGAAATGGCGCCACAGGGGGATAACTGGACACGACACCTAAAGAACAGACTCAACGACGCGAGACGCCACGAGAAGAGACAACAATCAACATTGTGGATTCTCCATAATGAAGATAGGATATGATAATACCATCAGGATTTCAGTAGCTTGAACAGTGAAACGAGATCTTGAAAGTGAAGGGTAGACCACCACCAGCGTGCGGCAGCCTAAGTAGAGTATCAATCTCGGCAGCCTAAGCAAAGGTATCTGACCCAAAAGAAACGGTATATTACCTACTATCAAATGTATGATAGCCTAAGAAAGGGTAATAACCAAAAGAAGATATCACCTACTGCCAAACATATGGCAGCCTAAGCTAAGGCGTTCGACCAAAAGACGATATATTACCTACTATCAAACATATGATAGCCTAAGAAAAGGTAATAAACAAAAGGAAAGATCGCCTACCAACAAACATATGGCAGCCTAAGAAAAGGAGTCTGACCAAAAACAAAGTGTGCTACCTACTATCAAACATATGATAGCCTAAGAAAAGGTAATAAATAAAAGGAAAGATCGCATACCACCAAACATATGACAGCCTAAGAAAAAGGCGTCTGACCAAAAGAAAGGTATATTACCTACTATCAAATATATGATAGCCTAAGAAAAGGTAATAAACAAAAGGAAAGATCGCCTACCACCAAACATATGGCAGCCTAAGAAAAGGCGTCTGACCAAAAGAAAGGTGTATTACCTACTATCAAATATATGATAGCCTAAGCAGAGGTATAACCCAAAAGATGTCGAGATCACCTACTACCAAACATATGGTAACCTAAGCCGAGGCGTCTGACCATAATGAGATGTGTTACCTACTATCAAACATATGATAGCCTAAGCAGAGGTGAACACCAAAGGAAAGATGACCTACTACCAATCTTGGCAGTCTAAGCAAAGGTATTCGACCACAACAGATGGTATATTACCTACTATCAAACATATGATAGCCTAAGAAAAGGTAATAACCAAAACAAAATGTATTAGAGATTGTAAAGCTTCAACAGGGATCTTCAAGAGATGTAAGCCTGTTGATTAGCAAAATATGTCCTCTCAAATCAAGAGAGACTATTTGTAATAAACTTCATCGGGCTTCTTGGAAGAGATGCTCTTTGATGGAGTTAAAGCTTGTGTGATAGACTCGTCGGGGAATACATTCTTGAGGAGTATCTTGTTGTAGTTATAAAATGTGCTGTGAACTCTCAAATAAAGAGAAATATTTGTAATGTCTTCGATGCATTCCTCTGACAGATTTCTGGGAGAATGCCTTTTGATGAGTTGGTAATCTTGGTAAATCCACTAGGGATGGACGAATTGTCTTGAAGAGACTGCCATTTGTCGTTTTGAAGGGAATCCTGGTCAAAACGAGTTGCTCAAATAAAGAGATCGCTTGCAATATTATTGGAGAAAATGTTTGTCTTCAATAGTTGTCTTCATAAAACTCTTCCTGGGGAGCCAGGTGCACATTAAATCCAATATTCAAAAGCTGGAGATGTCCACAATGTGATTTCCAAGGACCGAAGTTCAATTCAGGGAATAACTTGAAGAGAAACTGTCAAGCAAGACTCGACCATTGAGATATGAACTCAAATGGAATTGTACTGAAACAACCGTCTTCCACGAGGATCGAACTCTGTGGGGAAATAGAAGCATCGTGCTTTTTCTGCCTAGGGCTGACAACACTACTTGAAGGAGAAGACACACCCAAATTACTTAGGGATGAACACATCCAAAGTGACAAGACAAACTAACACAGAGATGCAAAAATGCACGTGCCATGCTATTTATCTATATGCTATGCGTATGATAACCAAAACGGAGATGAAAAAGCATCCCAGGTGGAGGGAAATCAAACTAAATCTTCACAAATCAAACATTGCTTGGGGAACTTCCATGGATAAAATAAATATCCACTTCATATGAGGAAACCGGGGTTAATAAAGCTGCTGAATATATCGGAGTCGAGGCTTCGTGGGGAATAAACATCCGCTTTGCTGGAGAGGTGAAGCTAATCCGCTCATTGGGAATTCTCAAGTCACCAATTGAGGTTTCACGTGCCCCAAGTCACGTGGTTCATGAGAAAAGGTCATCTCGAGAAGATTTTGTAGAGAACATGGCGTCTAAATGCCCCACTGTCTTCAAACTTTTGTAGAGATTCGTAGAAGCTCGACGTAACTGCCCCTGATTGACGGTATAGCCGAGTCTTCAAAGTTGCATTCTAGGTGAATCCAAACTTGTATGGATCAAAACTCTCGGACGAAATAATTTTCCCCAGGTCAGCAAAGTCTTCAAATTTAAATCGGTGATTTCTTCATGTAATCTTTCTAAGACATCAGGAAAATCTAGCAAGTCAGAAATGTCAATTCTAAAACTGTTAATGCAACACATATGTTTGTCTTGAAGTTTTAAAAATAGATATCGTGATAACTTGTGACAAAATCACTAGTTAGGATACTACTTTAAATATATAATGCCAACGTAAAATTGAGCATAGCTCATAGGAGTCAGGAAACGTTATCTCATCGATATGCCTTCGAACTAAACCTTACTTCAATCAAGACTTTATGGGTTATATATATGGGCTTAGTTTCTGATTTGTAAAGCAAAGGAATAAATGGTCAAAGTATAATGGTGCCCATCCAAATTTTGGAAGGTGTTTATTTTTGATGATACCCTACTCCCAGGTTAAAACAAGGTTTTGGTTTGGGAGAGAAAAGAACAGATCCTTTCTCAAGGCTTAAAAGAAAGGTTGACTATTTCTGGTGTTTTAGGAGGCCTGCAACAAGAATGCCTCACATCATCAGTAAGGTTGTTTATTCAAAAGCATACAACGAGAGATCCTGCGTTTTACTTCATCATCCTCCCTCCAATTATTCACCAAAGTGAGAGAATTGGGTATAGTCGGCATTATAAATTGTGAGAAATGTTTTACGAGTGAAACGAATGGATTTCTTCAAGACAAACATTTTATTGCATTAATTATTCAAAATAAACAAACCATACAAGCCAAACATGCTTTTAATCAAAGAAATGAAATACGCATAAGAAAACACCCTGATGAGCTCTTCTCAGGATTTTATTCAGCCTTTGCATGGAATGGAGAAGCTTGCAGAATTGTCTGATACGTCGCCTTTGGATCCATTTTCAGGCACTATATTGATATGAGCTTCCCGAGTAACCCTGGCTCATGTTCGCGGAGGACGAACCATGCTAAGGTGGGGGATTACCTTGCACATAAGGAACGAAACCCTTAAAGGATAAAATTTCGTCCTTGACCAACCTTTGAACGTCTGCCTTCAAACCGTAACAGCTCTCAGTATCGTGGCCTGGAGCACCTTGATGGTATAGGCAAAATTTGTCAGCTTTGTACCAATACGGAAGTTTCTTAGGTACTTTAGGTGGATCTCTCGTCTGGATGTGACCTTTTTGAATCAAAGATGGGAACAAGTCAGTGTATGTCATCGGGATGGGATCAAAGTCTAATCTTTTGTGTACCCGGCTTTGATCGTTGAATGGTTGATTTTGCTGATTTTGTTGGTGTTGTGGCTGATGAACCGTAGCAACCTGATATGATGGCGGATATCCTCTCTTGGATCGCCCCTGCTGCACAACACTTGCCTCGTGTTCTCTCTTTTTCATAAAACCACTCCCATACTTTCGAGCATTATTAGAGATACTCCCTTCCTTGACTAGTCTTCCTTCGTGAATACCCTCTTCTAAACACATTCCCATATTAACCATTTCGGTGAAGTCACTGGGTGCACTTGCTACCATTTTTTCATAAAAGAATGGACCGAGAGTCTTTAGAAAAATCTTGGTCATTTCCTTTTCTTCTAATGGCGGTATGACTTGAGCGGCTAGCTCGCGCCAACGCTGAGCATATTCCTTGAAATTCTCTTTGCCTTTCTGAGCCATGGCTCTCAATTGATCACGGTCGGGAGCCATGTCCACATTATACTTATACTGCTTGACAAAGGCTCCACCCAGATCATTGAAAGTTCGAATCTTCGCGCAATCTAATCCCATATACCACCTGAGCGCAGCGCCTGTCAAACTATCTTGGAAATAATGAATGAGTAATCGATCATTGTCAGTTTGTGCAGACATTTTCCTGGCATACATGATGAGATGACTTTGAGGACAAGTATTCCCTTTATACTTCTCAAAATCGGGGACCTTGAGTTTTGGTGGAACCTTGACATTCGGGACTAAGCATAGGTCAGAAGCACTCTTTCCAAACAGATCTTTCCCACGAAGGGCTCTCAATTCTTTTTGCATCTCAGAAAATTGGCCTTGGAATCCATCCATTCTCTCTTTCAAACCCACAGTTTCGCTGGGTACCCTATGGAAAATTGGTTCGTTTGGGACATGTGGAGTAACATTCACACGCGTAGGTGTACTAGTCATGACAACAGTGATTGCAGGAATGGCTTGAACAATGGTTGCGACAGGAATCTCAGGAACAGGTGGACGGTAACCGGCCAGAGTGAAATAAGGAGGCATCCCCCACGGGAATCCTGGCGGCATGCTGTAGGTCACTTCAGCAACAGTAGACACCACTGGGATCGGTGTTGATACTATTTCGGAGATAACGGTCCTTTGAACTTCTTGATTGTTGAGTGCAGACTGGTTAGACAGAGCTTCAACTATACCATTCAACCTTTCCAAACTCTCTTTCAGAGTTGCAACTTCATCACGGAGCACTCTGTTCTCTTATTCTAATTGATCCATCTTTTGACGTTGACTGACTCAAGTGTTATACTGGTGATTCAGCTTGTGGCTGTGAAGATAAAGCAAGAGTGATACCCCCCGGAATGCAAAGGATGCTATGCAAAAATGCGAAATGCAAAAATGCAAGAATGCAAAACGAAATGTTTCATGGAACTTAAGTATTTATAAAGGGAAGCCCCTTATATTTGGAGTATTCTTGATTCTTCGATCTGAGCTCCTACTTCCTTAGGTCTTCCAGGTTAAGACTCTTAAAAGAATATTAAACATATTTTTTTTTTGTAGTCCTTATGGTCCTCTGTAATGTTTATAAATAAAACTCGAGATCCCATAAAACCAATGCAATATGATGCTATATGAGTGCAAAAAACACAAGTAAGCACATAAGGACACACAAAGATAAACAAACAAAGGTCCTAGGTCTGCAACGAACATGGGGCCAAGGGTATACCCATTCCCAAAGGACAAGGACTAGAGGTGGATGGTACCTGCAGAACAAGGTTCTAAGGAGGTTCCCAAAGTCATCAGCCCATCTATCAGATATTATCAACTTCCCAACTAACTCGGGGGTTAATAATATTCTCAAGAGAACTTCTTTTGAGTGTAGCATCGCGTAGCACTATTTCGGGTGTACTCCCTCATAGTCCCGCGCTACATCCTAATAAAGGCCAAAGTGGGGTTAAGGTAACTACGGTCATTAGTATCATGGACTCCAATTGAAAGTAGTAAAAGTTTTCACGACTAAAACCGAACTATTTTCAAAAGGGTCTCAACTAAGCGGGAATCTCGAGTCAACTTAGTCGGGACTCACTCCCTATAAGCCTCATGAATATATCACCATCCTATCATAATTTCTCTCAAGTCCATGTGTAGGACTTTGTCTCACCACTCAAGGATAACAACCCAAAAGAAATAAAGAATAAACAAATAAGCAAGTAAGCAAATATATAAAGCAATAAACAAGTAAAGCAAGGTAGGGAAACCCACTGAGGGTCCCCAGTGAAGTCGCCATTTCTGTCGCGGTGAAAATCAGATACCAAACTATTGATTAGTTTGAATCTTTAATTTATTTTGCAACCGAACTTTGATTTGTCCAAAGGAAGGGATAAAGATCGAAATTCCCACAATGCAATGCAAATGCAAGCTAGAGAGTTATAGGTTCCGGGGTTGGTTAAACTTAGGGAAGGTGCTAGCATCCTAAGTTTCTGTAGTACTCTACAGGAACCTCTTGTTTTATGTTGTTTATTGCTAATTATGTATCTGCTTAAGGTTAAAGACCTAAGGGTTTATTTCTAAGTATAGTCGATAAGATATCGCATCTTATGCCTACATATCCTTGCGGGAGTGGAATCAGAGTATTTGTAGTTCCCCTAAAGGGTTGGAGGAGTTCTTTGACTGTGGTCAAAGTTCCTACGGGTTTAGGGTAGTTGTTTGATTGATTTTAGGAGACAAGATGCTTTTTCATTTTAAGGGAGATTTAACCGCCACAAGTTGTAGGAAAATAGTCTTTGCATCGTCTTAAGAAAAGGGCTCAAGTACTCGGATTGTTTGACGAGTACGCCTTTATCTCTCTTAAGGCAAAGTTCCTACGAATTGATTGTATTGTTGTGGGGTGGAGATTCTATCTCGCTTAAGATGATTAACATCTTTCTCTATTGTGTTCGAATATTTGATTTGAATTGTTTTGTTGATTGTGTTTTGTCTAAGTTATAGAGATAAGGGTCCTTCCTATGGGGTAGGATCTGTCCTAGAGATCAACTTGAATGGGATCAAGGATCACGTGGGAAAATGATGCAAATGATGCATACGCACGATTGTTGAGATCATGCGCAGATTCTTCCTTTGGACGGATGCGATGCAATAATGTAAATGCGATAATATTAAATTGCTGAAGAATAAATTGCAAGGAAAGTAAACCATACACAAACGCATGAAAGCGCTGAAGTGTGTGAGAGTGAATGTGCCGTGGGGTGCACGATTAAGTTGTATTTTACGCTGTTGATTGTTTTTAGATGAAGTTCATTTTAGTTTGAATTAGGAGGAAATGTTGATTTGAGTGAATTGATTTTAGTACAAGTTGGTTTAGTTATACTAGTTTTAAGTAAGAGGTTTTAATAAGTGATCTTATTTTATTATCTTATAAAAAAAACTTAAATATGAAATGATTTATTTTAATAAAAGTTATGGTTATTATTAGCAAACGAAATATATATATTTATGATTTTTTCTGTCATATAATTTTTTTTTTATAGTTTAAGTTACATAAAAGGTTTGTTATCATTAATCATAAAATGATTTCCATTATTATATTATAAAGGTTTATAACAAAAAGAGGGCTCCTAATTATTATAAAAAAAGGTAAAAGTTGATTTTAGATTAAAAAGAGTTTATTATTATATTCTAGAAGAAAAAGAGTGTTCTTATTAAAAGTTAATTTAAGAAAGATTTTTATTATCAAGGTGTCTTTTTAGTTATTAAGAAAAAGAGTTTAAATAAATATTATATTATTTAAAAAAGTTTTAAATATTGACTATAAAAGATTATTGTTTATAAAGGGTCTAATTGAAATTCCTAGATTAATTAATTAATTAAGAATGGAATGAGAGTCAATAAGAAAAGGCTAATGCTAATAAATAGAAGATTATTATTAAATTGTTTAATGGATTAAATAAAAGGTTAATTAAAGAACATTAATTAATTTTTAAAAAGTTGATTAAGTCATTAACTGAGTTATTATAATGATTATTAAGCTAGATTAAATAGATTTAAAAAAAAAATTAATTGAAGGGCGAGTGGTTGGGTGTGTATCAGATCATGAGGATATACAGTGAGGCTGTGCAGTGAGACGTAAGATGGGGATCCGTTGGAGATCCACGGTTTGTGTGTGAGGGTACATAGTAACCGCGTGGGTGTGTGTGCATCAGATTACATCAATACAAAAAAACAAAAAATTAGAGAAAACAAAGGAACCCTATCCCCAAACTCGGCCTCTCTTCTTCTTCTTTCATTCCCTCTTTGATCCTCTCTCATTTCTCTCGTCCGCTACCCTTCTTCTGTTCTCCTTCCATCATCTTCTTCATTTCTCCGTTTATCCGATTTTCCTGAAAAAAATGAACACCGATCAATGAAAAAAAACTAACGATAGAGATAGGTTACCTTTGTAGGTTTTCGGTGGTCGACGGAGGAATGGAGACGGAGGCTCGCGCATTGGTTTTTGAAGAGATATAATCGGCGACTTCGTGGTGGAGTTGTTGAGGTTGAGGGCGGTGCCAAGGGCTTTGTGGTGGATCTCGAGATAAGTTCTCGTCACTTTGATCTACGAAATTAGGGTTTCAGTTTGAATTTGGGGTTTTTCGAATGTTGTTTCTGTTTGTGGATTTTTGTGAATTTCTCGTGGATTCTGGCTGTGTTCCCCTATTTTTGGTTGTCTTGTCTTCAATATATAGGCCTCATGAAATCTCAATTTAAGTTCTGAATCAATTTCGTCCACTGGTTTTGGAAGAAAAGATCATATTAGTCTCTACTGCGAATATTGTCTTGAATGCGCCTTCCTTTTTTATTCTGATATGCTTGTAATCTTCTTAAAGAAATTTCCTTTTTCCTGATTATGCCACAGACATGTTTTGAATGCTTTGGGAAGGTTTTGATTATCGTTTGATTTGCGTTGACAGGTTGGTTATGATTCCACTTGCAGCATTTATGGAAATAAAGACTTGGCAAATTCTTCGTCCTTCAACGAGGAGGCTTGGTGAGTCTAAGACAACGTTCTGGAAGACGTGTTCTTCATCAAAATATGGTCACAGACTTCACCGATTCTCTTCTATAACGCTGCCGTGGGATCTTTCCTTAAAAGTCTGATAGTTTCCATGAGGAGGGGTTACTAATAAATCTGATGTAGCCTGAGAACAACGAGTGATCTTCGTCGCACGATTTCCTAGAGGCTTCAATGTTGTTGATAACATTGTTCCCATCAAGATTGACAACTCCGACTGAGAGGTAGAAGTCTTGACTTCCTTAATTAAACTCCCCTTAATTGTTGTTTCGAATGCTGACCTGAATTGAATTTGGAGTGGCTTTACTAGTCTGTTCATAATGTGATTTCAGTTTTATAACATTGCCTTATGATTGCAGGCTGTTTATTATGTAGGGATTCCTAAGGGTGTCGTGGGAGGAAGTTCCAATCAGGAAAAGGGAACTTGTTGATATAATTGTAAATATGCACGCCATAGATTCGACTAGGTTATATAAACACTCGATAAGCTGCATTCCGAATGGTTCAAAATAATCTGTTGAGGCTCACACTATATGAAGTATTTATTTGTGATTTTTTCTCTTTGGTTTGTAAAACCACAGAAATCGGCCGATATCATCGATCATATTTTCATTATATCATGTCATGGACTAAATATCTGTCAGTCACTGACTATCATGTCAGAGTTGCCTTACTAACTGAAGCACCCTTCTCAGAATGGTGCCACAATGATGCTGATAAATGTTGCTGCACATGTGTTTCATTTGCAGGACCATCCATTCAAGCGTGGGGAACGAGTCATCAACGAGAGTTCCTATTTCGGCGTGTCTGTCCATGGGACCGATGCAATTGAACAGAAATCTTGCTGTCAAATAGTTGGAGAACAGACCACTAAGGTAATCAAAAGATTTGGTTGTACAAGGCCCGATTGTCGTCATTGTTGTGGGCATATTTGACGATGCTACTTTGATTATGCAGGTTATGAGTTGGCTGGTACTTGCTTTTGACAGTTTGGGAAAGGAGCTGTGGTGCATTTACCGGCGGGAGGTTCACCTTCTAGTCTTTCTGCAAGAAATTCAATAGGAGCTAATCTTTAAAGCATGACGGTTTGGCGCGGGCCAAGGCGAGGGCTTCACAACTCTCTTCTGTGATCATATCAACGCACGGTATAGTTATGCAGCTTTCGTGGCCCTTTATATTGTTTGCTTATCGATAGTGTCACTGTTAACAAAGCCATGTTATGTGCAAGGCTAATACACCTCTGGTGTCAAAACAGTGAGGAAAAAAATGAAGCCATGGTACCAGAAAAAAGGGGTTCAGACGACATGATGGCGGACCGAACGAAAATGCGGACGCAGACGGCAGAAACTTCTTGCATTCATAGTGATGAGCAAAACTAGGGGAGCATGTAACTTGCGAATTTGTTATTTTCATTCCCATGACCTTGATATTTGGATAAGTATTCTTGATCCTTGGATATTTAACTCGCACCTTTTTCGCAGAGGTTGTATCATGGCCTTATTAACTTTATCCAATTCTGTTGGCAGGTTTCCTTGTAAGATCTGGAACGGGCCTGTGAACCTTTGAAGTTGTGAACATTTCCGATACGAAAGACTTTTGAATTCCCTGAATCGGCCTCTTCAATAAATGGAGGCAAAAGGTTTAAGATCTAAGCAGTAATGGACTCTTGGTATTATCAGAATGTTGCGCCCCTCAAAACTCCCATCGGTGGCGGAAGGTTCGATGGCATGCTACTGCTTTCTAGCCCGTGAGGCTACATATCTCGCATGGGGAGCTTCTTGGTGCCAGTCGAAGGGCGGTCAAAGATGGATAGTTCACTACACACTTCCTGCATAACTCAATACCGGAAGACTTTTCTTTGGCCTTGGTGTGAAAAAAACGGTCTGGCATGATAATGATTGCAGGCGTTTTCTCTTGTATATGTGAATGGATTCTTGAGAACTTGTAGGCATTTAATTAAGTGGATATTTGTAAGTAATAGAACTTTGGCTCACAGGTCCATGAAAAAAACAATACATGTACCAAACCCATTATTATTAGCGCTTCATGTTTTTTTTGAATTGTTAAACGTTAATTGTGTTCCGTTAAAACGTGAATCTGTTCGAGTGTGGTGTCTTAAGCTTGGCGGATAATGCCCTTGATGTTTGAGGCTTCTTATTATAAAAGATATGTCACTCGAGAGTGGATTAATGGTATGGGAACTTCAACGTGATCTCCAATTAAAAGATTGGGACAATGTTCAAAATGAGTTTTCCTTAACTTTGGAGTGTTGACTTGAGTCTTTGTGAGGATTAATAACTTGAGTTTATAAACTTCCAAATCTGAATCAATACTTGGGTCACATAGCAACTTGATTTTGACCTTTGATTTGAACTTTGTCAAGCACGTAAATTCAATTTTAACCAAATGAACTTCATCAATTGAGCTCTAAATAATACAGACCAAACTCGGACGTCGCCTGGGATCCCTCGAATTCTATCTCGCGTTTATAGAAACAAATACTTGATGGCGCAAGGAGCCTTAATCACCATGATTCGTGTCTTGTCCCTGAGATGCTTGATCATAATAATCTATGAAAATATTGCACTTGCACAAATTGATTAGTTGTAATAAACGCATAAAAGTATAAAGATAAAATACAAGATAAAACATGGGGGTGGGATCTTAAGGTCAAAAATTAGGGTGCAACAATGAGCAACAGGGAGATCATCCCAGGCTATATCAGGTTGGATGTGTGTCAACACAAGAGTCCGTCATGGGCTCAACCTCCTGAGGAATGCACAGAATCCAACCAAAGGAAGGATTAGGCTCTCCCAAAAGGGATCCTATTTCAATAGGACAGAGAAACTTGGTAATGGTCCTAGATATCAATCTAAGGTATCTGGTTTAAGGTGTATCAACACATAATGTCCATTTAAGGCTCAACCTGTTGAGGAATGCACAGAATCCAACCAAAGGAAGGATTAAGCTCTCCCAAGAGGGATCCTAAGAAATGGACTTGGATAAAAAAGACAGTATAAACCAAGGGAATATACCGTGCCATTAATGTCAATCCCAGGCTCAACCTCTTGAGGAATGCACAGAATCCAACCAAGGGAAGGATTAGGCTCTCCCAAGAGGGATCCTTATCAAGACTTGGAGGAGGAAGATAGTGCAAACCAAAGGAATGTACTATGTTGATGAATGTCAATCCAAGGCTCAACCTCTTGAGGAATGCACAAAATCCAACCAAGGGAAGGATTAGGCTCTCCCAAGAGGGATCCTCATCAAGACTTGAAGGAGAAAGATAGTATAAACCAAAGGAATATACTATATTGATGAATGCCAACCATAGGCTCAACCTCTTGAGGAATGCACATAATCCAACCAAAGGAAGGATTAGGCTCTCCCAAGAGGGATCCTAAAGATAAGACTAGGAGATATTGGAATGACAAGGAAAACTCAATCAAGGGAGCCACACAAGGGATAGAAATCATCACAAAAACTTCTAAAGAAATCCTAATGGTTAAGCTCTAACGAAAAGTTCATCCTAAGGGAACTTAAGGGTATGTTAAGGACTTGAAAATGGACCTAAAAGGGTGTCAACCTATATAGTAAGGGTTAATGGGAAGATTGGATGCTTAAAGTTGGCTAAAAGTTCATTTATTAGGCCAAACTATGAGAAGGTGCAAGTTGAAACATGCAAACATTGGTCAGAATGTAAAATATGGGAAAAATAGGAAATCAGGTCCTAAAATCTTGATAAAATTCCTAAAGGATCCTAAATGGGTTAGGAGTTTATGGTTAAAGTTTCAAGTCCAAACTATAAGCCTAAGGCCACTAACCAGATAGTCAAACCTAGATGTATGCTATGGGAGATTCAAATGGGGAAGGCTCTAAAGATGTGCTTCAAAACCTATTCAAATGGAATCTAAAAAATGCAAGAAAAATATTACAATATTCTAAAATGTATCAACACTCACCATACAAAAAAATCAGAGATTAATATGGATTATTGAAAGAGAAATAAAATCACAAAGCATAGCATATAATTTTTCAATTATTAAAAATATTAAAAGAGGAAATATGCAATTAATTGAAAAAGAAATGGAAAATCCAATTGAAAAATATAAAAAATTTCTACACATGTCAAGGTGCATTCCATATTTTTCTCATTATTTATTGAGTTATTTACCATTTTCTAATGAATTAAAATGAAAACGGATATTAACAGGAAAATAAGAGAAAAGAAAATAAAATTGGAAAATGCTGCGTGGCAAATAGCAATGCAAATCAGTTTATATCACAATGGGCCACGCAGCTGGGGGTGCAAAGAGGAATTAGAGCCCAGTCCAATTGGAAAGTCAGCTAAACCTAAGGGACAATCATGGCCATACGATTGCAAGACCAATCAGAGATCTCATTGCCATAAACACGACACGCGTGCAGTCAAAATTTCAGTCAAAACAGAGACCAACCCTGGCCCTCAAACTAGATTAAAGTATGGCAAATAAAAGGTCATGAGGGAGGGGGCCAAAACGCCTCGTTTCATTAAACGGGTAAGTCAAACACTCAGATCACATCCCGACCTTACATCTTGCATACTAGTCACGTGATCTGATGGTTATAGAAACGCCTGGGCTTTTAAACATAACGTGAAAACGAATCAAGGCCACTCGATTTACCCCTAGTCCACTGATCCAATGGTCAAGAATACACCTGACATTTAGAACCTGAATTGGAGTGAATTACAGACGGTGGAAGACACGGTGGCCAGACCAGTTCCGGTCACCTTCAACCTCACGACGCGCCCTATAGCAGTCTCATAAACGAACCAAAATCCACAATTTTTTAGCCTAAAGTGATCTACACTTCACGTACATTATGAATCCACCATTTATTTTCATTTTTGAATCCTAAATCACCTAAAACAAAAGCTTGCAAGGTTTGGAGTTCTGTCAAGAATTGTCAAGATTGAGTACAAAACCTATCTAAAATCCATCTAGGGGTTGTCAAGAACCTAACCGCATACCCAACGAGTTCTAAAACGCCATGAATTATGAGTAATCGTGAAGTTTACATACCTCTAAAAAATCTTGTGGAGCATCTTCAAACAGCCACCAATTCTTTAGTTTCTTGGACCAGAATTACTCCATGGATGTTGTAGAAGCTTTGTGAATGCTTGATTTTGCCTAAAACCGGTTAATTCTCAAAAATCGAATTTTCATCTTCCACCACTTTTTTCCAACTGTTTTTCTGTTATTTTTCCTCCAAAAGCAGTTATGGCAGTTGGGAAATGATCATAGGAATATATAGAACGGGCTTGGATACTTTTGAAGCCCAATAGAAGCTTGTAAGAGTTCAACTCAAAATCCACATTTTTTATTATGGAGCTTTATGGAAATGGTGAAAACAAAGCCAAAATAGCTTGCAAGATGATCCATTCTAGTTACTTATGATGCAAGGGATATGAAGGGCTGAGATTGATGCCTTGGAAATGAATGGATGGTTGATTTGAAATATGTTGCTTAAAGGTGAAGAAATCATGAATTTGGCATAGCAAATGACTTCAAATTGGATTTATGATTTTTCCATTGTTCTTAAAACATTATTTCCACTCAAAAAATGTACCAACATGACATGAATTGGTTCCAAAATAAATTGATTTGAATTAGCCCTTTTCAAGCTTCCTTTCATGAATTTTTCTCCAAGCATTTTCCAATTCAAGCCATATCAATGATCCCTTGAGATTTGATTGACCAAATAATACTATTTGGAGCAACTTTCAAGTTGGCAAGATATTCATTTGAGGTATGCAAAGTGGTGAACTTGACCTATAATGAAAATGACCTATAATCTTATTTTCCCAAAATACCCTTGACTTGTAAGTCTCATATCTTGAGTTCTACAAATCCAAATGAGGACTTCTAGTACTCTTTGGAAATCTAAGATCCTGAGGAACAGTATTCATGTTTGTCAAAAGTTGAGGAGAAACATCCTTCTAGCTCAAAAATGTCATGGAAGTTGGTTGACTTTCAAGTACCAAAATCACATTCATCTGATGACCTGTAACTTGTCTGCTTCATAACTTGAGTTCTAGAAATCCAATGAATGACTTCTAATACTCAAATTAAAGCTATGAACATGCTCTACATGTCTCATGTGGATACCAAGATGATATGAAACTTGTATCTTGAGTTATATGGTCTTAAAGTTGGGCACTGGAATAGGGGATTTTACACTGTCAAGCTTAGAAACCCTAGCTCAATAACTTCTCACACTCTTGAATATTGATGAATTGATCTTGAAATAATATATGACATGTCTCAACATAACATTACATGATCACAGTTGTTTGGAATTGAGTCTTAATCTCCTCAAGACTCACAGTTGACTGAGGGTTGACCAGGTGAAAACCCTAGTTGTAACAACTTTGGATGTGACCTCTTACACTTTGCATAATGACTTAAATAAGCTCTATAATGAATATCAAGACCTCTTATGAGCTCCCAAAATGCTTCACACCCATATCTATAGACCCACAATCATCTGGTGATCTTTTCACGGCCTCCAAGATAGGAGGTGAACCATATACAACTCTTTGACTTTTCTGATGGTGATAAGCTCTTGCATAGCTTGAATATAACCCCTTGATTAGGTTTAGAACTTGATAACCTCTTCTTGATGATCACACCCACTTGATCCCCTATGAATGGATGATGGTATGCAAATGTTAATGCAATGAAATGCAATGCTGATGCTATGAAACAAAAGCCAGTTAAAGAAAAAAGTTGGGCAAATTTTTGGGTGCAACACCCACATATTGAGAATAACAAATTTTTAATACAATGCATTCAAGACAGTCTCAAAGGTGCCTCTGCTAAATGGTACGTAAGCCTGGATCAATCTAAAATCCACTGCTTCCAAGATCTATCTGATGTGTTCCTTCAGCTGTATAAATATAACATGGATCTCGCGCCAGATCGGCATCAGCTTCTTAGCATGACTCAAAAGAGTTTGGAATCCTTTAAAGAATACGCACAAAGATGGTGAGGGAACGCCGCCCAGGTGGAACCTCCCTTAACAGAAAAAGAGTTGGCTGACTGGTTCGTGGATACCATCAGACCCGAATTCTATGAAAGAATGATTAGCAGTATCACGGCCAATTTTTCTGATATCATGGTTGTCGGTATAAAAGTGGAAGCTGGTTTGTAAAATGGCAAGGTGACGAGTTCGGCCAGTACCAGCACAATGAAAAAGCCATCAGACAACTTCCATAAGAAGAAAGAAGGAGATACTAAAGCTATAAAGTACGACGAGAGGATTCATAATAGAAGAAACCGCCTACAAAATCAACGGTTACCTCGTCCACAACCTTAGCAAATATAACAACGACAGCAATATGTGGCTGCAGCCACGCCGGTGTTTCAACCTCGGCCGAACCTGCAAAATTTCTAGCAACTGGTGTCCAACACCCATCAACAAAGTCACAATCAGCAAGTACGACCATAACAAAGAGCACCGGCTCTAAGGCCTGCTTTTCAGAACTGAAGACCAGGGATTCATCCTATCTTCATGAGCTACACTAATTTGTACCCTCTAATGGTACAACAAGGCCTAATTCAGACTAGGAAGTTGGACCCTCCTCCAACTCCGCTACCACATTATTACGACCCGAACGCACGATGCGCGTTCCATGAAAATGCTGCGGGGCATGACCTTGAAGGTTGTACAGAACTCAAACATATTGTGCGAGAATTGATTGAGAAGAAAGTACTCTCCTTTGGTTGGTATTTGTTTGTCTCGCATCCTAAGTTTTGGTTGGTATTCACTATTTTGCATCCCCGTAGGTTGCAAATTTCTGGGTTCTTTTGGTATTCAATCATCTTTTACCTTGAACGCTTGGAAAGCGGTTGCTTTTCACCCCTTCAGGTCCAATTTGTTTGAATAGGGGCAACTGTAACACCCCAAAATTTGCTCATCTTCTCTCGTGTTCTTGGATTATGTTTCTTTTCATCTTCATATTCATGTTTGCATAGCATTTTTTCTTGACAGGGGATCAAGGTATCATGGTTTGTTTCTCAAGCAAGAAGGTTGTGTTTCTTCAAGTTCAAGCAAGGTGTTCTCTATGACTTTGTGGGTTTCTCAACCCTAGAAGTCCCTCATCATCAAATATGGTTCAAGGAAACATTATTCCAACATCATATGTGTTTCATCATGGCTTATTGTGCAAGAAATCATTAAGAGATTCATGATTGGTGCAAGGTGTTTGACCTAATTTAGAAATTTGTGGATGCTATTATTAAATGGGCATAACTCCTTCAATTTTAAACATCTTGGGGTGGTTCTTTTTCTAATGAACTCTTCTCATCATTCCTAACAAGTTCTATTTGCAAGGGAAGATCAAATTATGCTTAGAAAGTCATCAAAAGTTTCAAGACATTATAGGTCATTTTGAGTTTTGGAAGGATTTCTAGGTCAACTTCAAAAGAGCATAACTAGGTCAATTTTTATCATTTGGAGCCCATTATTTTTCAAGAATGAACTTGAAGATGTCCTCTACAACTTTGATTCAACATGGAAGAGGTAAAAACCCATGGAAGGTCTTAGTTTTCATCAAAACATTACAGGTCTCCTTTTGGTCCCTAAAAGACTTAAAAATTGTCTAAGTGTTTTGTGATTTTCACCTCTTTCATGGAGGCTACTTTGAAAGATCATATCTCTCAACTCAAGCTGCCAAACCAATACTTTCTTTTCACATTGCAAAGATTGCACCCCCCCTCTATTTAATGCAAGAAGAAGTATCTGAAAAAGCCTCCTACATTATGAGCACCATGGTTGCAAAGTTTGAATTTCAAAACTGAGATTTCTCTCCAAGTCAGAATTAAAATTGTTTGAATTGGCCTCTAGTCACCAAATTAAGTCACGAATTCAATCTAAACATGATTAGCCAACTTGCTTGGGTTGATTAGAGCCTTGAAATGCAAGTTTTGAGTGAGTTTTGACAGAATTCAAGTCACACTTTGAGCATGCTACAGGTGTGCACGATTTCCATCCAAATTGCCTCATTCACCCTCCATTTTGATTCATATAGCTTTTCCTATAAATAGGGAGTAATTTCCACCCATTTCCACAATCTTTTGATATCTAAAACCATTATGCTAAGATCCCATTTGAACTCTTGAGCTTAAACTTCGAATTTCAATTTCCACACCATTAACACTCAAATTCTCCACTCAGTTAGCTTCACCAACATTCAGTGAAGCTAACTAGCTCAAGAACTTGAAGAGTTGTGGCCTAAATCAAGCTAGGGAACTCCATTTTCAGAGCTTCAAGGTTGAGCTTCAACAAGTATAATTCTCAACCATTTTGCTTCAATTTGTTGCTAAAATGTAGCCCTTGACATGCTGATGATGTTTGTATAGTTAGTTTTTAGTTGTAGTTGAGTTTTGTTACTGAATTTTTAAATTCGTGTTTGAATCTTGTTCTGGTTTTTTTTCAAATCGAGTGAGTTTTAGTTTAAAGAAATTTGGCGCGATGATATGGTTGAGATCATCTTGAAAAGACACATCAAATGAAACCACTGTGAGCTCCATTGGTTATGGTTTGAAGGATCCATGATTTTCTGCAAATCCTTGGTGGTTTCAGGTGGCTGGAGGTTGAAGATGATGATCTCATCGTCCATTGTGCCACCTGTTTTAATCTGATACTTTTGACTTTGTTTGGATCTGTGTGGGTGAGCTGACTAGTGTCCATTGTGGATGCGCGCTTTCTGATTCTTGGATCAGCCACGTCATTTAATGAAATGAGATCTAACACATCTTTTTTTTTTCTATTTTATTTTCTTTTTCTAATTTGTTTTTAAATTTATTTTATTTTCAGAAATTCATAATAAATTTATTTTTTTATCAGAAAAATATCAAAATATTTTCTAAAATTCTCTTTTATTTTTCTCTTTCTGATTTATATTTTTGTGCATTTTTATTTTCCATTTTTGTATTTTTCATGATTTTTATTTATTTTGTATGATTTTAATTGGTTTAAAAATACTTTTGAGCCATTTAAAATTATGAAATTATTTTCATATGATCCTATGATAGTTTTGAACTTATGGTGATTTTCTTGGATTTTTGTTTTTTGTTTTTGGTATTTTCATGTATTTTTGATTTACTTTCTTGATTTTAATTAGTTTAAAATTGTTTTTGAGCATTTAAAAATGTTGAGGAAATTATCACATGATCCTATGATGGTCCTAGACCTATGGTGATGCCTTTGAGTCTCCCTTCATGCCTTGATCTCTTCTTTTCCTTTTTAGGGTTTCTTTCTTTTTTATTTGATTTTATTTTGGTTTTTATTTATTTATTTTGGTAAATAAATGATCTAAATCCATTATGAGGTGATTCTCTTGACTTTTCCCCATTCCATTGTGGATTTTTAGTGTTTACCTTGGTGTTCCCTCAATTGTGTTTATTGTTGATGGTTGATCCACTTTGAAGTTTGACTTTGACTGTCAAACTTAAGTGATCCCTCTTGTGCATTGATGATTGGGTGTATACCATTTGGTTTTGTTTTATGATTGCATGACGCTTTGCTATTTTCTTTGCTTCTTGTTTGGTTCATCTGATTGAGCATTAGGTGGTTGGTTTTGCCTTTGGTTTTTGTCTGCATTTTGGTTTTGTTATGGTTTTGGGATGCACCTATGATATGTTGATTTTGAGGTGTTCTTGCCCCTCTTGTTTGGGTTGACCCTTTTGTGTTTGCTCTTTATCTCTCTTCTTCTCTCTCTTTGAGACCTCTCTTAGTTTTGTTTTCATTTGTGATTGTACTGGATATTGTTTACCTGTGCTTGTTCACATGATCCCTTAGGATTCATAGTCCCTCTGTTTAAGATGGGAGTAGAGGAGACATTAGGCTTTCAATCCTTTACATGATAAAAATTAAGATAGTCCCCCTCTTATCTTAACTCTAGGTTCATCTTTTGTATGATAACATCAGGTAGATTTCCCTTTTATCTCAACCTTAGGACCATTTTGTATGATAACATTAGGGTTTTCAGTTTCCCATTAGTGTTCCTCTGTGCCCTCTCTTCTCATCTCAAACTTCTGTAAGATACTTAATAAAGAATTACAAACATTATACACTATGAGGCTTAAGTACATGGGAAATGATGAGTGGAGGGTTTCTCCTCATTTGTCTAGAGTGTTTAGTGTATGCCCTTTGGGCGATATGCAATGCATTCGCTCCTATGTCATAGTCTTTAGTGCAACGTGAGTCTCAAACTAACTCAATTCACTTCACTAAAACTCTCAAACCAAATTCAAACCTTTTTATCCTTCGGGATTGTTCTTCAAATCATTTTCAGAAAAGAGTACATTGTTTTTCCATTCTACCGCAAACAGGCATCGTCCCTAACTACTGGAATGGAAACTTAACGTTGCCCATAAAAAACACTTAACTAACTTGTGGTTTCGTAGCCTGAACTACGTTTGCTCTGATTTCTCATACCAGATGAGGATACATAGGCACAAGACGACGACATCTTGGCGAGCAACCTTCCCCCCCATCACCTGTAGTTTTCCAAACTACGTTAACTTTGACTTTCCCATTGCACGAGAGAATACGTAGGCATAGGGCAGCGATGTCCTATCAAGTCTCTTCTTTTCCTTACCCCCCGTTTAGCAGTAGTTTTTAGATAACTCACCCCTTTAATAGACAACAAGCATGGATCCCGTTGAGTACAATAGACGTGAGGGGTGCTCATACCTTCCCCTTATGTAACCGACTCCTGAACACAAGATTTGGTTGCGATGACCTCGTCTTATCCCGTTCTTTTAAGTTTTCTTTGATCGTTTCCTTTCCCTCTCTTTGGGATAAATAACGTTCGGTGGCGATTCTTCTGTTTGTTTTCCGCCGGCCTTTTTCGCAGTTGCGATAAGTACGACTATTCCTGGTACGACATGAAGGCCAGAAGAAGACAGGAGGATGTGATGAACATTATCGGGGCAAGAAAAATGACCCGCAGTGGTCGAATATATTAGCCTAGGGCAAATTTTACTCTTCCTCAGGCAGCTTCCGCTGCTCCCAAAACAACTGTTACCATTCCTAAGAAAACTGTTCCTAAGGAAGCCATCTCCAAGGAGCCCGCCGTTATAGGAAAAGAAGTCCCCAAGGAGGATAAAGATGAGTTTCTAAGGATAATTCGCCGAACCAATTACCGGGTGGTGGACCAACTCAACCAGACACCATCCAAAATCTCAATTATGTCATTACTATTGAGCTATCCCGCCTATCGACAAGCTTTATTAAACATATTCACACAAGCCCATGTGGCGAAGGATATCACTGTGGGGCAATTTGACTCCGTCGTTGCTAATGTCACAGCCTATAATACGCTGAGCTTCAACAATAGTGACTTGACCACTGAGGGTCGCAAGCACAATCGGGCCTTGCACGTGTCTGTTAAGTGAAAAAAAGATACGCTTGCCCGAGTACTTGCCGATACTGGGTCAGCCCTTAATGTACTGCCCACAAGAACGTTAGTAAAGTTGGCGTAGAAAGAAGCTGAGATGAGATCCACATCTTTAATTATGAAGGCTTTCTATGGATCGAGAAGGACCATAATATGAGATTTTGATTTGCCGATCATGATGGGACCCCAGTACTTTGAAATCACCTTCCAAGTAATGGACATAAACCCGACATATAGTTGTCTACTGGGAAGGCCGTGGATACACACAGCGGGCGCTGTTACATCCACATTACACTAAAAGATGAAGTTCATTACTGAGGATCAGCTGGTCATGGTGCACGGTGAAGAGGACTTGATGGTGAGCATCCTATCCTCTTTCCGATATATTGAAGCCGATGAAGATGCATTGGAAACAACTTTCCAAGCATTAGGGATTGCACATGATGTGATGGTTGAGGACGCTGTCATTACACGCGGTCCATCTTTCGCCTCTATCCAAAGCATTAAAAACGCCATAAAGGAAGGATTTATGCAAGGTTGGGGGAGATAATCGAAGTCAACGCTCGAGCGAAGAATGACCGGCAAGGGTTGGGTTACAAACCAACCCTGCATGAAGAATCAGAAGTCAACGGAAAGCGTCTAAAGACTCTGAAGGAGATCTTCATAAGTTGCGACATTAAAATAAACGCTATCGAAGAAAACGGTGAAGTAAGTTGCATAGACGACCTGGTGTTCCGAGGTGAAGCCGTCTTGTACAACTGGGAGGCCGTAGAAATTCCCATCATGTTACTGCTCTTCGAGTAATTTGTTTGTTTTGCTTGTTAGCATTTTCTTTGTTTAAAATACATGGTCGTGTCCAGGGCCAATGGATCATTTTGTAGGGGACACACTTTTGCAATTAGAAGATCAATCAATGAATGAGTGTTTTGTTAAACTCCATTTTTGTTGTTCATTGCATTTTCATTATTTTCACTTTTTTGTAAAAAAAGGAAAAATGGAAATCTTTTTTAACAACCTACAAAACTCATCATCTGCATCTCCTTGTGTGTGTTTTCTCATTTTTAAGCCCATTCAACACATGCAGAGAACCTCCATCACTCACCATATCCGATGATCATCCAGTTCTTTCTGATTTTAATTCATCGGTATTCCAAGTCGAAGATGAGAGTGATGAGGATTCTGAAGTCCCTGAAGAGTTTATGAAAATGACCGAGTACAAGGACGCCTATCTTCAACCCTACAAAGAACAGATTGACGTCATCAACTTGGGATCTGAAAAAGAGAGAAAAAATGTCAAAATTGGGGCATCATTAGGGGCAGAAGTTAAAGGCAGACTGATAATGCTTCTCAAGGAGTATACAGATGTATTTGCTTGGTCCTACCAAGATATGCCTGGGTTGGATACAATCATTGTGATGCATAAGCTCCCTCTTAAACCTGAGTGTCCTCCGGTTAAGCAAAAGCTTCAAAGATCCAGACCCAACATGGCTCTCAAAATCAGAGATGAGGTCAAAAAGTAAATCGAAACAGGTTTCTTAGCAGTATCAAAGTACCCATAATGGATGGCCAACATTGTACCCGTACCTAAAAAGGACGGTAAAGTCATAATATGCGTAGACTACAGGGATCTGAACAAGGCCAGTCCGAAGGATGATTTCCCTCTGCCACATATTGACACTTTGGTGGATAACACAACCAACTTTGCGTTATTTTCATTCATGGATGGTTTCTCTGGCTATAACCATATAAAAACGGACCCAACCGATATGAAAAAAACAACCTTCATCACACCTTAGGGCACTTACTTTTATAAGGTCATGCCTTTTAGTCTGAAGAATGTTGGGGCCATGTATTAATGAGTCATGGTGGCATTATTTCATGACATGATGCACTAGGAGATTGAAGCTTATGTCGATGACATGATTGCCAAGTCTCAGAGCAAAGAAGATCACCTTGATCATCTAATGAAGTTACTAAAAAGACTTAGAAGATACCAATTGAGACTAAATCCTTCTAAATGTACCTTCGGAGTCAGGTCTGACAAACTACTCAGCTTCAACGTTAGTAAACATGGAATAGAAGTGGATTCCGACAAGGTACGAGCCATCCAGAAAATGCCTTCACCACAAACTGAGAAATAGGTCAGAGGATTCCTTAGCAGACTAAACTATATCTCCAAGTTCATCTCCAACTTGACTCCTACGTGCACGTCAATATTTAAGTTGTTACGAAAAGATCAAGCGGTTGTGTGGAACGATAGTTTCCAGTTGGCATTTGAAAAGATTAAAGGATACCTCTAAGAGCCTCCAATATTGATCCCACATGTGCCTGGAAGACCTCTCTTCATGTACATGGTGGTGCTCAAAGAATCAATGGGTTGCGTCTTGGGTTAAACAAATGAATCCGGGAAGAAAGAGCATGCAATTTATTGCCTGAGCAAGAAGTTTACCGATTGTGAGAGTCGTTACTCCCCGTTGGAAAAATCTTGTTGCGCTCTGGTTTGGGCAGCCAAACGCCTGAGATAATACATGATTTGCCACACTACTCTATTGATATCCAAAATGGATCCAATGAAGTACATATTCGAGAAATCTGCTCAGACAGGGAGACTAGCAAGATGGCACATGCTCTTGTCAGAGTATGATATTCAATATGTCGCACAAAAGTCGATAAAAGGAAGTGTTTTGTCAGACTACCTTGCTGACCAACCTGTTGAGGATTATCAGCCGCTCAAATTTTATTTCCCCGACGAAGATGTCATGTCTCTGTACAAAAATAAAGAAGAACCCGGTCCTGAAGAGGGTCCTGAACCTGGCTCACATTGGAAGATGATGTTAGATGGTTTCCCCTATTCAAACGACTTGGACCTGACTGGGTGAGAAGCGAACGGCTCTCAACCGATCAAGGTAAAAGACGGTTGAATACCAACGAACCCGGAAATTTGCCAACCGCAGAAATAAACTGCAATCTCGGAAGAATGAAATGACAGTTGTACGATAACCAGCTAAATGATTGACAATCAATAGGAACATCAGACATTGCCGTCAGACATTCACACTTGTTTGATAAAACTTCCGACCTCACCTTCGAGCTCCTGTTAACTAAAAACAAGTAACAACTCCAAGAATTGGATTAACAGTGAACTGCACAGTGTCGGATATTGCCGCCAGGCACCTGCAAGGATTACAACCTTCTGACCTTGTTGTCAGACCAACACAAAGCTGATAAACATCCAACATTGCCGTCAGAAATCTATGGGATAAACCGCAACCATTGAATTTGAAGATAAGAGGATCTGACATTGCCGCCAAGTCCTCGCTAAATAAAAGCGAGTAACGAACTAAAAACCGAATAGGTAAGAAACCGATAACCACCTAACATTATCGTCAGGCCTTCACAGGATTAATAACCATCTGACATCACCGCCATATATCCGTAAAGTCGATAAGCGCCTGACATTGCCGTCATGCTACTTGCTGAAGATAATGAATGTTTGACATTGCCGCCAGGCATCCTGTTGAAACTGATGAAAGTTTGACATTGTCGCCGAACAACCAAAAAGTAGGCAGAATGCCCGACATTGCCGCCATAACACCACCATACTGAAGCACATCTGACATTGCCGCCAAAACAAACGGAACCCCTAACATTGCCGCTAGAAACCGAAATATCCAACATTGTCACTGGAACAACTGATATATCTAACCTTGCCGCTAGGAAACCACAAGCATCTGACGTAGCCGCCAAAATAACCGGTACATCTAACATTGCCGCTAGAAACAAAGCATCCAACATTGCCTCTAGGAAACCCACAAACATCTGACATAGCCGCCAGAATAACCAGAACATCTAACATTGCCTCTAGAAACAAGGCATCCCACATTGCTGCTAGGAAACCCACAAACATCTGACGTAGCCGCCAGAATAACCGAAACATCTAACATTGCCGCTAGAAACAAGGCATCCAACATTGCCGCTACGAAACCAACAAACATCTGACGTAGCCGCCAGAATAACCGGAACATCTAACATTGCCGCTAGAAACAAGGCATCTAACATTGCCGCTAGGAAACCAACAAACATCTGACGTAGCCGCCAGAATAAAGGAAGCACCTACAACCCTCTGACCTTGACGCCAGAAGAAATCCCACATATGTGAACATCTAACATTGCCTCTAGAACATTGAACCAAGGGTCTGACATTGCCGCTGAAATACCGCAAGGATCTGGCATGGCTGCCAGAAAATCGCTGAAGCCGATACACGTCTGACATTGCCGTCAGAAATTCACTAAATAAAAGTGAACGACGAACTCGAAGGCTGGATCCAAACGAAGTTGAAACGATCCGAGGATAATAATCACTAGGAAACTTTTTTGGGGAATGAATAACTCTGCTTTGAGAGGGCCAATGAACCTGTCATGGCCACCCTGCTGAGGAACAAAGAGCGATTTACACAAACAACTTTGTTAGGGGAGTATATGATGATCTAGTCGCATATATCATAAATCTTCTACCGAAGTCTGAACACTCGTACGGACTCGGAGAATAGCATATCACAAATCGAAGTTTGGCGACGCCACATGGGAATAACATAAATCGAGGGCGAAATAAACACATCAAATTTGCCGAGACTGAAGACCAACACGGGTGAAGACAAAGGTCACCCGCTGGAGATATACCTGAAATTAAGGAGGTAACAACCTGGCTTATGTTTCAGAATGCAGATGTTTGAAAATGGCGTAATGCTCGACACGAAATGGAAATGCTACGCATCTGGGTAGATGTTATGCACAATGCAAAATGCAAAGGAACCGCTCCAACAAAATAAGTGCTGGAGAGACGAAGCCAACTCCACTGGGGAAAGAAACGATCCTGCTGGGAATAGCTTATACATGCCAACAATGATTGGACTCATGCTGAGATTGCGATCCTGAATGGCTAACTCAGCTGGAGAAAATTCCATGAACATCTTTCGAAGATACGAACTCTTCTGGTGAACAGACGGATCTATCCGGGAGACAAACAAATCTACAGAGGAACACCTCGCCGGAGAAAATTTGCATGCTGAACCACCGCTGGGATAGATTCCAAAACCACCTGGTGAGAAAGGCAGTCTTATCTTGACTTGCTGGGAGATAGGTCTTACACCTGCAATCCGTGGGGAAATTCTTCCGGAGAGGAATCGCTATTCATGATTCAGCTAGGGGTATGATGGTTCTGTCGAGGATACATTTTTGGTAATGCCCCGAAGATTACAACCCTGCAACAAAATGAACAAACAGAATACCCTTCACAAAGGGACCTACCGAGGTTATCATCTGCGACAACGTTCAAGTATTTAAAGTTTTTAGTAATTATTGGCCTAAGCCAACAAGTTTATGTATGCGCATTCTAACAAAAACATCGGGCATTTTTTTCCTGCAAACAAAACAGATAAAAGCTAAAACAAACACGAGGTAAACAAAGTACTGAATAGTATTTTCATTGATAAAATGAGCCTGTAAATAGGCAAAAAATTTTACAACAGATGCAAGCTCCTGGAATGAGGAAGCTACGTAAATATATTACAGAAATATACAGCAAATATGTACAAATGTCGGCGATGTGGTGTAGACGAACACCATGGGTTGATCCCTCTATGACCCACTCGACTTTGATACTTCTCTGACGCTTCTTCTTCAGAAGAGATTGATTTGGATAAACGGCCCTCAGGTCTCCCCAAACCACTAAGCAATGAAAGTTCACACGTGGACCGCAGTCATTTGCTTTTTTAATCCTTAACTTTTTCCTGAACCGCCCTTTCGGGTTTTCGATTCACCGGGATACCTTTTTTGCCAAAGCCGCCTTTTCAGGTTTTCGACTTTGCGGGTGTACATCTTTTCATTTATATCCCTAATTTTTGCCCGAACTTTTTATTTTTCTGGTTCGCCGGGATGCCCCATTTTTTCCTGGATATTCTTTTTTCTTTCCAGCGGGTCATTTTAAGCAAAGTATTTTTTTACTGCGTCCGTGTTCACAGAGGACGTGAAATCTTTGCCATCCATTGTGGATAACAGTAAGGCTCCTCCCGAGAAGACCTTTCTGACGACATATGGACCTTCATAGTTGGGAGCCCACTTGCCCCTGTGATCGAAATATGGTGGGAGAATCTTTTTCAGCACAAGATCGCTCGTCTGAAAGCTTCGAGGGCGCACCTTCTTATCATAAGCTTTCTTCATCCGACTTTAATACAATCAACCGTATTGAATGGATGCCAACCTCTTCTCATCCATCAGGCTCAATTGATTCAATCTGTTCTTTATCCATTCTGCCTCATCGAGCTTCACATCGACCAGAACTCTTAAAGAAGGAATCTCGACCTCCAATGGCAGGACAACTTCCATACCATATACCAGTGAGAAAGGAGTTACCCCGATTGATGTGCGTACCATCGTACGATAACCGTGCAGAGCAAATGGCAACATTTCATGCCAATCTTTGTAAGTGACAACCATCTTTTGCACTATCTTTTTAACGTTCTTGTTGGCCGTTTCGAAAACGCCATTCATCTTCGGCCGATAGGGCGATGAGTTGTGGTGTTCAATCTTGAAGTTCTGGCATAACTCCTTCATCATATTATTATTCAAATTCGAACCATTGTCAGTAATGATTCGCTCGGGAATTCCGTATCTGCAGATGATGTCCTTCTTTATGAATCTGGCTACCACTTGTTTGGTCACATTAGCGTACGAGGCTGCCTCTACCCACTTGGTGAAGTAGTCGATGGCTACCAAAATGAAGCGGTGTCCATTAGATGTAGTGGGTTCGATCTTGCTGATCATATCAATGCCCCACATGGAAAACGACCAAGGGGATGACATGACATTCAACGGGCACGGCGAGACATGGATTTTGTTTGCATAAATCTGGCATTTGTGACATTTCTTTGCGAATTTGAAACAATCTGACTCCATCGTCAGCTAGTAATACCCTGCTCGTAATATCTTCCGAGTCATGGCATGCCCGCCGACGTGCATATCAAATGTGCCTTCATGGACCTCTTCCATAAGCAAACCTGCTTCTCTCTTGTCCACACATCTGAGTAGCACTAAATCATGATTCCTCCTGTAGAGAACCCCATTCGGGTTGAGGTAGAAATTTCCAGACAACCTCCTAAGATTCTTCTTATCCTGGGTCGACGCCCCCACCAGATACTCTTTAGTCTTGAGGAAGTTCTGGATATCATAGAACCACGGCTTGCCATCGGTGGCCTCCTCAATTGCAAATACAAATGTAGGTCTGTCGAGGCGTGAGATGATAATTCTGGGAGCTTCATTCCAAAAATTGACCTTGTACATTAAGGACAAGGTTGCTAGAGCGTCAGTCATCTGGTTCTCTGCTCTCAACACGTGGTGGAATTCCACACGATCGAAGAAGGATAGCAGCCTCCTCACATAATTCATGTAAGGGACCAAGTTTGGTTGCCTGGTCTCCCACTCTCCTTTGAGTCACCGTACACATCCAGGTTCTTGATTCTCAAATCAATGGCTTCTTCTAAACCCATGATCCATGCCTCATATTCTGCCTCGTTGTCGGTGACTGGAAAAGTTAATCTGGTAGTGAATGGGATGTGAGATGCCTGGGGAGTCGTAATGATTTCCCCAATTCCACTTCCATAGGAATTAACCGCACCGTCGAATATTAGTTTCCACTGGGAGCCAAGCTCTGGTCCTTCATCAGACAGTGGTTCATCACAGTTCTTCATTTTGAGGAACATAATATCTTCATCGGGAAACTCGAATTTCATCGGCTGATAGTCTTTGATAGGTTGTTCAGCAAGGTACTCGGACATAACACTTCCCTTGATGGCTTTTTGGGATACGTATTGGATGTCATATTCAGTCAGTACCATCTGCCATCGGGCAATCCTCCCTGAAAGGGCTTGCTTCTCGAAGACGTATTTAATCAGATCCATCTTCGAAATTAGCATGGTCGTGTGATTGAGCATATACTGTCTTAAACATTTGGCAGCCCACGCGAGTGAGCAACACGTTTTCTCCAGCATTGAGTAACGGGACTCATAATCTGTGAACTTTTTACTCAGATAGTAAATGGCGTGCTCTTTTCTTCCAGTCTTGTCATGCTAACCGAGAACGCAACCCACACTATTCTCCAGAACCGTTAAATACATGATTAAAGGTCTTCTGGCAACTGGGGGTACCAAAATTGGAGGCTCCTGCAAATACTGTTTTATTTTGTCGAATGCCTTATGGAAATCCTCATTCCAGACAACCGCTTGATCTTTTTTCAACAGTTTGAACATTGGTTCGCATGTGGCCGTGAGTTGAGATATGAACCGAGCAATGTAGTTCAATCTCCCCAAGAAACCACGAACTTCCTTTTCTGTTTTCGGTGCTGGCATATCTTGTATAGCTCTTTTCTTTGTAGGATCAACCTCAATGCCTTTTTCTCTCACGATAAACCCCAGTAGTTTTCCGGATTGTACCCCGAAAGTACATTTGTTAGGATTCAGCCTCAACCTGAATTTCCTAAGCCTCTCGAACAGTTTCAGCAAATCGACCAGATGTCCATGCTCCGTTTGGGACTTTTCTATCATGTCATCAACATAGACTTCAATCTCATGATGAATCATATCATGAAACAAAGTGACCATTGCCTGCTGATAAGTTGCCCCTGCATTTTTCAACCCAAAAGGCATTACTTTGTAACAGAGTGTCCCCCATGGTGTAATGAACGTGGTTTTCTCCATGTCTTCCGGCGCCATCTTGATTTGGTTGTAGCCGAAGAAGCCATCCATGAAAGAAAACACGAAAAATTGAGCAGTATTGTCGACCAATACGTCAATATGAGGGAGCGGGAAATCGTCTTTAGGGCTCGCCTTGTTCAAATCCTGATAATCCACACACATTCGCACCTTATCGTCTTTCTTTGGTACAGGTACGATGTTGGCGACCCACGGAGGGTAAGTAGTCACGGCCAAGAATTCGGCATCCAACTGCTTTTGGACCTCTTCTTTGATCTTAACGGCCATGTCTGGTCGTGTCCTTCTAAGCTTCTGCTTAACTGGAGGACAATCTTCACGCAATGGTAGGTGATGAACCATTATGTCAGTGTCAAGCCCAGGCATATCTTCATAGGACCAAGACAAGATGTCACTATACTCTCAAAGCATCTCGATCAGTCTTTGCTTGACGTCGCTCTATAACGCAGCCCCTATTCAGACGTTTCTGACAACTTCCTCAGACCCCAGATTAATAATCTCGATAACTTCCTCGTGAGGCAGAATGATCTTATCTTCTTGTTTCAATAGTCGAGCCAACTCTCCCGGAAGGCCTTCATCCTCATCAATCTCTTCTTCAGCTTGATATATCGGGCAATCAAAGTCAAAGTGAGTCATGGAAGGTTCTGGATCGGTGTCATCTGTAGTGTGAATCCTGCAATAAAAATGGTTAAGCTTAAAAAAAGGATACGCAGGTCAGCACAAACCATATTGCCATTTTATTATTTTAAAACAAAACAAAACAAGAATAACAGAGATCGCAAAATTTGAATGCAAAGGAAACGCCCTTTGATTTATTGTTAAGATGTACATGCATAAGCAAACAAGGCCCTGACAATAAAACCTTTATGCCCCGGGTAGGACATAAGGTTGTACAATAATTGGAAAAAACAAAGCATTACTCTTTACGCGTCACTTGGATGAACTCCTGGATATACCAGTTGTGAAGGTTCTGTCCCGGCGTGCACGGTTGGATCCAAGTATCCATATCACAATCGCTATCTCCTTCCCCGTCGAACATAGCATTGACACGTTCAAAGATGACTCCACCCCTAGTGAACTGAATCCGCCCCTTGTAGTGCGGTGCACTCTGAGAGGATAAGCAGAAAAAGAGGGATGGTACCCCAAGCCAAACTTGTCCTGTCTGTGGGGAATGTCAGCACTTGCCCCCAGCCTTGGACTGAACCGGTCTGCACTACAGCTTGAGCTTCCTTAAAGGAAGAGAGGGTCACCTCGAGCATTTTGCTTACCACGAGAGATACATCATTGACCTTGACAGTTTCGAATGTCTGGCACAATGTTTCGTGGATCTCGCCGTCCACCTCCACATACTTAAAAGACGACAAATGGCTCACCATAATGTCTTCTTCCTCGCAGACCGTGACGATACTGCCACCCACAGCGTACTTCAGCTTCTGATGTAACATAGAATTCATTGCTCCCACTGAATGGATCCAGGGTGGGCCTAGCAAGCAACTGTAGGCGGGCTGGATATCCATGATATAAAATACTGCATCGAAGGTTTCTGGCCCCACCTAAATGGGCAATGTTACTTCTCCGAACACGGACCGCTTGGTCCCATCAAAAGCTTTTACTACTAGGTCATTGGGTGTACACAACAACCCACGAGTGTCCAACTTCATAAGCGCCTTCTTCGGTAATACATTTAAGGAAGACCCAGTATCCACGAGCACATGCTACATAACAGTTCCCCGACATTCTAGCGATATGTGCAGCGCATTATTATGGTTCCTACCCTTAGGCGTCAAGTCACGATCAGTGAAGCCCAAACCATTACTGGCATTGACATGTGCAACCACTCCTTCGAGCTGGTTGACATAAATTTCTTGAGGTACATACGCTGCGTTCAAGATCTTCAGCAGGGCGTTGCGGTGTGCTTTGGAGCAAAGCAACAAGTTCAGTATAGAAATCTTTGAAGGCGTCTGCTGTAGGTGGTCAACTATCTTATAGTCGCTCTTCTTGATGAATCTCATGAACTCTTTAGCATCCCTTGCCAGCAAGTCTTTTTCTACCTCCCGAGAGGTCTCTTCGACGAATGCTTTGCCTCTACCCTTATCCGTCTTATCGGCAACAACCTCCGGCGGTGAGAACACCCTCCCACTGCGGGTGATTCCCCATGATCCAACTAAGTTATCCATAAATTCTACCGGTGGGCACTTCAAGTCCATCTTCTGTCCGTTGCAGTAAACCTCTGCTCCATAGTTCCATGGGACAACATTGGTACTTTCGAACGGTATAGGTTCAGCCTTCGTTATAGTAAACGTGGGTGGTTTGGGAGCAGAAATGATGATGGTCTTATATGTGATGGTGATTGTAGCAATTTCATCGTTCTGCTTGGTCAGCACTTCTCCGGACTTGCTCTCAATCTTCCAATCAAATTGTAGGACCCCTTCGTCAATCAGACTCTGAATACCGACCTTCAACTAATCACAACCATCCAGACGACTCACACATTCGATGCAAAACTCCTCGCATCCAGGGAATACGCCCTTCTTCAACAGTTTAACTTTGACAAAGCTAAGTGGTGTTTTCAAATCATCGACATCCTTCACCAAATGCAAATCCTCATCTTCGATAACTGCGTTAACCCCTGCAGCGGCCCCATGGTTAGGCATAGGGTTCTGAATAACATTGGGGACCTCATCGGAGAAATTGATCGCTTTGCTATCCAACAGGTCCTGGACCTTATGTTTGAACGCCTTACAACCATCAATGTTATGCCCCGGGGCACCTGAATGAAATTCACAGCGGGCGTTCGCATCATACCCCAGTGGAGGTGGTCCGGTCAGTGGGGCCATCGTCCTCTTGTGAACAAGCTGCAACTACAACAAGGCCTGGAGCAACTGTGAATACGTCATTGGCGGTGCTTCGAATACTCTGTTCGCGGCTGGGCCTTTATACCGGTGTTGGGCGTAGTTCTGATTTTGCTGCTGCGATTGTTGCTGTTGTGGCACGACAGGAATAGTAACACTAGCAACCTGTTGATTGTTCTGGTGCTGACCCCTTCTCCTTCCTCGTGAGCTAGATATAGAGCTGGTCTCTCCCTCTCGTTTCTTACCATCGAAAACCTTCTTTTCCCCTCCAGCTGAGGATGAATCCCTAGCTTGAATCTTTCCTAGTTTTATGCCATTCTCTATTCGTTCTCCTGTGATTATCAAATTTGAGAAACCGCCCGACATACTGCCGACCAGCTTCTCGTAGTATACGCTGGGCAAAGTAGCGACAAACATGTCTATCAGCTCACGCTCCATCATTAGAGGTTGAACCCTGGCAGCAAGCTCCCACCACCTTTGGTCATACTCTTTGAAGCATTCATTATTTTTTTGGGAGAGATTTTGCAGTTGGACCCTGTTCGGAGCAAGGTCACTATTGTATTGGTAGTGTTTAACAAACACTTCTGCAAGATCCTTCCAGCTACGGACCTGGGCGGGCTCCAGCCCCATGTACCATTCCAGCGATGGTCCAGACAAACTATCCTGGAAGGAGTGCGTTAACAATTTTTCATCGTCTGAGTACGCCGACATTTTCCTGTAGTAGGATCTCAAGTGGACACGAGGGCAAGTGGTACCCTTGTATTTATCAAAGTCAGGCACTTTGAATTTTGGAGGTACTTTTAAATCCGGAATAAGACCCAAGTTGGCCATATCAAGGCCCATGGAATTCAGATTCTCAAAGCCTTTCATCTTATCTTCGAGCCATTTGAACCTCTGGATGGCCTCGGGATGCAGCTCAGCCTCAACTCCTCTCATCAGGAATACGTCATCATGACGATCCTCATTCCAGGGTTGATGGACATTTCCATGGACAGTACCTGCAACTTCAGGCCCATGGAAGTTACCGTTTCCAGCATTACCAATATTAACTCCAGCGTTGTTACCACTTGTACCAATGTTACCATTAGCAGCCCCAATGATGCCATTACCAGCCCCAACATGGCCAGTACCCATTCCAGCGTTCCCATTGCCCACAGTGTTGGTAATGATAACAGTTGGCCCAGAGTTGTCAGCCCGGGGAGTTTCAACTTGAGGAGGGTTGGTAGTTTCCCTCCGTGCAAAACCCCATTGGTGTCAACGCGTGCAATCAAGGGCTGCACGAGAGTTATGAGTTTCTCTTGCCCACTGGCAACCACCTGCATGATGTCCATGAACTGGGACATCCTCTCCCTGAACTCTTGCATTTCAGCTTGAACCTGTTCCATAGCTCTGAGTTGATTAGCTCGGTTGGAGTAACGGTGAATTAGTCTGCAATCAATCCTGAAACACAATCTTTTTAGAAAACACAGAGAGTCAGATAAATAAGCCCAAGGTACCTATTATGCAAAAATGATGCTTATGCAAATGCAGACACGTATCTATGCATTAGGGGAAGATCCCCCTCGATTCTAGTTCTAGGATAACAGTGAGACAAATAAGAATCCAATCACGGAGACAACCAATATCTGATATATAAAGGGCCCACATAGGCAGCATACAAGAGTAACTGAGTACAACTGAATCGATGGTAATAAAGCGACCTCAACCAACAGGCCTGGTGATGATCAACAAATACAGTAGTGAATGAAAGCTACAGGGAGATACAAAAGAAATCTAGTGCGGCAGCGGGCACAAAAATCTTCTAATAGTTCCTTCGTCTCGGGGTGATCAGGCCTGGTGAGCAACCCTCGAATAAGCAGCTCTCTCTTTCTGGTGGTGCTCTGGATATCCTTAACACAGTCTTCCCAGGCTTCCTCTCCGAAGCAATCTTCCAACTTGCATTTCTTGGAATCAACTCTAAATTTGCAATCCTTCAGATTTTCCATAGCTTCCTTCAACTTGCCCTCAGCGTCACGCTTGAGTGATACCTCATCTTCAGTCTTCTCGTTCTGGGCCTCAAGCTGAGTCTTCAGTTTGGCGATTTGCTGCTTCATCTTCTCTTCCCGCTCTTTGTGACTAGTCAAAGTAGCATTCCACAACATATTGAACTTAGAGATCTTCAGATATGCCCTGTCTAATTCCTGCTTTTTGGTGGCGAGAACATTGTTGACAGCTTTGAAGTCCAAGCCCATGCGCTCTCGAGCGTCGATCTGCTTAGTCAAATCTGTACCCAGTTAATTCACGAGTTCAGTTTGCTTTTTGAAGGCGTACACAACATCACTCTTTTCTCCTCGGAGTTGGGCAATTTCCTTTTCTAACTCTTCATTGGCTTTCTTCAGCTCTTCATTCTTAGCCTGAAGCTGATTATACTTCTGAACTTCAATCATGGTAGGCTCTTCAACCACTGGATTGCAATCCCGCTTGACAGACGGAAAGGGCATCATTACCCTTTCTGCCCTGCTCTGAACCCAGGTCACATAAGGAACATAAGCTTGACTATTGCTCTTCCCTAATGAGGTCTTTCCTTTCTGGTGGATGTTGTTCCAGGCATGTTGAAATCTGGCCAAATCATCCCCTTCCAATGTACCAGTGAGGTACAGAGATTCCTGTACCTCTTTGTCCTTCGGAGGATCCCTCAAAGCATATCCAAATTGTCGGATGGCGATAGCCGGATTGTAATTGATGTAGCCTTTCCTACCAACCAAAGGGACGTTAGGAAAATTTCCACAGCTATAGATGATTTCAATCCCCAGGATATCTCTATCAAACCAAACGATGTCTTCGGAAGACAAACTCATCAAGTGCTCAGACCACTCCTTTGTATCTGCAGTCTTAGAGAAAGAGCCAGGTTTAGGTAGATGGCTTACAAACCATAGATAGAACAGTGATGCTTAACAGGACACACTCTTGCTACTTCTATTCTCGTTCTTATAATGCACCGAATGATACACATCCCCAAGTAAGGTAGGGATGGGATTCCCTGAGACGAAAATACAGAGAGCATCCACATCCACAAAGTCTGGAATATTGAGGAACAACATAATACTGTATATGCACAGTGCCAAGATAGCTTTGAACATCACCCAGTTACCCTTTTTGGCAAAGTGTCGAGCTCTATCAGCTAGAAAAGCCATTGGAAATCCAGGAGCTCCGTTTCTCTTGACTACCTTCCCTTTCAATTCAGAAACCTCTATATGCAAAGCTGCAACAATATTAGCTAGATTAGGCTCATCATCAGTATGGTAGAAGGGTACTTGATCAAGGATGGGTACTTCTAATAAGGCAGAGAACTCTTCCAATGTAGGAACCAGCACATAACTAGGAAAAGTGAAACATCACAGCTGAGGATCATAAAACTGTAGCAGAGTTTGGAGACCATTTAATTCATACAAAGATGGCTTTCACACAACACTTAGCAGCTTCCCATAGGTTTTGCTGAAATCCCTCATCACTTCCCTATCAGCTAAAGAAATCAAACTCCGTAATGTGGTGATATCTGGTGTTGGAAATTTGTAAGCCAAAGTTCTTCTCAAGCTGGGCTCCATGTCGGAAATAAAGGAGTAAGACCACTAGAATCGAGGAAGAACTGTACACCTGCAACATAGATACGTGTTAAATGTTATGCAAAATGAGGATGCAAAATGCAAATGCTAGAATGTAGCAGGAGATCAAGATTGTTGTGCTGTTGACTGGAGGGTCAAAGTTCTGTTTCGACGAGAACATAATACAACTCTGATAATTAAGACCCACTGATACCAATAGTGCTGACGCAAATTGTAGAAAAAACCGAGTTGTCTGAAGGTCAGAGTTTCCTGTATAACCCGGCCCCGCTCACAGGTATGGACCTAAACCACTGATAAAGGTACGACATCCTATGCGTTCATCAGCGTCACAGACTTTCAGGAAATGATGATACGTTCACCATTTCTAGTTTGGCATCATCCTCTCTTGAAGAGGCCTCACTTAGCTGAATCACAAATGATCAGTCCCCAGAGTCGACAATCCTTAGATCTAAAATCCTTTCAACGGCCCACTGGGCTAGAAATGCTAATCATCTCAGAGAATCTCGTCTGAGGGCAGATTTCGTGGGAACTGGTGCATGCCTAACATGCAGGTTCACCACTAATCCACTTCTAGTGCTATGTATGTACTCAAGCCTGGGTCTGGCTTTTCACTCAGTATCAATCCCCCCCCCCACAACAGCACAACAATAATAATATAATGCTGAAAAAAAGAAATGCGGGAAAGTAAAGCTAAAGTACAATAAGTATGTACAAAACCCAAAAAGATAAACACACAAGCGCTAGGATTGACTCGTATAGGGAACCGTTGGAGTCCCCAGCAGAGACGCCAGTTGTTGCTACTGCGAAAAAGGGTTCCGGCAAAGACAGAAGAGTCGCCACCTATCGTTATTTATCCCAAAGGAGGGAAAGGAAACGATCAGGAAAAACCTAGCGAAAGGGATAAGATCGGTCATCGCAACCAAATCTCTGAATTCGGGAGTTGATTATGCAAGGGGAAGGTATTAGCACCCCTCACATTCATCGTACTCGACGGGATCCACGCTTGTTTGTTTATCTAAAAGGGTTGTTTATCTATCTAGCTAATGGTCTGGGTCAAAAGAAATAGAAAAAAGACTCGACAGAGCGTCGCTGCTCTGGGCCTACGTATTCCCTCGTGCAATGGGAAAGTCAGAGTCAACGTAGTTCGGCTAACTACGAATGATGGGGGAAGGTTGCTCGCCAAGACATCACATCTTGTGCCTACGTACTCTCAACAGGTATGAGAGATCAGAGCGAACGTAGTTCAGGATAAAACGGAACACAGGTTAGTTCACGTGTTTTTTACCCGAGTAAGGTTAACAAGTAGTTCCAACAGTTAGGGACAAATCTTGTTTGTGGTAGAACTAAGAGTTAACAACACTCTTTTAGCTGAAAAGATTTTCCACTGATTAGACATAGCCCCAAAGGGCAAAAGAGGTTTGAATGTTGTTTTTGTCTTTTATCGGAAAGAAGTGTTTTTTTATGAATGTTTGTAATTCATACTACACTAGAGACTATGACTTAGGAGCAAATGCGTCGCATATCGTCCAAAGGACATACGCTAACACTCTAGATAATTGAGAGGAAACCACCCAATCATCATTTCCCAAGTAGCTTAAGGCCCGTAACATACAATACAAATTTGCCTTTATTAAGTGTTTTATTATTGTTTGAAGATGAGAAGAGAAAAGGACTCTATAGGGGACTAATCAAAACCCTAATGTTATCATGCAAGATGATCCTAATGTTGAGGTTAGAAGGGAATCTATCCTACTCATTATCATGCAAAGGATTCAACCTAAAGTTCTATCATCACTCCCTTAAACAAGGAAATGAGAACCCTAAGGGAACATGGCAATGGAAGGAAAACAAAGCTATCAAGCAGATGAAATATAAAATAACTGGATGCAGATGCAATGCAACAGTACAAGCAAAGGGAGGACACCTCAACCTTTAATGGAAACATGGAAGTATGAAAGATAGATAAACATCCAAGCAAAGGGAGGCAAGCTCAACCTTTAAATGCAAACATGAGATGCAAATAGAGAAAGCACACAAGCAAAGGGAGACAAGCTCCACCTTTAAATGCAAACATGGAAGTGAAAATAGAAAGATATCAAGCCTATCCTACTTCTAATGCACAACATCACACAATCATGGAGATAAAAGGGAAAACAAGAGGAGAACCAAAGTGACAAACCACTCACTAAGTTCAATGTGTATCAACACAAGAGTCCACAAAGGTTCAACTTCTTTATGGAATGCACAGAATTCCTCCACAGGAGGAATTAGGCTCTCACAAGAAGGATCTTAATTTTGTTGGACAGATAGGAGAGTGTGAAGAGAATGATGATGGAAAGCAAAGTAAGATCCACAGGAACTTACTATGGAACTCAACCAAGTTCATCATACAAGGATAGTCCTCAAAGGCTCTACCACTAATGGAATGCACAAAGTTCTTCCACAGGAAGAATTAGGCTCTCACAAATGGGATCCTTAAATCATAGGACTAAGGAAGGAATGAGGAAAGGCATAGTGAAAACCAAAGGGGACTCACCATGTTTAATGTGCATCATCACATGAGTCCATCAAAGGCTCAAACTTCTCATGGAATGCACAGAATTCCTCCACAGGAGGAATTAGGCTCTCACAAGAAGGATCCTAAGAATGTAGGGCATGAGAAGAAGGTGTGTACAAAGTACTTGAATCCTCAAGGCTCAACTCCTTATGGAATGCACAGGATTTGGAAAGAAGAGAGGAGGATGAGGATGGGAAGCAAAGTAAGGCCCACAGGAGCTTACTATGGCACTCAACCATTCTCATCACATTCAAAGTCCTCCATGGTTCAACTTCTTTATGGAATGCACAGAATTCCTCCACGGGAGGAATTAGGCTCTCACAAGAACGACCCAAATATCATAGGACTTGGGAAGATTAATGGAAAAGGTCCTAAAAGAAGCCTAGGTTAGGAACTAGTTAGGAGTATGATAAAGACTTGAAATTTAACCTAAAAAGGCTTCAACATATGTACTATGGTAACATGCAAGGATTAGGTGCCTAGGGATTGCAAAAGGATCACCTAAAATACAAAACTAGGTGAAGGTCTAATGGGAAACACACTAACATCAGGCAGAATGTAAAATCTATGAAAAATAGGAAAACAATCCTAAAAATCCTAATAAAATTCCTAAGGGATCCTCATGATGTTAGAAAGCTATGGTTAAAATTTGAAGTCAAGATTCCAAGCGTAAGGGTACTAACAGAATGCAAAAACCTAATGTGTGCTATGGAGGATGCAAAGGGAATGGGTGCTAAAGATCTACTCAAAACCCTAACTAAATGCTATCCAAAAAATAAGAGAAAAATACTAAAATATCACCTAATGTATCAACAATAAGCATACAAAATATTAGGCATTTATTTGATGTATTTATGGAGAAAGAAAATCACAAAGGCAGCCATGTCATTTTTTACATTCATTAAAAGCATGTTAAAAAGAAAATGCCAAATTAAATGAAAAAGAAATAGAAAATTCAATTAAAAAATATGAAAAATTTCTACATATGCCAAGGTACACTAACATATTTATTCCATGATTTATTAAAGCATTTACCATTTTCAAATGAATTAATATTAAACAGAAAATAAAATGGAAATAAATTGAAAAAGAAAAGAAATGGAAAATGCTGGGGTGCAGTTAGTAATCCAATTGCGTGTAAATGCTTTGGGCTTGGTAAGGGGAGGTGTGAAAAGAAAAAATGAGCCCAGGTCCATCAGTGTTTACTGAAACGCATAGTTTCATGTGGCTTGTGTGTTATCCCATCAATGAAGGCACACAATATGTCTTAATCCAAACCATTCAATGCTTAAGTCATCTGATCCAATGAATATAATCCAGCAACATAATAAAATGAGGGTCAATCTAACTGAAACTAAGTATGGGCCGCTGGATAAAGGGGGAAGTCTCAAGATCTAAGGGTTGAGACTTAAATTGGGAATTTAAACATGAGAAGGAGGGAAATGTTCAAACGGTGGCCGGAGAAGACTCCGGTCGTCTTCTCCGGTGGCATGCTACAGTGGCATGCGAAAAAACTTAACCAAACTCAGAAATTCTTGTACCAATCGAATCCTCTCCTTATATACATCAACAATCCAAGTCTTAAATTCATTTTAACCCTAAGAATAATCTAAACCGATAACTACAAGAAAATGTGTCATGGCAAAAGTTGCAACAATCAGTCTCCAAACCTATCCTAAATCACTCTACACCTATCAAGGATCCTAACCCATGAATGTTGAGCTCTAAATCATCAAGAATTGTGAGCAATGTTGAAAGATAGAAACCTGTTTTGAAGCTTATGAAGAGCCTTGGATTGAGGCTGGTTCTTGCTCCAATTGATTCAGAAAGCTTCAATGGATCCTCCTAGATCTTTCTTGATCTTCAATTTGCCTTGAATGCTCTTGATTCTTGAAATTTAATTTCCACTTTATTCCTCTTTCCTCTAACTGTTTCTAACTATTTTTTGCATCAAAACTCATCAATCTTCATCTGATCATGATCAGATTGTTATATAGAAGTGATTGGGAATGGATTTGAGCCCCAATTGTGGTTGGTTCGGCCCAATCCAAAATCCAAATTTCCTCACTTTGAAGCTTGTGAAAGTGCACAAAAATGGCTCCAAAATGCCTTCATTTTTCTCAAATCAGTTGCTGACTGTGTAATGCAGTTCAAGGGTTGAGATTTGATCCTTATTTTTTATTAATGGTGGATCTTGATCATGTTACTTCAAGATGAAGTAACCTTGAATTTTGCCATGTAAATGACTCCAAACCTCAAATGTGGAAATTGAATTGCTCTTGGAATATCTTGTAGACTCAAAAATGCACACATATTCCTTGGAATGATCCATTTTGAATTTATTTGAATATTTGACTTTTAATGGCCTTTAATGTTCACTTCATGAAAATTTCTTCAACAAATCTTCAATCCAATCGATATCAATGGTTCCTTGATGTTTGGTTGAGAAAATGACCCCCATTATAAGCAACTTTCAAGTTGAAAATATTTTCATTTGAGGTATGAAAAGTGGTGAAATTGACCTATAACCAAAAGTGACCTATAATCAAAGTTTCCCAAAATACCCCTGCCTTGTGATCTTCATATCTTGAGCTCTACAAATCCAAATGAGGACTTCTAGTACTCTTTGGAAAGCTAAGACCATAAGGAACAACTTTCATGTTTGGGTCAAGGATAGGTGAGACCTCCTTCTAGGTCAAATATGGCATGGAAGTTGGTTGACTTTCAAGGACCAAAATCACATTCATCTAATGACCTGTAACTTGTCTACTTCATAAATTGAGTTCTACAAATCCAATCAAGGACTTCTAGTACTCAAAAGAAAGATAAGAACATGCTCTACAAGTCTCATGTTGATGTCAAGATGAGATGAAACCTGTACCTTGAGTTATGTGGTCTTGAAGTTAGACACTAAACAGGGGATTTTACACTAACAAAGCATAGAAACCCTAGCTTAGTAACTTCTTACACTCTTGAATATTGATGAATTAATCTTGAAATGATATATTAAAGGTCTCAACACAACATTCCATGATCATAGTTGCTTGGAAATGATTCTTAATCTCCTCCAATTTCACAGTTGACTTAGGGTTGACCAGGTGAAAACCCTGATTGCACCACCTTTGGTTGTGGCCTCTTGTACTTTGAATAATGGCTTGCACAAGCTCCATAATGATCCTCAAGACATCTTATGAGCTCTTTCAATGCTTTACCACCCATAACCATGGATTCAATATCACTTGATGACCTTCATAGACCCCAGGATAGGAGGTACACCATTATTAACCAACTACTCCTTCAATGAGCTTTGACATTATTCTGAGGGTAATGAGCACTGGATAGCTTGAATACAACCCCTTGATTAGGCTTAGACCTTGATATCCTTCTCTTGATAGGAACAACTCTCTCAATCCCCTGCAAATGGGCTATGATATGCAAATGCTAATGCTATGAATGCAATGAAACAAAAGCCAATAAAGAAAAGGTTGGGCAAATTTTGGAGTGCAACAACGGTGCATCCAACAATAAAGGTTATGGTGCTGGTGCTATTCTAGAAAATCCTACCGGAGGGTATACTGCGGTTACTGCCAGATTATGCTTCAAATGTATGAACAATATAGCTGAGTATGAAGCATGTATCTTAGGTCTTGAAGCTTCCATTGACCTCCACATCAAGATTCTGAAAGCAATTGGCGACTCTGCCTTGGTGATTTATTAGCTCAAGGGCGAATGGGATACCCGAGACGAAAAATTGATTCCTTAGAAAGACTACATTTTGGAGATGATCAAGTATTTTAACGAGATCACTTTCATACATGTCCCGAGGTCTGAAAATCATATTGCTGATGTTTTGGCCATGCTAGCATCGATGTGGAAGGTCTAGTTTGTCAATGAGGCTCCTTTGATCTGCATTGAAAGAAAGACCATGCCAACATACGTCATGATGGCTAAAGAAGAATCTGATGGAAAACCATGGTTCTACAACATAAAAAATTACCTCCAAAATCAAGAGTATCCGGTCAATGCCTCTAAAATTAATGAGAGAGTTGTGTGGAGATTATCATCCAAGTTCTTCATTAGCAATAATGTTTTGTATAAAAGAAATCACAACATGGTCTTACTCAAATATGTTGACGAAAGAGAAGCAGACATGCTGATGACAAAAATTCATGAAGGTACCTTCGGTACTCATGCAAGCGGCCATGCCGGAAAAGAAAATCTTGAGGGCTAGGTATTATTGGTTGACTTTGGAGACTGATTGTATTTTATTTTCCCAAAAGTGCCACAAATGCCAGGTTTACACGGACAAGGTGCATGTGCCACCTCATCCTCTGAATATGCTATCGTCACCTTGGTCGTTCTCAATATGGGGCATTGACATGATTGGGGCAATCGAGCCCAAAGCGTCCAATGGTCACCGATTCATCCTCGTCGCTATCGACTACTTCACCAAATGGGTAGAAGTTGCGTGTTATGCAAATGTAACTGTTAGTTCTGTGATTGGCAGTGATTTTTGTAAAACTTGGTGTTATCACAAGATGTCCTATATGATGTCTTGACATGTGATCTTAACATTATGCAGATGGTTCTTTTTGTAATTGCAGGGCTTAGTTCACGATGTCAAGTATGATGTCCTGACATATGTTTTGTCTGTTGCGTTTTTGTGTAACCTTTTGTGCTTTTCTGGTAAGAGATATTTTTGGTGCAAATCAAGGTGGAGATTTTCTTTAAACAAAAAAGTTTTTGCTGTATAATTCATGGAGTTATTATGGAATCTTTTGTCCTATTTTCATGCAGAAAATCTTGAGAAGATTTAAAGTTTGATTTGATCAAATATGATTTGGTTCTATTTTTATGCCTTTAATTATGAAAAGATTTGAAGAATTATCTAATATGATTTTATCAAATCAGAGTTTGTTTTTGCTAATGCCCAAGCCCATACCAAGTAGTTCTATATAAAGACTTTACAATCCTATTTGAAAATCAGAGAAGCTAGAGTTGAGAGTGTGCATTGCCTAGGGAATAAGGTTTTACGTTCTTGTGTGTTTGTTATTTGTGAGTCATTCATTCATCACTTTAATGTGTGAATTGGAATGATTTCTTTGAGTTGTAAGTTGTTCACTCTAAGCTTTTAAGCATGAGTGCATTGTTCTTGATTGAAGTTTTTAAGCAAGATCAAGTGTTGTCTTTGAAGTGTGTCTTCTAATTTTTGATTTTCTATTTTTATCACTTCATGTGATTGAGGGGGAGTGAGAGGTGTCTCATATTTGAGAGTGTCTTATATAGAAGTTACACAGGTAGAGATTAGGTGCGAAGGTTGTAAACTAGAGAGAGTTTGCTGAGAGTCTTCAAACTAATTTTGTTTAGTGGATTTCCTTCTTGACTTGGTAGCCCCCAGACGTAGGTGTGTTTGAATCGAACTGGGTTAACAATTGCTTGTATCTCTTTACAATTGTTAACTACATTTTATCTTGTTCATATATTGTTAATTATTCAAATATTAGTATCGTGACATCTCTTTCGACATCTCATATCTGATACCAGAATTACAATTGGTATCAGAGCGGGCATCCTGCTCTAGTTTTGGGTGAGATCTAGGGACGATACTTTCTGGTACTATGGACAAAGAGGGAGGATTTGTGAACAGACCACCTGTTCTGAATGGAAATAATTATGATTATTGGAAACCTCACATGGTGGCCTTCTTGAAATCACTAAATAGTAAGGCTTGAAAGGTGTCATAAAAGGATGGGAACACCCTATCACTGTTGGGAAAGATGGAAAAGCTACATCTGACCTGAAGCCTGAGGAACAATGGACTAAGGAGGAGAATGAATTGGCTCTTGGAAATTCTAAAGTCTTGAATGCCTTGTTCAATGGAATTGATAGAAATATATTCAGATTGGTGAATAATTGTGAAGTAGCCAAAGATGCTTGGGAGATACTCAAAACTACTCATGAAGGTACTTCTAAGGTGAAGATGTCAAGACTTCAATTGCTAACTGTTGCGGTGAGAATAGGATATCAAATTATTAATTAATTTGAACCACATCTTTAGTTCACAACCGATCTTTAATTTATCCGAAGGAAATGGTCAAAAGAAGGAAAACCTAATTTTTGCATCGTAAACAATGCGGGGAGAGATCTAGGTAAGGGGTTGGTTAAGCTTAGGGAAGGTATTAGCACCCTAAACTTCTGTAGTACTCTACAGAAACCTTTTGTTTATTGTTTACTATTTTGCTAAATTATTTGCTTGAAGATATATACTGCTAAGGATTAAGAGTGACTGAAAGACCTAAGGGTTAGTCCTAAGCTTACTCGGCAAGATTCACATCTTCTGCCTACGTATCCGAGGTAGGAGATGGAATCAGAGTAATCGTAGTTCCCCTCGAAAGGGAGGTTAGAAACTTCTTGACTGTGTTCAAGGTTTCAATGGGGAATAAGCATTTCTTAAGGAAGCGCTTACGTGGAGTACGGCGACTCCTATTTCTATGTTGAAATAGTTTGAATTGAAATTAGGGTTAAATAAACATTCCACGGCAGGAAACCCTAAAATGGAGTGCGGCGACTCCTTAACCTAAGGTTAGGGTAAAGGGTATTTTTGTCTGCGGCGGGACACCTAGGCAAGATTAGGGTTTTGAAATGGTCAAAGATTTGGGTTATTGACTCGACGGTCAAACGGCTAGAACTAATCCTTCGGAAGAATGTTAACAGTAAAAATGTTGCAAACGACAAATTACCACAACGACAATAATTGAAATACGGGGAAATAACGAAAGTAGTAAAACAGAGGTGCAAAGCGACGATCACTCACATAAATTACAACCATGAAAAAAATGAGAAAAAATAAAAGGAAAATACAGTAAAAATGTGAAATTAGTAACCAAGTACAAACAAGAGATATGAAAGTCAGATAATAATTAGTGGGAATATTAAGCCTTTTTATTTTAGCATTTTTTAGTTAGAAAATTAGAAATAAAAGTGTGAAATATTAGAAATTTAAAAATAAATAATGTTAGAAATTTATTAAGAAAAAGTTTGAGTTAAATTAAAGATAAAAGTGATCCAATTTTAATCTTTAAAAAGAAAGGGTTTAAAAGGGTTTAATTTTTATTTGAGAAAGGTTTAACTTTTATTTAGAGTTTTACTAAAAAAGTGATCCAATTTTAATCTTTAAAAAGAAAAATGAGTTTCTAATTCTAATTAACAATTTAATTTTGAAAGAAAGATCTAAATTTTAATAAATTCTAATCCTAATGTTTAATTACATTCTTTGTTAAATAGTTTAATTAAAACTTTAATTCTCATTATTAATTACCAATAAAAAATAAATAACTAAAAGAAAAATAAAATAATAAAAAGAAAGAAAAAACAGTAATAATAAAGGGGGAGGGTGGATCGTGTTGCTGTGTTGTTTCTTTAGGGTTTGGGAAAAAACCCTTTCCCTTCTTTAGGGTTTGGGAAAAAACCATTTCCCTTCTTCTTCTTCCCAACCGGCGGCGGCTCCTCCATGGCTCCTTTTTGAAACTTTTCTCTTCTCTCCTGCTTCGCCTTCGTCTGTTCATACCTGAAACCAAATAAAACAAAAACAAACCCATTAATATCATAATCTTACGTTTTGGGTGTTTCGACAGCGAGGTGGTGGTGTTCTTGGCCGGTGATGAAACTTCTTCTGAGGCTCTTTGCTTGGTTGTTGTCCACCGGTGGTAGTGAGACTCTAAAGGATCCACGGCCGCCGTTGGATGATCCTTGTTGGTGGATCTTCTGAGTTTTTCTCAAAACTCTCTTCTTCCTCTTTCTGATGACCTGTTCTTGATTTCTGATGTTGATGAAGTTTTCTTCCCCTTTTCTCAAATACAACTTATGTTTATATAGGTATCAAACTAGGGTTAACTCTAACCTAATGCCCATTTTAAAGCCCAACTTAAATAATTATTTAAAACTAAATAAAATAAAATAAAATAAAAATAAAATTAAAACTAATAATTCTATTTATTTATTTATTTATTCTAACTATTTAGACAAAAAATAAAAATAACTGAAACTCAAATAAGTAAAAGTCGGACGCCTAAGTGCTCGAAAAAATAAATCGAGTACACTAAAATGATCAGCGCAAAATATACGACTCGGAAAAATACCGTTTGGCCAGATTTTGAAATAAACTTTACTCGATAAAATGACTTAAACTATCCAAAATGCGACCGAAAAGTGGTCGAAAAATTTAATTGAACACGCCATGTTAAACTACGACAAACGTAGATTAATATCACTGACGTTTGCAGGCTCGACTTTAAAATTTTTCGTCCGCTGATTTTTCACAAAGTTGGCTTTTAGTTTGACTGATTCGGTTGTAATTCCGACAAGTTTATTTCAGCTGATAAATTGGGTATTATGAAAAATGACATACATGATATGCTATACAGGCAATGCAAGAAAAATATGAGGGTAAAATTTGGGGTGCAACACTAACTACCAATTTTGAAAACTTAAGGATGAAAGATGATGAAAGCATACATGATTTTCATATGATTATCCTTGAAATAGCCAATGCTTCAAGTGCCCTAGGTGAAAAGATGTCAGAAGAAAAGCTTGTAAGAATGATTCTCAGGTCTCTTCCCAAGAGATTTGAAATGAAAGTAACTATCATAGAAGAAGCTCAAGACATCAGCAAGATGGGGGTGGATGAACTTATTGGATCTCTCTTAACCTTTGAAGTGGGAATAAGTGATAGATATGATAAGAAAAAGAGCATAGCATTTGTGTCCAATATTGAAGATGGAAAGGATGAATGTGATATGGATACTGATGAAAGCTTATCCAATGTTATAGTGCTCCTTGGAAGACAGTTTGACAAGGTAATGAAGAGGATGGACATGAAGTCAAAACCAAATGTCAAGAACAACTCATATGACATCAGTAGTTCTAATGATGTTGGCAGAAAAACAAGGTCTGAAGAAAATTCCATTCAAAGCAAAGGGATTCAGTGCCATGGATGTGAAGGATTTGGTCACATTAAAGTTGAATGCCCTACTTACCTCAAGAAACAAAAGAAGAGCCTAGCTGTATCTTGGACTGATGAGGATTCTGAAAGTGATTTTGAAGAAGAATCTGCTAAACATGCGGCTTCTTTGATTGGGAGATATGTCTCTGATGAAGGCTCTAGTGATGATGAATTAACCTTTGAAGAACTTGCCGCTTATTACAAAGAGATGTGTCTCAGAAGTGAAGAAGCATGTCATCAAGGAGAGAAGCAGAAGAAAATTATAATCAAACTGAAGGCTGAAAAGGAAGAGCATCTTAAAACTATCTCTGAGTTGAATGATGAAGTTACATTGCTGAATTCTCAACTTGATCAAATGTCCAAGTCTGTCAGAATGTTGAATAGTGGAACTAACACTTTAGATAAAATCCTTCAGGTTGGAAAAAAGGCAGAAGACTTGACTGGGATTGGGTTTGATGGAGAAAAGAAACCCTCTTCAGACTGTAGTCCCTCTTCACACCATAGTCCTTCTGGGCCTAAGAGAAATATGTCACATCATATGTCTCAACATCATGGCAGAGGACAACCCAACCACCCAAGAGGAAGATTCTAAAGATGGAGATGTCATTACTGTGGACATTTTGGTCACATAAAGCCTTTTTGCTTCAGGCTACATGGATATCCTAAACATGTTCCTCAACCTAGACCCAATCACAACATTCCTTCTAATAGGAAGCAATGGGTTCCTAGAGCTGTTACTACCAGTTTGATAGCTCATATGTCTCTCAGAGTCTCAGCTAAAGAGGATTGGTATTTTGACAGTGGGTGCTCCAGACACATGACCGGAATTAAAAATCTCTTAGTAGACATCAAATCCCATTCTACTAGCTATGTGACTTTTGGTGATGGAGCCAAGGCTGAAATCAAGGGGGTTGGAAAGCTGAACTGCTCAGGACTACCAAACCTTGATAATGTGTTGATGGTTAAAGGGTTGACTGCCAACTTGATTAGCATCAGTCAACTGTGTGATCAAGGATTAAATGTCAACTTCACTAAATCTGAATGCTTGGTTACAAAAGAAAAGAGTGAAGTGATTATGAAGGGAGTCAGATCTAAGGACAACTACTATCTATAGGTTCCTCAAGATTCTAGTTACATCTCCATATGTGCTCTAGCCAAAGAAGATGAAGTGAAACTGTGGCACCAAAAACTTGGTCATTTGCATCTAAAAGGGATGAAAAAGATCATCTCTATGGAAGATGTCAAAGGAACTCCTAAGCTAAAGATTGAAGAAGGAAAGGTATGTGGTGAATGCCAAATTGGAAAGCAAAATAGGATGTCACACCAGAAGATTAAACATCTCACTACTTCAAAAGTGTTGGAACTCCTTCATATGGACTTGATGGGACCTATGCAGGTGGAGAGTCATGGTGGAAAGAAGTATGCTTATATGGTAGTGGATGATTTTTCCAGATATACTTGGGTGAATTTTATAAGAGAAAAATCTGAAGTGTTTGATGTGTTCAAAGATCTCTGTCAAAGAATTTAAAGAGAAAAGGAGAGAAATGTTGTTAGAATCAGAAGTGATCATGAGAAGGAATTTGAGAACCAAAAATTTGCTGAATTTTGCTCATCTGAAGGGATTAGCCATGAATTCTCTTCTCCCATTACTCCATAGCAAAATGGAGTTGTGGAACGAAAGAATAGAACTATCCAGGAATCTGCTAGAGCTATGATCCATGCAAAGAAACTGCCTTACCACTTCTGGGCTGAAGCTATGAACACTTCTTGCTATGTTCATAATAGAGTGACCTTAAGAACAAGAACCATGACTACCTTTTATGAGATATGGAAGGGAAGAAATCCTACTGATCATCACCAAAGAAGAAAGGTGGATCCAAAAGGTGATGTTTGGGCTATTCTACTAACAGTAGAGCCTATAGAGTATTCAACTCCAGAACTAAAGCTATGATGGAGCCCATCAATGTTGTTGTTGATGATGTGCATAAGGAGGCTGGTGTCCTAGAAGATGTTGGAACATTCCTTGATATCTCAACAGAGTCTATAGATAAAAACACTGATCCCAATCCTACTAATGCATAACCTAAACCTGAACTAGTAAACAAGGGACTCTCTACCAGAATTTAGAAAGACCGTCATATGGATCTTATCATAGGTGATCTAAATGAGGGAGTCACTACTAGATTCAGAGAAGTCATAACAAGTTCTTGTTTTGTATCTAAAATTGAACCAAAGAATGTCAAGGAAGCCTTAACTGATGAATTTTGGATCAATACCATGCAAGAAGAGCTAGGGCAATTCAAGAGAAATGAAGTATGGAATCTTGTTCCAAGACTTGAAGGAAGAAATGTGATTGGAACAAAATGGGTATACAAGAACAAGTCTAATGAAAAGGGGTGGTCACCAGAAATAAAGCTAGATTGGTTGCTCATGGATACACTCAGATTGAAAGGGTTGACTTTGATGAAACTTTTTCTCCTGTAGCTCGCCTTGAATCCATCAGATTAATTTTAGGAGTTGCCTGCATTCTGAGATTCAAGATGTTTCAGATGGATGTTAAAAGTGTCTTGTTAAATGGATACCTAAATGAAAAGGTCTATGTGAAACAACCTAAGGGATTCATTGATCCAACTTTTCCCAATCATGTTTATAAGTTGAAGAAAGCTCTATATGGACTGAAGCAAGCTCCAAGAGCTTGGCATGAGAGACTAACACAATTTCTTATTGATAATGAATACATAAAAGGTGGCATAGATAAGACTTTGTTTGTCAAAGAAGAAGGATGAAAGCTCATGATTGCTCAAATATATGTTAATGATATTGTGTTTGGTGGGATGTCTGATGAGATGGTTCAACATTTTGTCCAGCAAATGCAGTCAGAATTTGAAATGAGCCTTGTTGGTGAATTAACCTATTTTCTTGGGTTGCAAGTTAAACAGATGGAAGATTCTATATTACTATCTCAGAGTAAATATGCCAAGAATATAGTTAAGAAGTTTGGGATGGAGAATGTCAGTCACAAAAGGACACCTACTCCTAGTCATCTTAAGTTGTCTAAAGATGAAAAGGGTGTTAATGTGGATCAAAGTCTCTATAGAAGTATGATAGGGAGCTTGTTATATCTTACAACAAGCAGGCCTGACATTGCTTTTGTTGTAGGTGTGTGTGCTAGATACCAAGCTGAACCTAAAGTGAGTCATATCAATCAAGTAAAGAGGATTCTGAAGTATATTAATAGAACAAGTGAGTATGGAATGTTATACACTCATGGATCTGGCTATGTGTTATCTGGGTATTGTGATGCTGATTGGGCTGGAAGTGCTGATGATATGAAAAGCACATCAGGAGGTTGCTTCTTTTTGGGGAACAATATTATATCATGGTTCAGCAAGAAGCAAAATTGTGTCTCTCTGTCTACTGCTGAAGCTGAGTATATAGCAGTTGGAAGTAGCTGTTCTCAACTGGTGTGGATGAAACAAGTGCTGACTGAATATAATGTCGCACAAGATATCATGACATTGTATTGTGACAATTTAAGTGCTATAAGCATCTCTAAAAATCCTATTCAACACAGTAGGACTAAGCATATTGATATTCGTCATCACTTTATAAGGGAGCTTGTTGAAGACAAGACCATTGCCTTAGAACATGTTGCTACAGAGAAGCAGTTAGCTGACATCTTCACTAAGGCATTGGATGCTAGTCAATTTGAAATTTTAAGAGGCAAATTAGGGATTTTCATTTATGAGGATTTGTAGCAATTATTGCTAAGTGGAAATATCATTCAAGAAGATTTGTATTTTCCAAAAATAAAGTGTCTCCAACTATTGCAATCATTTCAAAATAACTTAAAAGATATTTTGACACGCTACCCTAACCTCACTTATCATTCCAACTGCTCTTTCATCTCTCATACTCTCACAGAACTTTTGCTTGATCACCATTGTTCCACACATAAAATTCTCAAGATGTCTCAATAACATGGTTCAACTCCTTCCAAGTCTTCTAGGTCGGAATCAAAGACAACAACTCACCTTGTGAGCATCTCGTTTGATGATGTGATAGATGTGGCTCCGCTAGCCATGGTTCCCTGTGACGATGCTGAGTTGACGAAGCCCACAACCTCTCATGCAAGCGGTTCCAAACGTGCTCCTATAGGTAACACTTCTAATACTCCTATTGATTCATCCTCTGAAAGTAGGACCAAAGAGGGTAGTTTGTATGTTGATAGAGCCACTAGAAAGTTGGTTACTAGGGTTTTATATGGAGGTCACAATATTCTTGGGATTTCAACCCCTCTTTCTCAAATGGATGTTATTCCCACTTCTGATGCTAACCAAAGTCAGGAAAGAAATGTTGATTATTCTCATTCTGAGAAGAGCACTGATACTGATAACCTGCACAAGTTGGCTAACTCAGTGCTTAAGGAAGGGAGGATTGAAGGCAATACTAATGATGGTGCTGATATTTCTGGTATGGAAAACAATACTAGTGATTCTGATCAGAGTAAGAAAAATACTAATGTCTCTGATGATGTTGTGGATCTTGATAACTTACCATCTAATGATGAATTAATTATGAATGTGGCTCCTGGGATTGCCAAGAGGTTGAAGACAAGGAGAGGCAAAGCTGTGATTGATAACTCTCCTTCTAAGAGTAGTAAGAAGAAGACTGTTGTTGGACCTCCTAAAACATGGAGCAAAGTTACCACTGCTTCTAAGAAGAGAAAGGCTAGGTCTGATATTGAGTCTGAAGAGGATGATGTCCAGGACATCACACCTGTCAAAAAGTCTGTTTCCAAGAGACCAACTAACACAGTGCCTGATGCTCCTTTAGATAATGCCTCTTTCCACTCTATTGATAATGTGCCAAAATGGAAGTATGTGTACCAAAGAAGAGTTCCTCTTGAGAGAGAGTTGGGTAAGGATGCTCTTGAGATAAAGGAGGTCATGAAGTTAATTTCTGATGCTGGATTGATGAAGACTGTGGCTGGTTTTTATAAGTGCTATGATATGCTGGTCAAGGAGTTCATTATGAACATCCCTGAGGACATTGCTAACAGAAGAAGCAAGGAGTTTAGTAAGGTGTTTGTGAGGGGGAAATGTATTGAGTTTTCTGCTGATGTTATTAACAGGTATCTATGAAGGGGTGAGCAAGAAGAAAGTGAACTTGAGGTGACTGATAATCAAGTGTGCAAGGTGATCACTGCAAACCAAGTAACTGCATGGCCCTTGAAAGGAAAACTGTTTGTTGGTCAACTGAGTGTTAAATATGTTATTCTGCATAGAATTTGAGCAGAAAACTGGGTGCCTACCAATCATACTTACACCATTGTTGTTGGGTTAGGAAGGTTCATATTTGTTGTTGGTACAAAGGTGAAGTTTGACCATGGTAGCTACATTTTTGATCAGATTGTGAAGCATGCTACTACCAATGTTGTCAAATTGCCTATTGCGTTTCCTTCACTGATTTGTGGGATCATTCTAAGCAAGTATCCTGGTATTCTCTCTAGTAATGATGTGGTTTGCAAAAGGGATTATGTGTTGTCTCTCCATTATAAACTGTTTGCAGGAAAACATGTCCCAGACATTGTCTTGACATCTGTTGAGAAGACACCCTCTACCAAGACTGGGCTTATCTCAGATTTGAAGGAAACTTGTAGAGATTTGGGAGAAGTCATTCGTGTAACTACTGCAAGGAAGCTAAAATTGGAAGCCTTGATTAGAAGTATGGAGCAGGCTGAAGGTAATGATGTTGAGGTTATTGATGCAGATGAAGAGGAAGCTGGGGAGGATTCTACCTCTGATGAGAGGACTGGTGATATTGAGGGTCATGATTCTAGGTCTACTGCTGGTGATGAAGGTGACAGCTATGGTTATGAGGAAGAGAGTTGATGGTGCTTGTTTATGGTGCTCTTTGGATTGTGGTTGTTTTTTTTCCAGAATTTTCTTTTAGCACTTACTGTGCTTTGGCTTGTATTTTTTTTTTGGTTTCATTCTGCACTCTTGACATTGTTGGCTCTGCATGTCTGTTCTATGTTAATAATTCTCTCTTAATGAGATTTCTTTAATTATGGCTAAAAAGGGGGAGAAGTAGTGTGAGGGATGTTGTGTTGTTGCTGCTGTTTCTGGGTTGAGGGGGAGCTTTATCTTTTGATATGTTAGGCCTTTCTATGTGTTTCTGTTGTTGTTGTACTCTCTGATGTGTTCTGGTAGCTCTTGTGATCAATTAGTTTTTTTAGCCAAAATTTGCCAAAGGGGGAGTTTGTTAGTTCTGTGATTGGCATCAATTTTGGTAAAACTTGGTTTTATCACAAGATGTTCTATATGATGTCTTGACATGTGATCTTAACATTCTGCAGATGGTTCTTTTTGTAGTTGCAGGGTTTAGTTCATGATGTCAAGTATGATGTCTTGACATATGTTTTTTCTGCTGTGTTTTTGTGCAACCTTTTGTGCTTTTCTGGTAAGAGATATTGCTGGTGCAAATCAAGGTGGAGATTTTCTTTAAACAAAAGAGTTTCTGTTGTATAATTCATGAAGTTATTATGGAATCTTTTGTCCTATTTTTATGCATAAAATCTTGAGAAGATTTGAAGTTTGATTTGATTTGATCAGATCTGATTTGGTTCTATTTTTATGTCTTTAATTATGAAAAGATTTGAAGAATTATCTAATTTGATTTTATCAAATCAGAGTTTGTTTTTGCTAATGCCCAAGCCCATACTAAGTGGTTCTATATAAAGACTTTACAATCCTATTTGAAGATCAGAGAAGCTAGAGTTGAGAGTGTGCATTGCCTAAGGAATAGGGTTTTACCTTCTTGTGTTTTTGTTATTTGTGAGCCATTTATTCATCACTTTGATGTGTGAATTGGAATGAGTTCTTTGAGTTGTAAGTTGTCCACTCTAAGCTTTTAAGCACAAGTGTATTGTTCTTGATTGAAGCTTTTAATCAAGATCAAGTGTTGTCCTTGAAGTGTATATTCTACTTTTTGATTTTATGTTTTTATCACTTCATGTGATTGAGGGGGAGTGAGAGGTGTCTTATATCTGAGAGTGTCTTAGATAGAAGTTACACGGGTAGAGATTAGGTGCAAAGATTGTAAACTAGAGAGAGTTTGCTGAGAGTCTTCAAACTAATTCTATTTAGTGGATTTCCTTCCTTGCTTGGTAGCCCCCAGACGTAGGTGTGTTTGCACCGAACCGGGTTAACAATTGCTTGTGTCTCTTCACAATTGTTAACTGAATTTTATTTTGTTCATATATTGGTAATTGTTCAGATATTAGTGTCGTGACATCTCTTTCGACATCTCATATATGATACTAGAATTATAGTAACAAAGTAGGTGGTTGCCTGGTTCATCAAAAAGGAGATTATCTGTCGTTATGGAATCCATGACCAGATCATCATAGATAATAGGACAAACTTGAACAACCAAATAATGAAAGAGATCTGTGACAGTTTCAAAATTAAACATCACAACTCTTCTCCTTACCGGCCTAGGATGAACGGCACCTTAGACTCTGCAAATAAAAACATAAAAAAGATTGTGCAGAAAATGGTAGTGACCTACAAACGGATATAGAACATCTGTTCGAAGTTCAACAGGGGCAACCCCTTTCTCCCTGGTCTACGGGATGGACACAGTATTACTTATTGAGGTTGAGATACCTTCATTAAGGGTCCTAATGGAAGCTAAGCTCGAGGAAGCTGAATGGGTGAAAGAAAGATTCGATACTCTAAATCTCAACGAGAAGAGGATGACAGTGATGTGCCACAGTCAAGTCTACCAAAAGAGAATAAAGAGAGCCTTCGACAAAAGAGTCCAGGCCAAGGAATATGAAGAGGATGAGTTGGTACTCAGAAAGATTCTTCTAATACATCGAGACATGCGCGGAAAATGGATGCCAAACTATAATGGCCCATTTGTTGTGAAGACGGTCTTTTATGGAGGCTCTTTGATCCTTACAACGATGGATAGGGAATAACTCCCACATTCTATAAACTCAGATGCAGTAAGAAAATATTATGCCTGAAAAACCCGCTTAGTTGAAAATCTGGAAAGTCAACTTAGGCAAGAAAGGGGCATCCCGGTGGATCATAACTTATGAAGGAGATCCATGCAAAAATTAGGGATAAAACAAAAGAAAAGAAAATCTCGCTAAATCGAAAACCTGGAAAGGCGACTTAGGCAAAAATGAGCAACAAAGGCATTTCACTGCATCAGAAGTTGTCACTACATGCAAAAGATCGTCAAAAAGGCTCGTTCTCTACTACCCTCGTCAGAGGCAGCATTATAAACCGACTCTTAGCTAGTTAGGACTGGATTATCGTTGGGTTTTTGTAAACCTTGACATATATTTCCATTTTTCTAAAATTGTAATTGTTCCATGGGACTTTGCCTTTTGCAAGTTTCCATCTCTGAATAAAATCATATTTGGACCAATCTTTGTTTGTGCTCTATTGCTCTACCTTTTTTATTATGCAAATATCACTTATTTGTTAATAATGATTTTTTGAAAGCAAAAGTTTTTGAAACAAAAAAATTATTTTGGAGAAAGTTAATTAACAGGTAAAACATAACTTTGATTGCAACATGGCGGTTTAATTTTAGACTCCTCTCATGAGGACAGAATGGTTGAAACCTTGATACCATCATTTTAGTGATATGAGATTCTATGGCATTTCCTTTTCCCATGTCGTCGTGCTACAAAAGGTTGACATCTTTGATTAGTGATTTGGTCAACTGTATGGAATTCATGAGCTCTCTCCAGCAAGTTTGCAAGAACAGAGATCGCTTCCCCAACAGAATCTCCAGATGATTAATAACATTCTTCCGCAATGGGATCCAGTGTGATTCTCTTTGTTTCCCCTGTGGTATATTGTTATCTATCTTTCGTTGCGTTCCCATGCGGGTCGTCCGACATTGCATCTGTATCATACCTTTAGCATATGCATTTCCTCAGCATACCTCTGGTTTTGATCTGTTTTGGATGTAGCCTTTGTGATCTAATTAGGTGGTTTTCTTTGTCCAGAATCCATCAGATGTTCCCTCCCTAGTAGTTACTGGATGTTATCTTAATATCCTTTGGTCGTTACCAAACCCTTTGCTTCGGACTTGTTGTCACGGGCTTACCCTTTGGTTGTTACCTCAGCTTTGTCTAGTTATCTGGCTTAATTATTATTGTGATAAAATACTTATATCCCTGGAAAGCTCAGTAGTCATTGGCATCCTTTGAATCCAATGGTTATTGGTATCATTGTTTGGTTGTCACCATATCCTCTTGGAAGCCTAGTAGTTACTATGCCCCTAAAGTTCAGTAATATTTTGACTGGCACTGTATAATATGCATTTGACATTGGCATCTCCGTTTGATGGTTAACCCTATATGAAGTTCGATAATGTTCTGACTGGCATTCGGTGTAAAAATATACTTGTCACTAGTTCAGGGTTGTCATCTTATCCCTAGTAAGTATGGTAATGTTTTGACTAGCATCGTTTAAATCCAATTGTTATTACCATATCCTTTTTAAAGTCCAATAATTATTGGCATCGTTCATCTGGGAATTTTTTTGTTTGTCATCTACATCTCTAGTAGTTTCCTGAAGATCCCGTTCGAACTCTTCACTATAAGGAAATCTTTGTTCTTGGTGCAATCCCCAGGGGAAGTTTCATTCCTCTCTGGATATTCCCAGGAAGTCTAGTTATTACCAGCTCCCTGTTGATTCTGCTTGACTTGTCGTCACCAGGTTCCCCTGTGAATTCTAGCTATAGGTCGATCGTTGACCCCTATCTAGTACTGTTAATTGGTAGTTACCAAACTTTAGTCGTTACTAATGTTGCAGCTTATCCTTGAGATCCAGTGCTTACCTGAATCTATCCCCCAGTCGATGTTCCGTTTGTTAACTAACTTGGCTGAAGACCAGTAGTTACTGGCGTGTTTCTAAAACCCAATTGTTATTGGTATCGTTGATTTGGTTGTCACCATATCCTCCTGAGGTCTAGTTGTTACTAGCGATTCCCAAGAAAGCCAGTGGTTACTGGAATTCTTTTAAGTCCAATTGTAATTGGAAAAATTTCATCCAATTATGTTGTGTTTCTTTGATTATTGGTTATCACCAATATCTCCCTATTGAAGTCTAGTTGTTACTAGCATTCCTCGGGAAGTCCAGTAGTCACTGGCATTGATTAAAGCCCAAAGGTCTTTGGAAATGTTCTTCAAAAATTGATCTTAGGTTGGTCGGTTGTTACCAGCATTTCCAGTGAATCCCTAGATTCCCCCCAGCAGGTCTCAGAGGTCTAGTCGTCACGAGCATCCCTGGTGAGTATGGTCTTGTTTCTAGTCCTTTTTTGAAGATCCCGTTCGAACTCTTCGTCTCGAGGAAATTCTCCATTGGTTTGTCCCCTAATAAGGACTGTGTCTGGTATTTTTCTTCTCTAGTTGGAGCCCGTGTCTGTCGACTTTGGTTCCCCCGCATGGTTTCTTATCCATATCTCCCTTGATGCATTTCCCCAGTGGAGATTTTCGTCTCCCCAGGAGAGATTGACCTTTTCCTCAGTGAAGATTTATCTTCCCCGGTGGAGTTTGTGTCCCCTGTGTGGAGGGTCCCCGTAAAGTACCACCTTTAGTCATGTCTGAATTGTTGGTTACTTTGCTTTGGGTCTCTTCCCAGTATGTCTGTGTTCCCAATGAGTGGTTACTCGTTGTTTTTGTTCTTCTTTACTTTTTCTCGAGTGTCAGCATTTTCTCGCACTCCAGCATCATAAAGCATCATTCTTAGACTTCATTACATGATCAACATTTTTCCTTTTGCATACCATCATATCTAAGGGACAAAATTTTTGGTTTGCTATATTTAAATACCTTTCACCATGATTCTATGGAGATTGTCATCTCTCATGGTCATCTGGTAAAGATATTTAAATAGAGGAAACTGTCATACCCCAAATTTTGACCCCTAGATTCCATCATTACTCTAGAAGCATCAAGCGTGTGTTATCTAACCTTAACCTTTTTCAAGTTGATCTTTGTCAAGATGCAGATGAATTAGGGTTCTACACTGCCAAAATCGAGGATCTTGTGGACTGATCAGTCAAGGTTTTGGATTGATCTTTTACAAATCAAGTCTTCATGTCATCAACAGACTCACATCTTGTCAAGAACAAGTTTTATTTGAGGTTGATACCAAAAGAATAGAAGCATTACAGCGCAGCACCCTGATTAGGGTTTCTAGTGGAAAAAATCAACTAAAGTTTTAATTTGGGTCTAAAGAGGTTTTCGAAGAGTGAATCATGATCCATGACACCCCTATGGCTTGTTAAAGTCTCACCAAAATTTTTGAGAGGCTCAAAGAACCCAGAACACTGAGGATCATTCCTGAAGATTTCAGTTGTTCGGTTCGTCTGTCTGGAAAGTCAACTCTTTGACTTTTAGGGATTTGACCCCAAATTGAAGCAAGCAAGTATTCCAACATCATTTTATTCCTAACTAGTGGGTTTGTTGGAGATTTAATCAAGGATTGATAGATAACTTGCAAATCAAGAAACTAGGGTTCATGAAAAAACCTAATTTTAAGCCAACTTGAAGTAATCATAACTTCTTAACCACACATCCAAATGGAGTGTCATTTTAAAAAACATGAAAGTTATAGATCATGTTTTGGGATTTTAAAAAAGTACAAGATCATTTTCTCAACCTTTGTGGTTAGGGAGAATCGAAGAAAGCAAGTTGGCCATTTTCCATGTCAGAAAACCAAGTTCAGCATTGGCAACTTTCTTGCATAAACCATTCAAACCTCTCCTAATCCCTTGCTTAACTCATTATTTTATGCTTATGAAATTAACTTAGGAGACTAGAATGCATAGCCACAAGCAAAAATCAGATTTTGGATTAATTGATTTGTTTAATCATGCAAGTGGATGCAAGTGGCATAAGAGAGAAACTTTTTGCAAGTTCTGCCATAACTCAGCAACCACATCAGCTTCTACCTCCCTTTCACTTCAAGACCACTATTTTCAGGCTATAGGTGATGATAAAACTTATAGAGAGGTGGCTAGAATTCATAAGAAAGATCTCAAGTTGATCTGCCACATTTTGCCTCCAAAAAGGGAAAAGTTGGAAAGATGAGCCAATATGCCCATACCACTCGATTTCCAAGTTTGCCTATAAATAGAGCATCCTCCTCACATTCAAAATACACCATATTGTGCTAGATATCAAGCAAAATCTATCCCATTCCATAGATCACAACCTTCTTGTAAGCATTGAAGGTAACTTCCTTGTGAAGCAAAATCTATTTTGCACAAACTCTGTCAAAACCTCATACAATCATCAAACACCCCTAACAACACTTCAAACACATCACATATGATGTATTGAAGGTGTTCAAACCATAAATCCCACCAAAAAACTTCTCACTCAAAAAGTCAACTGTCAATCCACAAAAGTTTGACTTTTCTGCATTTTCAAAGCCAAGTCACTGTCTAGACCATTTCCAAACCTCTAAACACTTCAAACACCTCCCATAAATCATTACCAAGTTGTTGCAAAACAATTTTTTCATCTGTAGCTTCATCTCCTTGAAGTTCTATATTGGTTACTTTGCCATTTTGCAAGAGGAAGGGAAGATTTTGTTCCAAGTGCTTCCACTTGATTCCAAGCATTCAAAGAGGTTCCTAGAGGTGTATTGAAGCTGTTCAAACCAACAAATCATTTCTGTAAGCAGCTTTCATGAAGATCCCAAGTTAGCTCCAAGAGGTAAGTTCACTTAATCTTACATTTTTCAAATCATGCTATGTTTTGATGTGCACTGATCATGGACATGTTTAATATGATATTTGTGTTGTGTATGATCATTTACTTGTTGCTTATCATGTTTGAATGAGTCCGCACTGTTGAAATTGCAAGAATGTGGCTTTTATGATCATGCTATCGAGTTTTGAATTAGAGGCACTTTTAGCAAAAATTAATGAAACCATCATGATCCTCGTGAAATTTTGAGTGACTTTGATCTTTGGATCATTGAAATCCAAGGAGAAATGAGAGAATTAGGGGTTGTTATGCAAACCTGAATTTTGAGGTTCTTGCCCAGCAACCATGGCACATGAGGGGAGGCCTCAGACCATGTTTAGGTACTTCATTTTATGAATGGTGGTGATACAATGGATATATCAGCACCCCAGTGGTTTACCATGCGCTTTCTATACTCTCATTGCCTTGCCAGTCCTAGGTTCGATCCCACAGATCAACCTTTTTGTTTCATTTTGTAATATTTTGATGTTTAACCATGTATCATATTTGCTCCACTTGTTTCTCACATGCGCATGTTATCTGAGATGGTAAGGTTTTGACTATTGAACCCTAATGCGTGGGTTCAAACCCCATAGGATGCATTTCCCATCTTTTTACCATTAATATTCATGTTTTTTCTTTGTAAACTGATTTATTCATAACTTCTTTGATTTTTATCATTTTGATGCCATTCTTTTTGAAAAATTCTCTTTGATATGTCTAGTTTCAATGTGAGAAGAAATGTTTCAAGAATTATCATTTTTGAAACATTTTGATTCACTTGAAAGATATGACCTTTTTTAGGGTTTTTACTTGTTTTCATGAGTTTCCTTGACCTGATACTTGATTTCTCTTGCATGATTAATCTTGTATGAATCATTTTTTAGTGTTTAACATGTTTGTGTGTTTAAAAACATTTGATCTTTTTATCTATCATACTTATTCATGCCTTTGTAAAGATATGAACATGAAAATCATGCCTTGAAATTTTTGTTGATTTGTAACATGCTTCTTGATGTTGTAACCTCTTAAACATGATCCCTTAACCTCATATTACTTGTTTAGGTGTCTTGTTATAACCATAAAATGTTTAGGGTTTAATTCTTGCCTTTGTAAATGCATGAATGTGAATGTTTGACTTGAAACGTCTCTGTAAATCCTTGTATGTTTCTTGATGTTGTAACCTCATGAACATGACCCCCACCTTATCTTACTTGTTTATGTGTCTTGGTAGAACCATAACATGTTTTAGGATTGATCCATGCCTTGGTTGTTACCATGAACCTTGTTCATCTTTCCTCTTGTGAAGTTTGAATCCATGCTTTAATTGTTGTCACTCTTCTTGCTTATCCATGATTGATTGTCGTCAACATGCCTTGAAAATGATTGTATGTGGTTACATTTATCCTTGTTTGATTCATATGTAAATCTATAACTTGTATGAATGGGTTTTGTTTATATACTATTGATGAACTTGTTGTTGTTACACATGCTTCATGCTTGCTCTATGAGGTTGTTACCTTCATAACCTTTGAACATTGGCATCTTAAAGCTTTCTTGGTTGTTACCATGCTCTTTTTATCTTCATCGTGTTTGAATGAATGCTTATGTGTACTTTAACTTTGTTAAGTTATCCCCAACTGATGGAACTTATTAGTTCTCATCCAGTTTCCTTGCTTTTTCCTTATTTCAAAGGAAAGTCTCTCTATTGACTTCACAGTCATAGATATCTCATTATCCCTTCCCGTTGACTTGGTTAAGTCATTAGGTCCTTTAACTTAATTAAGTTAGAACCTATATCCATTGGAATTTGCTTTAAGTCTAAATACCTACCCCTTGTTAGGAGTACCCTTTAATTAGAACTTTAAGATAGAGTTTGTTCAACTCTATGTAAGGATCATTTTCATGATTACTTACTCCCCTATTGGCTTTTGTCAAAGCCAATCTCTTTGAGTGATAACTTATATCTAGAGAGTTTTGTCAAACTCTGCACAAACATTGTTATGTTTGTTCCCCCCTTGGAATCTTAACCATAGTCAAGTATTCCTCAATCTCTAGTTAGGAGAACTACGGTTGCTCCGATTCCATCCAAGTCAGGATACGTAGGCATAAGATGAAATATCTTTGCGAGCAAACTTAGAACCATCCTTAGGTATTTACCTAGAACTTTACCCTAGCTTTGATCCTAATGACCTTAGCAAACAACTTAGATAGCTTAGCATACGCACGCACACACACAAAAGGTTCCTATAGAGTAATACAGATGTCTAGGAAGTGAAATACCTACCCTAGGCATAACCAACCCCCGATCCCCGAATCTTTAGCATTGTTGTTACATCGCGCAAAAGGTATTTTCGTCTTTAACCTTTCCTTTGGATAAATCAAATCTAAATGGTGAATTTCAATGAATTAAGATTCAAGTTAATCAATAGCTTGACATCCAATTCTCACTGCAACAGGCAATTATAATTTTCTCTACAACATCAGGGTATGAGGTTTGTAAAATCTCCCTGAGTCTAATAGTCTAAAGCCGAGTTCTTTAGACTTCATACTAAGTACTACTTTCAAGAAAAAGTAATTCAATTTTATTAGTAACATCAGAGTCTGAGGTTTGTAAGCTCCCCCTTAGTTCCATATTTATGAAAACCAAAAATAATATTTTAACTTCCTCTGGCAACATCAGAATACGAGGTTTTTAAGCTCCTTCTGAGTCTGATAGGCTAAGGTTGAGATTTGTAATATCTTTCTTAGTTTTATGTACAAGAAATTTAAAATGTGTCGTCTAGGCAAGATAACCATAATAACAGAAATATAAATTACAAAATTATAAATGATTGTTGCACCCCAAAATTTGACCAACTACTTATCGCAATTTGGCTCATGTCTCGACTCATTTCATTTTGCATTTGCATACCACGTACATTGCATTTTTTCCAGTCAAATTGGTTTATCGGGATCACAGCCCTCTGATAGCATTTCAGGCCAATGCGAGGATTTATTTTGAGAATCGGTGCTCGTCCCGGTGTTTTCAGCTCTCGCTTTTGTTTTTGAGGACCTCTCGGTGTCCGGGATTTTTACCGTTTATTTCGATATAGTCGCTAATCGATTTAATCGGCTTTCTCGTATTTTTAGGGTTTTTCCCTTATTTTCTAGAATTTTTATAGATTTAATTGATTTTTCTAGGCATTAGTTAGATTTTTTTAATAAATATTAATTGTTTTTTATAGTTTAGTTTAATTTCCCTTTTTTGGGAATTTCTTTAATCATTTTAGATAATAGATTTTTAGAATAAATCATATTATTATTAGATATTAAGTAGAATTTTTAGTTAATGATTTTTAATAGGATATTCTTTTATTAGGATTTTTAAAATAGGAATTAATAGAATTTTTATTAGTTTAGAGATTAAATAGATTTAACAGAGTTTAATTAGATGTTAATTCTCTTTTTTAGATTTAACAGAGTTTAATTAAATTAATTAGAGTCTTTGTTTAGATGTTAATTAGAGTTTCTTAGTTTTAATTAGGATTAGATTTGTTTTAATTTTCATTTAGGTTAATTACTGTTTAATTTCCGTTTTGCATTTAATTGTAGTCTTAGTTAGTGTTAATTGCAGTTTTTAATTGTGTTCATTAGTGTTAATTAGCCTGAGTCTCATTTACTGGGCCGAGTGGCAGCTTTGGAGGCCCACAACCCCAGTCCAGGTGGCAGTCTATATAAGCACCCACGTTTCATACTGAAGCCCCACTTCGTTTTGCCACGTTCACTCTCTCCATTCGATTGCCACGTTTCACTCCAGTTTTTTTTCCACGTTTCATTCTCAACCTCTCTCTCTCTCCGCTGCCACGTTTCGCTCTGAGAAACCCCCACTTCACCCTCCACGTGTGGCAACTCCCTCAAGCCACACGTTCCGCATGTAGCCACGTGGCCTCCGCTCGCTCCCCTTCACCATGCGTGTTGACACGCGTACCGTCCCCTACCTCTCTCCCCTTCCGGCCATGCAAACGCCGGAGTTCTCTCGCCGGTGAAATCACACGGCGGTCCCCACGGCCGAAACTCCACCAGAAGCTGCATCTCACGCCGGAATCCTCATCCAATCTTCATCGACGTTCATGCGATTTTTCCAGATTCACCAACAATATTCATCAACCTCACCGAACGTTCGTCAATCTTCAACCGTTTGCCAGAAGATCTTCAAGATCTTCGTCCAGGTTCAACAATGTTCTTCACTGATTCGTCCGGAATTTCCAGAAATCTCTAACACATTCAAGGTTTGGATCATCGTCATCATCACATGTTCGAGAACCTTCGTCCATCTCCATTCATGAGTTTTCCAGAATGATGATCTTCATCAACAACCTTCATCATTCTCCAGATTATCGAAGAACTTCATCATCATGAACTTCATAGACGTTCATGGATTCATCATCGTCTCCAGATCTGCTCGTGATTCATCAAAAACATCCAGATCCAAAACTCTCCGGAGATCTGTTCAAGAAAACCTTCATCTATCCTCCAGAAATTCAAGAACATGCATCAAGATCTTCTACAATCTTCACCCGATTTCCAGAATTTCTTCAACATCCAAGAACAAGCACCTCCGCAGCTTCATCTTCTTCGGAGAGCTACATCGATCTTCATAGAACCTTCGAACGAACTTCAAGATTTCTTCAGAAGCTTCATCGTCCATAAGCAGTCTTCGTCCTCATGATCTTCATCAACGTTCCTCCATGAAGTTTCAAGAACCTCAAAGGATGGATCGCGTCGTTCTTCCGAGAAGGTGATAGTTCAGATTGTTGTTGTTTCTTCATCTGTGTTGTTGATTAGAGGCGAAGTCTGGAGATTGATCTCAGGAAGGTTGAGAAAGGTGGAGTTTGAGAGAGAGCGTTTGGAGAGGAGAAGAGACGGCGCCGTGAACAGTGGTGTGAGGGACCTAGGGTTTTTTCCTGAAGCTGGAACGAGGGAGAGAGGGCTGTCAAGTGGATTGGGCTGGGCACATTGACTTCTTCTGTCCGTACTCCCCCGTTTTTGGCCAAGACGCCCCCCGTTTCCATTCTTCTTTTTTTTGTGTTCTTTGATGAACATGGGCCAAGCCCAGCGCATTTCTGGCTACGCCCCCGTTTCATTAGCGCACCCCCTCCCAGATTTTTGTTTGTTTGTATTCTTAGTGGGCTGGGCCCAGTTCTGCTTGGTTTTTTTTGCTGCCTTACCCCTCCTGCTGCAGTTTGCACCCCCTTTGTTTTTTCTCTTTTATCTTTTTATTATTTTCTTGTATATTCATTTGTTTAGTTTTTTTAGAAAAGAACATGTATTATATGTAATAGAAAAATAGAGAAAATGGAAAATATAGTGATATAAAAATATAAAGAAATATTATAATAGCTTATAGATTGTATATTTTTTAGGATATATTTCCTTTTAGGATCACACTTTTCTTTTAGTAGTTTTAAATGTCCATTTGTTAGAGGACTTTTTACATTTTTAGAAGTAGATTTAAAAGTCCACTTGTTAGGGGACTATTTTCCATTAGATTTTCCAGGATAGATGGACATGATTTTTAGGAGTTTATTTTCCTGTACTCAATCATTGTAATCTTCAGAATATTAATAAAATGAGATTTATGCTGTGGTCTCCGTTCTACCCGTAGTTAGGCTGAACTACAGCTGCTCTGATTTTCTCTGATGAAAATATGTAGGCATAGGATGCGATATCCTAGCGAGCACACTAACAACTAACTTTTGTTCTCTCGCTGTTGTGCGATCGAGACTTTCCCGCTGACGACTGATGTTATCCCTTTCTCTTGCCCGAGTGCATTTGAGACCAGACCGTAGTTCTAGTTCCCGTAGGCTCCCATACCTCGAAACCCGACATACTATGTCCGTTCTACCGCAAACAGGTACGCCTAAGTCTCCAATGGTCGAGCAACGTCCACCTAACTGCGGAATGCGTACGCTAGTATCGTCAACTTAATCTCTCACCCCCGTGTGACCGAGAACACCCCTGTCTAGCCGTAGTTAGCCTGAACTACGTCATGCTCTGATTTCTCTGATGAGAATACGTAGGCCCGAGACGCGACGTCTTGCCGAGCAACCTTAACCCTTAGTTTCCCGAACTACGATGACTCTGATTTCTCATTCTCTGATGAGAATACGTAGGCATAGAGTGCGACGCTCTATCGAGTCAATTTCTTTCCCGTTTAGATTTAGCAGCCGTAGATAGATTATTTTTCACTCGTAGACAACCCAAACAAGCGTGGATCCCGTCGAGTACGACGGACGTGAGGGGTGCTAATACCTTCCCCTTGCGTAACCGACTCCCGAACCCAGACAATGGTTGCAATGACCTTGTCTTACCCTTTTTCGTTAGGTTTTTCCGATCGTTTCCTTTCCCGCTCCGAGGGATAAATAACGAAAGGTGGCGACTCTTCTGTTTTGCCGACACCTTATTTTCGCGCAAGCGACAGCTAGCGACTCTGCTGGGGACTGCGATGGTTCCTTATGCATGTGGGATCCAACGTCCCCTAAGAGAGTCAATCCTAGCGCTTGTTTGCGTGTCTGTGGGTGTTTATTTCTGTGTTGTATTTTACTGATGTATTTACATTTCCCGCACTATATTATTATCTGTTGCTATTGTGCTGTTGTGGGATGGGAGCTCTGATGAGTGAGAAGCCAGACCCAGGCTTGAGTGTACCATAGAATTAGTTGTGGAAATTAGTGGGCGCGTGCTTGCTTTGTAGGCACTAGTGTCTCATGAAATCCACACTCAGACGAGGTTCTCCCGGTTGGCTTCTCTTTCAACCCTTTGGGTTAAGACGGTTGCTGGTTTGGTGGATTGTCGACTCTGGGGACCGATCATTTGTGATTCAGCTAAGTGAGGCCGCTTCATGAGCTGGTGATGCCACACCTTCTGGGTATCGTATCACCCCTCTTGAAAGTCTGTGACGCTGATGAACGCATAGGATGCCGAGCTTGAGTCAGTTTAGGTCCATACCCGTGAGTGGGAGGGTTTTTGCAGGAAACTTGACTTTCAGCCTACCCGATATCTTGGTTTTCTCTCGTCAGAGCAGACTTATCCCGTCAGCAGCGCAGCAGAAATCAGAGCTTTGTGGGGGTTGTGATCCCGTGTTTGCTGCATCTTGCATTGCATTTGCATAATCATCTTTGCATCATATTGCATGTCATTCGCCAGCTAGTCAGAGCTCTTATCCAGCCGTTGTTTTGATTCTGAAGGTGAGTGTTGAAGACGACCAAGGGGCTGAAGCAGATTTGATCAGAGTCAAGCAGTGAAGTCATTTGACAATTGTTAGTAGCCATGTCAGAGAGCGACTTCCAGATTGTTGATACCTTGTCAGGTTTCACCGTGACGTCCAATCCTTTGTATGGATCTACACATGACGGAGACTTTCCGCAAGTGAACAACCTTACTGCAGCTCAGCTTGTACAGCCTTCTATTGAAGACCGAGGTCTACGTGAGCAGTTTGTTGTCCGAGGTGAACGTTCTCCTTCTGTTGATATCTCCGACTACCAGGGTTTTGCCTTCCCTGTGCCAAAGTCCCGAAGAGAGGTCCCAATAGCAAAGACTGAAGACCCATTAGCTCCCGTGTATGCTGAAAGGTTTCGTGCATTGGATGGAAGATTCAAAGCCTTGAAAGGTAAAGATGCTGTTAACCCAAGTGTTGCAGACATGTGTCTAGTCCCTGGCCTAGTGTTACCTCCGAAGTTCAGAATGCCGAGGTTTGAAAAGTACAAAGGAGATAGTTGCCCGAAGCAACATTTGGTGATGTTCTGCCGAAGAATGACTTCGTTTGTGCACAACGACAAGTTGATGATTCACTGCTTTCAAGATAGTCTGACGGGGGCATCTCTGAGTTGGTATATGCAGTTAGAGAGTAATCAGATCCGATCATGGGTGGATTTAGCCAATGCTTTCCTGAAGCAGTATGACTACAATCTTGATTAAGCTCCTAGTCGCATGCAGCTGCAAGAATTGTCTCAAGGGAACAATGAACCTTTCAGGAAGTATGTTCAGAGATGGAGAGAATTTGCTGCTAGAGTGCAACCACCGCTTCTAGACCGAGAGTTAAAAGGCATGTTCGTAAACTCCTTGCAGAGCCCGTACTTCGAAAGAATGCTTGGAGTTGCACCAAATTTCTCTGAATTGGTAAGGGCAGGAGAGCGCATCGAGTATGGTGTAAAGACTGGAAGAATCCAGAATGTTTCAGGCGGTCAGGCTAGTGAAACTGAATCTCTCTGTAGCTTTCAAACTGAAGAAGGAGTTGTGATCAATGCAATAATGAATGATGTTGAATATCCTCAAGACGAGTCGATGAAACCTGTTGGTTTTTCATCTTCTCAGGGATCAGTTCCTCCTGTGTCTTGTTATGCTGGGCAGACAATTGTGCCTAGGGCACCACATCGGGAACTTTATGCCGCTCATCTTGCAAATCCACGAGCCCGTGGCTGAGGTTATCAGAATCAACATCAGAATCAGAACCGACCTCGTAACAACATGGAACGAAGGAATGCTCCTTCCCATCCAGTGTCTGTGCCGTATAGCCAGATTCTTCCACATTTGATTCAGAATTCTTTGGTGGAACCGAAAGCTCTCAAGACCGTGCCAGAGCCTTACCCTCCTGGGTACAATCCCCATGCTCAGTGTGGATACCATGGTGGATCTCCAGAGCATTCAACTGAAGATTGTAAAGCTTTTCAGGAAAAAGTGCAACAGTTGATCGACAAAGGGTGCATTTCCTTTCCAGAAGGAGTTTTGGTTGTGCATGACAACCTCTCAGCTGTCTGAGCTCGTAGATTCAGAGGTTTATTTGCAAGAAGCCAGTTGTCCAGACGGGAAGACGTCCTCAGCATTGGCAGTCCTCAGACTTTTTATCATTTGCATTTGTAGTTTCTTTTCTGTTAGTTACTACTTGCTGTTAAACATTGTATGTTTCGAATGGTAATATTAATAAAGTGACTATGCATTTTTCTGAATTAATCATGTCATTGTCACTCATTTACTGCATTGCACTGACACTTGCATCTTATTCACTCCACTTTATCACTATGATTAGCAAAGATTGGAGGGAGGACGACGAAACTGAATAATCATAACCGATGATCGTATGCTTTCAGATCAAACCTTGCCGATGACGTACAAGGCATTGTTTCAAATCCCCTAAACACCGGAGAGATAAGGAAGAGAATCCCTTGTTAACCACTTCGAGCCGAGAAGTAGGAGTTTTTTTTCGGACTTCTAAACCCTCACATCTTAACCCGGGGCAGGGTAGTTGTCAGTTAACTTGACCGGGCGTTCAAGTCTTGTGGAGGAGTGTTGTCTTTCGAGGACCGATCACATCGCACTTCTCCCCAGAGGTCGTACCTCGTCAACCACAATGGTTAAACCTCACCAATCAGGAGTGAGACAGTTATAAACCTCTCGGATGAATCCAGACAGCCAGTGTCGCATGACTTGTTCCAAGAAAAAGAAAAAGAAAGGAATAAGAAAGCCCGCTAAGTAAAAAAGAAAAGAAAAGCTGGAAAGCAAATGCTTAGGCAAAAATCAGGGCATCCCGCTGGACTTCAAAAGGAAAATTGAAAAGAACTCTGAAGAGTCAGTCCAGGAAAAAATTAGGGAATCAAAAGAATGAAAAAGAAAGGATATAAAAAGAAAAATCCTCAAACAAGGACAAAGTCGTGTAGATACAGACACCGAAACGAAAAAGGAGTAACTGTCACTCCGAAACACCTTGTGAATTCTTTAACCAGTTGTTCCCAATGTTCAACATACCTCTCGAAGAGGCGAGCGCTCGAGCCAAGTTAACTGAACTTTAGGATCGGAGATCATCACGTAGAAGGGGTGGGTACAAATCATATTTTGAGCCAAATATCCTTTGCTTCACGAACCGTGAACCCGACCATGATACAACCCTTAAAAGACCTAATTGAGGCAGGGTTTATTCTGAAAGCGCATTACGATAAGGTTGAGTAACCTGACTCCTACATGATTTGCTAATCATATCCTCGTTGTATTTTTCACTGATCGAATCAGCACTACGTTTGAACACTTTGGTTCATTCGTCACTCACTATCATGACACGTAAATGAGTGACAGCATACATTTTTTTAAAATCTGCATGAACACTGCATTAAAATTACCATTCGTGAATAAACAATTTTAATTGCAGGTCAGTAGTTGATACGAAGGAACTCCAACAGGGAATAGTCAGTCAGGACTGAATCGTTAGTAGTCTGGATCAGAACGGCATGCTGCGAACCCTGTGAATCTGGGGCATTGACTTCCAGAGAGTTTAGAATCAGTTTGTCTGAGGACAAGTCCCGAAGTATCGGTTGATTATGGGGCAGATTATTCAAGAAGTAGTGGATCAGAAGTGGATCTTCTCGAGACCCATTCGGGGGCAATCATCTAGAACTCCTGTGATTAGAGGGTAGATCCCCCCATGTTCAATCAGGGCATGTTGAGTCGCTCACCGCTCGTTCAGGGGAAAGCTACTTCAGAGATATTGAAACCAACCATGTTGAGAGTTGGTTAGTTGAGGATGAATCCTTCCGTTGTACAGATGTTGGGGCAAGCCATCTGAAGATTGTCTTGTTACCGGCTGTTTTCTGTTCAGAATGAATTTTCCCAAAAGTCGAATTGGGGCAAGTTGAATTGCACTGGGGCAAGTTGTTCAAATGAGTTTGTTCACCCTAGCAAGAGTTGAGTGTCGGGGAATCGTGTCATTACCCTGCCAAAAAACCTGAACCTTTTGAAGAAGCCTTGCTGCCATGGGATTGTTATCCTACAGCCTAACCTGTTACTCGGCTGAACCTTGTAACCGAATCGTTTTAAAGTCCAGTTCTCGTATGGCAAGCTGGAGATCAGTTCTCCTCTGAAATTCAAACCAGAAACCAGCCCTGTCTGGTCACCTTTTTTGTAACCTATTGTTCAACCAGTTCTCGTCTGGCTAACACAGTTTTAAAGTCCAGTTCTCGCCTGGCAAACCAGAAATCAATTCCCGTCTGATATCCAAACCGTAAGTCAGTTCTCATCTGACAGCCTAACATATTTTGCCACCAGTCCTCGTCTGGTAGTCCACCTTGAATGCTAGTTCTCGTCTAGTATGTCCCTTTCAAATCCACTTTTGTTGGTAACCAGAAATGGGTCCCTGTCACCATAAACCTATCCCTAAACTAGAAAAAGCCTAATTGTATTCGACACGATGATTCCTAGTGACTCGTATGTGTTGCACCCCAAAATTTGACCAACAATTATTTATTCATTGAGTGTTTGAAAGTGGATACCTTCATCAGAAAGTTCAAGAGATCCTCAGAGGAATGGGTTGAAACCAGGGTTGTGTGCTTCATAGCTTGAAGTTGTGGGTGCTCCTCAGATGGTTCTGAGACTTTGAGAATGAACTTGATGCTTTGAGAAAGCCTATGAGATGTCTTGATAGCCTTCATAAAGCCCAGAGAGGTCATTATGCAAGAGTTCAGAAGATTCAATCATGAATGATAGAATTAGGGTTTTGACTGGGTCAACCCTAGGTCAACTGATGATTTGGGAAGGGTTGAGACCAATCCAAGAGCCATGAGATCATGGAATGATGCATAGAGATGTTATAAAGATGATTCCTAGGCCAACTCATCATGAGTGAGGAGTTTGAGAAGTTTCAAGTCAGGGTCTTCAAGGATTGTCAGTGAAAAACCCTAATTTGATCCCTATTTTCCAGGCAGTTTTAGCTCAAGTTGTGATTGATATCTCACCTTCCCCATAACATGAAGGTTGTAGAGCTTGTTCTAAGCTTTAATTTGAGTGGTGTAAGTCCTTGATAGGAGTTACAGAGCTCAAGTTATGGTGTTGACAAATTACAGGTCAGCAGAGGTATGTGAATCTGGGTCCTTGAAAGTCACCCAACTTGCAGACAACTTTTGCCCTAGTAGGAGGATTCCTATGATTTCTTGGTCAACATGAATGTTGAAGAGCATCTTCTTAGCTTTAATTTGAGTGGTAGAAGTCCTTGATTGGATTTGTGGAACTCAACTTGTGGTTTGAACAAGACATGGGTATTTTGGTCATTTGTCAGTTATAGGTCATTTTATCCAATGCCTAAAACTCCTATTTCCAAGCCTCAAATGGAAAAACTCAAAACATGAAAGTTGCTCAAAATGTGATTTTAAGTCTAGAAAGAAGGTCACAAATTGTTGGAAAAGCTCATAGCATGAGATTACATGATTGGTCAAAAATGAACTAAAAATGACATATAAGTTTGAAAAGTTGAATTTGGAAATTGATTTGGAAGATCCACAAATACAAAATAGGTCCTCCAATATATCATTTTGATTGGAAAAATCATTTTGAGAACATTGGTTTAGCTAGAATTTTGATTTGAAGCTTTAAAATGGGTGATGCTTTGAAAATTTGTTACTTGGAAAAGAAGGCAATGTTGAAGAAACCCTACACAAGCCAAAGATGAGCTTGTTTTTCACTCATCCCTTCTCAATATCTCATGTAAAGACATTTTAAGACCAAATGGTAAGGCATGAGGCATGATATGAGAGAAATCCAACTTGTCCCCACATGAGATTTTCAAGAACTTTCCACACTTTTCTAGATGATTCTAGAAGGATCCAGCTTCTTCCATCCATCATTATAAGAAGGATGATCTTCATAGAGTTCAAGGTTGGTGATAGCAAGAGGATTCAGAGGGGAGAGAGAGAGAGAAGGATCCATTGAAGCACTTTCTTCAACTTCAAGCAACTCTGAATTTCATCCACTACAAGCATTCTCCTTCCATACAAGTGCATACAGAAGATCTTCCACCATTAGAAGGGCATTGTTGAGAAGTTACAAGCTCTGAATCGTGCTCAACATCACCTCATCTCATCATCTTGACAGGTTTCTTCTTCACCCTCTATCTCCTAAATTATTGAGCTTTAACTAGTTTCTTAGGCATAGAAAGGTTAGGCTAGGGTAGAGGACTAAATTCTGATAGTTACAGCTCATGCCATGAAGTTCCATAGCAGGACCATGAATCTTTGATTTGCAAGAATTGTTTGAATTAGGAGTTTTAATCATCAAGAACTAGTGTAGAATAGCTAGGGTATCTTGTAGAAGCTCTGTAAACCATTAGATTGAAGCTTAGTGAAGGTTGATACCAGTTGATAACAAGTGATGTTTAGTTGGACCATGACATTGAAGTCCTCTGTTGGAATTATTGAGGATGAGTTAGGGAAATCCACGCGTACCATCTTGTTCCTCTCATTGAGTACTGCAATTTTCATTTTTGAATCGTGTTAAATCATGGTGTGTGGAGAGAGAACGAGGGAGAGGAAGATTAGGGCATGGAGGAGAGGGTTTCTGAAAACCCTAGTTTTTTTTGGGACGATGAAGAGGGTCCATTAGATTGGTCTCAAGGTTTGACAAATTAATCTCATCCAACGGCTGTGAGTGAGTCTGAGAAAGGGAGGGAAAGATTCAAATAATGAAACGCGGTCGTTTCATTTAACCAGCGTTCTGGGCTTAATTCCTATCCCCACCCCCCTTTTTATCTGGCCCAACCAAAACCAACAAGCGCGTGGTGCTATTCATACCCCCCCTCCCCTTTATTTGTTTTACATTCTTTTATATTGTTTTAATATTTTTCTTGTTTTAGAAAATTCATTAAAAATTGAAAAATAACTCTTTTTTGTCCATTCTTTTTTCTATGAGTAGATAATAATGTGAAGAAAATATTAAAAATAAAGATGGGATTTTATTTTTAAGTTTAGTATTTTTAATAGATTTTTCTTTTAAAGTAGCTTTTATAATGTTTTAGTTGATGCATGATTTTGCAAGAATTATTTTAAGACTTTCCTTTAGTCTTTCTAATCCATTCTTTTTTGTGCAATTAGATGATGAATCATAGTTCCCCATAGGATTTATTCTATAATTTTAGAATTAAGTTTTGATTAGTTTAATCAGGGTAGATTGAGGGTATCCTAATTAGGGTTTAGGTTGTGCTTAGGTGAAGAATTCACTTTCTTTGATTGAGTTTTGTCTTGATTTTTAGGTAGAGGCCTATGTAGATGTTATGAATAGACTTTGTAGACCCTTGTGAATAATTGTTAGATTTTTCCCCATTAGTTTAGTATTTTTAGGTATTTTCTGAAGTTGCCTGTTGATTTTGTCTCCCCTGTGGTTATCTGTTCATCTTTGGGGTTCATTGTGGGGAATTTGTTGTGGGGCTTGTGTTGTCTTGAAGACCTTGATGGAGAGCATCATGAAGAGAAGATTGTAGATCAAGATTCAGAGACCCAGAGTTTGGCTTGTTCCCTGTTTGTGAGGTTTGAGATCCTGAAGTTTGAAGGAAGTTCATGGTACTTTCCTGAGGAAGGCACTATGAATGACTTTCATCCTTTCTTCTCACCTCTTTCTTAAGTATCCAATGATGTTGGAGCCAACTTGTGAGTTTAATTTCTCCTGAGGAGGAATGTAAACTGATCACATGTTGTTGAGCCACATGGGATACAACTCCTAAGTGGAAGCCTCCTAGTACTCTCCTGAGGAAGGTCCTATGAGTCTATTCACTTAGTTCCATTAGTTTATCTAGGATTTCTCAAGTATCCAATGATGTTGGAGCCAACTTGTGAGTTTAATTTCTCCTGAGGAGGAATGTAAACTGATCACAGTTGTTGAGCCACATAGGATACAACTCCTAAGTGGAAGCCTCCTAGTACTTTCCTGAGGAAGGTCCTATGAGTCTATCCACTTAGTTCCACTAGTTCAGATAGGATTTCCTAAATATCCAGTGATGTTGGAGCCTGCTTGTGAGTTTAATTTCTCCTGAGGAGGAATATAAACTGATCACAGTGGTTGAGCCACATAGGGTATGACTCCTGAGTATACACCTCCTAGTGCTTTCCTGAGGAAGACACTATGAGCCTGCTTGCTTAGCTCCCTTTCTTTGGTAAGCTTGTTCTGAAGCTTGAAGACTGGGATTGTTTCTCTTGTTTAGGGTTTTGCTTTAGGGCTTTGCTTAGATTTGATTCAGATTCTGTGTTAGGGTTAGGATTAGAGAGTAGATGATTCTTTCTCAAGTGTGTTTTGTTTGCCTGATGGCACTTCATTCCTTCTATCTGTTCATTGCTTGATAGTATGTTGTTTATCTTCAGTATGATTACTGTTATTTCATGACTGGCTTGAGGTCGAGACGAGCTTGTGGAGGCTGAAACCCCACACACATTTCCTCCCTCACTTGCATTGCATGCATTTTACTGTTAAAGCTGATGCTTTTGTCTGTTTTGATGAATCACCGACATGATCCCTTAGGACTCTCATTTCCTTTGATAAGGATTTGATGATAGACTTTTAGGTTGAAACCTATGCATGACAACATCTAGGAGTTCCCTGTTCAAACCTCAACCATAGGATGAATCCATGGCATGATAACAGTAGGACTTGATAGTCTCCCTCCTAGTTGAGCCATTTTTCCCCGTAGTTTCCCGAACTACGTTTGCTCTGATCTTTCATACCAGATGAAAGTACGTAGGCATAGGATGCGACGTCCTAGCGAGCAACCTTTCCCACCTTAACCCTTCGTAGGCCGAACTACGTTGACTCTGATTTCTCATTCTCTGATGGGAATACGTAGGCATAAAGCGCGATGCTTTGCCGAGTCATTTTTTCTTTTCTTTTTCAGCCAGCCTTGATAGGTAGATAGATTATAACCAACCCGTCCAAGTAAACAAACAAGCGAGGATCCCGTCGAGTACGACGGACGTGAGGGGTGCTAATACCTTCCCCTTGCGTAACCGACTCCCGAACCCAGACAATGGTTGCGATGACCTTGTCTTACCCTTATTCGTCAGGTTTTTCCGATCGTTTCCTTTCCCGCTCTGAGGGATAAATAACGAAAGGTGGCGACTCTTCTGTCATGCCGGCACCTTATTTTCGCGCAAGCGACTGCTGGCGACTCTGCTGGGGAATCGAACCCAGAATCTTTGGTTCTCCGGTTCCCCATGAGAGTCAATCCTATCGTTTGTGTGTTTGCTTGTTGGGTTGCGTTTATTTATCGCATTTTTACTTCCCGCACTTTACTTCCCGCTTTTTTTATTTCCCGCATTTTATTTCCAGTTTGATATGATTATCTGTGCTGCTGTGGGAGAGGGATGTTACTGTGAGTGAAAAGTCGGACCTGGGCTTGAGTACACACCTAGATATAGTTGCGGAGAAGTAGTAGACGAACCTGTCTGCCGAGCAGGCACAGTTCCCTACGAAAATCTGCGCTCAGACGAGATTCTTGCAGAGGTGCTCCTTTCCGGTCCTGAGGATCTGAGGGGAGTCCAGACGTGAGGATTGTCGACTCTAGGGACCGATCATTTGGAAGTCAGCTAAGAGAGGCCTCTTCATGACCTGACGATGCCACTCCTTCTGGGAATCGTATTGTCACTCATGAAAGTCTGTGACGCTGACGACCGCATAGGATGCCGTACCTTTGTCCGTGGATTAGGTCCATCATACCTGTGAGTGGGGTTGGGATATTGCAGGAAACTTTGACCTCCAGACTACCTGGTTTTCTCGACAGTGAATCAGTTATGTTGGGTTCTCAGTTGCAGAGATGTTCTTGACAGAGCGAGAGTTTGATCAGAGGATCTTATCATCGGGTGTTTGTCTGTTCCTGATAGAGCAGGTTCCGATCAGAGTATTGTTATCAGAGGTTTGTTCTGGATGGAGCAGATTTTTGAGTGGGGTCTGAGGATCTCGTCAGCGGTTGTTATTTTGTTTCGGACAGAGCAGATTTTAAGTGGGGTCTGAAGATCTCATCGGCAGTTGTTATTTGTTCTTGATAGGGCAGATTTTGAGTGGGGTCTAAAGGTCTCATCAGCAGTTGTGCATTTGTTCTTGATGGGGCAGATTTCTGATTTGGGGTCTGAAGGCTTCCTCAACAGATGTTCTCTGATCATACATCCCGGGTCCTTATTATCAGGCACTTACTCTTGACAGGGCAGAATTTTGATCTCGATCCTATCAGATGGTTATCCTCAGGAGATCAGTGGTTTTACGCCGGGGTTTCGTTCTCATCAGTGACTGGCGATACCGAATCTCCGCAGCAGCCACCTGGATATACTGTTGCATGCCTGCATTTTGCATTAGCTCGCATATTCATGTTTGCATTCCATTAGCATGTGTCTGTGCTGTAGGCGCGTTTCGTACCCTGAGTCTGGTGTCTCGAGCAATATGAGATATTTTCTTCCATGAATGGATCCAGTCTTATCACTGCATTGACACTATGTTGGCACGTTGACACCAGAATTAGGGGTGATATCCTAAACGTACAGACACCCATAGCATTAGCATAATTCATCTTGCATGGCAGAAGCCGGGACTTGTCTTCTAACCCTTGTGTCTGCAGGTTTGACTCAGAATCAAGCAGCTCAGACTAATGGAGCAGATACAAGCTGAACTGGGGAAAATCCAAAGCCAGCTGGGGCAGGTCATGAATGACATACAGGCAGTGCGTCTGGACCAGCAAGTACTCAGAGAAGAGAATCAGCAGCTGCAGAATCAGTTGAGCTTTCTCATGGGAGTGGTGAGAAGTATGCTAAATAAGGAGAGTGGTCAAGCACCCAAGGAGGAGACCAAAGTGCTTCCTCCGTTACCGTCAGTGCCACCTGTGCCGAAGCCAAGTGGACCGCATAGATCCTCTACACAGCATGAAGCTTGAGGCCTGTCTCGTCAGCAGCCGCGCCAAGCATCTCAGAATAACCCTGGAGGTTATAGTCAAAAGAAGAAGCTACTTGATAGAGCTGTGGACCCAATATCTGTGAGTTATGCCCAGCTGTTGCCACTGTTGGTTCAGAACCGTGTTCTCAAGCTTCGGACCTCAGATCCGCCAGATGACGTGTCACCAGATCTTGATCTCAGCATACGTTGTGATTTCCACTCAGGAGCACCGGGGCACCATGTTGAAACATGCAAGGCTCTCAGGAATAAGATTCAAGACCTTATTGACTCGAGGACAATTAGGCTTGTGCCGGGTGGCATGAGAGCATCGGGAAAGTTTATCCCGTACCCTGCAGAAAAGGTGAATGATTCCATTCCCTTGCTTGAAGCTGAGAAAGATCTTGAATACGTCCCTCAACCTTTGGTAACTGAATTGCCTCGCTCGCAGTTTCTACCTGGATCAAGTTCGAGGACGCAAGCGCCTAAACAAGAGATCGTTGCCATGCAGAAACGACGACCTCTTACTCTTGGGCGGAAGGAATACCAGCACCAGGATCGCAAGAGACCTCGCAACCACTTAGAACAAAGGAATGCTTCTTCCCATCCAGTGCCTGTGCCTTATAGCCAGATTCTTCCACTGCTGATTCAGAATTCCTTGGTGGAACCGAAAGCTCTCAAGCCTGTGCCTGAGCCTTACCTTCCAGGGTACAATCCTCATGTTAAGTGCGGTTACCATGGTGGATCTCCGGGGCATTCAACTGAAGATTGCAAGGCTTTCCAGGCGAAAGTGCAGCAATTGATCGACCAAGGGTGTATTTCCTTTCCAGGTGGAGTTTTGGTTGTACGTGACAACCTCTCGGCTGTTTGAGCTCGCAGATTCAGAGGGTTATTTCCAGAAGCCAGTGATCCAGACAGGCAGACGTCCTCAGCATTGGCAGTCCTCGAATTTTTTACCATTTGCATTTGTAGTTTCTTTTCTTTTAGTTACTACTTGTTGTTAAACATTGTATGTTTCGAATGGTAATATTAATAAAGTGACTATGCATTTTTCTGAATTAGTTATGTCGTTGTCACTCATTTACTGCATTGCACTGACACTTGCATTTCATTCACTCCACTTTATCCTATGATTAGCAATGAGCGGGGGGAGGATGATGAAACTGAATACTCGTAACCAATGATCGTATTGCGTTCAGATAAAACTTTGCCGATGACGTACAAGGCATTGTTTCAAATCCCCTAAACACCAGAGAGATAAGGAAGAGAATCCCTTGTTAACCACTTCGAGCCAAGAAGTAGGAGTCTCTTTCGGACTTTTGAACCCTCACATCTTAACCCGGGGCAGGGTAGTTGTCAGTTAGCTTGATCGAGCGTTCAAGTCTTATAGAGGAGTGTTGTCCTTCGAGGACCGACCACATCATATTCCTCGCCAGAGGTCGTACCTCGTCAACCACAATGGTTAAACCTCACCAATCAGGAGTGAGACAGTTGCAATCTTTTCGGAGCAATCAAGACAACCAGTGTCACACGACTTGTTCCAAGAAAAAGAAAAAATAATAAGAAGGCCCGCTAAGTAAAAAAGAAAAGCTAGAAAGCAAATACTTAGGCAAAAATCAGGGCATCCCGCTGGACTTCAAAAGAAAAAATTGAAAAGAACTCAAAAGGAGTCAGTCCAGGCAAAAATTAGGGAATCAAAACAAAAGAATGAAAAAGAAAGGATTATAAAAAAGAAAAATCCTCGAACAAGGACGAAGTCGTGTAGACACAGACGCCGAAAACGCCAAAGGAGTAACTGTCACTCCGAAACACCTTGTGAATTCTTTAACCAGTTGTTCCCAATGTTCAACATACCTCTCGAAGAGGCGAGCGCTCGAGCTAAGTTAACTGGACTTTAGGATCGGAGAACATCACGTAGAAGGGGTGGGTACAAATCATAATTTGAGCCAAATATCCTTTGTTTCACGAACCGTGAACCCGACCACGATACAACCCTTAAAAGACCTAATTGAGGCAGGGTTTATTCTGAGAGCGCATTACGATAAGGTTGAGTAACCTGACTCCTTCATGATTTGCTAATCACATCCTTATTGTATTTTTTTTCACTGATCGCATCAGCACTACGTTTGAACTCTTGAGTTCATTCGTCACTCACTAGCATGAAACATAAATGAGTGACAGTACAACATTTTTTGAAATTTGCATGAACACTGCATTAGAATTACCATTCGTGAATAAACAATTTTGATTGCAGGTTAGTAGCTGATACGAAGGAACTTCAGCAGGGAATAGTCAATCAGGACTGAATCGTCAGAGGTCTGGGTCAGAATGGTATGCTGTGAAACCCTGTGAATCTGGGGCGTTGACTTCCTGCGAGTTTGGAATCAGTTTGTCTGAGGACAAGTCCCGGAGCATCAGTTGATTATGGGGCAGTTTATGCAAGAAGTGGTTGGTCGAAAGTGAATCTTCTCGAGACCCAATCAGGGGCAGTTATCCGGAATCCTTGCGATTTAAGGGCAGATCCCTCTAGTGTTCAATCAGAGCATGTTGAGTCGCTCATCGCTCGTTCAGGGGCAAACTACTTCAGAGGTATTGAAGCCGACCATGCTGAGAGTTGATTAGTGGAGGATGAATCCTTCTGTTGTGCAAATGTTGGGGCAAGCCCTCTGAAAATTGTCTTGTTGCCAGCTGTTTTTGTTCAGAATGAACTATTCCCAAAAGTCGGATTGAGGCGAGTTGAATTGCGCTGGGGCAAGTTGTTCAAATGAGTTTGTTCACCCTGGCAAGAATTGAGTATCGGGGAATCGTGTCATTACCCTGCCGAAACCTGAACCTTCTGAAGAATCCTGACGGTCATTGGATTGCTATCCTACAGCATAACCTGTTACTTGACTCCATGATTGGTAGCCTGTATTCCCTGTGTTGACGTTGTTGAATCAGGATTGTTTCTCAACAGAGATGTACGGTTTGAGGTTGTTCCCCCTGTACAGTTTGAGACTGCAGCAGATTGAGATGGCGTTTATCCCTCATCAGATTAGGGTCAAGATTGCCCTCAGTAAACCAGGATCGATATCCCCGAAGCAGGGCGAGCCCTCCTTCTCCAGCAGAGTTCAGTAGTCTCTCCTCCGCAGAATCTGAACGTAGGATAGTGAGCATTGATATGTCTCCCCCAGGCAGAGAGGATTCTCGTCCCCAAGCAGACGCATCCTGAAGGAATGTCGCCTCATCAGCTGAGCCAAGCACCGAAGAATGATGTCGTCTTTCCCCAGCACCGGGTCACAAGTGCAGATTTCAGAGAAGTGCTCGGGTGCTGAAGCTCGTGTTTTCCCCAGTAAAGTCACCGAAGCAGGTGTCTCCCCCGCACCGGGTCACAAGTGCAGGTTTCGCAGGAGGCTGTTCGTATGCCGAAGGATGCAGTAACTGATGGTGCCAGACTGAAGTTTCCAGCGGAGTTGAGATTCCCCACCAGAGTCATGCTCTCTCCTGAAGATGGATGGTTCCCTCTTCCCCAGTAGAGTGTTGGAATGGCTGATGTTGTATTCCCCGGCAGAGTTGTACTCTCCCCCGAAGGCAGATGATCCTTTCTTCCCCAGTGAAATTGAAATTCCGCACCAGGGTCGCACTCTCCAGTGAAGTAGAATGATTTCCCTCCCCGGCTGAGTCCGCAGAAAAGCAGAATCCTTGGAAGTTGATCAGATCATGATCGATTTTCCCCAGCAGAGCGTGGGGCAGCTAGTGCTGTGTTTCCCCAGAATCGCATTCTCTCCATCGAAGCAGAATGATTTCTCCTTCCTCAGCCGAGTTTGCAGATGTCCAAGAGACCCGAATCCTTGGAAGTTGATCAGATCATGATTGGTTTTTCCCCAGTGGAGTGTTGAGCAGCTGAAGTTGGTTCCCCACAGAGTGGTCATCCCCAGAAGAGTAGCCAAGACGGCCGCGCAGTTCATTCTCGCGAGTGATATCAGCAGGTCCAAGGGCTCGTAGAGCTTCGTTCCCCTGCAGAAATCAGCTGAAGTTGTTTTCCTTGCAGCAGTCCGCGGAAGATCAGTTCCCCAGACAGAGCCTGATTGATATCGGCATGCAGTTTTCTCCTCAGCAGGATGACTCCTCTATCTGAGCAGTTCTTTCTCCTTGACAGGAGGATCTCCCCACCGGCATTTATTTTGCGGACGGGATCGCATCATTATGCATGACTGCATAGCATCTAACACTACATAGCATCTAGCGCTGCATAGCATTGTGCATGATTGCACGACATTTAGCATAAACGCATATCATTCCCACTGTGTGGGGCATGGCGCAGAAGCATATGCACCATAAGCACGATCTAGGTCATTATCATTCTTGTCTTCCAGGTGTGCGACCAAAAGACCGGTTGCTCAGGACGATTCTTGATATTCTCCCCAGCAAGGTCGCTTTTGAGATGATTCTTAAAGACCCCGGTGTAATCCCCACGGTCGCTCGCTCAAGATGATTTTTGAGATCCCCAGCGAAGTTTTCAGTTCAAAACGACCCTTGAACTCCTCAGCAGGGCCGTTTGCTTAAGGTGATTCTTAATACCTCAGCGCAGGTTCCCGCGTTGTTTGCCTAGGGTGATACTTGAGCTCCCCAGTAGCGTCCCCAGCAAGAGTTGCCCAGGAAGATTCCTGGAATACCCAACAGAATGATCCGCGTGAGTCTGAAGACCAAGTCAGTTATCCTGAGGTGATAATTGAGTGCGATCAAGTGAATGATACGTCTCCTGATTGAAGTCGAAGATGTTTCTCCAGCAATGATGTCTAATCTGAAGATGGATTTCGTAAGCGCCCGAAGGCGATATCAGAAGGTTCCTGTGAAGCCAGATTTCCGTGTGGATGAATCAACGGGTGGCTGAAGATAAGGTTCCAGAGGTTGTAGATACAACAGAGTGATTCGTGTGAGTCTGAAGACCAAGTCAGTTATCCTGAGGTGATGATTGATCGCGATCAAATGAAGGGTATGTCTTCCGATTGAAGTCGAAGATGTTTCTCCAGCGGTGACGCAGAGTATTTCGATCGTCCGACAGTGATGTCAGATTTAGTTCTCCAGTGGTGACGCAGAGTACTTCGATCGTCCGACGGTGATGTCAGCTTGGGTTCTCCAGCTAGTTGATGAGCAGCTAGTGTTGCAGTAATCAAAGATTTGTTCCCCTCAGAGTACTGTGTGCTCGTGCAGTTGGCAAATTTTCGGGTTTACCGATATTCAACCGTCTTGTACCTTGATTGGTTGAGGGCCGTTCGCTTCTCACCCAGTCAGGTTCAAGCCGTTTGAATAGGGGCAGCTGTTGCACCCCAAAATTTGACCAACAATTATTTATTCATTGAGTGTTTGAAAGTGGATACCTTCATCAGAAAGTTCAAGAGATCCTCAGAGGAATGGGTTGAAACCAGGGTTGTGTGCTTCATAGCTTGAAGTTGTGGGTGCTCCTCAGATGGTTCTGAGACTTTGAGAATGAACTTGATGCTTTGAGAAAGCCTATGAGATGTCTTGATAGCCTTCATAAAGCCCAGAGAGGTCATTATGCAAGAGTTCAGAAGATTCAATCATGAATGATAGAATTAGGGTTTTGACTGGGTCAACCCTAGGTCAACTGATGATTTGGGAAGGGTTGAGACCAATCCAAGAGCCATGAGATCATGGAATGATGCATAGAGATGTTATAAAGATGATTCCTAGGCCAACTCATCATGAGTGAGGAGTTTGAGAAGTTTCAAGTCAGGGTCTTCAAGGATTGTCAGTGAAAAACCCTAATTTGATCCCTATTTTCCAGGCAGTTTTAGCTCAAGTTGTGATTGATATCTCACCTTCCCCATAACATGAAGGTTGTAGAGCTTGTTCTAAGCTTTAATTTGAGTGGTGTAAGTCCTTGATAGGAGTTACAGAGCTCAAGTTATGGTGTTGACAAATTACAGGTCAGCAGAGGTATGTGAATCTGGGTCCTTGAAAGTCACCCAACTTGCAGACAACTTTTGCCCTAGTAGGAGGATTCCTATGATTTCTTGGTCAACATGAATGTTGAAGAGCATCTTCTTAGCTTTAATTTGAGTGGTAGAAGTCCTTGATTGGATTTGTGGAACTCAACTTGTGGTTTGAACAAGACAGGGGTATTTTGGTCATTTGTCAGTTATAGGTCATTTTATCCAATGCCTAAAACTCCTATTTCCAAGCCTCAAATGGAAAAACTCAAAACATGAAAGTTGCTCAAAATGTGATTTTAAGTCTAGAAAGAAGGTCACAAATTGTTGGAAAAGCTCATAGCATGAGATTACATGATTGGTCAAAAATGAACTAAAAATGACATATAAGTTTGAAAAGTTGAATTTGGAAATTGATTTGGAAGATCCACAAATACAAAATAGGTCCTCCAATATATCATTTTGATTGGAAAAATCATTTTGAGAACATTGGTTTAGCTAGAATTTTGATTTGAAGCTTTAAAATGGGTGATGCTTTGAAAATTTGTTACTTGGAAAAGAAGGCAATGTTGAAGAAACCCTACACAAGCCAAAGATGAGCTTGTTTTTCACTCATCCCTTCTCAATATCTCATGTAAAGACATTTTAAGACCAAATGGTAAGGCATGAGGCATGAGATGAGAGAAATCCAACTTGTCCCCACATGAGATTTTCAAGAACTTTCCACACTTTTCTAGATGATTCTAGAAGGATCCAGCTTCTTCCATCCATCATTATAAGAAGGATGATCTTCATAGAGTTCAAGGTTGGTGATAGCAAGAGGATTAAGAGGGGAGAGAGAGAGAGAGAAGGATCCATTGAAGCACTTTCTTCAACTTCAAGCAACTCTGAATTTCATCCACTACAAGCATTCTCCTTCCATACAAGTGCATACAGAAGATCTTCCACCATTAGAAGGGCATTGTTGAGAAGTTACAAGCTCTGAATCGTGCTCAACATCACCTCATCTCATCATCTTGACAGGTTTCTTCTTCACCCTCTATCTCCTAAATTATTGAGCTTTAACTAGTTTCTTAGGCATAGAAAGGTTAGGCTAGGGTAGAGGACTAAATTCTGATAGTTACAGCTCATGCCATGAAGTTCCATAGCAGGACCATGAATCTTTGATTTGCAAGAATTGTTTGAATTAGGAGTTTTAATCATCAAGAACTAGTGTAGAATAGCTAGGGTATCTTGTAGAAGCTCTGTAAACCATTAGATTGAAGCTTAGTGAAGGTTGATACCAGTTGATAACAAGTGATGTTTAGTTGGACCATGACATTGAAGTCCTCTGTTGGAATTATTGAGGATGAGTTAGGGAAATCCACGCGTACCATCTTGTTCCTCTCATTGAGTACTGCAATTTTCATTTTTGAATCGTGTTAAATCATGGTGTGTGGAGAGAGAACAAGGGAGAGGAAGATTAGGGCATGGAGGAGAGGGTTTCTGAAAACCCTAGTTTTTTTTGGGACGATGAAGAGGGTCCATTAGATTGGTCTCAAGGTTTGACAAATTAATCTCATCCAACGGCTGTGAGTGAGTCTGAGAAAGGGAGGGAAAGATTCAAATAATGAAACGCGGTCGTTTCATTTAACCAGCGTTCTGGGCTTAATTCCTATCCCCACCCCCTTTTTATCTGGCCCAACCAAAACCAACAAGCGCGTGGTGCTATTCATACCCCCCCTCCCCTTTATTTGTTTTACATTCTTTTATATTGTTTTAATATTTTTCTTGTTTTAGAAAATTCATTAAAAATTGAAAAATAACTCTTTTTTGTCCATTCTTTTTTCTATGAGTAGATAATAATGTGAAGAAAATATTAAAAATAAAGATGGGATTTTATTTTTAAGTTTAGTATTTTTAATAGATTTTTCTTTTAAAGTAGCTTTTATAATGTTTTAGTTGATGCATGATTTTGCAAGAATTATTTTAAGACTTTCCTTTAGTCTTTCTAATCCATTCTTTTTTGTGCAATTAGATGATGAATCATAGTTCCCCATAGGATTTATTCTATAATTTTAGAATTAAGTTTTGATTAGTTTAATCAGGGTAGATTGAGGGTATCCTAATTAGGGTTTAGGTTGTGCTTAGGTGAAGAATTCACTTTCTTTGATTGAGTTTTGTCTTGATTTTTAGGTAGAGGCCTATGTAGATGTTATGAATAGACTTTGTAGACCCTTGTGAATAATTGTTAGATTTTTCCCCATTAGTTTAGTATTTTTAGGTATTTTCTGAAGTTGCCTGTTGATTTTGTCTCCCCTGTGGTTATCTGTTCATCTTTGGGGTTCATTGTGGGGAATTTGTTGTGGGGCTTGTGTTGTCTTGAAGACCTTGATGGAGAGCATCATGAAGAGAAGATTGTAGATCAAGATTCAGAGACCCAGAGTTTGGCTTGTTCCCTGTTTGTGAGGTTTGAGATCCTGAAGTTTGAAGGAAGTTCATGGTACTTTCCTGAGGAAGGCACTATGAATGACTTTCATCCTTTCTTCTCACCTCTTTCTTAAGTATCCAATGATGTTGGAGCCAACTTGTGAGTTTAATTTCTCCTGAGGAGGAATGTAAACTGATCACATGTTGTTGAGCCACATGGGATACAACTCCTAAGTGGAAGCCTCCTAGTACTCTCCTGAGGAAGGTCCTATGAGTCTATTCACTTAGTTCCATTAGTTTATCTAGGATTTCTCAAGTATCCAATGATGTTGGAGCCAACTTGTGAGTTTAATTTCTCCTGAGGAGGAATGTAAACTGATCACAGTTGTTGAGCCACATAGGATACAACTCCTAAGTGGAAGCCTCCTAGTACTTTCCTGAGGAAGGTCCTATGAGTCTATCCACTTAGTTCCACTAGTTCAGATAGGATTTCCTAAATATCCAGTGATGTTGGAGCCTGCTTGTGAGTTTAATTTCTCCTGAGGAGGAATATAAACTGATCACAGTGGTTGAGCCACATAGGGTATGACTCCTGAGTATACACCTCCTAGTGCTTTCCTGAGGAAGACACTATGAGCCTGCTTGCTTAGCTCCCTTTCTTTGGTAAGCTTGTTCTGAAGCTTGAAGACTGGGATTGTTTCTCTTGTTTAGGGTTTTGCTTTAGGGCTTTGCTTAGATTTGATTCAGATTCTGTGTTAGGGTTAGGATTAGAGAGTAGATGATTCTTTCTCAAGTGTGTTTTGTTTGCCTGATGGCACTTCATTCCTTCTATCTGTTCATTGCTTGATAGTATGTTGTTTATCTTCAGTATGATTACTGTTATTTCATGACTGGCTTGAGGTCGAGACGAGCTTGTGGAGGCTGAAACCCCACACACATTTCCTCCCTCACTTGCATTGCATGCATTTTACTGTTAAAGCTGATGCTTTTGTCTGTTTTGATGAATCACCGACATGATCCCTTAGGACTCTCATTTCCTTTGATAAGGATTTGATGATAGACTTTTAGGTTGAAACCTATGCATGACAACATCTAGGAGTTCCCTGTTCAAACCTCAACCATAGGATGAATCCATGGCATGATAACAGTAGGACTTGATAGTCTCCCTCCTAGTTGAGCCATTTTTCCCCGTAGTTTCCCGAACTACGTTTGCTCTGATCTTTCATACCAGATGAAAGTACGTAGGCATAGGATGCGACGTCCTAGCGAGCAACCTTTCCCACCTTAACCCTTCGTAGGCCGAACTACGTTGACTCTGATTTCTCATTCTCTGATGGGAATACGTAGGCATAAAGCGCGATGCTTTGCCGAGTCATTTTTTCTTTTCTTTTTCAGCCAGCCTTGATAGGTAGATAGATTATAACCAACCCGTCCAAGTAAACAAACAAGCGAGGATCCCGTCGAGTACGACGGACGTGAGGGGTGCTAATACCTTCCCCTTGCGTAACCGACTCCCGAACCCAGACAATGGTTGCGATGACCTTGTCTTACCCTTATTCGTCAGGTTTTTCCGATCGTTTCCTTTCCCGCTCTGAGGGATAAATAACGAAAGGTGGCGACTCTTCTGTCATGCCGGCACCTTATTTTCGCGCAAGCGACTGTATGTTGTCACATTCCCCGACACAAGGCTCGATTGATCCCAGCTCCATGATTGGTATTCTGTATTCCCTGTGTTGATGTTGTCGAATCAGGATTATTTTCTCAGCAGAGATGTACAGTTTGAGATTGTTTCCCCTGAGCAGTTTGAGACTGCAACAAATTGAGATGGCATTTATCCCTTATCAGAGTAGGATCAAGATTATCCTCAGCAGGGCAAGATTGATATCCCCGGCAGAGTATGGCCATCCCAAGCATTGAACGTTGATTAGCCTGATGTGCTACTTTCCTAGGTGGGTTGAGACTGAAGCTTTCCCCGACCAGCAGATTTGGGTTTATTTCCCCAGCGTTGGGACTGATGCAAGGTTGTATCCCCACAGAGTCCGAGTTTGACTCCTTTTCCCTCCGAGTCCAGGTCATTGACTCATTCCTTAAGCAGAGGTCAATGTTGATTCCATCATTGAGTAACCTCCAGACGGGTAGATTTTGATGTCAGCCATAGAAGAGTTATTGCTCAGCAGATTGCTTCGTACCCTATAAGGACTTAGGGTGTTCAAAAAATACCGTTCAGGGTTGTTTTCCTCAGTGAAGTGAGATTCAATTTCAGTGATCGATTGTTATCTTCCGCAGCCGCCAGAGGTGTTTCCTTGATAGGATCAGTACATCTCCAACAGATTTGTACAATGAGTAGCTAAGGATTGATATCCCCAGCAGTGTTGATACACAGGTATTCCTCATCAGACTTGATAGTCCGACAGGTGTTACCCAGAAGGGTCAGTCTCCGTAAGGCATATGCAAGATTACTCTCAGCAGATCAGGATTGATATCCCCGATAAAGTTCAGCAGTCTCTCCCCGCAGAGTCTGAACGCGAGATAATGAGCATTGATATGTCTCCCCAGGCAGAGATGATTCTCTCCCCAATCAGATGTATCCTGAAGGAACGTCATCTCCTCAGCTGAGTCAAGCGCCGAAGCGTGTTCATCCCCCAGCACCGGGTCACAAGTGCAGGTTTCGTAGGAAACTATTCGTACGCCGAAGTATGCAGCAACTGATAGTCCAGACTGAAGTCTCCAGCGGAATTGAAATTCCCCACCAGAGTCGTACTCTCCCCCGAAGTCGGAGGATTCCTCCTTCCCCAGCGGAATTGAAATTCCCCCACAGAGTCGTACTCTCTCCAGCGAAGTAGAATGATTTCCCCTTCTTCAGCCGAGTTTGCAGATACCCCAAGAGAGCCGAATCCTTGGAAGCTGCTGAAGCCATGATTGGCTCTCCCCAGTGGAAGGTTGAACAACCGAAGTTGTTTCCCCGCAGAGTCGTTATCTCCAGAGAAGTAGCCATGAAGGCCATGCAGCTTATTCCCGCGATTGACATCGCTTTCCCTCAGCAGGTCCAGGTTCCCGTAGAGCTTCGTTCCCCTGCAGCAATCAACTGAAGTTGTTTCCCCCGCAGCAGTCAACTGAAGTTGTGTCCCCTGCGGAGTCCAATGGATATTGGCGGGACCATGTTCTCCTCAGCAGGATGATTCCTCTATCTGAGTAGTCCTTTCTCCTTGACAGGAGGATTCCCCCTTCGGCATTTATTTTGCCGACGGGATCGCATCATTTTGCATGATTGCATAGCATTTATCATAAACGCATAGCATTTCCACCGTGTGGAGCATTGCGCCATCGCCGAAGCATACGCATAATAAACATGATCTAGGTTGTTACCGTTCTTGTTTTGCAGGTGTTCCGCCGCAGAATCGATTGCTCAGGATGATTCCTGACATTCTCCCCAACGAAGTCGCTTGCTCAAGATGATTCTTGGGATCCCCAGCGAAGTCTTCGGTTCAAGATGATTCTTGAATTCCTCAGTAGGGTCGTTTGCTTAAGATGATTCTTAAGTACCCAGTGCAGTCTCTAGAGTTGGTTGCTCAAGCTGATGCTTAGAGTCCCCAGTAAAGGTTGCCCAGGATGATTCCTGGAATCCCCCAACAGAGTGTTCGCTCAGGATGATTCCTGAAAGCTCCAACATGGTTATCGGTTCAAGATGATTCTTGAAGGTCCCCGACGGAGTTATTTGTCCAAGATGATCCTTGAAATCCTCAGCAGAGTTGATTCGTCCAGAATGATTTCTGGACCCCCGGAGCGGAGTTACTTGATAGTTCTCCAGATTCCCCAGCGGCGAAGCGTCATCCCCAGCAGGTTTCTAACGGCGAAGTTGGAACCTCCCTTGAAGACTCCATGATTGAAGTCTGACCGTGTTAATAAAGCAGTTCTCTCAGCTGATGCGGAGTGCCTGATGGCAGAGGTTTAGATGTTCCCATTTGGCTCATGATTGACCAAGAATTCTATTCCTGACTTGCTGATGAAGTCCGGCTGATGCCCGACATATGTCTTTGAATGCCTGATGGCATGATCAACCTGATGGTTGAAGTCCGGCTGATGCCCGACAGTTTCTTTGAATGCCTGATGGCATGATCAACCTGATGGTTGAAGTCCGGCTGATGCCCGACAAGCTCTTTGGATGCCTGATGGCATGATCGACTATGTATTACCGGTTACCGTGTGACCAATTTCCCAGTAGGGTTGCCGTGCAACTGTTATGCTCAGTGTCGAAGATGTTCCTACCGGCCAGAGTATCGTTCACCTGTGTGTGGTATCCAGACCTCCAGCCAGATCATTGACACGTGTTCATCTTATCATTCTCTCCAACAGAGTCTATTATTCAAGTTCATATTTCCCCAATGGATTTCTTCACCCTGTCGGCGAGGTCAGACGATGTTGAGAGTTGACGGCGAAGTCAGATTATTTTGAGTACTTGACGGCGATGTCGGGTGTTTCCCAGAGTTATAGTGGTCTGACGGTGATGTCAGATAGTTTAGTTCTCCAGCGGCGATGTTGGATGTTTGTTTCAGGCGGCGATGTCAGGTGATTTAGTCCTCCAGCGGCGATGTTGGATGTTTGTTCCTGGCGGCGATGTCAGGTGATTTAGTTTTCCAGCGGCGATGTTGGGTGTTTTGGTTGTCCGACGGCGATGTCAGACGCCCTATTTTCATGAATGCCTGATGGCGAGGTCCGGTGTCTGATGACAATGTCAGAGGAATTTAATGTGGATAACTGACGACAAGGTTCAGATCAGTATGTCTCCAGCTAGTTGCCGTGCAGCTATTATTTCAGTGTTCGAAGATTTGTTCCCGCCAGAGTACCGTGCACTTGTGTAGTTGGCAAATTTCCGGGTTCTTTGGTATTCAATCGTCTTCTACCTTTGAATGTTTGAAAGTCGTTCGCTCTTCAAACCTTCAGGTTCAAGCCGTTTGAATAGCGGCAGCTGTTGCACCCCAAAATTTGACCAACTACTTATCGCAATTTGGCTCATGTCTCGACTCATTTCATTTTGCATTTGCATACCACGTACATTGCATTTTTTCCAGTCAAATTGGTTTATCGGGATCACAGCCCTCTGATAGCATTTCAGGCCAATGCGAGGATTTATTTTGAGAATCAGTGCTCGTCCCAGTGTTTTCAGCTCTCGCTTTTGTTTTTTAGGACCTCTCGGTATCCGGGATTTTTACCGTTTATTTCGATATAGTCGCTAATCGATTTAATCGGCTTTCTCGTATTTTTAGGGTTTTTCCCTTATTTTCTAGAATTTTTATAGATTTAATTGATTTTTCTAGGTATTAGTTAGATTTTTTTAATAGATATTAATTGTTTTTTATAGTTTAGTTTAATTTCCCTTTTTTAGGAATTTCTTTAATCATTTTAGATAATAGATTTTTAGAATAAATCATATTATTATTAGATATTAAGTAGAATTTTTAGTTAATGATTTTTAATAGGATATTCTTTTATTAGGATTTTTAAAATAGGAATTAATAGAATTTTTATTAGTTTAGAGATTAAATAGATTTAACAGAGTTTAATTAGATGTTAATTCTCTTTTTTAGATTTAACAGAGTTTAATTAGATGTTAATTCTCTTTTTTAGATTCAATAGAGTTTAATTAGATTAATTAGAGTCTTTGTTTAGATGTTAATTAGAGTTTCTTAGTTTTAATTAGGATTAGATTTGTTTTAATTTTCATTTAGGTTAATTACTGTTTAATTTCCGTTTTGCATTTAATTGTAGTCTTAGTTAGTGTTAATTGCAGTTTTTAATTGTGTTCATTAGTGTTAGTTAGATTGAGTCTCATTTACTGGGCCGTGTGGCAGCTTTGGAGGCCCACAACCCCAGTCCAGGTGGCAGTCTATATAAGCACCCACGTTTCATGCTGAAGCCCCACTTCGTTTTGCCACGTTCACTCTCTCCATTCGATTGCCACGTTTCACTCCAGTTTTTTTCCACGTTTCATTCTCAGCCTCTCTCTCTCCGCTGCCACGTTTCGCTCTGAGAAACCCCCACTTCACCCTCCACGTGTGGCAACTCCCTCAAGCCACACATTCCGCATGTAGCCACGTGGCCTCCGCTCGCTCCCCTTCACCATGCGTGTTGACACGCGTACCGTCCCCTACCTCTCTCCCCTTCCGGCCATGCAAACGCCGGAGTTCTCTCGCCGGTGAAATCACACGGCGGTCCCCACGGCCGAAACTCCACCAGAAGCTGCATCTCACGCCGGAATCCTCATCCAATCTTCATCGACGTTCATGCGATTTTTCCAGATTCACCAACAATATTCATCAACCTCACCGAACGTTCGTCAATCTTCAACCGTTTGCCAGAAGATCTTCAAGATCTTCGTCCAGGTTCAACAATGTTCTTCACTGATTCGTCCGGAATTTCCAGAAATATCTAACACATTCAAGGTTCGGATCATCGTCATCATCACATGTTCGAGAACCTTCGTCCATCTCCATTCATGAGTTTTCCAGAATGATGATCTTCATCAACAACCTTCATCATTCTCCAGATTATCGAAGAACTTCATCATCATGAACTTCATAGACGTTCTTGGATTCATCATCGTCTCCATATCTGCTCGTGATTCATCAAAAACATCCAGATCCAAAACTCTTCGGAGATCTATTCAAGAAAACCTTCATCTATCCTCCAGAAATTCAAGAACATGCATCAAGATCTTCTACAATCTTCACCCGATTTCCAGAATTTCTTCAACATCCAAGAACAAGCACCTCCGCAGCTTCATCTTCTTCGGAGAGCTACATCGATCTTCATAGAACCTTCGAACGAACTTCAAGATTTCTTCAGAAGCTTCATCGTCCATAAGCAGTCTTCGTCCTCATGATCTTCATCAACGTTCCTCCATGAAGCTTCAAGAACCTCAAAGGATGGATCGCGTCGTTCTTCCGAGAAGGTGATAGTTCAGATTGTTGTTGTTTCTTCATCTGTGTTGTTGATTAGAGGCGAAGTCTGGAGATTGATCTCAGGAAGGTTGAGAAAGGTGGAGTTTGAGAGAGAGCGTTTGGAGAGGAGAAGAGACGGCGCCGTGAACAGTGGTGTGAGGGACCTAGGGTTTTTTCCTGAAGCTGGAACGAGGGAGAGAGGGTTGTCAAGTGGATTGGGCTGGGCCCATTGACTTCTTCTGTCCGTACTCCCCCGTTTTTGGCCAAGACGCCCCCCGTTTCCATTCTTCTTTTTTTTTTGTTCTTTGATGAACATGGGCCAAGCCCAGCGCATTTCTGGCTACGCCCCCGTTTCATTAGCGCACCCCCTCCCAGATTTTTGTTTGTTTGTATTCTTAGTGGGCTGGGCCCAGTTCTGCTTGGTTTTTTTTTGTTGCCTTACCCCTCCTGCTGCAGTTTGCACCCCCTTTGTTTTTTCTCTTTTATCTTTTTATTATTTTCTTGTATATTCATTTGTTTAGTTTTTTTAGAAAAGAACATGTATTATATGTAATAGAAAAATAGAGAAAATGGAAAATATAGTGATATAAAAATATAAAGAAATATTATAATAGCTTATAGATTGTATATTTTTTAGGATATATTTCCTTTTAGGATCACACTTTTCTGTTAGTAGTTTTAAATGTCCATTTGTTAGGGGACTTTTTACATTTTTAGAAGTAGATTTAAAAGTCCACTTGTTAGGGGACTTTTTCCATTAGATTTTCCAGGATAGATGGACATGATTTTTAGGAGTATTTTCCTGTACTCAATCATTGTAATCTTCAGAATATTAATAAAATGAGATTTATGTTGTGGTCTCCGTTCTACCCGTAGTTAGGCTGAACTACAGCTGCTCTGATTTTCTCTGATGAGAATATGTAGGCATAGGATGCGATATCCTAGCGAGCACACTAACAACTAACTTTTGTTCTCTCGCTGTTGTGCGATCGAGACTTTCCCGCTGACGACTGATGTTATCCCTTTCTCTTGCCCGAGTGCATTTGAGACCAGACCGTAGTTCTAGTTCCCGTAGGCTCCCATACCTCAAAACCCGACATACTATGTCCGTTCTACCGCAAACAGGTACGCCTAAGTCTCCAATGGTCGAGCAACGTCCACCTAACTGCTAGAATACGTACGCTAGTATCGTCAACTTAATCTCTCACCCCCGTGTGACCGAGAACACCCCTGTCTAGCCGTAGTTAGCCTGAACTACGTCATGCTCTGATTTCTCTGATGAGAATACGTAGGCCCGAGACGCGACGTCTTGCCGAGCAACCTTAACCCGTAGTTTCCCAAACTACGATGACTCTGATTTCTCATTCTCTGATGAGAATACGTAGGCATAGAGTGCGACGCTCTATCGAGTCAATTTCTTTCCCGTTTAGATTTAGCAGCCGTAGATAGATTATTTTCCACCCGTAGACAACCCAAACAAGCGTGGATCCCGTCGAGTACGACGGACGTGAGGGGTGCTAATACCTTCCCCTTGCGTAACCGACTCCCGAACCCAGACAATGGTTGCAATGACCTTGTCTTACCCTTTTTCTTTAGGTTTTTCTGATCGTTTCCTTTCCCGCTCCGAGGGATAAATAACGAAAGGTGGCGACTCTTCTGTTTTGCCGGCACCTTATTTTCGCGCAAGCGACAATGACCAATATGTACAACTGAATAGGTACTCAATGTGTTCAGTTTCTAGTTAAATACTTAGCATTATTTCTCCCCCTTTTGTCACATCAAAAAGAAATAAAAAGAGAAGAAGAAAAGAATTACATTCATAAATGCATTACATGCTATCATTACAGGATTAATTTCCAAGAAATGAAAAACGATCAAGTAACATGGGGTCATTAAGGTATGTTCAATGCATATTAAATACTTATTGGTCATAACTATTTCAAGAATCAAGTGAAGGATTTTATCCAAACGTTTAGATTACCCAAAAGTTATTATAAAAGCAACATCCACCAAAGTCATGGAGTCATCAACTGAGAGAAACATAATTTCTGTTGTAACAGAGGTTACACGGAACTCTACAAGCCTGAATATCCAAAACTCTCAAAAGCCAACAACTTCAGAAGCTTATGCTATTGGTCATATTCCTTCTTCTCTGAATACTACAGAAGCAGGTCCATCAGTAGCTGTTTTGAAGCCACAAAAGATATCAATGAAAAAGATAAAGAGGAAGAGGCTTAACGAGATGTTTCACCACTTTGTTGTTCTAGAAGCAAAAGAGGGGAACATTGATGCAAATGAGCCAGATTATGATTATGGAAATAGTTTCTGTTATAAGGTGCTGGATGACATAGATAAAGCTTAGTCTTAGATCAAACCAGTTTCTTATGTTACTATGTAATCCTTTAAGCCCTATTAATGAAAAGAAGTTATTTTAACTAGTAAATATTACGCAATCATACAAATACCTTATTTACCCATTAAATAATCTGATAAACATAAATGACGTAAAACTGACACCAGAAGCAACAGTTAAACGTGTTAACTATAATATTCATAGTTGTTAAAGAATCTTTAATAGGCCAAACTGTTAGATAACATTTCCAAGAATTATCATTTAAGATATTTATTAGACTTAATCGATATTAAAACAACAAATACTTGGAATTAAATATACTCAACAGTTAAATAAATATATTCAACAGTTAAAATACACAACAACATGAACAAACATTGAATTAATAATAATACAACTTAATATAAAGGTGCTAACAATTACAAGGCATAACTATGCAGAAATCTAACATCAGAATCTTTCATAAATAGCTTCAAACTTGTCTCTCCATATTTTAGACAACTCGTCCTCTGAACTTATGATAACTCCCAGTTGAACAAGTAATTCTGAATGAACTTGTATAAAAGGAATGAAGAAAATATTTCCTTGTGAAAGGAAGAAAAAGTCTTCTTCAAATAGTCAAACCTAACTTGAGGAAGATCAATCTGCAAGTTTGGATTTAGAAGTAGAAGCAGATCTTTTTCAATAGGGTCCACGAGGTCTAAATCCTTATCCTTTGGAAGTAAGTTTGAATTCAAAATGTGATTCCAAACAACTGCATTGAGACAAAGATTTGAGAGCACTGATATACTAGATAGATCTACAAAGATATATCAAGTAGGAAGATAGTGTTCCCAAACAAGAGTTTTTGGGATTTCTCCAATCTCTTCACAATTGATCATATTAGCAATCACCTTATAGGTTACTGCTATAGAAACACCAGTTACTTTAGAAAGAATAACACACTCAAAATTCAACTCAACAATGGAAGCATTAATCCAAAACTCTATGACAAGATATGGATAAGTGAAACCACAGAGCATCTTAAAGTATCCATTCCATCCTTATTCAGAAACAGTCTTCCAGAAGTTAAAGCCTAACTTAAGAAACTCATTAAAATCCACATACTTTTCATTGATGACAACCATTGATTCAAAGAAGAATTTACTAGGAAACTCATCTCAAGTTTGGCTTGATCAGCACACAACCAAAGAGAAAATAAAAAGAAAAGAACTGAACAAGATTCCTAAAGGAATAAGAATCTTGTCTGAAGAAGGACAAAATAATGTTTCACAAGATAGGGGATAGTGACAATAAGTATCCAAAAAGAAAACATCATTACCCAAAGGTTCTTATCTAGCAGATTTCTTGAATCCACTATATGAATTTCACCTTTATGAAAATTTATGTATTATAAAAGTTTTAGAAAACCTTTTACTTAAACTGCTTTATCAGAAGTAAAGAATCATCTTCTGAATTTCAGAATCTGAACACTTTCAGAAGCTAGCATCATTCAGAGTCTAGTAGAACTAGACTGAGAGAGAGATATATCTTCTGTCAGTCATTAGTCTCCAAGATTCTATTCAGAACCAACACTTTCTCTTGAAACAAGTGTCATGAGTGATAAATGAATATTGAATTGTTTCCTTTGATAGCTAACAAACAACATTAACATCACAAAAAGTGAGGAAAATGCTTTCATAAATATGATCATCATCCATCTTAATGAAATATTTAGTATAGATAAATACAACCACTACTACAGAAAACATATACAACAACAGTTGGAAAAGGGATAACATCATGCTTGACATGCCGTTGTTATGTAGGGTGTAGTTGTATATGTGCAACTTACAATCACGGTATTGCAACTGTTGTAGAAAACCTGAATGCACTATATATGATCATTGTTTCTTTAACTAACTGTGGTGATATATACCTATAGGCAAATAACATTTTATAACAGATATTATAAATAACCATTGTTGAAAGTACCCAGAATTTATTATATAATATGTAGATTGCTTATTTTTCAATAAACCTCACAATAACATACAACTATTCAAATTGATGAAGAAGTATATAATTTGAAAATTAAACTATTCTTGAAAGCTAACTTAAACGAGCCATTATTTTCCGAATTGCATCTGTCTCATCGTTCATCTCACGATGTTACCATATAGAATATGGTTCAATGGTCTAAGTCTTTCGTCACATCAATTCCTTATATTCTAGTTTAATTTGAATAATATCAATAAATTATTGTTATTCAAATTAAACTATAAGAGAAGATATGGATGTGTTAAAGGAATCAGATCATTGACTCACATTCTATAAGTTAAACAGACTGAGATGAACGATGAGATGGATGCAATTCAGAAAACACTGATTGATATAAGTTGGCTTTCAAATACAACTAAATTTTTAGATTATAAGTTTCTATGTCAATTTAAATGAAATATATTTCCAGTGAAGGGTTAGTGAAACAAACAATCTACATAACATATAATAAACTCAACTTCATTCAATAGCATACAACAACACAAGATATTATGTAATGTTTTGAGAATTTAAAGAACAAAACATTGCTAAGTCACAAGAAGCTTCTTTCTTGTGACTTAGCAAAGTTTTGTTCTTTAAATTCTTAAAACATTAATCAATAACAACAACATTTATCAACATCACAACAACATACAACAAAATAAGGTTTAAGAACAACAATAGCAATATACAATAATAATAACATACAACATCATACAACAACATAAAATATTATGTAATGTTTAAAGAACACACATTTTTAAACTAATCGTGAATCTGGAACAAATTATGATTTTCATCTAGTTTATGAAGCTATGAAGAAGAAGTACAAGGAGAACGAAGTTAACACAATAACTTCATACTTCTTATATTTTTCTTCATAGTTACATAAAGCATTTGTATCATACACAAAGTATACACTTTGTTAAGGTGGTGAAGACGAATCTAAAAAAATGAGAACATTCACCAAATAAAAAAAATGATAACCATTTTTTAACAAGAAATGTAAATGAAATTGAAGCATGATTTTAATGAACAAACCTGAAATATGATTAAAGAGTATCATAGTGATTGGTGAAGACGAATCTGAAGGTTTAAGAAAGTTTAAAGAGTGACATGGATGTTAGGGTTATGTTATGAGAAAGAGAGAGAGGAATGAAATATGTTAGGATTTTCATTTGAGAGAAATGATTGTTATGTACTGAACGATAGATGTTTTCACTTATATAGTAAAAAATATCATATTTCATCACGGTTAGAAAGAAAAACTGTGATATAATACATCACTTTTACAACGGTTCTTTAGTAAAACTGTGGTTAAATATCTCACAGTTTTTTTTTTGTTTTTTTATGAGCCCAATTGTTAGAGAGGTATTCATTATTGTTATTGTTATTTTTCATTACTGTTGCGATTTTTTATTTTTATTTTTGTTGGCTTGTACTAATTATTTTGTAAAACAATAATAGTGTATAGATGAAAGAGTATATATAAATAATAAATATTTTTTAAATTCTGGCAAGCACACGATGGATGTTTTTACCAAAGTTATAACATCCACTATAACATTAACTACTGTACTAACTAATTAAACTGTAAGTAAAAGTAGTAAATAACACAGCAATTGTTCACCCAGTTCAGTGTCAACAACACCTACATCTGGGGGCTACTAAGCCAGGGAGGAAAATCACTATTAGCATAATCAATTCAAAGTCAAACAACCAGTTTGCACTTTTCACTGAATCTCTACCCAATGACACTTCAACCTAGAGACGCTCTAGACCTGAGTATTCCCACTCACTCCCCCTCAATTACACCACAGTGATATCCAATTACAGTTTCAGAATAAAGATGAAGAAACACTTCATACACGCCTTGATCTTGCTTCAAAGCTTTGATCAAGGGACACACACACTCTTGCTTAAAAGCTTTGAGTGAGACACAGCTTAGAATCTACCTAACCAATGCAGCAGACAGTTGCTTGGTAAACAAGTATTCCTAAGACTCAATACACACGTGAAGAACACACTTTCTTCACTCACAATACTCACGTGAAGAACAACCTTCTTCACACACAAGGACTCTTAATTTGCACTCTTTTCTTCAGTCAAAATCCTTGCTTCTAGTATTGCCCCTTCTGATATATATATAGAGCAGTCAGTCCTTTTGGGCCTTGATGCGCACAGTTAGGGTTAATTATAACAAACCCTATTCTTTAATCATCTGTGCACTTGCCATTTAATTCAGGAGCATTTGTTTCTCTTTAGAGCTTCTCAAATGTCTCCTGTCTTTTAGCTTGAGCTCCTGATTTGTTTCCTGATTTCTAGATACCATAAAAACTAACCTGCCCGTTGGATGTCATACGGTCAGTGTCATGACATTCTGTATGATTTTCAACTTAACTTATAGTTAACATTCAGTATGACATACATGCAAACTCTAATGTTTTTCCATAAAATGCAGCCAATCAATAGCACTTACAATTTTCATTATGAGGGCCAAGAGGGCGGAGTACATAAATTATTTTATTACATAATTTTATCAATGTCGGAACAATAACCCCTAGCAACAAAGGAATCTTCATAATCTATGAATATCTCCTTACTACCCTCGTCAGAATCATAGTAACAAGTCTTTCTGGGCACCTTCTTCTTCTTCTTCAGCTTCTTCTTTTTCTTCTTCTTGGCCTTCCTAACCCTAAGTGTATCCCTAACAGTAGTCAATCCAGATGGTCGGACCTCATCGGTTGACTGTTGATCATGGTGTTGTATTGTGGTGACTTCAGTTGAGATATTTTTGTTAGCATTCTCAGATGGAGAACTCGTGTTACTATATGTAGTTAAGAAGAATAGTTTTAAAGAAGTGTAAATTCATTATATGAAATTGTGTCTTTATAGAAGAGGCTGAAGATGAAAGATCTAATGATTTAATGCTTGAAATGATTATTTCAAATAGTTGATATTATTGAATGACATTGTGACTGTCTTGAGATCTAAAGAAAATTTTCAATCATCATTATAGTTGGGAAGAACATTTCTCTCTCTAGGGAAGTGCAAAGGTTGTACAAATAATATTACAATGATTTCATATTAAATTCGTGATTAAATAATGTTTAATTATTTATTTATGAATATAAGTGACACACGCTTATTGTAATAGGAAAAATGGAAAAAATGTAGATGCCAGGATTCGAACCAAGCACCATTCACTCTATCACCACGGTTGTGTCTATCAACCGTGATAAAATGAATTTCAAAAAAATAAATAAGCATTAGGCACATCAATTTTCATACGTTACAATGGTGGAAGGAATGACCGTGGTAATATTATGTTGCCGAATGTGTATTTTGTAGTAGTGAACAGAGTTTCTTCTTAAAGATTTCTGAAGATCCTTTTTCCAAAAGAGCTTCTCTAGAAATCTAACAGAAACTTTGTATTTACACCTACACAAATATCTCATTGAATCAAGAGATAAGCTATAAAAGAAAAAGCATACCCTTTTTTTGTTATTTTCTCGGTCAGACTTGTATCAGTATTCAGACGTGACCATAGAGTTTGAACACTGCTTTGAGTGGATTCTAATTCAATAGTTGTTAAACCAATGACTCCACTTCTCTCATCTAACTCAGTACATTTAGCACTTGAGTATGGGTTGTGGGATCTTCTTCCATTAAATATTGTAAACAACCTTTGAGAAATGCCATGGAAGATGCCTCTACTCCTTTATTTAATATTTGTAGCAAATACATTTAAATAATGACACTCATATTTCTATGAGACCATACATAAATGTTCAGACATACTTTCCTTCATCTTATGCCACATTCTGATAGCAGTACAATGATTCATTCTAGATTATCAGTCTAGAATAAATCGTAATATAAATAAGATATTTTTCTTAGGTTAGGCATAATTATTAACTTCATTATCTTGATTCAAGACTTTGAGATCTTTGATAAGAAAAGAATTAGATGATGTTAGATATCAGAGAATGTCATAAAACAAATTAAAGCACAATCACCTAATTGCTTGCAGAACACAAAGAATTGAAGGTTTCTCATAGACTTGTCCTTTAATACAAATTCCTTAAAGAGGATACTAATTATTATCAAATATTGAAACAAGATAGATTTGGCATAATCTCTTTCTCTTCAATACTTGATTTTTATTTCAGGACTCAGATGCTTTTTCAGAAGCAGTAATGACTGGCAGAGCCAGATTACTCTTTTATCTGAATCTTGCACTAAAGTCATACTCAAAAGAATATGTAGTGAAGATTAACTGACATTAGTGAAGGTGTGAGAAAAATACAAGAAAGTGAGAGGGGGGTTGAATTGGGTTTTTAAAAATGAAAGCTTTTTATGAAACTCAAACAAAAATCGCAAAGAAACTAAACAAGAGAGAAAGACACACGATATGTCTTGGTTCACTTGAAAACTTTAGAGCTAATCCAGTCCACCAGCCAAGGTGATTTTGGCTTATATCCAAGGACTCAATCCAATATAATCAACTGATTACAATCTGCACTAGCAACCGCTGGTGACTAACAACCACAAAGACTAATTGTCTAAGTCTTCTTACCTAATTGGTCCCTTAAGGAATTACAAGCAAAAGTTTGTGAAAGATAAATGTTTACAATGAAATGCTTCTACTCAAGCAAATATAAAAACAATGAATATCTTAAAAAGACTTAAACATAATTTGCACACAGTATGAATTTTTTGTTGTTGTGTTCTTGCGTTGTTGTTCTTCACTAATTTTCTTCAAGTTATCAAGTCCTTATATAGCCAGTAAAATATCTGTTGGAGGGCAGATCAGGAATATCCTTGAGTGAGCTGGCAATTTGGAAGAATGTCGTTGTGTAGGGATGCAAATCGTACACAAAAGTTGTCTTTTTCACCATAAAATCAGGGTAGTGGAATGGAACATTTTGATATGTACTATATACTATTTCCCTCATAAAATTTTGATCTTATCTTCTATACATCAGAGGCTTTTGGATAGATATGTTTGAAGAATGAGTAGAAGAGTTGATCACTGGGTCTTCAGAGTATTAAGTGTTCAGAGTCTTTAGAACTTGTTCATCAGAACCTTGTCCTCAAAATCTTTAGCACTTAGTCTTCAGAAACATAAGTCTTCAGAACTTTGTTCAGCATAACCTTATCTACAGAGTCTTTAGCACTTAGTCTTTAGAAGAGAACAACTTCAAAAGCTAAAAAGCCTTCAGAAGTAAATCATCAGAGTCACGCTAAGAGGAAGAATCCAAGAGATCATTGTTGCACCCTAAAATTTGACCAACCGGTTCCCATATCTGGTTTATGTTTCGACGCATTTTGCATTCGCATTCATATACTGCATGCATTGCATTTTTCTCAGTCAGGTTGATTTTATCGGGATTACAGCCCCTGGCATTTCAGGCAGTTCAGGCCGGTTTGAATAAGCGGATTTTGAGAATTGGTGCTCGTTCCCTGTGTTTTCAGGCCATCTCGGGGCCCGGGTTTCGTTATGGTTGTGCAATCGTTTTATAATCGATTTAATCGGCCTCCTGGCAATTTTTAGGTTTTTTCCTTTATTTTCTAGATTTTTAATGCATTTAATAGATTTTTTTAATAGGGATTTGTTTGTTTTTAGATAGTAAATAGGGTGGTATTTTGTTTATAGAATTTAATAGATTTTTTTAATAATTTTTAGAGTTTTTAAAACAAATATTCCTTTTTTTTTTTAAAGATTTAATAGATTTTAAAATTTTTAGATATTAATTTCCTTTTAATAAATTTTTTTTAAAATAGATAACTAGATATTACTTTTCTTAAATAAGAATAGATTTTTTTAAAATGGATATTCATGTTTTTAGATTTTATTAGATTTTAATTGTTTTTAAAAAAATTTAATAAGAATGGATTTTAAAAATAGAATTTAATGTGTTTTAGATTTTATTTAGTTTTAATTGATTTTTCAAAATTAATAGAATAGATTTTTAAAAAATAGAGATTAAATGTTTTAGATTTTATTTGTTTTTTTTCAGATTTAATTAGATTTTTTAAATAGTTTTTTAGATATTAATTTTTTTTTCTGTTTTTAATAGATTAATTAGGATTTTATTTTTTAATTTTCGTTTTAGGATTAATTAGAATTAATGATAGATTTTAATTAGGTTTTATTATTAATTTCGTTTCAGGATTAATTAGGATTTTTTTTAGTATTAATTTTGTTTAATCCTTCACTTTAGTCCACTAATCAGAGTTTCATCCAGATAATCCTCAATTAATCAGATTCATTGGGCCGTTTATCCAGATTATCCACAAAGCCCAAGTCAGAGGGTCCATTTTCATGCCAGGTGTCCTATAAGTACGCTGCCACGCGTACAGCCTAGGGTTCAGCCACCTCACTCTCACACACACTCAGAATCTTGCCAACGCACACTTCCACTTTCTCCTTCTCTCTCCCACGTGTCTCCCTCTCCTTCTCCCTCACCCCACGTGTCCTCCTCTCCCTCACCCTCTGCGCCACCTGCCCCCTCGCCGGAATCCTCACCGGCCGGCATGCAACTGCCGGCGGCCACCCTAACCACTCGCCGGCGTTCACCCTAACCGTCTCCGGCCACCCTAACCATCACCGGAGAGCTCAAATTCTCACCGGAAACTTCATCATTTGTTCATCCTTTTCTAGATCCATAGTTCTTCAACTTCATCAATTTTTCGTCAGATTTGTGTTCATCGTCTTCATCAATATTCCCAGAAATCCACACGTTCATGATCACCAGAATCATCACCAGCTTGTGTTCTTCACCATTTTTTTTCCAGAAAAATCTTCACCTGAGGTTCTTCAAGACTCATCAAATATTCTCCAGATCCATATGCATCCACGAACGGATCATCAACAAACTTCATCATCTCTAGATTTTCGTGTGAAGATCTTCCGTCCAAGAACCTTCAGTGTTCATCCAAGCCTCAAACGATCATCATCAAGAATGTTGAAGAACATTCGTCATCGTTGTTCATCATCTTCGTGATCTCCAGGTCCTTCAAACTTCAGCAAGGATTTCCAGAAGTTTCTTCAGGGTTCTTCATCGGTTCATCCGTCTCCAGATCCCTTGATCTTCTTCGTTTTCAACGCTCCAAGATCGCCAGAACGTCCAGATCGCCATCAGGACTTCTCGATCTTCATCAATCTCCAAGATCTTCCTCCAGACAAATCTCCAATTTTCACACTTCATCAGGTACGTTTTTTTTCCTTCGAATCGTTGTCTGCTGTTGTAAGTTTGGATGCATGTTGAGTGTTCTGATTAGAGAGAGGTTTAGGTTTGTTTTAGGTTGAGATATTGAGAGGTGGAGAGAGTTTCAGTGAGGGAGATGGAGGGGGCGCCGCTAGGGTTTCGTTGGAGAGGGTAGTGAACAGTAGCAGTGTGAGTGGAGTGTTAGAGAAATTTTAGGGTTTTGCTTTGCTGAAGGTGGATTGAATTGGGCTCGGGCATTAGGCCCAGTCACGAGGCTTGCTAACCATACTCCATGTTTACCAGTAGCACCCCCCTCCCCTGGTGTGGAACTTTGATTGGGCCTAGCAGAGTTGTTGTTCGCACCCCCGTTTGGGGCCCAAACGATACTCAAAGCGATTCGTCGCTATCTCCACCCCCGTTGGTTTTTTTGTTGGTTCTTTGTTTTTTTTTTCTTTCTGAAGCAGTCTAGGCCCAGCGCGTGCTACCAACACCCCCCCCCCTCCCCTCCTGGGCCCAATGTAGTTCTGCAGTGTAAATAATTGCTTTTGCCACCCCCTGTCTTAATTGAATTTTCTTTTTCTTTCATTATGTGCATATAGTTTGCAAAATAAATCATAATAAATCCAAAATTAATCAGAAAAATATTTCAAAAAATACCTCCATGATCTTGGATTTATTTGTGATTTTATGAAAATAATAAATTTCATATTCACCCATTTTCCAATTTAATTTGATTTTTCCCATTTTATTGATTTCTTTAATTTGGTACATTTGATACATGTTTTTGTGAATTTTCTTGTGACCAATTGGTGAATAGTTTTAAGTTGATTCTTGTTGGGCTGCTTAGATTAGAAGTATAGGTTCCGTGAGAGATTTATCTCACATTTTTGTGATTTAATATTGTTTATTTTTTATTAAAGAACATTAGGTTAGTATAATTAGGGTTTAAACTCAACATAGGTGCATTCTAACATTTTATTTTGGGGTTTTTAGCATGAATTAGGTTCTGGGATATATAGGGTATGTAGGGTAGATGTAGAAATCCCCTTAGAATTAATCTTAGAATTTTAAATATCATATTACTATTTTTAGTATATTTTACAAATGGAGTGTTTGTTTGGTGTTCCCACTTGGGGTTTATATTTGCTTGCTTGGGCTTTTGGGTTTTTATTTGGGGTATGGGGCTTGGTTTGAGCTTATGGAGCATGAAGACATTAAAAGAGAAGATTGAAGATCAAATGTTGAAGCTTGAAGATTGTTTGAGCTGGGAGTTGATTGAAGACATAGGGAATAATAGGAATAGGCAGAGCCTTAGAATAGACTGAATGGTTTTGTACAAACATGGATAGCTTCATGTGCTTCCATTCCTCTCTATGACATAAAGTCTCTCTATGGTATTCACCTCCCTCCTTTGGAGGGATAAGTGGCCTTACCTTAGAGGTAAAATTTTGAGAGAACCACTCTTCTATAATGTTAAACTGTTTGTAGGCTTCCTTTGGTAGTCAATGAACTGTTTAACATTCAACTCATCCTGTTAAGTGACTATCATTTAGGAGAGCTTGCCTTGAAGAAAGAAGCCATTGAAGATAGAGATGAAGATCAAAGATTGACAAAGATGAGGATTATTCATGTCAAAACTGTGCAGCTGTTAAAGCTAAGGTACTGCTGTCTGGAGCTATCTGATGTCTGAAGCTGTCAACTGTTGGGGTTCATTGTTGGCTCAAGCTGGGTGTTGCTTGGAGTGTAGGGGATAATTGAAGAGTTGATTTTGGGGTTCTTTTGAAGGTTGCTGTGTTGTGCAGTTAATCAACTGTCAGAGTTTGATGTTTTTCAGAGTTGCTGCTGTAGTAGCTGGTGTGCTGTCAGAGCTGGTTTTGGGGGTTATTTTTCTTTGTTGTATTGTTTGTTAATTTTCCCCTTAGGTTTGAAGTGAAGAGTTTCACTTTGCCTATTGTTTTCTAGGTTCGAGGTTGAGTGGGACTCCCTTGCCTCGCTTGTATTGCTGCATTCATGCATTTTACTGCTTTACTGTATATGCTGTTTCTTTTTCGTTTATCCCCTAGGATCTATGTTTCTCTCTGCGCAAGAGAGAAATATGACAGACATTAGGCTTTCATCCATGCATGACAACATTAGGTTAGTTTTGATTCCCATTTCAAACCATAGGTTTTTAGAGTTCTTTCTCTTCTATCTCAAAATCATTCAAAACACAGTAATAAGGTTTCAAACATCAATAAAAGACAGTTCTTGCGTAAAAGACTGTAGACCAATCAAAAACATCATTTTTGTCCGCTTGGACTCGTAATCAGGAGAAAACCTTTTTCAGAAGGATAAAAAATAGTCAGACAGACTTGTGTCGTACGTGGCCCGAACTACGTTTGCTCTGATCTTTCATGCTGTATGAAAGTACGTAGGCATAGGATGCGATATCCTAGCGAGCAACCTTCCCCTCCTTTCCCGTAGGTAGGCGAACTACGTTGACTCTGATTTCTCGTTCCAGACGGGAATACGTAGGCATAAAGTGCGATACTTTGCCGAGTCATTTTGTTTTCTTTTAACCCTAGACCTGTAGAATAGATAGAATAACAATCCGTACTAGAAAACAAGCGTGGATCCCGTCGAGTACGACGGACGTGAGGGGTGCTAATACCTTCCCCTTGCGTAACCGACTCCCGAATCCAGGATTTTGTTGCGACGACCATTCCTTTCACGTCTTTGCGGTAGGTTTACTTCGAGCGTTTCCTTTCCCTCCGTTGGGATAAATAACACATGGTGGCGACTCTTCTGTTCAGTCGGCGCCGATTTTCGCAGTAGCGACAGCTGGCGACTCTGCTGGGGACTCCAACGGTTCCCTACGCGAGTCAATCCTAGCGCTTGTTTTCTCGTCGAGGATTTTGTATGGATTTACGTTTCTGTCTTTTACATTCAACATTATATATTGTGATTATTGTTATGGGTATGAGGGGGTTCTATGATTGAGAGATAAGTCGGACCTTGGCTTGAGTGCACCTAGAATTAGAGTGGAAATTAGTGGGCGCGTGCATGCTTTGCATGTACTAGTGTCTCATGAAATCCACGCTCAGACGAGGTTCTCCCGGTTGACTTCTTTTTCAACCCTTTGGGTTGAGGGGGTTGTTGGTTTGGAGGATTGTCGACTCTGGGGACCGATCATTTGGAAGTTGGCTAAGTGAGGCCTCTTCAGGACATGATGATGCCCACACCTTCTGGGTATCGTATCATCCGTCTTGAAAGTCTGTGACGCCGACGACCGCATAGGATGCCGTACCTTGTGTCAGTTATTAGGACACTTACCTGTGAGAGGGGTTGGGCATGCAGGTAACTTGACCTCCAGATTACCGGTTTTCTTGATTGAGGTTCAGTGGTATTTGAGGACAGTGTTATTGGGTCTGTCAGAGACCGGGTTGGAGCATTGTGGATGGTCTTGAGCAGTTTGTGGGTCTATTTGAGGCCAATATTGTGGATTGGATTTCTCATCCAGGGGCACGTGATCCCTTGTTGCATTGCTTGCATATTTCATTTTTTGCATCATCATGTGCATATCATTAACGTGTGTCTGTGCTGCAGGTGCATTTTCATACTTGTCGCTACTGCGAAAATCGGCACCGGCAATACAGAAGAGTCGCCACCGTGCGTTATTTATCCCAAAGGAGGGAAAGGAAACGCTCGAAGTAAACCTCGCAAAAACGGGGAAAGGTATGGTCATCGCAACCAAAACCTGGATTCGGGAGTCGATTACGCAAGGGGAAGGTATTAGCACCCCTCACGTCCACCGTACTCGATGGGATCCACGCTTGCTTGTTTGTACGGATTACACTTCTATCTAAACTAAAGGATGAGGTCTGAAAAGAAAAGAAAATATGACTCGGCAAAGCATCGCACTTTATGCCTACGTATTCCCGTCTGGAACGAGAAATCAGAGTCAACGTAGTTTGCCTAACTACGGGTGAAGGTGGGGAAGGTTGCTCGCTAGGATATCGCATCCTATGCCTACGTACTTCCACACAACATGGAAGATCAGAGCAAACGTAGTTCAGGCTAACTACGGCTAAAACTGGGTGTTCTCACACAGCAGTGAGAAATTAATCTGGTTTTAAAGGTACGAGAACCTATGGGAGAAACTACGGTCTGGTCTCAAATGCACTCGGGCAAGAGAGAAGGGTAACAATTAGTCGTCAGCGGGAAAGTCTCGATCGCACAGCAGCGAGAGAACAAAAGGTTAGTTGTTAGTGTGCTCGCTAGGATATCGCATCCTATGCCTACATATTCTCGTCTGGTACGAGAAATCAGAGCAGCTGTAGTTCGGCTACTTCGGGACCACAGCTCAAATCTCATTTTATTAACATTCTGAAAAATGGTTACAATGATTGAATACTGAAAATAACCCTCCTAGGAAATACTATCCTATCCTATCCTGGAAAAAAATCAAATGGAAAATAGTCCCCTAACAAGTGGACTTCTAAACTATCCCTAAAATTGAATAAACTCTATGAAAAAATGTACTCTAAAAAATATTAAATCTACACTAATATTTTTTACTATTTTTTCCAAGTATCTTTCTTTTTTCAAAATATTTCTATTTTCTCTCCAAATATTTTTCCCATATTTTTTCTATATTTTTTCCAATAATTCTTTTCCATTTTCCATATTTTTTTCAATAATTCTTTTCTTTAAAATATTTTCTCTTCTTTTTCTTTTTCTATTTTCTCCTTTTTTCATATTCTCTTTTCTTCTTTCTCTTTTTTTTCCAAAATACTTTTTCAAGTACTTTCTATATTTTTCAATATTACTTTTCATACACTAGAATAAAGAAAAAACAAAAAAAGAAAATAATAAAGGGGAAGGGGGTGCAGCAGTTTACAGGGGGTGCCAATAACCTGCAGAAAAAATGAATGGGCCCAGCCCAGAAAAAACAAAATCAGACAAAAAAAACTGGAGAGGGGGGTATGACCAAAACGCAGGGTGTATGCTGGGATTAGCTGGGCCCAGCCTAGTCCACAAAGAAGGAAAGAAAGGGGGGGGTGTAACGGAAATGCTAGTGGGTAACACTGAAGTTGATTGGGCCACAAGCCCAACGAACCCAGACCAGTCCAAGAGACCCTTCCTCTCCCAACTCTACTCAGAAAGCCTAAGTCCCCCTCATCTTCCTCACCAGCCTCCGCCGCCGTTTCTGACTACCTCCACCCAGTCTCATCGTCCCCGTCGTAAAACCACTCCCTCGTCTCAAATCACAAAACAAAAGGACTGTACCAAAAAAAATCACAAGCCAGATCGTAATTCTTGATGAAGGAATGTTCATAGAAGACGATTTAACGAGCGATGTGGAAGGTTCTTGATGGAGAACTGGTGAATAGGATCTTGAATGAATCTTGCAAGCGATTGTTCGTGGACGAAGATGAGTCTTGGCGTTGGATCGAGGTTCTTGAAAGGATCTCTATCGATCTTGCGGAAGTGGTTGAAGATCTAAGGATCTGTGCATTTCTGGCGTATCTTAGGAAGGTCTTGATGAAGAAGCATGCGTTGGAGGTTGTTGATGATGTTTTGAGATTTTCTGGACGCTTGGTGAAGCGATGAAGTTGGATGTGTTCAAGAACCTACTGAAGAATCTGGAAATTATGAAGAACGCGGTTGAACTCGATGAATGCTTCTGGATCTGAGAAATAGTCCCGATGAACTTGATGAAGTTCTTGCAAACGATTTTCTGGAGACGATTATTGAAGAATCTGACGAAGATCACTTGAAGGAAGTTTGTTGAAGCTTCTGGATGAACACGACGTTCTTGAAGTTTTGTTGACGATTCTTGAGGAATATTGAAGGAGATGGACGGAATGTTGAAGGAGATCCATTGAAGATGGATGAATGCTCGTCTGGAAAAGGACATGGTTCTTGAACATGTGAACGAAGACTGGAAATTTGGATGAACACACGAAGAACATGTTGAGTTTTCCGGTGAGATGATGAAGCTTCCGGCGAGGTTTCCGGTAGCGTTTGATGATGAAGATCTATCAAAGATGGAGGTGATTGGAGAAGAAGATGAAGAACTAATGATTTCTGGGGATTTTCAATTTTCCGGCGACTGGTGTAGCGGCCGGAGAGGGTTACCAGTTAGTTACGACGGCCGAAAAATGGCGGGGGCGGTGGTTGCATGGCCGCTGGCCATGCAACCGGTGAAGGTTCAGGGTTGGACAAGTGGCAAGGGTTGTGGAGAGGGTTACTGCATGAGTCCCACGTGTCCTGGGGCGTGGCAGAGAGGGAGAATGGGAAGAGTGACGTGGCGTGATGTGAGTGATATTGAGATTGAAGTGGGTCCTTTTCGTGTGATACGCGTGTCACAGCTTTTATACACATGCAATGCTGGACTTTGCTGAATGGGCTTCGCAGATTAATTGGATATTGAGGCCCAATGATTAACCTGATAAAAATGGCAAATGATTAATGAAAACGTGATTAAATGGATTAACAAAAATGAAGATGGATTAATGTGATTAACAAAATGCTAAACGTGATGGAATGGCAATTAACAATTAAATGGAAATGGTAAACCAACAAATGATTAAACTAAACCCTAATATTCTAATACTCTAATTAAAACTGAAAAACAATTAATGGACTAATCTATTATCCTATATTAAAAAATATCTATACTAAAAATCAAAACTAAATTCTATATTAGAAAAATCTATTTAATCTATAAAAGAAAAAAGAATCTATTAAAATATCTATTAAAAAGAAATTCTATTAATATTCTATAAAACAAAATCTAGTTACTTTTATATTAAAAAGAAAATACTTCCCTATTTAAAATACAACCCTAATATTCTAAAAAACTATTTATTCTATAACCTATAATATCTATATTAAGAAAATAAAAGGACATCTATTTATTAAAAGAAAAATAATATCTATATTCTTTCTATATTAAAACCTAAAAACATTTAAAGGCTATTAAAACTCTTAAAAAAAATCTATTAATATTCTAAAAATGATTAAAATCTATTAAAACCCTAATAATGGCCAATAAAATCCAGAAAAATCACAATAATTCCCGAGGGAACAAAAATAGCACCGAACGACAAATAACACTGCGAAAGCGCACCAAAATAGCCGGTAAAAATAAACGGACACCGAAATACCCCTAAAAACAACAGCGTGAGCTGAAACACCGGGAAGAGCACGACCTCCAAAAATTTGATTCTACCTATCTAAACTGATTAAAAACACCTGAGACGCGAGACGAGAGCTGTGATCCCGATAAAATCAAAACAACTGAAAAATGCACTGTATGTGATATGCAGATGCGAATGCGGTCATGCGTCGAAACATAGGACCAGATACGGGACCCGGTTGGTCAAATTTTAGGGTGCAACAATACTTCCCGATTTTAGTGCTCCGGACTTCTATCTGTTATTATGAGTACTTTGAGGAAGACTGTTGCGTATAAGTTGCCTACTCCTGATGTGACTTCTCTGTTGGGTCTGATTTCCCTAGCTGATGATGATGTGAGGAGAAGTTTTAGAAAGAGTTATGGGAAGCTACTGAATTTGGTTTGCAGACCAACCACATACGAGCTGAATGGGTTATACACATTGATGCAGTTATATGATCCCTCCTTGAGGTGTTTTATGTTCCAGGACTTCATTTTGGCTCTGACCATGGAGGAGTACGCTGAGTTTCTAGAGTTGCCAGTTCAGAACAGAGTGCCCTTCATTCACTTTGATGCTAATCCTAAGCTGGAAGACTTAGCTGTTCCCTTGCATATGGATCCTGCAGAGTTGTTGTTGACTTCCTGGCATGGAGTTTCTGGGTTCTCCCTCAAATTTTTGGTTGGCAAAGCTCAAGAATATGCCAAAAGTGGCTGCTGGATTGTGTTCAACGCTGTTCTTGCCTTTTGCATCTATGGGATTATACTGTTCCCTAATCTGCCTGAGTTTGTTGATTTGGATGCTTTCCACTTGTTTGCTGCAGGCAACCCGGTGCCTACCTTGGTCGGAGATTTCTATCATTCCTTGCATTACAAGAATGAAAACAGAAGGGGGGAAAATTTCCATTGTTGTGTACCTTTGCTGAATATGTGGTTTGAGAGCCATCTGCCCAAGAAGGGTCCTTTTGTTGAATCTGTAGATACAGTTGAATGATCTGAGCGTCTAATGGGACTTTCTTCAGAAGACATTGTCTGGTTCGATAGAGATTTATTGGGGTCAGAGATTATCTTCAGTTGCGCCGGGTTTCCCAATGTTCCTTTGATTGGAAGGAAGGGGTGTATTAATTACAACCCATCTTTGTTGGTTCGACAGTTCGGGTATGCTTTGAAGAGTCCACCGAAGGAGGAAGAAATACAGGAATCTCTGTATCTCACTGGTGACCTGAGTGGGGAATTATTGGCCAAGCTTCAGCGCGCTTGGAATCATATCTGCAGAAGAGGGAAACCATTATTAGGCAAGAATGATTGTCAAGCTTATATGCCTTACAAGGTGTGGATTCAGGAGAGGGTAAGACAGGTGCAGATGCCTTTTCCAGCAGTATCACGTCTTGTTCCAATTCCAGTTGAGGAACCGACTACTGTGGCTATTGAGGTCTATGAGCGGGTTGTGAAAGAAAAAGAAGACTTGATAAAGATCAATGAAGAGTTAGAGAAGGAATTGGCTCAAATTCGGAGTGAGAAGAATAAAGCTGTGTATTCCTTCCAACAGCAGACTGAGTTGGTAAACAGGATAGGTGCCGAACTAACAGAAGAGACAAAGAAATGTGAACGCCTGGGAAAAGAATTCAGAAGCTCTCATGATATGTTAGAGTCCAAGAAGAAGTCACTCGATGCCGCCTACCGGGAAATCGCTTCGTGCAACAGAACGTGGAATGCTACGCTAACCAACAACAAAAAGAGGGAAGACAAATTGAAACAGCAAATTTCTGAACTCGAAGATCAGTTGAAAGCTAGCAAGAGAAAGTATGAAGAGGAGGTTATGACAAGATATAGTCTTCAGAACTCATTGAACAAAGCCATCGAGTGCAAGAAGGAGGTTGTGTCTCAGAAACGGAAGTTAGATGACCGCTTTGGAGAAGGGGCATGGGAGGAATCTATTGGTGATTTACGACGTGTTCTTAAGCGAAGAGATCCACTTGTCGAGGGTTTGCTTACTCAACCAAATCATCCCTAGACTAAGAGATTATTAGAGGAGTACCAGGCGTATGGTCGCACTTGACTATCTCATGTATTGATGTGTATGCTTTATTTGCATTGTGCTAGCCATCACCAGGATTGTTGGTTGAGGTCATGCCTTCTTATTGTACGCTCATTAATATTGTATTCCTGACTTGATGGGGTTTTCTGCAATGTATGAGATGTTTTTCTGCGATTGGGTTTCGAGCTTCTTATTGCTATCACTGTCACCGCACTGGCACACAGGCACTATAATTAGGGGGTGATATTCCCTAATGCACAGACACATGTTGCATCTGCATACACATTCATATTGCATTACCAGGTAATTATTGAACCGTATCTCATTTCCTGCATCTCCAGGTTTTTCCAGGATTGAAAGTCAACGTCTGCACCGATACTCTACTCGTACCAACTACAAAAGAGTCATGGACCAGATGCAAAACGAGATGCAGGAGATGCGTGAAAAGCTGGCGCTGTTCATGCAGACGATGGAGACAATTGTGAAGGGGCAGGAAAACCTGCAGATTTTGGTGCAGTCATTGCTGGCGAGAAATGCCGGGAATGGAAACGAAGACCACAATTCTGTACGTGTTGAAACCATTCATGGGGGTGGTACTCCTACGCCTGTAGCTCCACCTGTGGTGAATATACCTGTTGTGAATATGAACAATGGCGCTGGCGCCGGGAATGGTAATACGGGAATTGGTAACGAGACCGTCATTAACAACGTTGGATTCGGAGACGCCAATCTGGGCGGTGATAACAATGGAGGTAATGGCTTTGGTAACAACGGACTCGGCTACAACGACCAGGAGAAGAAGATGGAGGTGATTGGAGAAGAAGATGAAGAACTAATGATTTCTGGGGATTTTCAGTTTTCCGGCGACTGGTGTAGCGGCCGGAGATGGTTACCAGTTAGTTACGACGGCCGGAAAATGGAGGGGGCGGTGGTTGCATGGCCGCCGGCCATGCAACCGGTGAAGGTTCAGGGTTGGACAAGTGGCAAGGGTTGTGGAGAGGGTTACTGCATGAGTCCCACGTGTCCTGGGGCGTGGCAGAGAGGGAGAATGGGAAGAGTGATGTGGCGTGATGTGAGTGATATTGAGATTGAAGTGGGTCCTTTTCGTGTGATACGCGTGTCACAGCTTTTATACACATGCAATGCTGGACTTTGCTGAATGGGCTTCGCAGATTAATTGGATATTGAGGCCCAATGATTAACCTGATAAAAATGGCAAATGATTAATGAAAACGTGATTAAATGGATTAACAAAAATGAAGATGGATTAATGTGATTAACAAAATGCTAAACGTGATGGAATGGCAATTAACAATTAAATGGAAATGGTAAACCAACAAATGATTAAACTAAACCCTAATATTCTAATACTCTAATTAAAACTGAAAAACAATTAATGGACTAATCTATTATCCTATATTAAAAAATATCTATACTAAAAATCAAAACTAAATTCTATATTAGAAAAATCTATTTAATCTATAAAAGAAAAAAGAATCTATTAAAATATCTATTAAAAAGAAATTCTATTAATATTCTATAAAACAAAATCTAGTTACTTTTATATTAAAAAGAAAATACTTCCCTATTTAAAATACAACCCTAATATTCTAAAAAACTATTTATTCTATAACCTATAATATCTATATTAAGAAAATAAAAGGACATCTATTTATTAAAAGAAAAATAATATCTATATTCTTTCTATATTAAAACCTAAAAACATTTAAAGGCTATTAAAACTCTTAAAAAAAATCTATTAATATTCTAAAAATGATTAAAATATATTAAAACCCTAATAATGGCCAATAAAATCCAGAAAAATCACAATAATTCCCGAGGGAACAAAAATAGCACCGAACGACAAATAACACTGCGAAAGCGCACCAAAATAGCCGGTAAAAATAAACGGACACCGAAATACCCCTAAAAACAACAGCGCGAGCTGAAACACCGGGAAGAGCACGACCTCCAAAAATACGATTCTACCTATCTAAACTGATTAAAAACACCTGAGACGCGAGACGAGAGCTGTGATCCCGATAAAATCAAAACAACTGAAAAATGCACTGTATGCGATATGCAGATGCGAATGCGGTCATGCATCGAAACATAGGACCAGATACGGGACCCGGTTGGTCAAATTTTAGGGTGCAACAGCTGCCCCTATTCAAGCGGCTTGGACCTGAATGGTTGAAGAGCGCTCAGCCTTCAAACATTCAAAGGTAGATGACGGTTGAATACCAATGAAACCCTGAAATTTGCCAACCGTGGGAATATACTGCAAAACTGCTTGAGGAATAGCCTCCAATAAACTGAAGTTTGGTTGTCACGGCAACAACTGGTCAATCATCTGATAAATTTTCTTCTCCTTTTCAACATCAATCACCTGTGCGACACCACAAGTATTGGAATAATGCTTCGAAAAGCAAACGACTTGATTCCCATCTCTCTTATGGGATCAAATCCTGTCATCTCACAGTTCACTGCGAACTTGAGGACAATTCTCCTGGGGAACTTCCGAATCGACTGCTCGACACCCATTATGTCAACAAGTCGCAGCTTCAGAAATCTGATATATGTCAATCTTTTTTACAGTGCCGATGTAATCAACCAAATATGAAGAAAATCACTCCGCTGGGGAAGACGAGAAGCTTAACCCAATCAACTCTGCAAGGGAACATACTCGAAATCCAATGAGGTAACCAACCTGGTCCATGTTTCGAAATGCGTATGTCTGAGAATGATGCAATGTCCTATATGGCACGGAAATGCTATGCATTCTGTTTGAAAATGCAATGCCCAGATGGCATGGAAATGCTACATGTTTGTATAAATGCTATGACGATATATGCAAATGCTAATGCAGGCTCGAGCTGCCAGAGAACACCAGGTCTGAAAACCACTTGGCAAAATAAATGCCAAAGGAAATGCCAACTCCACTGAAGGTAACCTGATATCACAGACTCATCTCAGCAAAATAAATGCTGGAAAAGAGGGAAACCAAATCCGCTGGGGATAACCGTCCTGCCGGAGAAATGGAAAGGCAACCCTGCTTGGGGAGGAAGAAAAGACAACTCCGCTTGGGGATGCCCTCTTCAAACCATTGGCAACTGATTGTGCTCTGCGGGGATTGACCCAAACTGGGGTTGATTGCGCGCAGCATGCTGCTGGAAATGCCCCTACTATCAAGGATATCAATCTTAATCTGCTGGGGATACTCCCGATCCTACTCTGATACGGGGTAAAATACAATCTCGACTCTTCTGGGGATAATAAGCAACTTTCATCTGCTGAAGAGTAGCAATTTTGATTTAACAACATCCACAAGGAATTCAAACATTAATCGGAGCACTGGTATCTGTCGAGCTTCGTATCGGGGAACCTGACAACATGCGAGCCATTGGGGAAATACTGTGTCAGATACCTTTAGGTTTTTGTTTTTACTGGTTTAGGATAAACATGGACTATATACACAGTGGAAAATATGGAAAATACTAGACGAGAACTAGCATTCAAAGGTAGACTACCAGGCGAGAACTGATAGGAAAATAGGTTATCGGACGAGAATTGATTTGGCAACGTCATGTACCAGACGAGAACTGATACAACACTTGAAGAAACGGTGACCAGACGAGAACTGGTTACAATAAACTACACCAGACAGGAACTGATGCTTACAATAAACTACACCAGACGGGAACTGATGCTTACGGAAAGGTGGGCCAGACGAGAATTGGTTACCAGTTTGCCAGGCGAGAACTGGACTTTGGAAACGACTGGTTACTGACACGCAACAGGTTTAGACTGCAGGATAATGATCCAACGACAACACGGCTCTTCTCGGAATGTTAAGGTTTTTGATAAGGGTAATGACATGATTCCCCGATACTTAACTCCGGCTGGGGATAAACAGACTGGTTTGAACAGCTTGCCCCAGTACAATCAACTTGCCCCAATCTAACTCTTGGGAATATTCGCTCTGAACAGCTTGCTACGAGACGACCTCGAGATTACTTGCCCCGGTATCTATACGACAACAGAATTCAATCTCCATTAAACACTTGTCGATCCAGTTGGTTTCAACATTTCTGCGGTGCCTTGCCCCTGAATGAGCGTTCTAGCGACTTAACCCGATCTGATTATCCACCTGAAGTATCTGCTTTCAAATCTCCACGTCCTGAATGATTGCCCCAGATTGGCTTTTGAGAAGACTCTCTTCTGATCAACTGCTTCTCAAACAAACTTCCCCATACCAACTGAAGCTTCGGGACTTGTCCTCAGACTAACTGATACTGAACTTACTGGAAGTCAATGCCCCGGATTCACAGGTCTTCACAACATACACCATCCTGGTTCAGACTGCTGAATTACTCAGTCCCGCTCTATTATTCCCTGCTGGAATTTCCTTCATGCCAACTACTAACCTGCAATTAAAATTGTCTATTCACGAATGGTAATCTTAATGCAGTGGTTATGCAGATTTTGAAAAATTTTGAGTCGTCACTCATTTACATGTCATGATTGTGAGTGACGAATGAACCTAAGTTCAAACGTGGTGCTTACGTGGTCAGTGAAAAATACAACAAGGATGTGACTAGCAAGTCATGAAGGAGTCAGGTTACTCAACCTTATCGTAATGCGCTTTCAGAATAAACCCTACCTCAATTAGGTCTTTTAAGGGTTGTATCGTGGTCGGGTTCACGGTTCGTGAAACAAATGATATTTGGCTCAAATTTTGATTTGTACCCACCCCTTCTACGTGATGATCTCCGATCCTAAGGTTCAGTTAACCTGACACGAGCGCTCGCCTCTTCGAGAGGTATGTTGAATGGTAAGAACCACAACTGAGGAATCCACAAGGTTTTTCGGAGTGACAGCTACTCCTTCTTCGTTTTCGGTGTCTGTGTACACGACTTTGTGACTCGCTGGGGAAAAAATTTCTATCCCTTCTTCCTTTTCATTCTTTTGATTCCCTAATTTTTGCCTGGACTGACTCCTTTTGAGTTCTTTTCGATTTTTCTTTTTGAAGTCTAGCGGGATGCCCTGATTTTTGCCTAAGTATTAGCTTTCCAACTTTTCTTTCTTTTTACTTAGCGGGCTTTCTTTCTTTCTTGCTTTTGGAACAAAGTCGTGTGACACTGGTTGTCTTGATTGCTCCGAAAGGTTTGTAACTGTCTCACTCCTGATTGGTGAGGTTTAACCTCTTGAAAGGCATAAACTGATATTGGTCCTTGAAAGACAACACTCCTCTGTAAGACTTGAATGCTCGGTCAAGCTAACTGACAACTACCCTGCCCCGGGTTAAGATGTGAGGGTTTAAAAGTCCGAAAAAACTTCTACTTCTTGGCTCGAAGTGGGTAACAAGGGACTAACTCCTTATATCTCCAGTGTTTAGGGATTTGAAACAATGCCTTGTACGTCATCGGTAAGGTCTTATCTGAAAGCATACGATCATCGGTTATGAGTTTATTTCGTCATCCTCCCTCCAATCTTTGCTAGTCACAGTGATAAAGGGGAGTGAATAAAATGCAAGTGTCAGTGCAATGCAGTAAATGAGCGACAGCGACATGATTAATTCAGAAAAATGCATAGTCACTTTATTATTATCACCATTCGACACATACAATGTTTAAAAGCAAGTAGTAACTAACAGAAAAGAAACTACAAATGCAAATGATATAAAAGTCTGAGGACTGCCAATGTCGAGGCGCCCGCCTGTTCGAATCACTGGCTTCTTTGCTGGGGAATACTTTCCGAATCGACGAGCTTAGACAGCTGAGCGGTTGGTATGAACAAATAGAAATCCTTCTCGAAAGGAAATGCGATCTTGGTCGATCAACTGCTGTACCTTCGCCTGAAATGCTTTACAATCTTCCGTCGAATGCCCGGGAGAGCCACCATGATAACCACACTGAACGTGGGGATTGTACCCAGGAGGGTAAGGTTCTGGAACTGGCTTAAGAGCTTTAGGTTCCACCAAAGAACTCTGGATCAAAGATGGTAGCAGCTGGCTATACGGCATAGGCACTGGGTGAAAAGGAGATTTCCTTCGTTCCAAGTTGTTGCGAGGTCGATTCTGATTCTGACGTTGATTCTGATAACTTCGACCACGAGTTTGTTGCTTTGCAGTGGAAGCAACATAAGATTCCTGATAGGGTGCCCCAGGCACGGCTGTCTGTTCAGTATAACAAGCCACAGAAGGTACTGATCTCTGATAAGATGAAGAACCAACAAAATTCACTGATTCGCTTCGAGGATATTCAACCTTTGGCATGACTGCATTGATCACAACTCCTTCTTCATTCTGATAGTCACAAGGATATTCAGTTTCACCAGCTTGATCATTTGAAGTAACCTGAATTTTCCCGATTCTTATGGCATACTCAAGGCGTTCTCCTAATGTTACCACGTCAGAGAAACTTAACGGAAGTCCGAGCAATCTTTCGAAGTACGGATCTTGTAGGGAATCTACAAACATGCTAGTCAACTCTCGGTCCAACAGCGGTGGATGCACTCTAGCAGCAAATTCTCTCCATCTCTGAGCATACTTCCTGATAGGTTCATTATTCTCTTGAGACAGTTCTTGCAACTGCATGCGATGAGGAGCTACGTCTAGGTTATAATCGTACTGCTTCAGAAAAGCTCTGGCTAAATCCATCCATGACTGAATCTGATTTCTCTCTAACTGCATATACCACCTCAAAGATGCCCCAGTCAGACTATCTTGAAAGCAATGGATCATCAATTTGTCATCTCGCACAAACGAAGTCATTCTTCGACAGAACATCATCAAATGTTGCTTCGGACAGCTATCTCCCGTGTACTTCTCAAATTTCGGCACTTTGAACTTATAAGGCAACACCAGGTCAGGAACCAAACACATGTCTGCAGCATTCAGGTTGACAGCATCTTTGACTTTCAAAGCTTCAACTTTCTCTTCCAACACTTGGAGTTTTCTATCCGTCTCAAGAGCTCTTGGATCTACGGTCCTGGCTATTGGAATATCTCTTCGGGGATTCATCATAGGGAAAGCAACACCTTGATTGTTAACAGGAGGAGGACGTTCATTTCGGGCAACAAACTGCTCATGTCGACCTCGGTTCTCAACAGAAGGCTGTACAACTTGGTCTGCAGTAACGTTATTCACTTGCGGGAAGTCTTCCATAGAATCATACAGAGGGTTGGACGTCATAGTGAACCCTGCCAAAGTGTTAGGAGACTGGAAATTGCCTTCAGACATAGCTACCAATAGTCTTCAGCTGACTTCAATGCTCGACTCTGCTCAAATCTACTCAACCCCTAGGTCGGTCTTCTGACAATCAACAGTTGCTCAATCCAAACTCCAGGTAATCACCTTCAGGAAACAAAGGCTGGATCAGAACTCTGGCTAACTGGAGGATGATATGCAATATGATGCAACACTGTTATGCACATGATATGCAAGATGCAGCAAACAACGGGATCACAGCCCCCACACAATCTGGATACTGATGCGCTGCTGACGGAGTACGTTCACTCTGAAGAGAGACCAAAATAACTGGTAGGTTGGAAGTCAAGTTTCCTGCAAAAAAAAAACCCACTCACAGGTATGGACCTATATCTGTCAAAGTACGGCATCCTATGCGGTCGTTAGCGTCACAGACTTTCAAGACTGACGATACGATTCCCAGAAGGAGTGGCATCATCAAGTCTTGAAGAGGCCTCACTTAGCTAACTTCCAAATGATCGGTTCCCAGAGTCGACAATCCAACTAACCAGCAACCCGAGCCACCCAAAGGGTGGGACAAGAGGCCAACCAGAAGAACCTCGTCTGAGTGTAGATTTCGCGGGACACTAATACAAGCAAAGCCAGTAGGCGCCCACTAATCTCTACTCTAAGTCTAAGGTGCACTCAAGCCCAGGTCCGGCTTATCTCTCAATCATAGAACACCCGTCACACCCCAATAGCACAACAGCAACAAATAATATCAATAAATAAATCCCAATAGACAAGCAAACAAGCGCTAGGATTGACTCTCTTAGGGGACGTTGGATCCCACATGCATAAGGAACTATCGCAGTCCTTAGCAGCCAGGGGACATTGAATCCCCAGCAGAGACTCGCATAGGGAACCATCGCAGTCCCCAGCAGAGTCGCCAGCTGTCGCTACTGCGAAAATCGGCGCCGGCAATACAGAAGAGTCGCCACCGTGCGTTATTTATCCCAAAGGAGGGAAAGGAAACGCTCGAAGTAAACCTCACAAAAACGGGGAAAGGTATGGTCATCGCAACCAAAACCTGGATTCGGGAGTCGATTACGCAAGGGGAAGGTATTAGCACCCCTCACGTCCACCGTACTCGATGGGATCCACGCTTGCTTGTTTGTACGGATTACACTTCTATCTAAACTAAAGGATGAGGTCTGAAAAGAAAAGAAAATATGACTCGGCAAAGCATCGCACTTTATGCCTACGTATTCCCGTCTGGAACGAGAAATCAGAGTCAACGTAGTTCGCCTAACTACGGGTGAAGGTGGGGAAGGTTGCTCGCTAGGATATCGCATCCTATGCCTACGTACTTCCACACAGCATGGAAGATCAGAGCAAACGTAGTTCAGGCTAACTACGGCTAAAACTGGGTGTTCTCACACAACAGTGAGAAATTAATCTGGTTTTAAAGGTATGGGAACCTATGGGAGAAACTACGGTCTGGTCTCAAATGCACTCGGGCAAGAGAGAAGGGTAACAATTAGTCGTCAGCGGGAAAGTCTCGATCGCACAGCAGCGAGAGAACAAAAGGTTAGTTGTTAGTGTGCTCGCTAGGATATCGCATCCTATGCCTACATATTCTCGTCTGGTACGAGAAATCAGAGCAGCTGTAGTTCGGCTACTTCGGGACCACAGCTCAAATCTCATTTTATTAACATTCTGAAAAATGGTTACAATGATTGAATACTGAAAATAACCCTCCTAGGAAATACTATCCTATCCTATCCTGGAAAAAAATCAAATGGAAAATAGTCCCCTAACAAGTGGACTTCTAAACTATCCCTAAAATTGAATAAACTCTATGAAAAAATGTACTCTAAAAAATATTAAATCTACACTAATATTTTTTACTATTTTTTCCAAGTATCTTTCTTTTTTCAAAATATTTCTATTTTCTCTCCAAATATTTTTCCCATATTTTTTCTATATTTTTTCCAATAATTCTTTTCCATTTTCCATATTTTTTTCAATAATTCTTTTCTTTAAAATATTTTCTCTTCTTTTTCTTTTTCTATTTTCTCCTTTTTTCATATTCTCTTTTCTTCTTTCTCTTTTTTTTCCAAAATACTTTTTCAAGTACTTTCTATATTTTTCAATATTACTTTTCATACACTAGAATAAAGAAAAAACAAAAAAAGAAAATAATAAAGGGGAAGGGGGTGCAGCAGTTTACAGGGGGTGCCAATAACCTGCAGAAAAAATGAATGGGCCCAGCCCAGAAAAAACAAAATCAGACAAAAAAAACTGGAGAGGGGGGTATGACCAAAACGCAGGGTGTATGCTGGGATTAGCTGGGCCCAGCCTAGTCCACAAAGAAGGAAAGAAAGGGGGGGGGGGTGTAACGGAAATGCTAGTGGGTAACACTGAAGTTGATTGGGCCACAAGCCCAACGAACCCAGACCAGTCCAAGAGACCCTTCCTCTCCCAACTCTACTCAGAAAGCCTAAGTCCCCCTCATCTTCCTCACCAGCCTCCGCCGCCGTTTCTGACTACCTCCACCCAGTCTCATCGTCCCCGTCGTAAAACCACTCCCTCGTCTCAAATCACAAAACAAAAGGACTGTACCAAAAAAAATCACAAGCCAGATCGTAATTCTTGATGAAGGAATGTTCATAGAAGACGATTTAACGAGCGATGTGGAAGGTTCTTGATGGAGAACTGGTGAATAGGATCTTGAATGAATCTTGCAAGCGATTGTTCGTGGACGAAGATGAGTCTTGGCGTTGGATCGAGGTTCTTGAAAGGATCTCTATCGATCTTGCGGAAGTGGTTGAAGATCTAAGGATCTGTGCATTTCTGGCGTATCTTAGGAAGGTCTTGATGAAGAAGCATGCGTTGGAGGTTGTTGATGATGTTTTGAGATTTTCTGGACGCTTGGTGAAGCGATGAAGTTGGATGTGTTCAAGAACCTACTGAAGAATCTGGAAATTATGAAGAACGCGGTTGAACTCGATGAATGCTTCTGGATCTGAGAAATAGTCCCGATGAACTTGATGAAGTTCTTGCAAACGATTTTCTGGAGACGATTATTGAAGAATCTGACGAAGATCACTTGAAGGAAGTTTGTTGAAGCTTCTGGATGAACACGGCGTTCTTGAAGTTTTGTTGACGATTCTTGAGGAATATTGAAGGAGATGGACGGAATGTTGAAGGAGATCCATTGAAGATGGATGAATGCTCGTCTGGAAAAGGACATGGTTCTTGAACATGTGAACGAAGACTGGAAATTTGGATGAACACACGAAGAACATGTTGAGTTTTCCGGTGAGATGATGAAGCTTCCGGCGAGGTTTCCGGTAGCGTTTGATGATGAAGATCTATCAAAGATGGAGGTGATTGGAGAAGAAGATGAAGAACTAATGATTTCTGGGGATTTTCAATTTTCCGGCGACTGGTGTAGCGGCCGGAGAGGGTTACCAGTTAGTTACGACGGCCGGAAAATGGCGGGGGCGGTGGTTGCATGGCCGCTGGCCATGCAACCGGTGAAGGTTCAGGGTTGGACAAGTGGCAAGGGTTGTGGAGAGGGTTACTGCATGAGTCCCACGTGTCCTGGGGCGTGGCAGAGAGGGAGAATGGGAAGAGTGACGTGGCGTGATGTGAGTGATATTGAGATTGAAGTGGGTCCTTTTCGTGTGATACGCGTGTCACAGCTTTTATACACATGCAATGCTGGACTTTGCTGAATGGGCTTCGCAGATTAATTGGATATTGAGGCCCAATGATTAACCTGATAAAAATGGCAAATGATTAATGAAAACGTGATTAAATGGATTAACAAAAATGAAGATGGATTAATGTGATTAACAAAATGCTAAACGTGATGGAATGGCAATTAACAATTAAATGGAAATGGTAAACCAACAAATGATTAAACTAAACCCTAATATTCTAATACTCTAATTAAAACTGAAAAACAATTAATGGACTAATCTATTATCCTATATTAAAAAATATCTATACTAAAAATCAAAACTAAATTCTATATTAGAAAAATCTATTTAATCTATAAAAGAAAAAAGAATCTATTAAAATATCTATTAAAAAGAAATTCTATTAATATTCTATAAAACAAAATCTAGTTACTTTTATATTAAAAAGAAAATACTTCCCTATTTAAAATACAACCCTAATATTCTAAAAAACTATTTATTCTATAACCTATAATATCTATATTAAGAAAATAAAAGGACATCTATTTATTAAAAGAAAAATAATATCTATATTCTTTCTATATTAAAACCTAAAAACATTTAAAGGCTATTAAAACTCTTAAAAAAAATCTATTAATATTCTAAAAATGATTAAAATCTATTAAAACCCTAATAATGGCCAATAAAATCCAGAAAAATCACAATAATTCCCGAGGGAACAAAAATAGCACCGAACGACAAATAACACTGCGAAAGCGCACCAAAATAGCCGGTAAAAATAAACGGACACCGAAATACCCCTAAAAACAACAGCGCGAGCTGAAACACCGGGAAGAGCACGACCTCCAAAAATTTGATTCTACCTATCTAAACTGATTAAAAACACCTGAGACGCGAGACGAGAGCTGTGATCCCGATAAAATCAAAACAACTGAAAAATGCACTGTATGTGATATGCAGATGCGAATGCGGTCATGCGTCGAAACATAGGACCAGATACGGGACCCGGTTGGTCAAATTTTAGGGTGCAACAATACTTCCCGATTTTAGTGCTCCGGACTTCTATCTGTTATTATGAGTACTTTGAGGAAGACTGTTGCGTATAAGTTGCCTACTCCTGATGTGACTTCTCTGTTGGGTCTGATTTCCCTAGCTGATGATGATGTGAGGAGAAGTTTTAGAAAGAGTTATGGGAAGCTACTGAATTTGGTTTGCAGACCAACCACATACGAGCTGAATGGGTTATACACATTGATGCAGTTATATGATCCCTCCTTGAGGTGTTTTATGTTCCAGGACTTCATTTTGGCTCTGACCATGGAGGAGTACGCTGAGTTTCTAGAGTTGCCAGTTCAGAACAGAGTGCCCTTCATTCACTTTGATGCTAATCCTAAGCTGGAAGACTTAGCTGTTCCCTTGCATATGGATCCTGCAGAGTTGTTGTTGACTTCCTGGCATGGAGTTTCTGGGTTCTCCCTCAAATTTTTGGTTGGCAAAGCTCAAGAATATGCCAAAAGTGGCTGCTGGATTGTGTTCAACGCTGTTCTTGCCTTTTGCATCTATGGGATTATACTGTTCCCTAATCTGCCTGAGTTTGTTGATTTGGATGCTTTCCACTTGTTTGCTGCAGGCAACCCGGTGCCTACCTTGGTCGGAGATTTCTATCATTCCTTGCATTACAAGAATGAAAACAGAAGGGGGAAAAATGTCCATTGTTGTGTACCTTTGCTGAATATGTGGTTTGAGAGCCATCTGCCCAAGAAGGGTCCTTTTGTTGAATCTGTAGATACAGTTGAATGGTCTGAGCGTCTAATGGGACTTTCTTCAGAAGACATTGTCTGGTTCGATAGAGATTTATTGGGGTCAGAGATTATCTTCAGTTGCGCCGGGTTTCCCAATGTTCCTTTGATTGGAAGGAAGGGGTGTATTAATTACAACCCATCTTTGTTGGTTCGACAGTTCGGGTATGCTTTGAAGAGTCCACCGAAGGAGGAAGAAATACAGGAATCTCTGTATCTCACTGGTGACCTGAGTGGGGAATTATTGGCCAAGCTTCAGCGCGCTTGGAATCATATCTGCAGAAGAGGGAAACCATTATTAGGCAAGAATGATTGTCAAGCTTATATGCCTTACAAGGTGTGGATTCAGGAGAGGGTAAGACAGGTGCAGATGCCTTTTCCAGCAGTATCACGTCTTGTTCCAATTCCAGTTGAGGAACCGACTACTGTGGCTATTGAGGTCTATGAGCGGGTTGTGAAAGAAAAAGAAGACTTGATAAAGATCAATGAAGAGTTAGAGAAGGAATTGTCTCAAATTCGGAGTGAGAAGAATAAAGCTGTGTATTCCTTCCAATAGCAGACTGAGTTGGTAAACAGGATAGGTGCCGAACTAACAGAAGAGACAAAGAAACGTGAACGCCTGGGAAAAGAATTCAGAAGCTCTCATGATATGTTAGAGTCCAAGAAGAAGTCACTCGATGCCGCCTACCGGGAAATCGCTTCGTGCAACAGAACGTGGAATGCTATGCTAACCAACAACAAAAAGAGGGAAGACAAATTGAAACAGCAAATTTCTGAACTCGAAGATCAGTTGAAAGCTAGCAAGAGAAAGTATGAAGAGGAGGTTATGACAAGATATAGTCTTCAGAACTCATTGAACAAAGCCATCGAGTGCAAGAAGGAGGTTGTGTCTCAGAAACGGAAGTTAGATGACCGCTTTGGAGAAGGGGCATGGGAGGAATCTATTGGTGATTTACGACGTGTTCTCAAGCGAAGAGATCCACTTGTCGAGGGTTTGCTTACTCAACCAAATCATCCCTAGACTAAGAGATTATTAGAGGAGTACCAGGCGTATGTTCGCACTTGACTATCTCATGTATTGATGTGTATGCTTTATTTGCATTGTGCTAGCCATCACCAGGATTGTTGGTTGAGGTCATGCCTTCTTATTGTACGCTCATTAATATTGTATTCCTGACTTGATGGGGTTTTCTGCAATGTATGAGATGTTTTTCTGCGATTGGGTTTCGAGCTTCTTATTGCTATCACTGTCACCGCACTGGCACACAGGCACTATAATTAGGGGGTGATATTCCCTAATGCACAGACACATGTTGCATCTGCATACACATTCATATTGCATTACCAGGTAATTATTGAACCGTATCTCATTTCCTGCATCTCCAGGTTTTTCCAGGATTGAAAGTCAACGTCTGCACCGATACTCTACTCGTACCAACTACAAAAGAGTCATGGACCAGATGCAAAACGAGATGCAGGAGATGCGTGAAAAGCTGGCGCTGTTCATGCAGACGATGGAGACAATTGTGAAGGGGCAGGAAAACCTGCAGATTTTGGTGCAGTCATTGCTGGCGAGAAATGCCGGGAATGGAAACGAAGACCACAATTCTGTACGTGTTGAAACCATTCATGGGGGTGGTACTCCTACGCCTGTAGCTCCACCTGTGGTGAATATACCTGTTGTGAATATGAACAATGGCGCTGGCGCCGGGAATGGTAATACGGGAATTGGTAACGAGACCGTCATTAACAACGTTGGATTCGGAGACGCCAATCTGGGCGGTGATAACAATGGAGGTAATGGCTTTGGTAACAACGGACTCGGCTACAACGACCAGGGGTTTGATTATGTCAACCAGGATGGGAAGTTTGGTTGCAACGCTCAGGGCTTCGGACATGATGGATTTGGTAATGCTAATCAGGCCTATGGTGGATTCGGTAACGGAAATGGTGCTGGAATGATGTCTTTTAGACCTGTCGGGGTCGCTCAAGGGTATGGTAACAGAGGACGGGGCCCTGTGATGAATCAGACTAGATTTGGTCGTAACAATGGGTATGGAAATGAGAATGTTAATTGGATGGAAGACCAACAAGAAGATGCCTTCTCTGGTAGGGGTATGGATGGACCTGTGGATCTTGTTCAGAGGATCAAAATGCTTGAGGAACAAATGAAGGGTGTAGTGAATCAGAGCACTTCTGGTTTAGATATGACCATAATGGGATTGGTGCCTGGCCTAAGGGTACCGCTGAAGTTTAAAGCTCCCACCTTTGATAAGTATAAGGGAGACACTTGTCCGAAGGTGCATGTTCGCTCTTACTACAGACGGATGTCCGCTTACTCGAATGATGAAAGAATGCTAATGCATTTCTTTCAAGACAACTTATCTGGACTGTCACTTGAGAGGTATATGGGGTTGGAACCCACTCAGATCAAAACATGGAAGCAACTGGCTGAGGCGTTTGTGACTCATTACAAGTATAACAGTGACCTGGCACCAAACAGGGTCCAGCTGTAAGGCTTGTCACAGAAAACTGGGGAGAGTTTCAAAGAATATGCGCAAAGGTGGCGCGACATGGCGGCAAGAGTGCATCCTCCTCTAGTGGAGAAGGAAATGAATGATATGTTCATTGGAACATTCACAGGGATATTCTACGAGAAGTTGTTTCCTGTTGCGTTGGGCAGTTTCTCCGATCTGATCTTGATGGGTGAAATGATTGAGAATAGTATTAAGGTGGGAAGGCTCCAAGCTAGGGAGTCTACTTCGTCGGGAGGTAATAGAAAAGCATTTGGTGGTCGACGTCAAGGTGATTCTAGTGCAGTGTTTGGTGGCCGGGGCAGAGGCAGAGGAGGACATCAGTATAATCAGCCGTAGCAGATAGCTAGTGTCACGATTCTGATTCCTCAACAGAGACAACAACAACAACCACCGCAACAACAACAGCAACCACAGCAGCAGCAGGGGCAGAATGCTGGCCAAAGAAGATTTCCGAATGCGAAGCCGAAAAGAGTGTTTGAAGCACCTCCTTCCACGTACGCGGAACTCTTTCAGACACTGTTGGGGCTGAATTTAGTTGAAAAGAGGACCTTGGCGCCGCCCACGGGACCAACCCTTCCTTATGGGTATGATGTTAACAAACATTGTGACTTCCACTCCGGGGCACCCGGGCATGACATAGAGGCCTGTCACGCGTTTAAACATAAAGTTCAGGATCTACTGGATAGCAAGGCCATAAATTTTGGACAAGCAGGTCCGAATATAGTACAACAGCCAATGCCCAACCATGGGGCAAATGTTATTCTGACTGAGGAGGGTTTGAATCTGGTCATGAATGTTGATGAGCTGAAAACGCCGTTGCGTGAAGTAAAGAGCAGGTTATTGAAAGGAGGTGTGTATCCGGGCTGCGATGAGTTTTGTCTAGAATGTTGGACCCAAGCAGGGGGTTGTGCTGAATTGAAGAAGGGTATTCAGACCTTGATAGATGAAGGCACGTTGCAATTCGACAAAACGGCAGTTGAGAAACCTGCATAGGTGTTAGCTGATGAGCAAAGTGATGTTGTTACGGTGACAATTCCACGGAAAACGATAACTATAACAGCGCCAGCCAGGCGGCCGACGATCACTATTACAAAGGCAGGGTCAACCCCTTATGAGAGCACCAAGGTAGTACCATGGACTTATGGGCTGGAAGCATATTCTGACGGGGAGAAAATTGATATCAGTAAACGACCAGCTGAGGTTGTGGACAATGTCGTCGGGACTGGAGGGATGACAAGGAGCGGGAGAATTTTTATATCGCCTGAGGTAAAGGTTGAACGATTGGCAAAAGGTAAAGGTAAAGTGAGGGAGAATGTTCCAGTGCAGAGGAATGAAAAAGAAACATCACTGAAAGATGTAGAAGAGTTTATGCGTCTTATCCGTAAGAGTGACTATAAAATTGTCGAGCACCTTCAACAAACGCCGTCGAAGATCTCCATATTGTCGCTGTTATTGTGTTCCGAAGCCCATAGGAATGCGTTATTAAAAATTCTGGACACGTCGTTTGTACCCCCAAGATGTTTCTGTGAATCAGTTGGAGGGGGTGATGGCGCACGTGAATGCAGGCCATAGTTTGGGATTTACGAATTTTGATTTGACCCCGAGGGGAAGAGAGCATAATATGGCGTTGCACGTCTCAGTTGAATGCAGGGGCAATGTCATGTCCCATGTGCTGGTAGATACCGGGTCTTCCTTAAATGTGCTGCCGAAGAAAGCAATGATGAAGTTGGACATCAGGGGGATCATTTGTACGCCTAGCGACTTGGTGGTCAGGGCATTTGATGGTACACGGAGGTCGGTCTTTGGATCTATAACTTTGCCTCTGCAAGTGGGGCCGGAGGTTTTTGAAACTGAAATTTATATTATGGACATCCAGCCAGCATATAGCTGTCTTCTTGGACGACCATGGATCCATGATGTTGGGGCAGTCACATCTACCTTACACCAAAAACTGAAGTACATGGTGGGGGACAGTGTGGTCACAGTTTATGGAGAGGAGGATATACTGGTCAGCCATTTGTCATTGTTCAAGTACGTGGAAGTCGACGGCGAGATTCACAAAACACCCTGTCAAGCCTTTGAGGGGTTGCGCATTAAGGACAAAGTTCTAGGGCCAAGTAAAGCATCAGAGGTGGCAGTATCGTCATACAAAGAGGCTCAGGCTCTGGTGAAGACCGGCGAGACCAAGGGCTGGGGCAAGGTTTTGGATATCCCCGTGAAAATGGACAGATATGGGCTTGGATATCAACCTTTATCATCAACGCCTACTGCAGGGGCACCCCGTTTCAAAGGACCAATAACAATTACGGCTAGTGGGGTATACCACGAGACCGTCAACGCTGTTTCAGATTCTGAAGAGGGAGACAGCGACTGCGACATGGACGCCTGGATTCAGCTGAGCGTGCCAGGACAAGGGCTTTGCAATTGGTCTATTCAGGAGACTGTTCCTGTGATAACTAAATAGTAATGCTTTGTTTTCTTAATTGTTGAACAATCCGGTGTCCTACCCGGGGCATCGTGATTTTGCTTAGGGCCATTCTGTTATGTATATTGCACTGTTTAATCGTTAAATAAAAGGCGTTTTTCATGTACAAATATTGTGATCTCTATTTTTCCTGTTTTTATTTTTACAATAAAATGGCAACATGGTTATTCGCTTTGTATGTGTTTTGAAGCATTTAACCATTTCCTTTGCAGGATTACTATTTCAGATGACATCTATGAACCGCCTATGACTCACTTCGACTTTGAGCACCCGGTATTCCAGACCGAAGAAGAGATTGTTGAAGATGGCGAGGTTCCAGAAGAGTTATCTTGGTTGGTAAAACAAGAAGAAAGAATCATTCTGCCTCATGAGGAAGTCATTGAGATCGTCAATCTGGGGTCGGAAGGGGTTGAAAGGAATGTCCGTATAGGGGCCGCGCTGCAGAGCAACGTCAAATGAAGATTGGTTGAAATGCTCAAAGAGTACAGTGATATTTTTGCTTGGTCGTATGAGGATATGCCTGGGCTGGATACGGATATGGTTGTGCACCGTCTGCCGCTAAAAGAAGAATGTCCGCCGGTTAAGCAGAAGCTACGAAGAACTAGACCGGACATGGCTGTGAAGATTAAGGAGGAGGTTCAAAAGCAGTGGGATGCTGGTTTCCTAGCTGTTACAAAATATCCCTCATGGGTCGCTAATATTGTGCCAGTGCCAAAGAAAGACGGTAAAGTGAGAATGTGCGTAGATTACCGTGATTTGAACAAAGCGAGCTCGAAAGATGATTTTCCAATTCCTCACATCGATGTGCTGGTCGATAACACCGCTCAATTCTCCGTATTCTCCTTCATGGATGGCTTCTCGGGCTATAATCAGATTAAAATGGCGCCAGAAGACATGGAGAAGACTACTTTCATTACGCCCTAGGGAACATTTTGCTACAAAGTGATGCCCTTCGGATTGAAGAATGCTGGGGCAACGTATCAGCGTGCAATGACGACTCTCTTTCATGACATGATGCATAAAGAGATTGAGGTTTATGTTGATGATATGATTGCCAAATCCCAGATGGAGGAAGAACATTTGGTGAATCTGCTAAAATTATTCAAGAGACTTAGGAAGTTCAGGTTGAGACTGAACCCTAACAAGTGCACCTTCGGGGTGAGATCGGGTAAATTGCTGGGGTTTATCGTGAGCGAAAAAGGAATAGAGGTTGATCCTGCGAAAATAAAAGCAATACAAGAAATGCCGACGCCTAAAACAGAAAAAGAGGTGCGCGGGTTTTTAGGGAGGTTGAACTACATCGCTCGGTTCATATCTCACCTAACAGCTACGTGTGAGTCGTTATTCAAGCTGTTGAAGAAAGACCAGGATGTAACATGGAATGAAAATTGTCAAAAGGCGTTCGATAAAATAAAACAGTATTTGCAGGAGCCTCCCATTTTGATACCTCCAGTGGCAGGGAGACCCTTGATTATGTATTTGACGGTTCTTGAGGGGAGTATGGATTGTGTTCTCGGTCAACATGACGAGACTGGGTGTAAGGAGCATGCGATATACTACCTGAGTAAGAAATTTACTGACTGTGAATCTCGATACTCAATGCTCGAAAAAACTTGTTGTGCGCTAGCCTGGGCCGCCAAGCGTTTGAGGAAATACATGCTAAATCATACAACCATGCTCATTTCTAAGATGGACCCTATCAAATACGTATTTGAAAAACAGGCATTATCTGGGAGAATTGCCCGTTGGCAGATGGTTTTGACCGAATATGACATCCAATATGTTTCACAGAAGGCTATAAAGGGGAGTGTGTTATCGGAGTATCTAGCTGAGCAGCCTATTGAGGACTACCAATCGATGAGGTTTGATTTTCCTGACGTGGATATCATGTACCTGAAGATGAAAGATTGGGAAGAACCGTTGTCGGATGAAGGACCAAAGACAGATTCTAAGTGGCAGTTGATCTTTGACGGAGCTGTAAACTCCTATGGTAGCAGAATAGGGGCAATCATCACTACTCCACATGGGTCGCACATCCCATTTACTGCTCGATTGACCTTTCCGGTTACACATAATGAAGCTGAATACGAAGCTTGCATCATGGGGCTTGAAGAAGCCATTGATTTGCGAATCAAAAAGCTGGATGTATACGGAGACTCAGCTCTGGTGGTGAATCAAATAAAAGGAGAATGGGAGACACGTCAGCCCAATTTGATACCGTACATGAATTATGCAAGGAGATTGTTGCCTTTCTTTGACAAGGTTGAATTGCATCATGTGCCGCGAGCAGAAAATCAGATGGCTGACGCCCTGGCCACATTGTCTTCCATGTATAAAGTTAACTTCTGGAACGAGGCTCCCATGATTGTTATCTCTCGGCTTGATAGGCCCGCATTCATATTTGCCATTGACGAAGCGTCTGATGATAAGCCCTGGTACTTTGACATCCAGAATTTCCTGAAGAACAAGGAGTATCTGGCTGGAGCATCCAGTCGCGATCAGAAGACTCTCAGGAGATTGGCTGGTAATTTTTATCTGAATCCAGACGGTGTCCTGTACAAAAGGAATCACGACTTGGTGCTGCTACACTGTGTAGACGAGAAAGAGGCGAAGTTGCTCATGGAGGAAATACATGAGGGTACGTTTGGTACACATGCTGGTGGGCATGCTATGACGAGAAAGTTGCTGCGGGCAGGTTATTACTGGCTAACTATGGAAACTGACTGTTTCAAGTTTGCGAAGAGGTGTCATAAATGCCAGATTTATGCGGATAAGATCCATGTGCCTCTGAGTCCTCTGAACGTGATGACGTCACCGTGGCCATTCTCGATGTGGGGAATTGATATGATTGGAAAGATTGAGCCGACGGCATCTAACGGACACCAGTTCATTTTGGTAGCAATTGATTATTTTACCAAATGGGTGGAAGCGGCATCATATGCTAATGTGACCAAGCAGGTGGTAGCCAGGTTTATCAAACGAGATATCATTTACAGATATAGAATCCCTGAGCGGATTATTACCGACAACGGTTCGAACTTAAATAACAAGATGATGAAGGAGCTGTGTCAGAATTTTAAGATTGAACATCACAACTCTTCTCCTTATCGACCCAAGATGAATGGCGCTGTTGAAGCGGCCAATAAGAATATAAAGAAGATTGTTCAGAAGATGATGGTGACCTATAAGGACTGGCACGAGATGCTACCTTTCGCTTTGCACGGTTATCGTACGACGGTACGCACATCAACCGGGGCAACCCCGTTCTCGTTGGTATATGGAATGGAAGCGGTGTTACCTTTGGAAGTTGAGATTCCTTCCCTGAGGGTATTACGAGATGTCCAACTTGACGAGGCAGAATGGGTGAAAGACAGATTGAACCAGCTGAGTTTAATGGATGACAAGAGGCTAGCTTCTCTAGCATACGGTCGGTTGTACCAGAGTCGGATGAAGAAAGCGTATGATAAGAAGATACATCGTCGGAGCTTTCAGACGGGCGACCTTGTGCTGAAAAGGATTCTCCCGCCACAAACTGATCACAGGGGCAAGTGGACCCCTAACTACGAAGGGCCATACGTTGTCAGAAAAGTCTTTTCAGGAGGAGCATTGTTGTTGTCCACCATGGACGGTGAAGACTTTACGTCGCCTGTGAATTCGGACGCGGTTAAAAAATACTTTGCTTGAAATTGACCCGCTGGACAGAAAAAAGAGAGTCCAGGCAAAAATGGGGCATCCTGGCGAACCAAAAACAGAATAAAAGGTTTGGGCAAAAGTTAGGGATAAAATTAAAAAGATGTACACCCGCGAAGTCGAAAACCTACACTGGGCGGCTTCGGCAAAAAAGGGTATCCCGGTGAACTGAAAACCCGCAAAGGGCGGTTCACGCAAAAGTTAGGGATTTAAAAAAGCAAATGACTGCGGTCCGAATTTGATACTGCATTGTTTGGTGGTTGGGAGAATACTTTGGGGGATTCGTTTATCAGATACAATCTCTTCAGAAAGTTGAATACCGGGAAAGCGCCAGAGTCAGGCGAGTCATAGGAGGATCAGCTCATGATGTTTGTCTGCACCCCGTTGCCGACATATGCGCAAATTTGATGTGTCATTGTATTCATGCTTCCTTTGCATACTTGTATATTTGTTGTGCGTAACTTCCTCTTTTCAGGAGTTACATCCAGTGTACAAAACTCTGCCATTCAGGGGCCCAATCAATAAAACATGTTATTCAGTATTTGATGCTTGTTCTTTACTGTTTTGTATGTGAAAAAACGCCAATGTTTTGATAAAACTAGCAGTTGCATAACGTTGCTGGCCCTTGCCAATAATTGCTAAAACTTCGAATTGACTGAAAATGATGTCACTAACGCTAACTTGAATAGATTTGATTGTATAGACTTGTTTTGTCTCGTTTGTGGTGTTGCAGGGTTCTTGCACATGTGAAGTGGACGATCAGAAAATTGTAGTCCTAACTAGAGGCTCGTGACGAAAAGACTTGATCATTATGAAAAGTGAATCCCTGCGCAGGTTGCGCTTCATTCCCTGAAGCTGAGATGACACTGGTCTTTACTGAAGAAGGATCAAATTCCCCAGCTAGTCGCAGCTTATCCAAAGGATATTCTCCAGCAGGTCAAGGTTAATGCTCGCCACAGGATGTCTATCCTCAGTCCCGAGTTTGTAAACTATAGCCAGATGGTTTACTTTTCCCAGCAGGGTCGTTTACCCTCAACAGAGTTTGATAACTCTAAAGTTTGTAAGCTGTATTCAGACAGTGGTGTTTCTCCAAAAGGATTCTTCGTCCTCATCGGAGTTGTTTAGTTTTCAGTGGATTGATCATTCCAGAGTTGTAAACTATGCTCAGACAGTTGTTACCCCCCAGTAGGGGTGCTTATTCTCCCCCAGCGGAGTCACTCTCTGTTTCCAGCGGAGTTGGTTAAGATTCCCCGAGAGAGTCGTTTTTTCCCCAGCGGAGTGTTCTCTCCTCAGCAGGTGTTATTCTTTCCTCCCCGTGGAAATTGAAGGTCTAAAGCTCTCCCCGACAGAGTTGGTTGTATGTCCCGGCATTTATTTCGCCGGAATACTTGGTGATACCCGTTCATTCCCCAGCAAGGTGGTATTTGTCCTCAGCATCCGTGTTGATGAAGCAAGCTTATCAGGGCTCTCCAGCAGCCTGAACCTGCATTTGCATTTGCATGCATTATCGTGTTTGCATCTACCCAGAAAACGCATAGCATTTCCATGCTGTATGGAACATTACGCCATTGTCAAACATGCGCATTTTGAAACATAAGTCAGGTTGGTTAACCTTTTGCTTTCAGGCGTGTTTCTCAACAGGAGTATGAAGTTCTAAAGCCCGGATGTATTTTCAGACAATCAAGGTCTCACCGTGAGACATATGATGATGTGATTCAGTTTATTATCATCCCCACAAAGTTACTGGTTGAGGTTTTCTCGTGTCCGATCAGCGGACTGTTTTGTCAAGTTTGTTGATGCAGTAGCATCTCAGGGTTCCATGAATCAAAATTTCAGAAGTGGTCGCTTGTTGTCAGAACGGGTGTCGGTCATTGATTTTCAGATTATCTCCAGCTATGTTGATAGAATTTATTCGTGTTGACGAATTATTTCCTCCGTATTGACGGAATGTGCGTCCTGATGAGGACCAGTTATGCCTATGTTGATAGGACTCATTCGTGTTGATGAATTATTTCCTCCGTGTTGACGGAATGTGCGTCCTGATGAGGACAAGTTATGCCTATGTTGATAGGATTTCTTCGTGTTGACGAATCGATTTCCCCGTGTTGACGGAATATGGAGTCCTGTTGAGGACCAAGATTGATTTCTCCGTGTTGACGGAATATAGAGTTCTGATGAGGACAATTTATGCCTATGTTGATAGGATTTATTCGTGTTGACGAATTACTCTCTCCGTGCTGACGGAATGTGCGTCTTGATGAGGGCAATTTATGCTTATGTGGGTGGGATTTCTTCGTGTTGACGAAATGGGAGTTCAGATATGTGCAAGAATGGTATTCTTATGATGATAGGACTTATGTGTTGATGAATCTATTTGTCCTCGTGTTGACGAGGCGTGAGTCCTGACATGGACAATTTATTCCTATGTTGATAGGAGTTCCTCGTGTTGATAAGACGCAAATAAGATGTCATTGCCTATGCTGATAGGATGTCCTTGTGGTGACGAGATGCGGATAACTCATCCCCAACGAAGTCGCCGGGATTTCTCTGTGTTGACGGAATGAGGATTCCTGATGAGGACAAGTTTGATCCCTCCGTGTTGACGGAATGTGCGTCCTGATGAGGGCAAGTTGTATTCCTATGATGATAGGATTTCTTCGTGATGACAAATTTATGGCTTTTCATGTTGACGAAATTTTAAAGCAATTGTGGATAAGTTTTGGGGATCTTTACTCGTGTTGACGAATTTGTTTCTCTTCTTGTGTTGACAAGCTCAGTCCAGTTGTGGACAGAGGTGTTTTTGCAAAGATAGTTCAGTACCTGTGGTGTTACATGGGTGGTGGGAGTTAAAATAAGAGTTATTCTCTAATGAATGATCGGTTGTTACCGTAACAATTAGGTTCACTCGACGAATGCCGTTCCCCAAGCAGTGGTGCGGTTATGTCTGCGGTTGGCAAATTTCATGGTTCTTTGGTATTCAACCGTCTCGTACCTCGAATGTTTGAAGGTCGTTCGCTCTTCACCCAGTCGGGTCCAAGCCGCTTGAATAGGGGCAGTTGTTGCACCCTAAAATTTGACCAACCGGTTCCCATATCTGGTTTATGTTTCGACACATTTTGCATTCGCATTCATATACTGCATGCATTACATTTTTCTCAGTCAGGTTGATTTTATCGGGATTACAGCCTCTGGCGTTTCAGGCCGTTCAGGCCGGTTTGAGTAAGCGGATTTTGAGAATTGGTGCTCGTTCCCTGTGTTTTCAGGCCATCTCGGGGCTCGGGTTTCGTTATGGTTGCGCAATCGTTTTATAATCGATTTAATCGGCCTCCTGGCAATTTTTAGGTTTTTTCCTTTATTTTCTAGATTTTTAATGCATTTAATAGATTTTTTTAATAGGGATTTGTTTGTTTTTAGATAGTAAATAGGGTGGTATTTTGTTTATAGAATTTAATAGATTTTTTTAATAATTTTTAGAGTTTTTAAAACAAATATTCCTTTTTTTTTAAAGATTTAATAGATTTTAAAATTTTTAGATATTAATTTCCTTTTAATAGAATTTTTTTAAAATAGATAACTAGATATTACTTTTCTTAAATAAGAATAGATTTTTTTAAAATGGATATTCATGTTTTTAGGTTTTATTAGATTTTAATTATTTTTAAAAAATTTTAATAAGAATGGATTTTAAAAATAGAATTTAATGTGTTTTAGATTTTATTTAGTTTTAATTGATTTTTCAAAATTAATAGAATAGATTTTTAAAAAATAGAGATTAAATGTTTTAGATTTTATTTGTTTTTTTTTCAGATTTAATTAGATTTTTTAAATAGTTTTTTAGATATTAACTTTTTTTTTCTGTTTTTAATAGATTAATTAGGATTTTATTTTTTTAATTTTCGTTTTAGGATTAATTAGAATTAATGATAGATTTTAATTAGGTTTTATTATTAATTTCGTTTCAGGATTAATTAGGATTTTTTTTAGTATTAATTTTGTTTAATCCTTCACTTTAGTCCACTAATCAGAGTTTCATCCAGATAATCCTCAATTAATCAGATCCATTGGGCCGTTTATCCAGATTATCCACAAAGCCCAAGTCAGAGGGTCCATTTTCGTGCCAGGTGTCCTATAAGTACGCTGCTACGCGTACAACCCAGGGTTCAGCCACCTCACTCTCACACACACTCAGAATCTTGCCAACGCACACTTCCACTTTCTCCTTCTCTCTCCCACGTGTCTCCCTCTCCTTCTCCCTCACCCCACGTGTCCTCCTCTCCCTCACCCTATGCGCCACCTGCCCCCTCGCCGGAATCCTCACCGGCCGGCATGCAACTGCCGACGGCCACCCTAACCACTCGCCGGCGTTCACCCTAACCGTCTCCGGCCGCCCTAACCATCACCGGAGAGCTCAAATTCTCACCGGAAACTTCATCATTTGTTCATCCTTTTCCAGATCCATAGATCTTCAACTTCATCAATTTTTCGTCAGATTTGTGTTCATCGTCTTCATCAATATTCCCAGAAATCCACACGTTCATGATCACCAGAATCATCACCAGCTTGTGTTCTTCACCATTTTTTCCAGAAAAATCTTCACCTGAGGTTCTTCAAGACTCATCAAATATTTCCAGATCCATATGCATCCACGAACGGATCTTCAACAAACTTCATCATCTCCAGATTTTCGTGTGAAGATCTTCCGTCCAAGAACCTTCAATGTTCATCCAAGCCTCAAACGATCATCATCAAGAATGTTGAAGAACATTCGTCATCGTTGTTCATCATCTTCGTGATCTCCAGGTCCTTCAAACTTCAGCAAGGATTTCTTCAGGGTTCTTCATCGGTTCATCTGTCTCCAGATCCCTTGATCTTCTTTGTTTTCAACGCTCCAAGATCGCCAGAACGTCCAGATCGCCATCAGGACTTCTCGATCTTCATCAATCTCCAAGATCTTCCTCCAGACAAATCTCCAGTTTTCACACTTCATCAGGTACGTTTTTTTTCCTTCGAATCGTTGTCTGCTGTTGTGAGTTTAGATGCATGTTGCGTGTTCTGATTAGAGAGAGGTTTAGGTTTGTTTTAGGTTGAGAGATTGAGAGGTGGAGAGAGTTTCAGTGAGGGAGATGGAGGGGGCGCCGCTAGGGTTTCGTTGGAGAGGGTAGTGAACAGTAGCAGTGTGAGTGGAGTGTTAGAGGAATTTTAGGGTTTTGCTTTGCTGAAGGTGGATTGAATTGGGCTCGAGCATTAGGCCCAGTCACGAGGCTTGCTAACCATACTCCATGTTTACCAGTAGCACCCCCCTGTTCGCACCCCCGTTTGGGGCCCAAACGATACTCAAAGCGATTCATCGCTATCTGCACCCCCGTTGGTTTTTTTGTTGGTTCTTTGGTTTTTTTTTTATTTCTGAAGCAGTCTGGGCCCAGCGCGTGCTACCAGCACCCCCCCCCCCTCCTGGGCCCAATGTAGTTCTGCAGTGTAAATAATTGCTTTTGCCACCCCCTGTCTTAATTGAATTTTCTTTTTCTTTCATTATGTGCATATAGTTTGCAAAATAAATCATAATAAATCCAAAATTAATCAGAAAAATATTTCAAAAAATACCTCCATGATCTTGGATTTATTTGTGATTTTATGAAAATAATAAATTTCATATTCACCCATTTTCCAATTTAATTTGATTTTTCCCATTTTATTGATTTCTTTAATTTGGTACATTTGATACATGTTTTTGTGAATTTTCTTGTGACCAATTGGTGAATAGTTTTAAGTTGATTCTTGTTGGGCTGCTTAGATTAGAAGTATAGGTTCCCTGAGAGATTTATCTCACATTTTTGTGATTTAATATTGTTTATTTTTTATTAGAGAACATTAGGTTAGTATAATTAGGGTTTAAACTCAACATAGGTGCATTCTAACATTTTATTTTGGGGTTTTTAGCATGAATTAGGTTCTGGGATATATAGGGTATGTAGGGTAGATGTAGAAATCCCCTTAGAATTAATCTTAGAATTTTAAATATCATATTACTATTTTTAGTATGTTTTACAAATGGAGTGTTTGTTTGGTGTTCCCACTTGGGGTTTATATTTGCTTGCTTGGGCTTTTGGGTTTTTATTTGGGGTATGGGGCTTGGTTTGAGCTTATGGAGCATGAAGACATTAAAAGAGAAGATTGAAGATCAAATGTTGAAGCTTGAAGATTGTTTGAGCTGGGAGTTGATTGAAGACATAGGGAATAATAGGAATAGGCAGAGCCTTAGAATAGACTGAATGGTTTTGTACAAACATGGATAGCTTCATGTGCTTCCATTCCTCTCTATGACATAAAGTCCCTCTATGGTATTCACCTCCCTCCTTTGGAGGGATAAGTGGCCTTACCTTAGAGGTAAAATTTTGAGAGAACCACTCTTCTATAATGTTAAACTGTTTGTAGGCTTCCTTTGGTAGTCAATGAACTGTTTAACATTCAACTCATCCTGTTAAGTGACTATCATTTAGGAGAGCTTGCCTTGAAGAAAGAAGCCATTGAAGATAGAGATGAAGATCAAAGATTGACAAAGATGAGGATTATTCATGTCAAAACTGTGCAGCTGTTAAAGCTAAGGTACTGCTGTCTGGAGCTATCTGATGTCTGAAGCTGTCAACTGTTGGGGTTCATTGTTGGCTCAAGCTGGGTGTTGCTTGGAGTGTAGGGGATAATTGAAGAGTTGATTTTGGGGTTCTTTTGAAGGTTGCTGTGTTGTGCAGTTAATCAACTGTCAGAGTTTGATGTTTTTCAGAGCTGCTGCTGTAGTAGCTGGTGTGCTGTCAGAGCTGGTTTTGGGGGTTATTTTTCTTTGCTGTATTGTTTGTTAATTTTCCCCTTAGGTTTGAAGTGAAGTGTTTCACTTTGCCTATTGTTTTCTAGGTTCGAGGTTGAGTGGGACTCCCTTGCCTCGCTTGTATTGCTGCATTCATGCATTTTACCGCTTTACTGTATATGCTGTTTCTTTTTCGTTTATCCCCTAGGATCTCTGTTTCTCTCTGCGCAAGAGAGAAATATGACAGACATTAGGCTTTCATCCATGCATGACAACATTAGGTTAGTTTTGATTCCCATTTCAGACCATAAGTTTTTAGAGTTCTTTCTCTTCTATCTCAAAATCATTCAAAACACAGTAATAAGGTTTCAAACATCAATAAAAGACAGTTCTTGCGTAAAAGACTGTAAACCAATCAAAAACATCATTTTTGTCCGCTTGGACTCGTAATCAGGAGAAAACCTTTTTCAGAAGGATAAAAAACAGTCAGACAGACTTGTGTCGTACGTGGCCCGAACTACGTTTGCTCTGATCTTTCATGCTGTATGAAAGTATGTAGGCATAGGATGCGATATCCTAGCGAGCAACCTTCCCCTCCTTTCCCGTAGGTAGGCGAACTACGTTGACTCTGATTTCTCGTTCCAGACGGGAATACGTAGGCATAAAGTGCGATACTTTGCCGAGTCATTTTGTTTTCTTTTAACCCCAGACCTGTAGAATAGATAGAATAACAATCCGTACTAGAAAACAAGCATGGATCCCGTCGAGTACGACGGGCGTGAGGGGTGCTAATACCTTCCCCTTGCGTAACCGACTCCCGAATCTAGGATTTGGTTGCGATGACCATTCCTTTCCCATCTTTGCGGTAGGTTTACTTCGAGCATTTCCTTTCCCTCCGTTGGGATAAATAACGCACGGTGGCGACTCTTCTGTTCAACCGGCGCCGATTTTCGCAGTAACGACAATCATTGCAACAATAACAACAACTCTGTTAACATATCAGAGTTTACACACAGCAGAAGACTTATGATGTGTCTTGTCATGCAGGAAAGTTACTAGCTCAAACCACTCTCAGAGTCCTCACAATTAGCTCTCACTGTTATAACTCACCATCTGTTAGTTACCACTACAGATGTCAAACTTTGCTGAGTAACACACTGAGTTACTCCCCCTCAACGGATGCATATCCTCTCAACTGAGCACACAACCTGCAAACAGCCCTGCAGTCACACATATTCATCCAGACTGCTCTGGATGTTATGACAATCAGGATGACATCCTAAAGTTACAAACACACCTGTGCTACTCCCCCTGAAGAGATGCACAACACACTCTGCTACTATCTTGCAGACACACACATAACTCCTAAACACCTTCTAGGATCACACAAAGTTAGCACACATTCAGTTCTTACAAACATTCCTATACACCATAGGAATTCACACGCATAACACATTACTAACAACATTAGACAACTGTTATCACATATCTCCTCAGCAGCACATGTGTTCACACCTGCAGGTATGATTATATCATATTCATAATGGTACATATGCTCTAGCAAGTCTTCAAGCTATCCACACCTGTACTTTATCACCTGCTGCCTATTGTCTGTACCTGCTGTTTTCTATTACCCTCTCCCCCTTTTTAGCCACAAATTAATACCCAACTAATAACTTAGCATAGATCAAACATTGTAGCCCTACAAATTACACAAACTGCTCTTAAAGAGCATCACAAAAACAATACACTTCTTGCTGTCAAATAAGTCTAACCAAAAAAACTTCAAAACAGCTCAGCAACAAGCAGCTTGAGCTCTGCAGCACTTCATCAGCACATGTCATTCTTCCTCCTCAGAGGCAGAACTGGACCTAACCTTCTCAGATTCTCCATCACTAGTATCCTCAGTATTAGGGGAGCCATCTTCATCACTGTCCTCTCCTTTACCAGAGTGTTCCTCTGAACTGGCATCATCTTTCTCTGAATCAGCTGCCTGGCTATCATTCTCTTCTGACCCATCATTTTACCTATCCTCATCAGTGAACTCAGCATCTTCATTTTGCTCAAAGGTTCTGATTAATGCTTCAATAGTTTTCTTCCTAGCATCCAGCTCCTGACAAGTTTCCTTTAGCATGGCAACCACTTTAGCTTTTCTTGATTTAGACTTGGATGTCTCAGTTGATGTTACAACAATGTCAGGAACATGAGTTCCTTGAAACAGCTTGGGATCGAATGATAAGAGGCTTTCTCTTTTGCTTGCAGCATCACTTTTCTTGAGAATGTTTGGATACTGTTTCAAAATGATGCCACAGATGTGTGAAGGGAATGCAATGGGGCCTTTGATGCTATAGCTGCCTGCATGCTTCATAGTTTGATCAAATATATATGTCCCAAAGTCAAATTTGGCCTTGGTCCCAATAACATAGATGATCTTTCCAAGAACAGTTACCACAATAGACTTATGGCTTGTGGGCACCCAATTTGCAGCACCAATCTTGTGCAACATAGCATACTTGACACTCAATTTGCTGGCAACTAGCTTTCCTTTTGATGGCTAGCTTTTTACCTGGTTGCCTGTTATTACTTGACACATTGTGTTTTCAGAGACAGTTACATCAGGATGAGCTCTGTCTGACCTACCCAGATACTTGTTGATTGTTGTTGAAGAAAAGGTAACACACTTCCCTCTTACATACACCTTGCCAAACTCATTAGATTTCATGTTAGCACATTCCTCTGAAATATTAACGATGAATTCTTTGACCAGTAACTCATAGCATTGTGAGAATTGACTAAATGTTTTCATCAATCCTGCATCATGAATGAGATTCATGATTTCTTTACTCTCAAGCACATTATGTCCCAGCTCCCTTTCCAATGCCAGCCTCTTCTAAACAACATTCTTTCATCTATTTACACATGAGGGATAATGAAATGAAATGTTGTCAATTGGAACCTCAGGGACACTAGCAAGCTTTCTAGTGGTTGGTTTCTTCTTTGATGGAATTTCAGATACATCATCATCATCATCATCTGAAGTAGAATCTTTCAGTACTGGATTGGGCCTTCCTCTTCTTTGGAACCACCTTGCTCCATGCTTTAGCAGGCCCAACAGGGGTATTCTTGGCTACAGTCTTCTTTTTGGGGTTGCTTTGCATAGCTTATTTCTTCCCTTTCCTTGTCATGAGCCTTTTGGCTATACCAGGATTGCTCTTGATTATCAACTCATCATCAGAGTACGCCTTAGGATCTACAGTGTCAGTCACATCATCATTCTGGTCACCTTGCATGTTAACATCCATATTCTCATAACCTTGACCCTTGTTATTGCCCTCTTGTGAAGTGGCTTCCAATGTTTCAACATTGTGTGTGACATTGTCTTGATTATCCAAATCATGCACAAGATTCTCAGAGTTAGGTGGAATGGCTATCCTTGGCACCTCATTTGGCTCAATCAGAACCCTCATTACCAAGTTGGCAATGACGGAGTGGACTTGCCTAGCCTCTTCCTCATTGATTGCCTCATCATAAGTTGAGGAGTGAGAAGCCTGACCTGTTACAAGTTCTTTAGGTCTTCTTGCATGTGAGGTTCGTGGTTTCTTCACCATCAATCCTTCTGGGGTTAGCATTCTCAGAGGAGCTATCTCAAGAACCTCTTTAGGGTTAGCAGCGGAATCTGTATCAGAGCTAGTTGGCATCTTCTTGGAAGGATTATCTGTTGGATGTTGAGACATTTTTGGTGACTTTGATCGTGAGAGAGAGGATTTTCTGTGCTTGTTGAAGGATGAATGGAAGACGAACAGTTTGTGAAGGTACCAAAGATAGAAAGGGTGTATCGTATATGTAGTAGAGAGGTACAATTTCCCAATAGGAGGGAACTTACCTTTTCGATTGAACAGTAAATGGTCAAATTTCAAAAAGTAATTCCCTATTACTTTTAATTGCTATAATCCATCATTAATAGAGGACCTCAACTTCCTTAGATATTTTTCAACTTGAGTATCATTGAGGCCTATTGTACCCGTGTGATCACTGTATGCTCCTGAGTCTCTTGGTTCCTGACATTCTTTCCCACAGTGATGCCAGTCAGAATATTTCATAGTTTTCTCTGGATGACTAGGATAATAGTTCAGGTTACTGAGATTGTCACAAGACGATGTTACGACATTCTGAGTGACATTGCTCTCTGTTTGCTGAGTAGCTTCCATGGACTCCATCAGGTTCCAATATAACCTACCTAGATTTCCCTGATGACCATTCTTTGGGTATCCCTTCTTGGCTTTCCTGTCCACATGACATTTACCACAACCTGTCCTACTATTTGAAGTAGCCTTTAAAGTTCCTCTTGCTACTATTTTGGACATGGTCCTTTCTATTTTTAGAATTTGTCTTCCTTTCTCCAGCCATACTTGATCCTTTTCTTCCTTTTTTACCAGGACATTGAGGTTACTCCAAGGCTCCCATAGATAGCAGTTGTTCTTGGCTCTAGATCCCCTCATAACTTCCCTACCTTCTTCATTTATGACAGCACATTCATCTTTAGTGAATTTTGTTAGAACACAGATTGGTTCTTAGTTATATCTCTATGTTTTGATGATAACACTAATGAAATTTTGTATTAAGAAATTATATACTCTAAATTTGTTCAAGTATTTTTGTTGCATATATTAAAATTAATATTCTTCTGAAAGCAAAAATTGAATCTGAACATTGAACTACGCAAGGCTCTAAGCGTCAGAAGCATCTCGTTAGAAGACTCTGAGCGCTGCCTACAGAAGAATCTGAATCAGAAGCTACAGAAGCATATGAAGCGTAGACTGAAGACTTTGTATGAAGAGTTTCAAGCACTGTTTTTCAGAAGACTCTGATAGTACTGTTCGCTGCAAGTACTGAGGATCTGATCTCTAAACTCTGCTTTGATTATTACTCACGCTGAAGCACACCTGCTGCAACACTCTGATACAACAAACTCTGATGACATCAAGACTCTGATCACTCAAGGCTCTGATGTTGATTGCTATGAAATAGAAGCTTGTTGAAGAAGATTATTCAAAGTTATATCCGTTGGCATATTCCAAACGTCTCTTTCCTCTTTTATGCTATACACAAGAACTCAGGCAAAAAGGATTTCTCTGAACGTTCTACTCCTAGGAAAGGTCAAGTCATACGAAGACAAAAGGCTACAACTACTTTGCAGTACACGGTCTTCAAGCTTGCAACGCCTTGGACTTCTTTGTCTATAAAAGCAAGCCTTCAACAACTTTCTATAGTTGACGAACATTGACATATTTTGACAAATTCATTGAAAACTCTCTCAAAGCTCTCATACAAATTATATTTCTTTGTTGAATAGTTTCATACGTTCTTAAACTTAAGTGTATAAATCACAGTTGTGATATAGCTTTCATAGAAGCATTTTAAACACTTGTTTAGTTTACATTTGATTGTAAAAGTTCCTTAAGAAGACCAAGTTGTGGTCAGTAGTTCTTGAGAAGACTAAGACAGTTGTTCTTAGTGGTTGATATTGTAATCTGTTTGATTATAGTGGATTAAGTCCTTGTGGAGAAAGGCAAATCACTCTTGATAGGATGGACTGGATTAGTTGAGTTCAACGAACCAGGATAAAAATCATTGTGTTTTTATTGCCATAATTTTTTTGAAAACCCTTATTCAACCCCCCTTCTAAGTATTTTCTCACCTTCAAATTTTACACTGAAGCCTTGGTCACAGAGCTGACTAATACTGATGAGATTAACAGTCAGTCCTTTAACCAACAAGACATCATCCAGTCTTGGAACACCAGGGCCATCTAGTTTTCCAGCACCTTTGATTTCTCCTCTAGCTCCATCACCAAATGTTACATGATTTGAGGAATGAGGTTTTAGGTTTACCAAACTATTCTCTATTCCAGTCATGTGTCTAGAGCAACCACTATCAAAATACCAATCCCTTTTGGTAGGCATCCTTAGAGAAGTGTGAGCCACTAGAGCCACATGCTTAGTAACCCATTGTCTCTTCTTGTTAGGACCTTCCTTTTTGGATTTAGCATGATGCTTTCTCTTGATGTGAATACTCTGTTTGGATCTTCCTTGACTAGGAAATCTATAACAGCCCAATTTTTTTCATTAATTAATTATTTGCATTTATTAATGCGTTAATGAGAATTATTTAATTGATGGGTAATTAATTAAATGAATTAATAGATGTTGGAGAGAATTAGAAGAGAAAGACATATTAAAAATGAGAGTGGAAAGAAAAGGAAAAGATAGAAACAAAAAGGAAAGAATAGAGAAAGAAGGAGAAAGAGGAGAAAAGAGAAGAAGAAGAGGGAAGAACTTGGAATCATCAAGAACAACTCTCAAGCTTTGGATTAATCAAGGTAAGGGTAAAAAATATCATTATGTTAACAATGTATATAATTGTGTATGCTTGGGTTAGAGTATTGGATATTTTTCTACAACTTCCATTTTAGGGCATAAATGGATTAATCGGTAGAATCTGAGTTTTCAACGGTAGGAATGAGAATAAGTGGTAGTATTTAGTCGGGAGGATGTTAGACTAAGGTTACGGAACTTGTTCGGTGAGATCGGTTGGTTTTGGAGAGTTTGGTGGGAGTTGGACATTAAGAAATTTGGAGTTCACAGACATTCTCTAGCGTGTTCGCTGAGCGAGCTGGTAGCGAACATTCGCTAAGCGAGCTAGTAGCGAGCCAGTAGCAAACAGTCACAGACTTGGACAGAATGCATGTTGTGGTGTTCGCTGGTAGCGAAGGAGGTAGCGATGGTTCGCTAGGCCTTCGCTGAGCGAGTGAGGTAGCGAACGAAGTCAGTGGCTTCTGTTTGCCTTTGCGAGCTTGTTCGCTGGGCGAACAAGTAGCGAATACTCGCTAGAAGCTCGCTAAGCGAGCATATTAGCGAACGTGACAGGATGTGTTTTTGTTTAATGTTTCCATCCGAGGTCGGATTTCCGACTTAACTTTGACTATTTCCATGCTCGAGGCGTCGATTGCGCCGGGATATATTATACTGTGGGTAGCCTTACAGCGTGAATCCTAGATTATGAAATCATCGAAATTGTGATTCGTGGAGAAATGTAATACATTGTTATAATTGATTTAAAAATGTATGAAGAATGCATGAGAACATATTGTGTATATGTGTGCATTGTTTGTTAATATATTGATGATATGTATAAATATGTTGTGTGTGCAATCGTTGTGATAATTCTTGAAGAGATGAATTATTTGAATGCATGAGATTAAGATGTCGGTCTTAAGTGCATTGAATTGTTGATTGCATATGCATCATTTAGTCAAGAGGCAATGCTTGCTAGTTTCGTGGAGACTAGTGACTTGTCCCAAGCCTAGAAGAGTGGGTTTGAAAGCTTAGAGGACGGGATTTTGGTGGTTATCGGTCTAGAAGAGTGGACCCGGTTTAATGTAAACCGAAAAAAGATAACAAGTGTTGGTACCACATGGCATAAGTTTGAATTGAGACGTATTGAGTCACATAGCATGAATGTCATTATTATATGAAATATGATTGCGTGTGGACTATGTATATGAGTTAAAATGGATTATGGTGAGAAATGTAATGTATGTATGTTTATGTTATGTATGTATATACAATTATATGCATTGATTATTATGATAATATTTCTCACCATTCTGCTGTTTTATAATGCTCTATGAGGCATTGCAGATTAGGATTGCTGGAGGTTTTCTTTTGGTGAAGTATAGCTTCATTCTTTTGAGTCGGTTGCTCTGATATGTAACATCGGGTAGCTAGGCTTGTAGAGTATTCTTTTGTGATACATTGTATATGTATCAGCTGATGATGTTTGTAAAATATGAATGATACTATGAACAACTTGATGATGTGTACTTCTATTATATCATGTCTTAAGTAATTCAATGTTATAGTCTTCCGCTTTAATCAAAACATTGATATGTGGACTCCAAGAGTTATGCTTTACTTTTAGTTGAGATTTACCCCTTTTGTTACATATCTCTATGAGCAGGTGTTGTTTATGTTTTCGTTTCGTGGATAATGTGATGCGCCTCTTTTATACCATGTCATAAATATACTCTGATGAATTTTTATATATGTGAATAAGTGTTTATTTGCATTATTTTAGGGGTATAAAAAGGGGTGTTACATTAAGTGGTATCAGAGCAGGTCGGCCAGTTGGCCAAGTTGTTAACTTGTTTATTCCCTTTGTATATCTGATTGTGTGTGACACTATCGATATTGTTTGACCTTGTGAGTTCTGTTGTTGAGATACAGAATGATGGTGGCTGGTAGGAACGACGAGGCGATTGCAGAGGCTTTGACTAGGTTGGGTGGAGCGGTCGAGCAAAAACCTCAAGCCAATTTGAATGTTAGGAATCCTGCAGATGATGAATTCCGTGCTTTAGGAAGGTTTCAAAGGAATAATCCGCCAGTGTTTAAAGGAACCCATGAGCCTGACAAAGCACAAGTTTGGTTGAAGGCTATAGAAAAGATCTTTCGAGTTATGAATTGTTCAGATGCTCAGAAAGTGCAGTTTGGCACCCATATGCTGGAGGAGGAAGCGGAGGATTGGTGGGGTAATACTCGCCAAAGGTTTGGGGAGAATGAGATGGTGATTACTTGGGATCTTTTTAAAGAGACATTTCTGGAGAAGTATTTTCCAGAAGATGTGCGTGGGAAGAAATAAATCGAATTCCTTGAGTTGAAGCAGGGTAACTCTACTGTGATCGAGTATGCGGCAAGATTTGAAGAGTTGATTAAGTTCTGTCCCCACTACAACACCGTTAATGCTGAGAGATCTAAGTGTCTCAAATTTGTAAATGGTTTGAGGCTGAAGATCAAACAAGCTATCAGATATCAGGAGATCAGGCGATTTTCTGAGTTGGTAAACAAGAGTAGGATTTATGACGAGGATAGTAGGGCTCGGTCTAGCCACTACAAGAATTTGGGTGATAAGAAGGGAAAGGGTCAATTTCTAGGGAAACCTTATGTGACTCCTGCGGATAAAGGGAAACAAAAAGCTGATTATGGTAAGAAGCCAAGTAGGGGAGGAGCCTCTACTCCGGTAAGATGTTATAATTATGGTGAAGCGGGACATCGTGCTCCTGAATGCAAAGGTGTTGGGTTGAAGTGTTTTAAGTGTGGCAAGCCAGGCCACAAAGCTATAGAGTGCAGAAGTGGTGCAAATGTGACTTGCTACAATTTTGGTGAGCAAGGGCACATTAGTACCAAGTGTGATAAGCCGAAGAAGACGCAAGGGAGCGGAAAAGTGTTTGCTCTATCTGGATCAGAAACTGCTAGTGATGATCGATTGATCCGAGGTACGTGCTTCATTAATGGTATACCTTTGATCGCTATAATTGATACCGGAGCTACGCATTCTTTTATTTCTTTGGACTGTGTTAAGAGATTAAGTCTTAAGTTGTCTGTTATGGGTGGCGGTATGGTTATTGACACTCCTGCTATGGGTTCGGTAATTACCCAGTATGTGTGCTTGAATTGTCCGTTGAGTATTTTTGGTAAAGATTTTGGAGTTGACTTAGTGTGTCTTCACTTAGACCGAATTGATGTCATTCTTGGAATGAATTGCTTGAGGTTCAACCATGTTCATATTAACTGTTTTGACAAAACGATTATTTTCCCTGAATCTGACAAAGAAGGGGATTTGTTTATGACGGCTAAGCAAGTGAAGGAGTCGGTGCAAGATGGTGCAAAGGTATTTATGTTGTTGGCAACTTCGAGTATTGGTGAGAGTGAAGAAATTGCTGTTTTACCAATTGTTCATGATTTTCTGGAAGTTTTCCCTGATGAGATAAGAGATTTACCGCCGGAACGGGAAGTGGAGTTTACGATCGATTTGGTTCCTAGAACTAGTCCTATATCGATGACTCCATATCATATGTCCGCATCGGAATTGAAAGAGTTGAAGAGTCAAATTGAAGATCTGCTTGATAAGAGGTTTATTCGTCCAAGTGTGTCGCCATGGGGTGCACCAGTGTTGTTGGTTAAGAAGAAAGAAGGTTCTATGAGACTCTGTGTGGACTACAGACAGTTGAATAAGGTGACTATCAAGAATAAGTATCCACTTCCGAGGATTGATGACTTGATGGATCATTTGGTTGGTGCAAGTGTGTTCAGTAAGATAGATTTGAGATCCGGATATCATCAGATTCGCGTGAAGGCTGAGGATATTCCGACAACTGCTTTTAGGACGAGGTATGGACATTATGAGTATACTGTGATGCCATTTGGTGTGACTAATGCACCAGGTGTGTTTATGGAGTACATGAATAGAATTTTTCATCCCTATTTGGACAAGTTTGTGGTTGTGTTCATTGACGACATTCTAGTCTATTCGAAGAATGAAGAAGAGCATGTCGAGCATCTAAAGGTCGTGTTATCTATGTTGAAAGAAAAGCAGATGTATGCGAAACTTTCTAAGTGTGAGTTTTGGTTGAAGGAAGTGAGTTTCCTTGGGCATGTAATTTCACGTAGAGGTATTGCAGTTGATCCGTCGAAAGTTGAAGCGGTATCGCAATGGGAGACTCCAGAATCAGTTTTTGAGATTAGAAGTTTTCTTGGGTTGGCCGGCTATTATCGGAAGTTCATTGAAGGATTTGCTAAGCTATCATCGTCGTTGACGCAGTTGACTCGGAAAGGTCAAGCTTTTGTTTGGGATGCCAAGTGTGAAGGAAGTTTCCAAGAGCTTAAGAGGAGATTGACGACGGCCCCTGTTTTGATTTTGCCAAATCCGGAAGAACCGTTTGTTGTGTATTGTGATGCTTCTTTGAAGGGTCTAGGAGGTGTGTTGATGCAAAATAATCAAGTTGTAGCTTATGCTTCGAGACAACTCAAAGTGCATGAGAAGAATTATCCGACGCATGACTTAGAGTTGGCCGCCGTTGTATTTGTGTTGAAACTTTGGAGACATTATTTATTTGGTTCGAGATTTGAGGTGTTTAGCGATCATAAGGGTTTGAAGTACCTCTTTGATCAGAAGGAATTAAATGCAAGACAGAGAAGATGGTTAGAATTTCTAAAGGAGTATGACTTTGGTTTGAATTACCATCCCGGTAAAGCGAATCTGGTAGCAGATGCATTAATTGATTAGGAAATCATTGCATATGTCGATGATGATGGTGAAAGAGTTGGAATTAATTGAGCAGTTTCGTGATTTGAGTTTGGTGTGTGAAAGGACTTCTTATGGAGTGAAGCTTAGTATGTTGAAACTTACTAGTGGTATTCTGGACGAGATCCGAGAAGGACAAAAATCGGATTTGAGCTTAGTTGATCGGTTGACTTTGATCAATCAAGGCCAAGGTGGTGATTTTCGGATTGATGAGAATGGTATTATGCGGTATCGTGATAGAGTTTGTATTCCTGACATTGTTGAGCTGAAGAACAGTATTCTTGAGGAAGGGCATCATAGTGGATTGGGTATTCATCCGGGTGCTACTAAGATGTATCAAGATTTGAGGAAAATATTTTGGTGGCCTCGTATGAAGAAGGATATTGCAGAGTTTGTATATTCTTGTTTGACTTGTCAGAAGTCAAAGATTGAACATCAGAAACCTTCAGGTTTGATGCGACCGTTGTTTATTCCTGAATGGAAATGGGATAGCATTTCTATGGATTTTGTGTCCGGTTTACCGAGGACGCAGAGTAATTTTGAAGCCATATGGGTTATTATGGATAGATTGACCAAATCTGCTCATTTTATTCCTATGCGCATGGACTATCCATTGGAGAAATTGGCGAAGTTGTACATTGAGAGGATTGTCAGTTTGCATGGTATTCTGTCCAGCATTGTGTCAGATCGAGATCCAAGGTTCACTTCGAGATTTTGGGAGAGTCTGCAGAGTGCTTTGGGTACGAATTTGCGTTTAAGTTCAGCTTATCATCCTCAGACAGATGGTCAGACGGAAAGAACGATTCAATCACTTGAAGATCTGTTGAGAGCTTGTGTATTGGAGAAGGGAGGAGCTTGGGATAACTACTTGCCTTTGATTGAGTTTACTTACAATAATAGTTTTCATTCGAGCATCGGTATGGCACCTTTTGAGGCCTTGTATGGTAGACGTTGCAGGACGCCATTATGTTGGTATGAGTCGGGAGAGAGTTCTGTAGTTGGACCCGAGTTAGTTCAAGATACTACCGACAAGATTAAGATGATCCAAGAGAAGATGAGGATTTCCCAGAGTCGCTAGAAGAGTTATCATGACAAGAGGGGGAAAGCAATTGAATTTCAAGAGGGAGATCATGTGTTTCTTCGAGTCACTCCTATGAATAGTGTTGGTAGGGCATTAAAGTCGCGTAAGTTGACGTCGCGTTTCGTTGGTCCTTTTCATATTTTGCAGAGGGTAGGAGAGGTAGCCTATCGTGTTGCTTTGCCGCCATCTCTAGCTAATCTTCATGATTGGTTCCATGTATCTCAATTGAGGAAATACATTCCGGATCCGTCTCATGTAGTCCAAATAGATGATGTACAGGTGAGAGATAACCTGATAGTGGAGACATCACCTACGCGGATAGAGGATCGGAAGTCGAAGCAACTTCGAGGCAAAGAGATTGCTTTGGTGAAGGTCGCTTGGGGAGGACCGGCTAGTGGGAATGTAACGTGGGAGCTGGAGAGCCAGATGAGGAAATCTTATCCAGAGTTGTTCGAATCAGGTAACATTTTCGAGGATGAAAATTCCTAAAGTGAGGGAGAATTGTAATAGCCCGATTTTTTCATTAATTAATTATTTGCATTAATTAATGGGTTAATGAGAATTATTTAATTGATGGGTAATTAATTAAATGAATTAATAGATGTTGGAGAGAATTAGAAGAGAAAGACATATTAAAAAGGAGAGTGGAAAGAAAAGGAAAAGATAGAAACAAAAAGGAAAGAATAGAGAAAGAAGGAGAAAGAGGAGAAAAGAGAAGAAGAAGAGGGAAGAACTTGGAATCATCAAGAACAACTCTCAAGCTTTGGATTAATAAAGGTAAGGGTGAAAAATATCATTATCTTAACAATGTATATAATTGTGTATGCTTGGGTTAGAGTATTGGATGTTTTTCTACAACTTCCATTTTAGGGCATAAATGGATTAATCGGTAGAATCTGAGTTTTCAATGGTAGGAATGAGAATAAGTGGTATTATTTAGTCGGGAGGCTGTTAGACTAAGGTTACGGAACTTTTTTGGTGAGAATCGGTTGGTTTTGGAGAGTTTGGTGGGAGTTGGACAGTAAGAAATTTGGAGTTCGCAGACATTCGCTAGCGTGTTCGCTGAGCGAGCTGGTAGCGAACGTTCGCTAAGCGAGCTAGTAGCGAGTCAGTAGCGAACAGTCCCAGACTTGGATAGAATGCATGTTGTGATGTTCGCTGGTAGCGAAGGTTCGCTAGGCCTTCGCTGAGCGAGTGAGGTAGCGAACAAAGTCAGTGGCTTCTGTTTGCCTTCACGAGCTTGTTCGCTGGGCGAACAAGTAGCAAATACTCGCTAGGAGCTCGCTAAGCGAGCAGAGTAGCGAACGTGACAGGATGTGTTTTCTTTAATGTTTCCATCGAAGGTCGGATTTCCGACTTAACTTTGATTATTTCCATGCTCGAGGCGTCGATTACGCCGTGATATATTATACTGTGGGTAGCCTTACGGCGTGAATCCTAGATTGTGAATTGATTGAAATTGTGATTTATGGAGAAATGTAATACATTGTTATAATTAATTTAAAAATGTATGAAGAATGCATGAGAACATATGTGTATATGTGTGCATTGTTTGTTAATATATTAATGATATGTATGAATTTGCTGTGTGTGTAATCATTGTGATAATTCTTGAAGAGATGAATTATTTGAATGCATGAGATTAAGATGTCGGTCTTAAGTGCATTGAATTGTTGATTGCATATGCATCATTTAGTTATGAGGCAATGCTTGCTAGTTTCATGGAGGCTAGTGACTTGTCCCAAGCCTAGAAGAGTGGGTTTGAAAGCTTAGAGGACGAGCTTTTGGTGGTTATCGGTCTAGAAGAGTGGACCCGGTTTAATGTAAACCAAAAAAAGATAACAAGTGTTGGTACCACATGACATAAGTTTGCATTGAGTCGTATTGAGTCACATAGCATGAATGTCATTATTATATGAAATATGATTGCGTGTGGACTATGTATATGAGTTAAAATGGATTGTGGTGAGAAATGTAATGTATGTTTATGTTATGTATGTATATATAATTATATGCATTGATTATTATGATAATATATCTCACCCTTCTGCTGTTTTATAATGCTCTATGAGGCATTGCAGATTAGGATTGCTGGAGGTTTTCTTTTGGTGAAGTATAGCTTCATTCTTTTGAGTCGGTTGCTCTGATATGTAACATCGGGTAGCTAGGCTTGTAGAGTATTCTTTTGTGATACATTGTATATGTATCAGCTGATGATGTTTGTAAAATATGAATGATACTATGAACAACTTGATGATGTGTACTTCTATTATATCATGTCTTAAGTAATTCAATTTTCTAGTCTTCCGCTTTAATCAAAATATTGATATATGGACTCCAAGAGTTATGCTTTACTTTTAGTTGAGATTTACCCCTTTTGTTACATATCTCTATGAGCAGGTGTTGTTTATGTTTTTGTTTCGTGGATAATGTGATGCGCCTCTTTTATACCATATCATAAATATACTCTGATGAATTTTTATATATGTGAATAAGTGTTTATTTGCATTATTTTGGGGGTATAGAAGGGGGTGTTACAAAATCCATGCAGCCAGAAACACACAGCTTTAATATGTCCAACTTTTCCACAGTGGTAACATCTATCCCCTTGGAATTGTCTTTTGACTTGGTTCCAAGTTCTGTGTGGTGGATGTTGTGACATTGGTCGTGACATCCTTTTTAACTTCTGAATCTCAGGCTATAATTTCTTGAGTTTCACAACAGGATTTTGTCTATCAAATCCCAGTCCAGACTTATTTCCTGAGTTCTGACCACTCTGCAGAATCTCTTCTAGGGTCTCAGTTCCAGGATTAAGCATTCTGATGGATTTTGACATTTCATCAAGATTAGATTTCAACAAGTTGGCTTCACTTTTGAGAGACTCTATTGTTGCAAGATGTTCCATCTTCTCAGCTTCTAACTCTCTTATGAGTTTCTTCTGTTGCTCTCCTTGCTGATATAATTCTCCACTTCTGTTGCACAGCTTCTTAAATGAATCAGCAAGTTCATCATAAGTCAACTCACTTTCACTTGAGTCACCATCAGATACACATACACTGTTCAGAGCAGTGACATGTTTTGCAAACTCATCTTTTGATCCACTCTCAGAATCTCCATCCGACCAAATGACAGTTAGGCATTTTCCCTACTTTTTGAGATATGTGGGACATTCCTTTCTAATGTGTCCATATCCCTCACACTCATGGCATTGAGCTCCTTTGCTTTGATTGAAATTTTCCTCATACTTATCCCTTCTGCTGCTGTCAGAAGAAGTGCTCTTGGCATAAGGCTTTGTCTTATGATCTATCCTTTTGATCAGTTTATTGAATTGTCTACCAAGCAAGGTTATTGCTTCTGACAAATTCTCCTCTTTTTCACCACCCTCTTCTTTTGAATCCTCAACAATGTTTGAGACAAGAGCTATGCTTTTGCTCTTTTTTTCTACAGGTTGATCACACATGCACATCTTAAATGTTTGGAGAGAACCTATGAGTTCATCCACTTTCATGTTGCATATGTCTTGGGCTTTTTCAATGGCTGTGACCTTCATGGCAAACCTCTTAGGTAACGACCTGAGAATCTTCCTTACAAGCTTCTCTTCAGCCATCTTTTCTCCCAAGGCTCCTGAGGTGTTTGCAAGTTCAAGAACATTCATGCAAAACTCATGAATGGTCTCATCTTCCTTCATTCTCAGACCTTCAAATTTAGTGGTCAGCATTTGAAGTCTTGACATTTTGACCTTGGAAGTTCCCTCATGAGTAGTTTTGAGAGTGTCCCAAACATCCTTTGCTAGTTTGCAGTGGTGTACTAGTCTGAAGATGTTTTTGTCTATACCATTGAAGAGTGCATTCAATGCTTTAGAGTTCCCAAGAGCTAAGGCCTCTTGCTCTTTGTTCCATTCCTCTTCAGGAATTAACACATCTATTCCATCCTTGTCAGACTTCACAGGATGTTCCCAGCCAGAGTTTGCAGCTCTCTAAGCCTTGCTGTCTAAGGATTTTAGGAATGCAATCATCCTAGGTTTCTAATAATCATAATTAGAACCATCCATAATTGGAGGTCTATTAGTGAATCCTATATCTTTATCCATAGTACCAGAATTTATTTCCCTAGATCTCACCCGGAATAAACAGGAAGGGTGCCTGCTCTGATGCCAATTGAAATTCCGGCAAGCACACGGTGGATGTTTTTACCAAAGTTATAACATCCACTGTGACATTGACTACTGTACTAACTAATTAAACTGTAAGTAAAAGCAGTAAATAACACAGCAATTGTTCACCCAGTTCAGTGTCAACAACACCTACATCTGGGGTTTACCAAGCCAGGGAGGAAAATCATTACTAGCAGAATCAATTCAAAGTCAAACAACCAGTTTGCACTTCTCACTTAATCTCTACCCAATGACACTTCAACCTAAAGACACTATAGACCTGAGCATTCCCACTCACTCCCCCTCAATCACACCATAGTGATATCCAATTACAGTTTCATAATAAAGATGAAGAAGCACTTCATACACACCTTGATCTTGCTTCAAAGCTTTGATCAAAGGACACACACACTCTTGCTTCAAAGCTTTGAGTGAGACACAACTTAGAATCTACCTAACTAATGCAGCAGACAGTTGCTTGGTAAACAAGTATTCCTAAGACTCAATACACACATGAAGAACACACTTTCTTCACTCACAATACTCACGTGAAGAACAACCATCTTCACTCACAAGGATTCTTAATTTGCACTCTTTTCTTCAGTCAAAATCCTTGCTGCTAGTATTGCTCCTTCTGTATGTATAGAGCAGTCAGTCCTTTTGGGCCTTGATGCGCACGGTTAGGTTTTATTATAACAAACCCTATTCTTTAATCATCTGCGCACTTTCCATTTAATTTAGGAGCATTTATTTCGCTTTAGGGCTTCTTAAATGTCTCATGTCTTTCAGCTTGAGCTTCTTATTTGTTTCCTGATTTCTAGATACCAGAAAAACTAACCTGCCCGCTGGATGTCATACGGTCAGTGTCATGACATTCTGTTTGACATTCAGCTTAACTTATAGTTAACATTCAGTATGACATACATGCAAACTCTAATGTTTTGCCATAAAATGCAGTCAATCAAGAGCACTTACAATTTTCATTATGAGGGCCAAGAGGGCGGAGTACATAAATTATTTCATTACATAATTTTATCAATGTCGGAACAATAACCCCTAGCAGCAAAGGAATCTTCATAATCTATGACTCTCTCCTTACTACCCTCGTCAGAATCATAGTAACAAATCTTTCTGGGCACCTTCTTCTTCTTCTTCAGCTTCTTCTTTTTCTTCTTCTTGGCCTTCCTAACCCTAAGTGTATCCCTAACAGCAGTCGATCCAGATGGTCGTACCTTATCGGTTGACTGCTGATCATGGTGTTGTACTATGGTGACTTCAGTTGAGATATTTCTGTTAGCATTCTCAGATGGAGAACTCGTGTTACTATATGCAGTTAAGAAGAATAGTTTTAAAGAAGTGTAAATTCATTATATGAAATTGTGTCTTTATAGAAGAGGCTAAAGATGAAAGATCTAATGATTTAATGCTTGAAATGATTATTTCCAATAGTTGATATTATTGAATGACATTGTGACTGTCTTGAGAACTAAAGAAAATTTTCAATCATCATTATAGTTGGGAAGAACGTTTCTCTCTCTAGGGAAGTGAAAAGGTTGTACAAATAATACTACAATGATTTCATATTAAATTCGTGATTAAATAATCTTCAATTATTTATTTATGAATATAAGTGACACACGCTTATTGTAATAGGAAAAATCAAAAAAATGTAGATGTTAGGATTCGAACCTTGCACCACTCACTCTATCACCACGGTTGTGTCTATCAACCGTGATAAAATGAATTTCAAAAAAATAAATAAGCATTAGGCACATCAATTTTCATACGTTACAATGGTGGAAGGAATGACTGTGGTAATATTATGTTGTCGGATGTGTATTTTGTAGTAGTGAACAGAGTTTCTTCTTAAAGATTTTTGAAGATCCTTTTTTCCAAAAGAGCTTCTCTAGAAATCTAACAGAAACTTTGTATTTACACCTAGACAAATATCTCATTGAATCAAGAGATAAGCTAGAAAAGAAAAAGCATACCCTTTTTTTGTTATTTTCTCGGTCAGACTTGTATCAGTATTCAGACTTGACCATAGAGTTTGAACACTGCTTTGAGTGGATTCTAATTCAATAGTTGTTAAACCAATGACTCCACTTCTCTTACCTAACTCAGTACATTTAGCACTTGAGTATGGGTTTTGGGATCTTCTTCCATTAAATATTGTAAACAACCTTTGAGAAATGCCATGGAAGATGCCTCTACTCCTTTATTTAATATCTGCAGCAAATACATTTAAATAATGACACTTATATTACTATGAGACCATACATAAATGTTCAGACATACTTTCCTTCATCTTATGCCACATTCTGATAGCAGTACCATAATTCATTCTAGATTATCAGTCTAGAATAAATCATAATATAAATAAGATCTTGTTCTTAGGTTAGGCATAATCATTAACTTCATTATCTTGACTCAAGACTTTGAGATCTTTGATAAGCAAAGAATTAGATGATGTTAGCTATCAGAGAATGTCATAAAACAAATTAAAGCACCATCACCTAATTGCTTGCAGAACACAGAGAATTGAAGGTTTCTCATAGGCTTGTCCTTTAATACAAATTCCTTAAAGAGGATACTCATTATTATCAAATATTGAAACAAGATAGATTTGGCATAATCTCTTTCTCTTCAATACTTGATTTTTATTTCAGGACTCATATGCTTTTTCAGAAGCAGTAATGACTGGCAGAGTCAAATCACTCTTTTATATGAATCTTGCACTAATGTCATACTCAAAAGAATATGTAGTGAAGATTAACTGACATTAGTGAAGGTGTGAGAAAAATACAAGAAAGGGGGGGGGGGGGGGGGGGGGGGTTGAATTGGGTTTTTAAAAATGAAATCTTTTTATGAAACTCAAACAGAAATCACAAAGAAACTAAACAAGAGAGAAAGACACGCGATATGCCTTGGTTCACTTGAAAACTATAGAGTTAATCTAGTCCACCAGCCAATGTGATTTTGCCTTATATCTAAGGACTCAATCCAATATAATCAATTGATTACAATATGCACTAGCAACCGCTGGTGACTAACAACCACAAAGACTAATTGTCTAAGTCTTCTTACCTAATTGGTCCCTTAAGGAATTACAAGCAACAGTTTGTGAAAGATAAATGTTTACAATGAAATGCTTCTACTCAAGCAGATATAAAAACAATGAATATCTTAAAAAGACTTAAAGAAAGTTTGCACACAATATGAATTTTTTGTTGTTGTGTTCCTGCGTTGTTGTTCTTCACTAATTTTCTTCAAGTTATCAAGTCCTTATATAGCCAGTAAAATATCCGTTGGAGGGCAGATCAGGAATATCCTTGAGTGAGCTGGAAATTTAAAAGAATATCGTTGTGTAGGGATGCAAATCATACACAAAAGTTGTCTTTTTCACCATAAAATGAGGGTAGTGGAATGGAACATTTTGATATGTACTATAAACTATTTCCCTCATAAACTTTTGATCTTATCTTCTATACATCAGAGGCTTTTGGATAGAGATGTTTGAAGAATGAGTAGAAGAGTTGATCATTGGGTCTTTAGAGTATTAAGTCTCCAGAGTCTTTAGAACTTGTTTATCAGAACCTTTTCTTCAAAATCTTTAGCACTTAGTCTTCAGAACCCTTAGTCTTCAGAAACTTAAGTCTTCAGAACTTTGTTCAGCATAACCTTATCTACAGAGTCTTTAGTACTTAGTCTTTAGAAGAGAACAACTTCAAAAGCTAGAAATCCTTCAGAAGTAAATCATCAGAGTCACGCTAAGAGGAAGAATCTAAGAGATCATTACACCAACAACAACATATTGTCTTATTAGAATCTTTCTGAATGTGAGTAGGTACCGAAGCAGACTTGCTTCTTTGGTGCAGAAGGGACTTTTGTCATACGCATATGGTCTCTATCAGAGTTAAAACCTGTTTGTTAAGAATTTAAAATAACAAACCATTAGAGTACCAAAATTGTTGTCACACAAATACTACCTTGTTATTATCAAAACTTACAGGTAACCATCAGAACCAAATCTTGTTCTAACAATTAAGTTCTGGTAGTGTTTCTTCTTGCTTTCAGATCAGGGAAATTAGTTGAAATATAAGTATTCCAGAAGATTCTGGAGTTACTTTTCTATCAACATATGTTACAATCCATCCAGCTGGTTAATAAGTTCTTCTGACAAGAAATATAAATCTCTCATCATTATAAATTCCAAAGAACCAAGATTTAGAAACGGTGGTCTATTAGATAGCTTTTCATCATCTAATTTATTTTATTTTCTTTGAATATTTTCAAGACAAACCAACAGATCACAATAAATTCAAGTTGTATAACTTCTTGAATAACTATGACCTCAGGTTTAAATCTAAACCAATCTTCTCAGAATTTGCTTGAAGGATTAGATGAAGTGTAACTAGACAAGCTTCATAACTGATTCCTGCAAATCTGAGCACAAGGATTCAAAGATAGTTCGAGCATCAGACATATCAATGATGTTAACATACTCAGAAGTGAGATAGAGCACCTACCAGAATGCAACTACCTCTGAAGATATTCAATAAGCTTCTTTTGAGCTAGTGGTCGAGACTTTCAAACATATTATCTATACACCATCAACTTCTATAGTAATACCCTTTTCAAGGATATTCTATAGACCTTTATAAACCCTTTTATCAAGACCAATGAGTTAAAAATATGTTTTTCTTTTTATCATTTTAATTCAGTGGGATCACCCTTTGAATATGGTAGGAAAAACAATATAATATTTTTCATGTGCCACTTGATTCCTTTTTAAAGGAAAGTCTTTGACAAACATACTTTTCTTATTGGATCATTATCTATACCATTGTTAAGTGTTAAGCATAAACCATGCCCCGATACCAATTGAAGGTGACAAAAGTACACAAGAAGGGGGGGGGGGGGTCGAATTATGTTATCCGTTTTCTTAGTTTACATATGATCAAAGTTCAAAATCTAAATTGGTGTTCAAATTCTAGTTAATTCTCAGCAGCAAAATTTTAACAAAAGCAAATAAATAATAGCAGAAGACACAAAGATTTATACTGATTCCTCCCAAACTGAGAGTAGTCTAATCCCCTCGCTTCACAAGAGATTTTCACTATAATCAAATCATGATTACAATTTCTTATGCATTATGCAAAAGACTTTTACAATTTCTCAGACCCAAGGTCCAAGACTTCTGCTCAAGCTCCTCACTCGAGACTTCTTACTCAAGTTCCATGAACCCAAGACTTCATTTCTTAGGCCCTCAGTCCAAGACTTCTGCTCAAGTCCCTCGGACCCACTTCTACTCCAAGCCATTCTGGCTGAGCCTACTGCTTATAGTCCCATGAATTGAGTCTCCTTACTTGATCCCCTCAGATTCAAGACTTACTACTCTAGTTTTATGTACCGAGCCAACCTGCTTAAGCCACACTAGCTCAAGACTTCCTGCTCAATCAATCCACTTGATTAAGACTTTTACTGCTCCATCATATAACAAGAGATTCATGTGGCTTAAGCATCTTAGTTCGAGACTTTCTTGCTTATATCCTGATGATATAAGACTTCTACTCAATCAACCTAGTTGATTAAGACTCTCATAGCTCAAGCATATAGCAAGACACTTACGTGGCTCAAGCATCTTGGCTCGAGACTTCCTTGCTTGTATCTTAATGACACTAGACTTTTATGTGAAGGCAAAATGCCTTATACTTTGTTATACTTGTTTTAATTATGTCAAAACATATATAATTAGAAAAGTGTACTCTGGGCGGTATCATCGAGTCACATATGCATACATTATTTTTCTAGTGTCAAGCATTTGTCAAAATGTGTCTTGGTTCATATAGGAAAAGCACTATATATGTTCTATATGAGTTTGATCATGTTGGTCGAGTTAGAGATGCATTATGAACACTTAGAAGTAGCTAAACATATCAAAATATGCAATTTTGCAAGTTCTGAGTCTTTGAGTCAACTCAAAGCTTGCTTAGGTCGACTCATACAGAAGCTAATTTTCATGTTTTGCTCTCAGGAGAGCTCGCGTCGACCCTCTGGTCAAGTCATACTGTGTGCATTTATATTTGTAAAAAATGGGGTGCTTTGCGTTGACGCATGAACCTATTCCGGACGATGCAAATAGCGTTTTTCTGCATAATCCTGGATTCGGGAGAGCTCAGGTCGACCCTCATGTTTTAGGTCGACCGCTCGCTCATTTCTCATAAATTTTCGGTTACGTTGACCATTCAAAATGATTGTTATGTTGGTTATTTGGTTATAACTTTGCATATATATTGAGATAGCTCATTCTACACAAAAAATAAGAAAAGTGAAAATATACATTGATTTGGTTCTCATCATCTTCATCCACTTTCATGCATTTTTTCAACAACTACACATTATCATTTTTGTTGTGCATTCTACATCATCTAGGTGATAACATCCAAAATTAGGATCGGTGTATCAGGTTTGGGTTGAGAAATCAGTGGGTTTTTCTTGAATAAAACCTTTAGGGTTTTGTCCTCAAAGAATCTTGGATTTTGGGGGGGTTTTACACAAATTGTTCCTTCACAGATTCAGCCGAGCGAAGGTAATTGAAGAACGGGAGGTTCTGCCAATTTAGTAGCGTTAATCGGAGGATTGTGGAACGAAGGTTTGGGTTCGAATTATTGGTGTTTGAAATCATTCAGGAAAGATTTTAAGACCAGAGGGTTATTCAAAGGTGGTGCCGTATCAGAGGTTTACTCATCATGTTAGAAAGACTTGATTCATCTTGAATCATGGGAAGAGAAGACATAAGCTCAGAATCAACGTTTGGGATTTAGTGTTTGAATTCTATTGCTTCTCTTATAAAAACAATTTGCAACAGGTTATATATACAGGTCTCAATTCTATTTTTAGAATTGAGTGCGAACATACCCCGAGCGAGGACGACGGGGGAACTGCCTCAACAAATTGGTGTTCTCTCTTTTTACTATTTTCATTGCTAAATTTTGAGTTTGTGTGCAAACATATTAGTTTACTAAAATTCTGGTGTGTGTTAGTGTTGAAACATTTTTAGAAACCTCATTACAATACATTTGATTATAATCGAAAAAGCTTAGCATTTAATTCACTTATTGAATTTTACTTGGGGTGCTTCGCACACCAAGTGTTCGACTAATTGCGTGACTATAAACATTTGAGCTAAATTTCTAAACAAGTTCAACAAAATAGAGAACAAGGTATACATGATACAAGTATCATAGGTATGGGAAATCACCATAACAAAGACCTAAAACACTTAATATTTATAAGATATTTAATGTGTAAGAAATCTTAAGGCTTTTACAATTACAACCTACAACAGAAAATATGCAAATACAATTGTGTTGATAATTGATGATCTTGTTACTCCTTCTTTTGTTAATCCTTATTAAAGATTCAGTTTGAACCTTCATCCATATTTATAGCCTTTTCAGAAACTAGTCGTTGAAAAGGTGACTTGATCAAAAGTCTTTGATGTTACTCCATAGTACAAGAGTTGTTGAAGATAGACACATCAGAAGATTTTGATCCAATGTGTAACATGTTTAACCTTTGAGTCTTCAAGAGATTCTATACTATTATAGCCATTGAAAGTAGATATCCATAAATCATCCCAGCCTTTCTTGAGCCTTGGAATCTGTAGACTCTAGCTAACAAACTAATTTGACAATACAACTTACTTTCTGCAGCACGAACAACTTCAGCTTTATCACAAACTTTGAATGGTACCAGAAGCCAATTTGCATTCACTAAGTGTAGAGACAATTATGTTGCTTATTTTGATGCTGAGACCTTCAGCTTCCGAGTCTATGCCAAACATCACTTAGCAATTGTTCTTTAGATTTTGCCACTAGAAGCTAGCAATTCAACAACTCTCAAAGTGTGTTAATGCAAAACAATTTTGACTATAATATTTACAAGTATTAGAACCTACACACATGTAACACACATCAAATAAACCATTGTTCTTTCAATACTTTGTTATCATCAAAACCCAAGGAAAATATGCCGTGAACAAATCTTATTCTAACAGCTTCAAGTGTTCCACAAAATCAAACTCTTTATTTGAATTTGTGTTTTTGTTCCGTATATCCATAACATGCTCTTTCATATTTGAATATTGACAAATGTCATTTTTATGATGACAAATTCAGGAACGTTTGTTTACAAATGTTGAGAAGACAATTCGAGTTGTTTCAGATGGATAACAATGAAATTATTAAATATTTTAATAAGATCACACTGATTACCAATCAGATGAAGAGCTATGGTGAAGTTGTTTCTTATCAAACCACATTGAACAAGGCAAGATGCGATCTCTCCTCTAAATTTGATTACATTATGATGGCAATGGAAGAATCAAAGAATTTGTTTCCCTTAAAGGTTAAGGAATCACAAGTTGTTTAGAAGTACATGAACATAAAGTGCTTGAAAGAATCAAAGGACCTATTACTAATTAGTTTTTGTAGGCTTAATTATCTAAGAAAGGTGGTAGTTCTGTAAGGGAAAAGGAAAAAATAAATGAGGATCTTAGTACGATAACTCCAAGAAAGATTATCAACCTGAATCTTCTGTAAAAAACCAACAATGTTCGTCAAGATATAAATATAGAGAAGCTAATGAACAAGAAAAACATTCAACGTTATAGTTTCAAAAAGTTTGAACACTTTACATATGAGTGTTAAAGAAAACATGTTCCTAAAGGAAAAGCCAATGCGATGAATAAGGTACATATGGCTCAGTGTGAAAATGACTCTAACTCGGACCCTCTTCTCTTGATGGAAATAAAAAATGATGAAATTGGAAGTATCATTGAGTGGTATTTGGACATATGATGTTCATATGAAAAGTCATCAAGAATGACTAGTCACATTTGATGATTCAAGAAAGACGAAGATAAGATTTGTTGATAATAGCACTATCCTACTAGAGGATTGGTGTAGTTTTGATCAAAGACATGAAAAGTAATCAAGCACTCATCAATGGTGAGTTGTATGTTTTGAGAATGATGAATAACTTGTGGAACATGTGTCAATTACTCGAGAAGGGATTTATGATGCAACTTGCTAACAACCAGATTAAGGTCTTTGATGGACATTACAACACTATTTTGAGAGTGTAACACCCTTCTAAACCCTGCAAATAATATATGCATAATCAGAGTAAAAGTTAACATGCATCCATAAAAGGGCATCACACAAAACTTGCACCACATTAAAACAATCTGTCATGCTCATAAACACCTTTCCATTTAGCAGCGGATTCATTAATGAAAATCCTTTAAAAGAAACATTTACTTTCATCATATAAAATCAACATCTCTAGGCACTAAGGCCAACATCTCATTATCTCAATTACTCCAAATATGAAAACATAATTTAGGTTACATAATGTAATCCTAAAACATAAGCAATCGATCCCCGTGTTACACGACCAGAGCATGACTCGACCCATAAATAATTACTAAACCGCTACACACGTAGCGACCTCGAACTACAAGCAGAACTTCATAAAGGCCTCCAGCAACCTAATCTGCAATGCCTCATAGAGCATTATAAAACAGCAGAAGGGTGAGAAATATAACCATAATAATCAAAGCATAAGATTATATATATATATATATATATATATATATATATATATATATATATATATATATATATATATATATATATATATATATATATATATATATATATATATATATATATATATATATATATATATATATATATATATATATATATATATATATATATATATATATATATATATATATATATATATATATATATATATATATATATATATATATATATATATATATATATATATATATATATATATATATATATATATATATATATATATATATATATATATATATATATATATATATATATATATATATATATATATATATATATATATATATATATATATATATATATATATATATATATATATATATATATATATATATATATATATATATATATATATATATATATATATATATATATATATATATATATATATATATATATATATATATATATATATATATATATATATATATATATATATATATATATATATAGGTATTCATATAACACATATTCACATTTCTCACCACACTTCATTCTCTTAGTCATATATATTTACCACACATATATAGACAAACATGGATATTCACAAAGCATTCCCACATTATGCATACACTTACAATTTCCACAATCTCATCATTCACACATAAGCATCTCTTCATGCATATGTCATATATCAATGTGACTCAACAACTCAATGCAACTCATGCAATGCGGTACCGACTCTCGTTATCTTTTTTCGGTTTTTACATTAAACCGGGTCCACTCTTCTAGACCGATAGCCCGTTATCATTTTTCGGTTTTTACATTAAACCGGGTCCACCCTTCTAGACCGATAACCACAAAGGCCCGTCCTCTAAGCCTTCAAACCCACCCTTCTAGGTTTGGGACAAGCCACTAGTTTCCACGAAACTAACAGACATTGCCTCTTGACTAAATGATGCATGTACAATCAGCCACAACAAATGCACTTAAGACCGACATCTTAATCTCATGCATTCAAATAATTCATCTCTTCAAGAATTACATTATGATTGCACACACAACATATTCACATAACATTCATCGATGTATTCATAATTCAACACTATCACCATATTATCACTCACAATGCACACATATCCACGATATGTTCTCATGCATTCTTCACAGTTATCAAACAATGCACACATATCCACGATATGTTCGCATGCATTATTCACATTTAATCACATACATACAACATGCATTTACAACATCTATCAAGCAATGCACACATATCCATGACATGTTCTCATGCATTCTATTCATACCACCATATACCAACAATATACATTCACAATTCAATATCATCACCGCATTATCAACAATGCACACATATCCACAATATGTTCTCATGCATTCTCAAGTAATTCATCATACAAGAATTACATCATGCTTACACGCATAACACATTTACCACGCAATGTACATATATTCACGATATATTCTCACGCATTTTTCATACATAATCGCATCCGATCAATACAAACATCATATTTATCAAACGATGCACGTATATCCATCAATATGCTCTCATGCATTCTTCATGTATCTTAACATACAACCGCATATAAACAATATACATCCACAATACATTTTTGTATTATGTTTATTATTCATCTCATGCCATTTCATACAAGGTATACATGTCACAGTACCAATAATACAATTATAAGCTATGCACACATATATCCACAATGTTCTCATGCATACTTATTACCTAATTGTACACTACATCAACCCTTCACAAACTCACCAAATAATACGCACATTACCATTATTAAATAATACACACATAATCATTATCATGTTCTCATGTATTTATAATCGATCTGATTAATACTCATACCACAAGTCTAGGATTCACGCCCAAAGGCTACCCACAACACATATCATCACCATGGATCACATACTTATTCATATCATAGAGGTATTAACCTATGTGAATCAACCAAACAATCACCACATGAACAACACAATAAAAAAGAATGCTGTCTGATTCGCCTTCATTCGCCTGGCGAACCCTCGCAGCGAACCTTCGTCTGGCCTTCGCCTGGCGAACTCTCTCAGCGAACACTCGCTAGGCTTCGCCTGGCGAGACTTCCCAGCGAGCCCAAGTCAGTAGCTACTGACTTCATTCGCCACCATTCGCCAACACCTTTGCTGGGCGAACCTTCGCTATCCAACTTCGCTTGGCGAACTCGCCAGCAAAGTCCACTGGGACTTAATCATAATTACTCGCCAGCATTCGCTAGGCTTCGCCTGGCGAAGCTTCGCCTTCGCTAGGCTTCGCCTGGCGAGAGCCAACGAACCTGCGCAGAACAAAACCCTATTCTGCCTCTCCTTCATCAATCCATCATCAACCAAACCTCAAACATCCAAATCAGTACAAATAGCATCAATACATGTTACCCGACTATTCTACGGCATTATTGCTCAGTTCCAACCGATTAAATCATCAATCTACCGATTAATCCAACATTTGCCCTAATTGGAAAGTGATGAAAACTCTACCAAAACCCCAACCCAACATACATAACATCATGCAATGATCAAATAGAAACATTTCTCACCCTTACCTCGATTAATCGGAGCTTTGATGTTGGTTCTTGATGATTTTTCCACTTTTCCTCTTCTTCTCCTCTCTTTCTCTTCTTTCTTCTTTCCTTCCTCTTTCTCTCCAAATGTTTCTAACTTTCTTTTCTTTTCTTCCTCACTTATATATTCCTTTTATTTTCTTTCCTTCCAATTTCCTTTCAATTCTCTATTAATTCCAATTAATAAAAATTAATTCCAATATTAACATAAAATCCCACTAAATCAATTAATTACTACAATTAATTATTTAATGAAATTTGGGCTGTTACAACCTTCCCCCACTTAGGAATTTTCGTCCTCGAAAATGTTATCTGATCCTAACAACTCTGGATACGACTCTCGTATTCCAATTCTTCCAAATCCAATTCTCTCATAACTACTTCCACCAAAGGAATCTCTATACTTCGAAGTTGTTTCTTATCAACAACTAGAACTAGCCACGCCTCCGAAGTCAAATTCTCTCTCACTTGTACACCATCCACCTGAATCAATGTACCTCTTCAACTTAGACATATGAACACCTCATGCAATCCTCTCAAGCGACAGCGGTAAAACAGTCTAACATGCTATCCGCCTCACGCTTCCGCTGCGCTACTCTGATACAGATCAACAAAACACAGGGTGCTCACGAGACTTCAAGCTCGACCAACACCAATTACTACCATAACTCTCAAAACACGGCCTTACTTGGATTCTTTGATCGTTTCCATCGTCCCTTGCACGGTCTTTGATCCGAGTACAACACTCCCGTTGGACATGCAACAACACAAAGGAGTCATACCCTCTTACCCAACGAACTTCATACGATATTGTTTCCGATACGAAATGGCAATAGTTATTGTAGGCAACTCCATCAACGACAAACCCGGCACAAAGCCCATGGGAATACTATCCCATCCCACTCGAAATACTCAACAGTTGTATCAGATCCAACCATCTCTAATGTCCACACTTCAATTCCCAGCAAGTCTAATCAACATATACAAACTCAATCAATTCCTTCTCCATCTATGGCTATCTAAAACTATTTCTCAAATTCGGTCGCATATTCCTAGTACCTGCACGGATACTCCATCTTTCTCGATGTACTTTTCCCTGAGTACTCTTATCCAATTCACACTATTCAGAATACACACTTCATCACGACATCTCACAATACCATTTCCCTTAATCCGAAAATAAGCCCTCTGACTTTTATCCATTAAATTCAATTAATCTATCAACTCAACTCAGAATTTCGATTTCCTCGAACCTCATCAGAATACCAAAAGTCAATCTCAACATCCAAGGCTCAACTCCCTAAGAAGTCTCTTCACAGGCCGAACTCATATCTGAATTTGCTTAATCAGTTCTAACTTCCTTACCATCTTCATTAGTGTATACCAAAATTCCCGATTCGATATCTTAGCTACCACTTGGTCTCATCCGAATGGTAATTTAACCAAAACCATACTCCTTCAGGAGTTCCAATTACTTCTCTGTCTCATATTTGACTCTCTCTCAAATAAAACAAATACCTTAAGGTCAGTAACCATCTCAAATCTCAACTAAACAATTGAGGCTTCCAAACTCCGGTACAAACACACAACAACAACCCACTCCAAATTACTTGTCAGATAATCCCTCTCTGTACTTTATATTGCCTTCAAGCATAACCAAAAATCATTAATGTTGTACTTAACACATCTCTTAATCATATCAATAAAGTATCTCAAAACACAACGACAATCCTGTCGGACTTGGCAAAACCAATACACGAACTGTTGACAGCTTTCTCAAAACTCTTTGAACTTTCTTCAAAGTAGTACATCACTGCCTCTTCCCCAATACTAATAACTCAAGTTCCCGACGCTCAACATGAACCCCTATACTCTCCGAACATATCCAAACACCATCGGTTACATAACCATTGACTCTCTCAATCAAGTGTGGAAAATCATTATATCAAACGGACACTCAGCTGTGAACTTATGGTGATAACACAAACCGCACTCTCCGCGCTTACCATAACATCCAAACATTTTTCACCAATAAATACTTAATTCCATGTCACTACTTTCCCATCACATAGAGCACTGTAATATCTTCCAACGCTTCTAATCTTGCGTCATTCCGAATTACGGTTTTCCGTTACGACAAAATCACGGAAACAACCCTTCCACACTTAAAGGTCATCCAATACCTCTCCAACTCTTGAAATGCTTAAAGGTCCAATTATACCAACCATGTATTCCACATCTCATTTCCTTTAGTAATCACTAGAAGTCATTATCCACCCTTATACTCAACTCCACAATCTATTGTCGTAGCACACACACCAGACATAATTCTCAACACTACTCAATCAATTTAATTCTTCGACTGTCCAAACAGATATAATTAGTCGGCAAAACCGCCATCTTCCCACTTTCATTAGCACCCCGAATTCCCATCAAAATTAACCATCTCCTCACTGTCTCGTGCCGACTCATCAACACACTTCTTAAGCACCTGGCTTAGCTCCAAACAATTCTCTGCTCACGCCACCTAAGCTTGCAAGACACGTCCATCCCATCCAACAGAACTCCAACTACTATCAACAAGAGATTAAGGGTGATCAGTTCCTCAATTTGTCAATAGGCAGCTGAAAATCATGATGGAGTATAGACTATCTTTACCGAACCACAAGAGTGTTAACCACCCACTGAGCTACAACTTCTACACCTGCAACATCTTGGAGAAGCACAACTTCTCCCCCACTTAGATCATTCCCACTTCTCCAGACAAGGTTAAGCAACAACATGTATCGACAGTGTTTTCACACACATGTCGCATACAAGGGAACAAATAACATTAGACAACTTGGCCGGACGGACCAACCAGGCTCTGATACCACTAATGTAACACCCTTCTAAACCCCGCAAATAATATATGCATAATCAGAGTAAAAGTTAACATGCATCCATAAAAGGGCATCACACAAAACTTGCACCACATTAAAATAATCTGTCATACTCATAAACACCTTTCCATTTAGCAGCGGATTCATTAATGAAAATCCTTTAAAAGAAACATTTACTTTCATCATATAAAATCAACATCTCTAGGCACTAAGGCCAACATCTCATTATCTCAATTACTCCAAATATGAAAACATAATTTAGGTTACATAATGTAATCCTAAAACATAAGCAATCGATCCCCGTGTTTGTAACACGGTGGGAGAACTGACTTTAAACAATGTTGCGGATAGCAAGAGTCGCCACCGACTTTTATTTTATCCATAAGGAAAGGTTATAAAAGAACAGGAAAGACCTTAGAGAATATTTTGGGTCCGGGGGGTAAGTTATGAAAAGGGAAGGTGTTAGCACCCTTTTCATCCATGGTTATCCATGGGCTCTTAGGTACTTAAGCTCACTTTTGAATTGTTTTGAAAGTGTAGTGTGTGAATAGCAAAAAAAATTCAGAATAGTTTAATAATAACCCGTGTATGGATGTGAAAAAAACTTGTTTGAAAATTTTGTTGGAAATTTGTTTAAGTGTGAAAAAGTTTTGAAGTGAGCAAGTATCTAGGAGTAGCCTACCCTAATGTTTTAAGGTCTTTCTTATTCTTTATCCTTTCCTTAGTAAGACTATCCCTACTATAATGGAGTAGGTAGTCCTTACTTTGGATGTTAAGGGACATGTGAGGGACAATTGGATTTTTGAAGGTCATTGTGGGGTGTAATAAGCAAACTGGAGGGACTATCATCATTTTTCGAAAGGGACTCGATTCGTAAAGGCAACCATAAGGGACTTTGATGATTTTCTTTTTGAGGGACTTGCTTTATACACCCCACTTAACCATTATTCGTAGGCAACTTGAGGGATATCCTTAGGAAGTGAGACGGCGATTAAAATCGACTTACGTGTGTGACGTGTTTATTTTAATTATCTTTATTTAAAAGTGATCTAAATTTATTTTAATATTACATACATGTTGTTACACTCCCTAATTACTAACCATAATAATAATGAAATAATTAAACAACTTTACATCCAAGAAACAATTACAAAATAATAAGCAAAATAATTAAATAGCAAAGATAAATAAAATATAAATAAGCAATAATAAATAATAAAGGGGGTTAATTCTAAGTTTACTCGGCAAGACATCGCATCTTGTGCCTACGTATCCTTACGGGAGTGGAATCAGAGTAATCGTAGTTCCCCTCAATAGGGAGGTTAGAAACTTCTTGACTGTGGTCAAGGTCTCAAGGGGAATAAACGCATCTTAAGGACACGCTTACGTGGAGTGTAGAAACTCCAAATCTCTACGTTGAAATGTTAAGTTGTAATTAGGGTTAAATTAGGGATTCCACGGCGGGAAACCCTAAAATGAGCGCGGCGGCTCTTTGACCTAATGCTAAGGGTAAAATTGTAATTTTGCCTGCGGCGAGGCATTTGTGAAAATTAGGGTTTGTAGTTTGTAGTTTTGAGGATTTGAAATTGAATGTGTGAAGTTTTACGGACTATTGGCGCGGCGGCCAAACAGTTAGACCTAACCTTCGAATGTGTGCAATGTGACAGAAATAATAGTAAACGCGTGAGATAATTGAATCATGCAAACAGAGAGATAATGTCATAATTTAAACCATGCAAGCAGAAATTTAAAGGCAGAATTTAAAGAGCGATTGTTAAGTTCGCGAGATTACATGAGAGGAGCAGATACAATATGATAATGAAATTTGAATTGAACAATAATAAAATAAAATAAATAACGGTTCTAGTTATTATTTTAAAAAAAGGATTTTAGTTATTATTTTAAATTTATCTAAAAAAAAGTTTTTCTTAAAAATAATAGGTTTTCATATTAATTTGGAAAAGATGTTAATGTTATTTGTTTTAAAAAACAGATTTTTATATTATAACAAATTTTAATAAATTAATGATAACAACAATAATAATAATGGTAATAATAATGATAATAATGATAATAATAATAAATAATGATAATAATAATAATAATAATAATAATAATAATAATAATAATAATAATAATAATAATAATAATAATAATAATAATAAAGCAATAATGAATTTTAAATGTGCCAAATAACCCAACAATGTTGCTAACGCAGAAATGCGCTCATCGCAACCAGATCTAAATCGGACGAAACAAAATTTATCGCAAAGAAAAAGAAATTAAGCAAAAAATAGTATTATTGCTCACACAAAAATGCGATCATCGCAACCAGATCGAACTAACACAAATGTCACGCGTCATGCACACAAATGTGCAAACATCGTATCGACATAATTCGATCAAAAATCTTATATATATAAACTCTAACAATTTAAAAATTATATATATATAAACGTAACAGTAATAGATAAAGAAAAAGAAATAACGGTAATAGATGAAGAAAAAGAAATAACGGTAAAAGATGAAGAAAAAGAAACAACAGTAATAGATGAAGGAAAAGAAATAACGGTAAACGATGAAGAAAAAGAAACAATAGTAATGGATGAAGAAGAAAACTAAATAACGGCAAACGGCACTCACTCCTCTTAGGTTTTTTTCATTCTCCCCCCTTTTTTCCAACAAGGCAACACATGTATATATAGGGAACAAATTAGGGTTAACACCAAATTGTCAATAATGTCCCTAAAGCCCATTTTAAAGCCCAAACTAAATAATTAGTTAAGAAAAAAATAAAATTTAAATAATTTAAAATAATAAAATAAACTTAAAATAAAAACTAATAATCCTATTGATTCCTAAAATAAAAAATATTATAAAAAGAACAAAATTTTTTTCAATATTTTTTATTTTATGATTTTTTGGATATTTTTATGAATAATTTAGAAAAAAGTGAAAAAAATAATATTTTAAAAAATGATTTAATTAAAATACGAAAATAATAATTAAATAATAATAAAAAACTATTTTTGTTATTTTTTTAATGAAAGATAGAAAAATTTAGAGTAAAAATAATAAAAAAACAAAAAAAAAGTGACAAAGGTGAGATTCGAACTCTCGACCTCTCACACTCATAACTCCTTACACATGTCCTCCTGCCAATTGTGCCATTTTTACTTTTTAGAAAAAAAAAATGCATGCCATATGATATTTACCTGCAAAAAGTCAAACGACTACACAAATTTGTTAGTAATTGATTAAATGCAATGAAATGCGACGACAAATCTTAGGGCAAAATTTGGGGTATTACAGTTATTATGATAATATTTCTCACCCAACCTCTCTTTGATGTTGGCAAAAAAAAAATCATGAAGTTTGACTTTGGTTTGACCTCAGTTTGACCTTTTAACTGCATTGACTGCTTTTGACTTATCTGATCATCTGACTGAGCAAACTTTTGAGAAAAGTCTTGAAACTTGTCATGGGGGTTCTTATACACATATAAGATGTTATGAAGCTCACTTGAAGTCTTGGAAGTCCATTTAGCCTGATTAAAGTCAAAACCCTAGTTTTGGATGCACTGCTTAGGAGGTGCATTGTCTGAGGGAATTGTCAACTCTTCTGACCAATTGTGAATTTTGTGAACCTTGTGAACCTTCTTGGAACACAAAGTCTTGTATTGTGAGGGCAAATTTTGGGGTGCAACAGCTGCCCCTGTTCAATTTTCTGAAACCTGAGGGGTTAGATTGGTATATTTGCCAGTCGTAACCTGGAAGGTTGAAGGGGATTGAACACAAAAGCCCAAAAATTTGCACTCACCAGTGCATGGAGTGATATTGATGGTTGGTTGAACATGATTGAGTGGGCTTAAAGATGCCACTAGGGGAAAGTTCTTCAGTAGTATAATGAGAACTGTCAGGAGTCTGGAGTAATACTGATGTAACAGCATGTCTTCATGAGGATAGAGCAATCAATAATGATAACCCTAAAGCAGTCTTGAAGTGATAAATCTGACCTCAGGAGGATAGAGCAATCAATAGCTCTAAAGCAGTCTTGAAGTAATAATGGCTTCAGGAGGATAGAGCAATCAATAGCTCTAAAGCAGTCTTGAAGTAATAGAATGGCTTCAGTAGGATAGAGCAATCAACAGCTCTAAAGCAGTCTTGAAATAATAATGTGATATGTCTTCAGAAGGATAGAGCAATCAATAGCTCTAAAGCAGTCTTGAAGTAATGATTTCAGGAGGATAGAGCAATGGATAGCTCTAAAGCAGTCTTGAAATAATAATGTAATTTCAGGAGGATAGAGCAATGGATAACTCTAAAGCAGTCTTGAAATAATTAGATGGCTTCAGGAGGATAGAGCAATGAATAGCTCTAAAGCAGTCTTGAAGTAGTAATATGACCTCATGAGGATAGAGCAATGAATAGCTCTAAAGCAGTCTTGAAGTAATAGGATGATTTCAGGAGAATAGAGCAATCAGTAGCTCTAAAGCAGTCTTGAAGTCATGAGAGGCTATCAGGAGGATAAAATAACCCTGAGGTTACAATAAAGCAGTCCCAAAGTAATAAGAAGCTCATCAGGAGGATAAAGTAACCCTGAGGTTACAATAAAGCAGTCCCAAAGATCATAAGATTGTTTGTTGGATAA